>OX463227.1:178402327-179026077 GCA_949820135.1 Sylvilagus floridanus | reverse complement strand
GAAATATGAGCAGGAGAGAATGTTGGCAAAAGAATGAACTTTTAGCCTCCTCCCCATTTCTGGGAGACAACCACTATTAACCACCTGCTTTGTGGATTCTCCCCAAGCCTGCTGTCTGTGTAATACATATTGTTTCCTGGAATAGTATGGCATTAGCCTTTTATTTTTGCAGCCTGATTTTCCTGCTTAACTGTGCCCTACAAACACTTGGCTGTCAAATCATTTTAATAGTTTAACAGTGTTCCATCTTGTGAATGTCTCATAATTTGTCTAATTCCTAATTTACATTTAGATGTGTTTCTAACTTTTTATATCAGTGGCTGATGACACATATCCCTAGTTTAATCTTTGCTTCATCTGAAGCCTTTTCAGGCAAAATTGACAGTGGGGAATCCGATTAACATTTCTCATACCTGCATTCTAATTTGATTTCTTCTTTTTTGGTGCTGATTCCAAAGCAAATGGAGCTTGTCAAAGGCCTGAACCTCCTGTTGAGTTTAGAGAGCCCAGTCAGTCCATCACCCTTGGATGACAGGGGCCTGTGTTAGGGTAAAGAGGACCATGTTTAATAAAAGCTCATTATTTGTAGGAAAGAAAGTCTGGCTGCAGAAATAATGAAAGAATCAAATCAGAGACCTGGCAGTGCTGTTTGTTGCCTTGGATTGTTTTCTCCAGTCCCCAGTGAGTGCATTTCGTAGTCTGTGTGCTGACTTGGAATGTGGAAGAGAAGCCCTGAGGCTGAGAGAGGCAGTGAATGGAGTCCTGTAAGCCTTGTTTCATGATCTGCTAGTGAAGACTGGAAGGCCCTTTCCTCTGAACCCCTTTAAGTGCCTTTTGTGAAAATCTTGAGGATGAACATCTCCCCTCATCCTTTAGCAGTAATAGATAATGTAATCCCAGCTCATTCAAGGGTTAGGATACTCACAGACCTATTGGCTAAGTTTGGTGAGACTCTGTTTTCCTCTTCAATATCTGACCTAAAATTTCTATAGGAAAAGAAGATGGAATGAACAGTACAGTGGGACCTGAAGTGTTTGCTTGCGTTTATCTTTAAATAGCTACTTTGAAGGGGTCCACTTGGCTCTAGCCGGAGGCATAATTAGTGTCATTCCTTGGATGTCCTGGGAAGTGGGTCTCTGTGTGTGGCACTTGCAGATTCCTGCTGCCCTGCTCCTTCTTGTATCCAGCCTTAGTGTTCTTAATGAGTTCTGTCTTCTTCCCTTTGTTCTGACTATGATTATGAAGAGATCAGGAAGAGTAATGCAGTAAAACAGTGCCGGTTAAGTGATTCTCTTATTCCTTTTATTTTTTCTCTGTGTGGGGTACTGCAAACCAGGCTGCCATGATTCTCTGCATCTCAGCTGGGCCTGGAAAGAGCTTTTATGGGGGGAATTCCTTGTAAATGGGGGGACTGCTTGCTTGCCTTTTGTTTCTCCTAAAAGAACCTTCTGTAATCAGCTGTCATTCAATTGCTAATTAATACAGCAAACCTTTATTGAACCCTTTTTATATGCTAGACACCTAGAAAACAGAGATTAGACACAGGAAAGCAGTCTCAGGTGGTAGTTGAAATAGAGGCTATGGCAATCAGTGTGTGAGAATGCCAGGGTGGGGGTGTGTTCCACATGCAGGCAGGAAGGAGGGATGGCTTGCTTGAAGAGGAATATGAATAGGTGAGGAACCTTTGGGGGAAGCAGTTCTGCAGAAGCTGCTGCCAACGTGGAGATTGCTCTTGGGTTTGTTCTTGGAGGCCTGCAGCTAAACCACAGGAATTAGGATGCGTGTCAGGCTGTGCAGGCTCTGGTTTAGGTTTCAGAGAACCCCCGAGGTTCTGCAGAGGTGACTTACAGTGCCTCGTGGGTTAGGCAGGTGACCCAGCAGGTTTTTGGAAAATGGACTGAGTCTACAAGGAGTAGAAGCACAGGTGATTTAAGTCTGCTAGCACAGTTTATCAGCATGTAAGGAAGAACTATGGAACCTTGGAATTCTTGAGGTCTGAGGAAGGGAAGGTTGGATCCCTTGTTATTGCTCTGTGACCGTGATCCATGCAGGCGCCGAGACATCTTGCTCTGAGGGTTGGCCCTCTCCCAGCTGGCTGGTCTCTGACCACGTTTGCCCTCCCTGAAGATGAAAGCAGGTTGGCTCCCGTTCCCTTCCCAGGGCTGCTGGCTCAGACTCAGTAGTGCTTCTCAGAATCATCCCCGGCTCTCTCCTCCCTGTCCTGATGCCCTAGGATCTCCTGTCTTTTCTAAAATGTATTTAGAGAAGGTATGTGGGGAAGAACTTTTAATTGCCCTACATGCTAGTTTGTTTCTCGAGTTCCTAGCTGGTGGTGAAGGTTTCATTCCTCAGACAGCACTGAACTTGCTGGTCTCTGCATCCCACCAGCCGCATATTCAGCTTCTCTACAGGAGCCAAAGCAGCAACTCGGCTTTCCCAAGCCACAGAGACTTGGGTGGCTTGCAGTGGTTGGGAGTTGATGGAGTTAATTCTAACAGCTTCAGCTTCTCTGCTTGTTATTGTTACCCAGCACTGTGATGGAATCTTCGGGGAATTCTATTTGATGTGTGTTTGTGTATATTTTAAGCCACCTGTGCAGAGAAAGTGTGGAAAAGGTTAGAAGGGATATGTTCCCTCATTTCACGTAAAGATTCTAGGTGGTTAGGTGATTTTGATGTTAGGAGGGAAGTGATGTGCTGTTCATTGAATTCTCATTGCCCAAGCCTTCCTGGTAAGGCTCTTCGCAGGTGGAACACATGCCCTTTCCAGGGGAGTTTCCTATAGGTGGGATCACATGCGCAAAGCTGGGTGCTTGTGCCTTTAGTTTCATGCCTGCAGGCTATGATCGAGGAACAGGGGGAATTCTGAGGGAAAGACTAACCAACGACAGGTCATTACTTCATTTCTTGTTCTTCCTTTAGATTCCTATGTAGCTGAAGAGTTCCAGATCTGCCTGGCATTACCCTCACGTTTCATACTAACTATTCAATTTGTTGTACATTTTGACAGCCCTCTCCTTTCTGATCCCCTTTGCATTTGATAAAGATACATGCCTCTATTCTCTCCAAAGAAGGAGAGTTTGATTTTATAGCTGTGAGTTATGTGTGCTATTGAAGCCAGCTATTTACCAAACATCACTTCAGTGTGAGTTGCTGAGAGTGGTTTTGTATGAATTACTTCCACACCTCTGGGATCATCACAGTTGTTTTGACTAAAGACATGATGGGCGTTTTCAAGACTGCAGGGGCCTTGACTTTGTCCTAGAGTTTTAGATTCCGTGTGGCATCTGTTTCAGTAGTTGTCCTTTTCCTATGGAGATGCACATAGTAAAAGAAAATGAGGTCCCAGGATGGTCGTTCCTGGATAGGCAGCTACTTAGACAATAAGGGATTGCTATACATTTCCATGTTGGTGCTAGATATGAGGGGTTGAACATTTTAAAATTTATTATGGGCTGGTGTTGTGACACAGTAGGTAAATCCTCTGCTTTATAATGCCAGCATCCCATGGAGTCCTGGCTGCTCCACTTCTGATCTAGCTCCCTGATAATGCACCTGGGAAAGCAGTGGAAGATGGTCCAACTGCTTGGGCCTATGCACCCACATTAGAGACCAGGAAGAGATGGGTGACCAGGAAGAGACCTACAAATTGGACCCATTCCGGCCGTTGGCAACCATTTGCAGAATGAACAAGCAGAAGATTTCTCTGACTCTTCCTCTGTATTTCAGTAAAGTCTGCCTTTCAAGTAAATAAAATAAATCTTTTTTTTTTTAAGTGAAATTCAGCAGGTGTTATCTCAATGTTTAAAACAAAAATATATTGCTAGTATTATTTTAACTTTTAGACAAGTGATAGTTTTTTGTTGATCTAATAGAGATAGAATCATTAAAGACATGAATGAGAACCATTTTAAAGAAAATTATAGGGGCTGGCATTGTGGCATAGCAGGTGAAGCTGCCACCTGTGATGCTGGCATTCCATTTGGGTTCCAGCTCATGTACTGGCTGTTCTGCTTCTGATCCAGCCTCCTGCTGATGGCCTAGGAACAGCAGTGGAAGATGCCTCAAGTGCTTGAGCCTCTGCTAACCCGTTTGGGAGACCTAGAAGAAGCTCATGGCTCCTTTCTTTTGCCTGGCCCAGCCCTGACTATTGTGGCCATTTTGGGAGTGAACCAGCAGATGGAAGGTCTTTCTCTGTAACTCTGAATTTCAAATAAATAAATTAATCTTAAGGGAAAAAAAAAGAAGAAAATGATAGCACACAGAGTAAAGGTTGAGTATATCTGATCTGCAATACTTAGGACCAGAATTTTTTTTTTTTTTTTAAAGATTTATTTATTTTACTTGAAAGTCACAGTTACGCAGAGAGAGAGTTAATTAGTTCTTCCATCCACTGGTTCACTACCCAGATGGCCGCAACGGCTAGAGCTGAGCTGATCCGGAGCCAGGAGCTTCTTCCAGGTCTCTCATGTGGGTGCAGGGGCCCATGGACTTGGGCCATCTTCCACTGTTTTCCCAGGCCATAGCAGAGAGTGCATTGGAAGTGGAGCAGCCAGGTCTCGAACCGGTGCCCTTATGGGATGCTGGTACTGCAAGCGGTGGCTTTACCCACTATGCCACAGTGCCAGTCCCCAGAATTGTTTTTGATTTTAGAATTTTTCAAATTGTAAGATAGATTTTACCTGTTGATCTTCGAAACGTCTGAAATGCTCTGAAATCTGAAACTCTTTGACCATCAGGTTTGGGAGCATTTCGGGTTCCAGTTAGAAATACTCAACCTGTATTTGGATATAACAAGTAATTTTGGTGTGACATGCAAGTGGGTGATGTTTCAGAGAGCACATTATAAATTCTTTCTCCTCCATAAATTATAAAGGTCAACCAGCAAATGCTACAGAGGTTGTCGTTCAGTGTGTTAAAATTGTCTCCTAGTCTTTTGGGGGAACTGTGTGTGTGTGTGTGTGTGTGTGTACACAAGGTGAATGCAGGCAGCTGGTTGTGTAGGTCTCTGCGCTGGGACAGTGCCTGGTACACACAGTATTGGATTAATGAACTGAAGTAGTTGTTGCAGCTGCCTTCTATGATTTCTCAAATGGATGATACTTTCTCCCTCCTCTATCATGGGAAGTCATTAGGTAGCTACATCTCTGTTCCCTACCCCAGTGCTCCCAACCAGTTCCCTTTGACATTTTGTTTTTTAATTTAATGTGATAGAAAGCACAGATCAGTTTTCATTCTGTTTGTGTAGATTAAGGGTGAAATCCTGGGAAATGCCAATTCAGCAGGCCATCCCCATGTTAATTGGGTCAAGCAAACAGAATTTGACTCTTCCAACTAATTGACAGTGTGCAGGGAATCCCTTTAGGGTCTTTCCAAAATACAGTCAGCTACATCTGGCTTGTTAAGATCAAGAGCTGGTCGAGGGAGGGAAGATAATGGGAAGGAGGGTTTGTCTGTTTACATGATTCATGGAGAAGAATCCAATTTTATAGAAACCGCAGCTCAAATTAGAGAAAGCAAGCTTTTGGATTAAAATGATTTCTGTTGTGGTTGTAACATACCACAGTTTGATTTTTGTCCAGATGAAAACATTTGGTTTGCACTTCAGTAAATATTGTAGAGACATTGCCAGCTAATTCTGAAAAGTAATGAAATACGGCTTTGGCAAAGCACAGATGCATTCCATACTCCCGATTCCTCTTATCTGATCCAAGTTCAGGTTTTTTTCGCATTTGGTAATGCACTTGAATAATCAGGGGGAGAAAGTACGGTTGTAATTCAATAGAAAGCTGTATACTAAAAACACATTTACAATCACTGAATATAAATTACCCTCTTCTACCCCAAATCATGCAGTCCTTATCTAATACATTCATCCTTAATTGATAACTTTTGAAAACCAGAGTTTTTAACATAGGAGACAGCTGATATATCTCTATTTGATAATGTCAGGCTTTCTCACTTGTTAATTAATGTCCTTGTGGATGGGGCTTGTGTGTTCACATGGAGAGTCCATCGCAAGCAATAAAGGGCATGACTCAGAATGAGGGTCTGGTAGGCTCTTTCCCCACTCCTGTTGTTTATATATCCTTGTTGGTGTTTTTCAATGGACCGTTGGTGAATGCTATCATGGAAAGGAGTAGTTCTTTTTAGAATGTGTTTTCAAGTTAGGAACCATATATCTCCCAGCTTTCTCTTCCTGGGTTTCCATTTATATAGCTAGATTCTCATTGTCTTGAATTCTGTCTTCACAATGAGGTTTTCTCTTTCTTTCTTTCTTTCTTTCTTTCTGTCTTTCTGTCTTTCTGTCTTTCTTTCTGTCTTCCTTTCGACAGGCAGAGTTAGACAGTGAGAGAGAGAGAGAGTGAAAGGTCTTCCTTCCGTTGGTTCTCCCCCAAATGGCTGCTACCACCGGCGCGCTGCGCCGATCCGAAGCCAGAAGCCAGGTTCTTCCTCCTGGTCTCCCATGTGGGTGCAGGGCCCAAGCACTTGGGCCATCCTCCGCTGCCTTCCCGGCCACAGCAGAGAGCTGGACTAGAAGAGGGGCAACCGGGACAGAACTGGCGCCCCAACCGGGACTAGAACCCAGGGTGCCGGTGCTGCAGGTGGAGGATTAGCCAAGTGAGCCGCAGCACCGGCCCACAATGAGGTTTTCAAAAAATTGTCACTGACGTTGTGACGAACGTGTTAAGCTTGGCCTGCAGTGCCAGCATCCCATATAGGCTCCAAGTCAAAGTCTCGGCTGTTTCATTCCAGCCCCCCCCTTGCTAATTCCCCTGGGAAAGGAGAAGAGGATGGCCCAAGTGCTTGCATGCCTGTAGGAGACTCAGTAGAAGCTCCTGGCTCCTGGCGTTGGTCTTGCACAACTGTGGCCATTGGGGATTGCATCTCCCTCTCTGTCTCTCCTTCTCTTATGTCTGTAACTCTACCTTTGGGAAAAAAAGGGTCATTCATCCTGTATTTGGAGGAAAATTTTTCATTAACAAATTTTCTTTTTTTTTAAAGATTTATTTATTTATTTGAAAGTCAGAGTTACACAGAGAGAGAAGGCCACAACGGCTGGAGCTGCGCTGATCCGAAGCCAGGAGCTTCCTCTGGGTCTCCCCATGTGGGTGCAGGTGCACAAGGACTTGGGCTTTCTTCCAGTGCTTTCCCAGGCCATAGCAGAGAGCTGGATTGGAAGTAGAGCAGCCAGGACTTGAACCAGTGCCCAATGGAATGCTGGCCCTGCAGGCGTTGGCTTTACCCGCTACACCTCAGTGCCAGACAGCTCCTTACGTATCAGGATCTATAATTTGAACACTATTTTTTGTTAATTTTTATATACTTAAAAGGCAGACTGAGAGTGATAATGTGAGAGTGTGAGCAAGATCTTACACCTACTAGTTCACTCCCCAAATGCCTGCAATGGCCAGGGCTGTATCAGGCTGAAGCCATGAACCTAGAACTTTCTGGTTCTCTAAGGTGAAATATGAGAAGATTGTACTGGCATTGTCTCCATGAGAAAAAAAGAAGCTGCTTTTGCTGTTCTCATCTTTGCTGGCACTGTGGTTTTTCCTGATGTGTCCTGTGAGCTGGATGTGAGCCCTGAGATCCTCAGAGGGATTGTATCAGCCACCAGGTGACAGCATTGGAACATGCAGTATTAGGCTGTGTTGTTGCGGTGCCTACTTGTGTTTGATTACACGGGTATGTAGATGTGGAAAACTGGCAAGGCCAACATCAGGGTTGAGAATGTTTGTTGTAGGGCAGATACTAGTCATGCACAAGTAGATGGGTAGAGGTTGCAGCTGCTGCTTGGAGGAAGGTGTCAAGGAGGATACAGCTGTATCCAGGCTCAGGGCAACAGCCTGGTCCTTCAGGCCTCCCCGCCAGAGCAGGGAAGGTGGTGCAAGTCAGATATTTCAGCTCGCCTCTGGGAGTAGTGCACTGACTTGTTCAGCTGGAATTCATTATTATTTAGTGTCTGTCCTTTTACTGTACTTTCCCTTCTTCCTGGAATATTCCTTTCCTTCCTCATGCCAATTCGCAGCTCTCCATCTGGCTTGACAGACCCTCATTACCTTTTTGTTTTGTTGACGCTTTGCCTTAGGTTCAGTCCAGCTTATCAACTGCCTAAAGTAAAGCCAGACTCCATAAGGCAGTCTGCCTTTGCATTGGTTGAGTACTCTTCCCCCTTAGACGGCATTATTTGGATAGCAAGTTCCTCAGAAGCTCTGCTTTCCTGACTGGTCTTCTGTTTCTTATTTTCTCTTTTGTTGGCCTCTGATGTCTTTGAGAAGACCTAGTGGGTCCCATCCATTTATTTGTATTTGCTTAGGATCTGTGTTTTCTGCTTTCATGGGCAAAATTACCCTGCACTTGGGTATTACTAATGAAACCTGGATACTGGGGCTGGTGTTGTTGCATAGCAGGTAGAGCTACCGCCTGAGACACTGCATCCCTTATGGGTGCTGCTTCACTTCACATTCAGCTCCCTGATAATGGGTTGGGAAAAGTAGTGGAAAATGGTGTAGTGCTAGGGCCTCTGCCACCTATGTGGGAGACCTTGAAGAAGGTCCTGTCTTCAGCCTGGGCCATCCATTGTTATTGGCAGCCATCTAGGAAGTGAGCCAGCAGATGAAAGATATCTCTGTCTCTCCCTCTCTTCACTGTAACTCTTATAAATAAGTAAATAAATCTTAAAAAAAAAAAAAAAGAAAGAAAGAAAGAAACCTGGATGCTGAGTAGCAGTAGTACGCTAAGTCTCCACCTGTGGCACCTGCATCCCCTTTGGGTGGTGGTTCTTGTCCCGGCTGCTCCTCTTCTGATCCAGCTCTCTGCTTGTGGCCTGGGAAAAGCAGTGGAAGATGGCCCAAGTGTTTGGGGCCTCCACACCCATGTAGGAGACCCAAAAGAAGCTCCTAGCTCCTGGCTTTGGATTGGCTCAGCTGACAGCTATAGCAGCCATTTGAGGAGTGAACCAGTGAGTGGATGGAAGACCTTTCTCTCTCTTTAACTCTGCCTTTCAAATAAATAAATCTTTTTAAAAAAATCCTTGACAGATTCTGTAGGTAGATGTTAATCCCAGCTTATTTCTAACATGTTCTAGTTTTTTTTTTTTAACCTGATTGCTTTTTGATACACAATACTGCTATTAGAACTTAAATGTTTTATTGTAATATTACTCTCAGTTCCAGAGTTCATTGCCTTTTCCGGGATAGGGAGAAAGTGGAGTTCTAGCTTTCCTGCTGAATTAATCCCCCAAACCCTTCCTGCTTTCTCTCACTTTCCTGGTACTTTTGCTTCCACAATTGGCTGCACAAGTTATCATAGGATCCTGTTTTTAATAAATTCACCTTTTTGATTTCACTTACTTGTCTTAGCATCCAAGATACAGTATAGGAAGGTACTTCTTCAAAAGAAATTCAGCATGGATTTTTTTTCTTTTTAAATCTCTTTATTTAATAAATATAAATTTCAAAAGTACAACTTTTGGTTTATAGCAGCTTTTTCCCCCAATAACCTCCTTCCCACCCGCAACCATCCCATCTCTCACTGCCTCTCACATCCCATCAAGGTTCATGAAAGGAATGTTAAGACATTGTGTACCAGGGTTCACTCTCTTTTAAAGGAACTCTAACACCAAGCTCCCAGACCTCTAGGTATTGAAGATCCCTGATTTAGTCTCTTTGGTGGCACCTTCTCATGGAACACACTGCATTGTATGACAGTGTGAGGCTGAGTAAAATTTATCTTGCTTTTCCTGAAGTATTTATAAAGGTAGATTTAGGAAAGAGATCAATGGAACTGGTATATAAAGATAATAGAAAACATTTGTGGAAGATGATTGAAAAGTTTATTTTTGGTACAAAAACTCTTTGAAATTAAAGTGTAGTTTTTATAGTGTTTCATTTTCACTACCTTTTTGAAGTACTCTTCTACTAGGGAAGAAGATCGTCTCATCTTTGCGTTAGTGTGTCTCCTTCTGCATTCTTTGTTTGAGGAAGAACTATATTGCACTTATTAATACTGAGCAAATCCTGGTATTATTAGTTTGTTTTAAGTTCAGAAATGACAGCATTTGAAGATGTAGAAGGGGGAGGATGGGTTCTTCATTGGGGAGGTGTGAGGTGTTTTGGTTTTGTTTGGTTTTTGCTTTTTGGTTCGTTTTTGTTTTTGGTTCGTTTTTGTTTTTTAATTCAGTTTTAATATTGCAGTGAAATTTATACTACTTTATAACCTGATCATAGCTATCACAGTGGTTTCCAAATATATTTAGATTTTTGGGGTTCTGTGTCATTTACCTTGTTATGAATATAAGACAGTTACTTTACATAAAGAAATTATTAAATTGTGATTTTTTTCCTACTTTTTAAAAGTTTTGAAGTTTAGTGCTTTATTTTTATTTTTTTTAAGATTTGTTTTATTTGTAAGGCAGAACAGCATATAGAGAGTTGAAGACACAGCAAGAGCTCTTCCTTTCATTGGTTCACTTTCCAAATAGCTAGAATGGCTGCCAGATCTCATATGTTGGTTGGCAGGGGCACAAGTACGTGGGCCGCCTTCTGCTGCTTTCTCAGGTGCATTAACAGAGAGCTGGATCAGAAGTGGACCCTGGGGACCTGTGTCAAAGGTGGTAGCTTAACCCTTGGAATCACGACCACTAGCCCAAGCCTTGACTGTTTAATACATACTCTAGAACAGTCGGTCTTTCTCTACTGTATGGGTAGCTGTGTTTATTTTAGATGCATTTTCTTGCTCAGTTGAATCCTTGGTGCTGTTTTTGTTTTTCATTTTTCCTTCAAAACTATTCCAATGAGATTTAAAATTTTTTGATTTGTTATGTTGGATAAGTGACTTAATCCCTGCTGCTGGGAGATGTTGCTTAACATCTGTTAAAAGAACACATGTGGAGTTTTTGTTTCCTGGAGGATATTTGAGAAATAAATTGAAAGTGGCAATAGAGAGGAGTAGTTTTGTTTTATATGTTTGGCCACAAGAGTTCAGGTTTGTCACTTTGTGAATGTGTCCCTTGGTATTGCTCCTTCGGGAAGGAGTGAGGTTCAAGGCCTTTGTTGGTGAGCTGTCTTTCTTGTATCAACAGGTTCTCCTGCGCTGCCCAACAGCATGGTTTATTTTGGAAGCTCTCAGGACGAGGAGGACGCCGAGGAGGAAGATGATGAGACAGAAGATGTCAAAACAGCCACCAACAACGCTTCATCTTCATGCCAGTCAACCCCCAGGAAAGGAAAAGCCCACAAACATGTTCCCAACGGGCATGGTAGGCTTACTGTTAGATTTGTTTGATCTAAAACCTGTCTAGAGGTCTCACATTGGGAAGAAAATAGATGAAGACTCTAGCTGGGTAGTGGCAAAGAAAGAGATGACTAGTGGAGCACAGTCCAGTTCGGAGCATTCTGGGTGACTTGATTGCTAAGATGAGTGCTGTTCTGCTTGTGTTGTGTGGACTGCAGGAATCAGATGCAGAAAAGATCCTATCTAAATGTGGATGATCAGGAAGATTTTGTGGGTGAACTTTGTGATCAATTCTCAATTATTTTAATTTCAGCAGATTGATGCTGTGTTGAAAGCAAGCTATGATTCTTCATGTAATTTAGAAAATGTACATGTGGAACATGTATTTTTAAAAATGCATGAATTCCAGCTTTGTTTTGCACCAGAGTAAATGGTCCCTTGTACTTTCTGAAGTATACTATGAAGTAGAGTTATAGGAGGAGGATTAGACAAAAACATAGGAATGAAAGGGTTGGTTTTCTCATTTTATTCAAGTAAACTGCCTGTAGAAAGTGCCCAGTGGTTTTTTCAGCTGATGTGGTAACATATTTGAAGTTGTGCTTACCACTGCTCCCGGAGTCCGTATTAGCAGGAAACTGGAGTCAGGATTCCAGATGCTGGAGTCCCAGACACTACGATGTGGGATACAGCATGTTAACCACTAGATTCCTGCCCATATGTGAGTTTTGTGAAGACCCTTTATATCCATTTTTTGTGGAGCTACTGGGTACTCTACTAGATATAATTTGTCATGGACTCTCATAAGACACCCTGTGAGGTAGAAGAGCTCTTTGTAAACAGCGCTGTCAACCTTAGAGGACAGCTATGTTTTCTTGCTGTTCTTCACACCTTTGCCCTGAGCTGCCATAGCAACAGAGGCTCAGGACAAGCATATGTTAGATACAATGGAGATCAGTCTAGTTGTCATCGTTTGGCATTTCTGCCTTGTCAGTCTAATTATTGTTCATCTGTCTCACCACTTACTTAGGATTTTGTTGAGGTGACATATAGGTATGGTGGAGGGCATGGCGCTCTTGGAAGAGCTTGTTTTTATTCGGGGAGAAGAGCTAATACAAAATGGTAACTGAATTTTAACCTTGGTAGTTGAAAGAGAGCTGCATCTATTAGTTGGAATGGTGGAATGCTGGTTGGGGGAGGGGCTTGTTTTCGCTCCACTAGGACAAGGTGTGCTTCCAGTGATCTGACCCAGAAGGGCCACAGAGATTCATTAACATATGCTCTGTTAGGCAGTAGTATAGAAAATTAATTTTAGTTGTGTAAATGAGATGAAGTGGGTCAAGTTCAGGCTGTTCCTCTGGCAGCAGGATTCTCTATGAAGTCAAAGAAAGATTATTGAAGTCAAAGGATCCTGTCCAGGAGCCAGCTGTTGAGAACCTGGACTTGGGAGCATATAAAGGTACAGCTTGTACAAGGGCCTTGAGAGTCGGGGATGAAAGCAGTAAATTAGGAATTAGGTAGGGGAGTTGATTGAGGGAGTAAGAAAAGACACTGTTGATAATCTTTCATTTAGGAGGGGCAAAAAAACCTCTTGAGAAGGAGTTTATTGTTTGATCAACCTCTGAGAATAAGTGGAAACATAACTTGAAATTGCATTCTTTATCTGTTAATCTCTGTATATCCATGTGATAGAAATATATTTCACTAATGTAATGTTGGTCCCTTCCAATATGTTTTCCTCTCCCTTTCTGTGATTGGACAAACAAATCCATCTCTCATATCATCGATTGAATTAATTCCACATGTGCTCGTGTGTGATGGACCCTATAGTTCCTTTCTTTTTCCAGCTACTTTGAGCTTGACTTGGGGTTCGGCAGACAATTGTCTCATAGAATCAGCATCTAATGCTAAAATTGATGTTTTATGCACAGAGGTCTTTAGTTCTCTTTTCCCATGAGTTGCAGATTGATTGATTACATCCAGGGAGTCAGGCAGCACTACTGAGAGGAATGGGGTGGAAGTGAAGGAATTGGCTGGGATTCTCCATTGTCTTTGTCTTTATTTGTGAGTCAAGGCGAGTGTATCAGTGTTTCTATATCTGTAGACACATATATCTGTACATGTGAGGAAACACGTGGATAAGCCTATAATATTTGAATTTGTTAGGAAATTTTAAAACGTTTAAGCAGTTACTCTTTTGTGAAATAAGATGGTTATTGAAAAGGGTTTAAGTTGTTCACTTTGGGAATTTGCTTGTTATTTGAAACCTTTCCAGAAACATTGCTAGGTTTTTTTTAGTGAACTAATTTTTCTTGTTTGGGGGCTGCATAGGATGATGGGAGTCTTTGGTTCCAATCTGGAAGGACTGGGTTGAAGGTATGTTTTAGGAGATGTCTCATGAACAAAGTACATGAAGGTTTTCTTGATTATGGGTCCCATTTATGTCTCTATCTCTCTCCTATTGTTTTCAGTTACTGTGTTTAGATGTGTGGTATAATCTGCAGTATAGTTTTTTTTTTTTTTTTTTTTTTCTTAGTAAGGGAAGTCCATTCCTTTTTTGACTTTGACAGGCTTGTGACTTTATGTAGATGGAAGTCATCTTTTAGCCCAGTCCCAAACTCCCAAGACATCTGCCTGGGAAGGAATTGGCTGCTCTTTCAAAGAGTTGCTTTTGGATCCAACATCACCAGAGCTCTACAACACCATCATGGTGAGAACCTCTGTGTCTCTGCAGTTTCTCTGGCCTTGTCCACCTGTAAAGTTAGGGGAACAGTATTAGGGGTCAGTCACAGGTGTATGTTTGTACTTAGGTTTGGCTCTGTCTTGGGCTGCAGTCCTTCCCGCTGTCTAGAGCCAGCGTCTCCCGCCCTGCACAGCCTCTTGGTCTGTGATGGGCCTGACCAGTCACAGTGCTTGCTGCTCCCCTCCCCAGACATCTCCTTTGGGAATCCAATTCCTCTGCTTTGCAACAGCCCTGTGGAAAAGTTTGAATTTTGTTTTTGTCTGACTTTTTCTGGCTTTGTTCTACAAAATTAGTTTGTGAGTTTTCATGAAAAGTCTCTAAGTGTTAGGAAGGATTTTGTGTTTACATGTCCCTGAAAGTGTTGTATTTGTAGATGATTTGGAAGGGAGCTCTGGAAATCATTTCTCTGGGAAAAGTGCTGAAACATAATCATGGAATCTTTGGTGGCCAAATTCTGCATTATTAACCATAGTAAACCACATTAAGGGTTTATGGAGTTGTATGGAGTTAATTTTTTCAATCATACATGAAAGGAGCGTATCTTGTGTGCATGTGAGAAATGTGTGTATGACTGACCCTGTGCTGTGCTCGCTTCGACAGCACATATACTAAAATTGGGACCCTGTGCTGATTCTGGTGCTTTGAAAACTAGCTCAGATCGTCATGGCTCGTGGGCTCTACCTTCATCGAAAGTACCCTGAGCCTCGGCTCTGTGCAGAGTGTCCCCTGGTCATAGCACTTTCCCTGCCATTCCTCTGTTGTACCACCCCCAGTTTCACTTGTCATTCTCAGTGCTGTCTTCCTGTCACCTGTCTTTGGGTGTGTTTCCTTCTAGGTCACTCCCACTTGTCTTAGACCCTTTGGTAACCCTCTCTTCAGAACCAAGGGGTGGCCTGTTACTGTGAGCTTCTCAGATGTTCTGATGTTATTTTTGGACACCATTACAAATGGCATTTCCCAGTTTTTATGTGTATGTGTGGGTTTTATGGATTTGTTTGCCTATCACACATCTAAGTCTCATGTCTTTTATAATCATCATGCAAAGAAAACACAGCCTGAATCTTTATTGTTAGGTAGGGGTTTGAGTCAGGTATCACCTAGTTAGTGAGCTCTTTGTCTCCCTGTTTTCTCCCTCCCTTTCTGAAGCGAGGGACACCACCTACTAAAGAGGTGTATCTGGATCCTGTTCTGCTGAGGTGTCATGCTGTTCTCACCTGGAATTAGTATTCTTGGAGTTAAATAGTGACAATCCAGGGGTGAGACTTAGGCCACCAATGGAGGGAAGGGGTTGATGGCACTTGAAAATGTACAGACTGTTGGAGTTCTTCAATGTCAAATGACCAGGGAAGGATGATGGTTTTGTTGAAACAAAAGTCTCCTTCTGCTCCCCTTCCCCCAGTGCCTCAGCTTTATTCCCTCATTTTACAGATATTAACATGGGAGCAGAAGCTCTCTGCTTCTTTATGGTTTTTGACTTGACTCAAGAAGCTACAGATATTAAAGCAGGCTTTCCAAAGAACAGTCTGGATTTGTCCTTAATAGTGCTGACTCCTTCATAAGAGGGAAGAAGAGTAGGTTATTTTCTGATGATTTGTCCATTCTTGAGCATTTTTTCTATCAGATTGGTGCTTTCTCCCATTTTGTATGCTGGCAACATGGAAGCGCGTCAGGGAAGCTAGCACCATCGTGTCTTCCCCAGAGAGTGAACTCCACTGAGATGGGCAGAGGTACACAGACAGCAAAGTATGCAGATGGATACTTTATGACTGGAGTAGCTTGGGTCAAAAATTCTTATTCACCTGCATGTCCAGTTTTAAGAACCTAGAACCATGAATCCAGAACCCAAACTGCTGATGGTGTCCTGTTTTATCCCCAGCCAACCAGTGGGGGCAACTTGGGGCATGGAGATTAGGACAGCAGGCTTGGTGAAGTGATACGAGATTCACACTGACACTTGGGACACTGCTGTAGATGAAATGTATTTATTTATTTAAATACATAATCTGAAATGACGTGTTAACACCATCATTTGAGCTTTTGAACCTTGGGTTAAAACTCAAGGGTTATAACAACCACCCCTCCAGAAACTTCTGTTTCCGTAGCTCATTAGAGATTCAAAATCCTTTCACAAAAGCAATCCTCAAATAACAATAGAGCTTCTAGGTGAGTACTGCTGTTTGGAAGCAAAACAACACACTGCTTTCTCAATGTTTATAATACTTGATATTTCAGATTCCTTTCTTTTTGAAAAGTGCTCCTAATTATGTCGTGTCCACCCCATCCCTGTGGCTAAGTGAGGCAGACTAGAGGAATTAATAAATAAATTTGGGATGAGACTAGCTTTGCCTTTTCTTTAGTGAAGTGAACTTGGTGAAAGTTCATTGCTCGAATCAGCCATGTATTGTGTGTTTTTCAAATGCTTTTTTACACTTGAGAAAAATGGAAAGAATAGGAGAGGCTATTGTTCCTTTTTATGCACATCTTTTTCTGACTCGAGATTTCTCAGAAGACTTTTTAAGTGACATGTCATTGGACTCCCAGCTGGAATGATTTAATTGCTTTTGGATTCACACAGGGAGCATGTTGTATAAGGGCCAAAAAGCAATCATTCGGATGTGTTTACTCCATTTGTGCTCTGTGATTGCCTTCAAGGTGGATTGAACCCTCCCTCTTTTTTGTCTGGGGCAGTGGAGTGGTCTGTGTGTAGTGGGGCCAGGGTTTCCCTCTGGCCATGTTCAATGAGGAGATTATGCCTGATAGAGGCCTTTTTTTTTTTCCCAGTTGGAATTTTTGTGGGATATCCTTTTGACCTCTTTTTAACTTATGACATTTCCATGTTTCCTGTTGAGGCAAGCAAATATTCTGAAAAGTTGGAATATGAAATGAGAGCTTATCTTTTAAAAAGGGCAGTGGAGCAGGTCAAGTCAGACTGTGACTATGTGTTCCTAATCTCTCCCCTCACACACTGGGACGGTCTAGTTTGTTAGAGGCCGTTAGAGCATACTTTGGGCACTAAACTACAAAAGACTACAACCTCAGGCAGCCTTTCTGTCCTTTAGTTTTCTTTCTGTTTGTCTTTCTTTTTAAAATTTATTTTCATTTTATTTGAAAGGCAGAGAGACAGATCTTCCATCCACTGAGTCACTCCCCAAATACCTGTAACAGCCAGATCTGGACGAGTCCAGACAGGAGCCTAGAGTGCCATCCGGGTCTCCCACGTGGGTGGCAGGGGTCCAAGTACTTGAGCCATCATCCGCTGCTTCCCAGGATTCACTTCAGCAGGAGGCTGTGTCAGAGTCAGAGCAGCTGGCACTCTGATATGCAATGCTGGGCATTCCAGGTGGCAACTTACTGTTGGGCCAAATGCCCACTTGTGTTTCTGTATCCTTAAAGAGGAGATCACAGACTGCCTTTCTCATAAAGTGGACTATCACTAGACTGTGTTGTGAGTTGTTTCCATGGTACAGGTTCTCGATAATTCCAGTCAGCATAATGATTTGCTCCTGATTTCCTCTACTTTCCCTGAAGTGTTGGTTCTGCTCATCCCTATAGAGTCTTGGGAGGACACATCACACACAGCAGATGGCCAGGGCTTCCTGTCATTCCTGTATGTCTGAGCCCCACCTTTGTTCCTGTTTCTGTGACAGCCCACTGGAAGAGGCTTCTGATGGTGGAGAAGCTTCTGGCTTGGGGACTTCCTGTTATTCAGCCAGTTCTTTAGCCTTTTTAAGCCTATCTCCCTGTTTGTAAAATGCTGGGAACAACTAGCTGAAAAAGTCATTACAGTTGGGAATCTTAGGGATGGACAGTGGGGCTGCTTTTAGGAGTAATGCAAACATTTTAAATGGCATGGATGTGATGGTCTCAGAATTCTGTAAATATGCTAAAATCCATTGAATGGTACACTTTAAATGAGTCATGGTATAGGAATTATAGTTTAGGAATAAAAGATCTGTTGGAGCTAAATGAGAAACTTGGTGAGATCTACAGACATGTGGAGGGTGGCTGCTTTTTTTTTTAAGGTTTTTGTTTCTAGATTCTCAATTCTATTCCATATATATGGATTAATATTGAGAATATAATACATATACACACACAAGATTTTATTTATTTATTTGAGAGGTAGAGTTACAAAGAGAGAGACAGACAGACGTTGAGAAAGGTCTTCATCTGCTGGTTCACTCCCTAAATGTCCGCAACCTGAGCTAGGCCGATCAGGATCCAGGAACTTCCTCCAGGTATCCCACACAGACGCATGGGCCCAAGGACTTGGGCCATCTTCTGCTTGCCCAGGCCATAGCAGAGAGCTAGATCAGGAGTGGAAAGCTGGAACAGGAACTGGCGCCCATATGGAATGCCAGTGCCGTAGGCTGAGGCCTAGCCCGCTATGAAACAGTGCCAGCGGGGAGGGTGGCCTCTATTTCTGTTTTTGACCTCATGTCTCAAGCTTGCATCTTCAAGAACTCTAATGTCGCTGCAGATCTAAGCAAATTAAATGTTCTGTATTTGATCTTCAGGATCTGTAATGAAGTTCGATTTATATAATTTGCTGGCATATGTTTATCCTACAACATGTCCATTGTGTTACTTGGCACTTTACCAAACTATTTAGTACTTGATAATTTTAGTTAAATTCATCTAGCCTGATGTAAGGGTAATGGTCAGGCTCTTGGGAAGCTTTGCTGTTCATGAAAAGTCATGTTACCTGGCAGGGGAGCAAGTGGGTGGGTAGAAGTTTGTGTGACTATGGCCGGCGCCGTGGCTCAACAGGCTAATCCTCCGCCTTGCGGCACCAGCACACACCGGGTTCTAGTCCCGGTCGGGGTGCCGGATTCTGTCCCGGTTGCCCCTCTTCCAGGCCAGCCCTCGGCTGTGGCCCGGGAGTGCAGTGGAGGATGGCCCAAGTGCTTGGGCCCTGCACCCCATGGGAGACCAGGAAAAAGCACCTAGCACCTGGCTCCTGCCATCGGATGAGCACGTTGCGCCGGCCACAGCGCGCCGGCCGCGGCAGCCATTGGAGGGTGAACCAACGGCAAAGGAAGACCTTTCTCTCTGTCTCTCTCTCTCACACTGTCCACTCTGCCTGTCAAAAAAAAAAAAAAAGTTTGTGTGACTGATGGAAGAGCCAATAAAAGAGCCTTGAAAACAGTCCTTACTGCAAAGTGAGGTTTCTGTATTTTTTCTGTTTTTTTCCCCCCTATATTTAGAATCTCTGACATTTCTCTGCTAATATCTTTAATCTGAAATTGTTCCTGTTAATTTGTATGGTTGGTTTTATAAATCAGAGATTTGTTCTGGTTTAACTCACATGCGAACTTTGAAGGTGTCTATCCTAGTATGGGTTAGCAGTTGGCTTGTTCTTGGGCCAGAATTCCTATCATTTACTTTTTTAGCAGTCGTCTTTTGAAGGCAGGGAAAAGAAACCCACTTTTTCCCATTTGTTCTTCAAGAGTTAATGTTTGTCTCCTTTCAGAGATAGCCTGTGGTTCTCCCACAGCCGCCCTCCGGCATGCTGGGAGTGCAGATGCTTTGGAACGACTGTTGCGCACTCAGGCCCTAGCACTGGTAATCATCGCATCATCCCAGTCCTTTCCTCAGCCCTTGGGGGAGCCAGGAGGGCTGAGGAACCAGTTTTCAATGACCAAAAAAAATTCATTCTGATTTATGGTCTTTTTGTGGCCCTGACCTTTATATTCTCATAAAGCTCTTATGGCCTGTTAAACTTTAGTATCACAAGTTATCAGGAACATGGTTAAGAAACATGCTTAAATGCAGATATACCCAAGTCTGTTAGTTATTTTATATCATTACACATATTAATATATTCACACTTTTAGATCTTGAGACAGTGGCAATTAAATCCTGATTTAAAAGAATATTCTATGACTCAAAGCATTTACATTCTTCCATTGAAAGGAATGCAGTTGGCTTAGCTTTTTTTTTATTTTAATGTAGTTAAAGTGAGAGGTTTCACTGGTTAAAAATTCCAGAATGGTTTCTTTTTTCTTTTTTTAAAGCTTTTATTAAATAAATATAAATTTCATAGGTACAGCTTTTGGAATATAGCATTTCTTCCCCCCATACCTGCCCTCCCACCCCCACTCCTGTCCCACCTCCTGCTCCCTCTCCCAGCCCATTCCAGAAGGGTTTCATAGTTGCCTTGTAAACCAGTAGAACTTGCTTATGATCTTGGTTTATGACACTAGAGTTGGGGTGGTGGGAGACTTCATGAGGTTCATTCTCTGGTGCGAGTGAATTGCATCCTGGGTTTGAGATCATGAGAGTGCTTCGGCTCTCCAGTCTCTGTCCTCATGGCTTTTCTTAGTTTTACACATGGATGCTGTAGCAAACTTAGTAGAGCTATGTTGGCCCTGGGCAGATTGGGTTGTAGCACTCGCACATGCTGCAGTAAAATACTCTTGGCACAGATTGGCAGACGTTCTATTGTTTTCAGACAACAGTGACTCAGAGTTGAACTGGCTCCAGGGAGCAAGTGCAGCTTTTGTGCAGTAAGAAGGATTTCATGCCAGCCAGTGGATGGAGTCTGTGACTCTCCCCGGTTGGGAAGACTGGTAGTGACATGAAGCTTCCATTTACGTATCTGGCTTGAGAGCATAACCTTGTCATGGACCTCTTTTCCTTTGGTAACTCATTGCTCTTTATTTACAGTGACTTTATTTATTTATTTATTTATTTATTGGCCCCTTCCATTTCTTCTAGGGGTAGGGAAGTTTGAGCTCTGTTCCTCTGTTCCTTCCTGGGGTCTTTGCTCATTCTTTCCTTCTGGCCTTTTGCTTTCCTGCCCACAGATGGTTCAGCCAGGCTTTTCTCTCGTATTTCGCTTTCGAGGAGGGTAGGGCTTCAGAACCATAGCAGAGTCACCCCAGATACTCTGGTTACTCCCAAACTTTTGTCGGATGGGGACTTTTCTTTCCTACTTAGGATTACCTCCTGGCTTTTGAGTGGGGAACCTTTGTTAGTCTGACTAATTAGCCAGAAAGGGACCTCTTACAGGTAGGCCTTTCAGACTGGCAAAAGTGGATTTCTGGCCTTGTTGGTTTTCTTTAAAATGGAATTTGTGCCTCCAGAGGTGAGACTCTTTTGCCATTGTTGCAAGAGTTTTAAAAAAGATCACTCTTTTTCTATTTGTATAGCTCCTTTCGCAGAAGAACACAAAGCATGTTATATACTTTATTTAAAATACTTCAGCAAGTCCTGGAGGATAGATAAGAGAGGCAACTAATTATTCTTTAGGGAATTGAGGTATAGCTGTGTTGGGTGAACCAGGAACTAGACATCAAAACCCGGAGTCCTCTTGTGTTGTGATGGTTGAAAGATCTTATGATCAGCTTTGCATTGGCTGCCTAAGGGGCTCACCCAGGAAAGGTATGGGAAACAGTTTTTTAAAACAAGCTCCCTGAGCTGTAACTGTGAATCCCCTCAGAAAGTGGAGCTTTCTACCTTTCAGATGCTTGTCGTGAAAGATGAATCTAGTAATATCTCTTGCCCGATTTCTTTTCATCCATTGTCAGGAACATGTCTTCTTTGAGATAAAGCAATCCTAAATCAAAATGCTAGCCTTTGGATTTGAAGATGTTGCTTGCCAAAGTGTGAAAACATTAGTCTATAGGCCATTTAACTTTCAGAATGTATGTGTACAAATCAATATATTTGCCTATGTTCATTAATGTAAATTTGTTTGTGTGTGAGTACAATACAGTTTCCTCTTATGGTTCATGTTGATGAATGCATTTTTTCCCTCTGCTTAAAGGAGCTAGTCCAATTACTCCTTTTAATTGGGACAGTGTAAAGAGGACTTCTATACATTGAAGTCTTTCTGTCTCTTAGGTTCATAGGGTTTAGTCTTTCCCTGTGAGTGAATTTTTTTTATTCTCCCCTTCTCTTGCTTTCTCTAGAATCTTACAAATTAAGACAAAAGATAATTACTTGCAGGGGTAAAACTGGCAGGTTCCCACGACACTTAAAATTAATGAGCTGTTGAGTACAAAATATACCTTGTCTTTGGTTCTGCCTTCCATGCCCAGGCTTCCCTCCCCCCTTTCTTCCCATTTAACACATGATTTGGCTTGTTGGCTGTGTTTGCCATTTGGGTATATTGCTGCTATAAAATAGCAAGATGGTTACAGAAACTGGGTTCGTTTGAAAACCATCTCTTTGTTGGCAGATCGATGTTAATTTGATGCAGTTTTCAATTTTTGCATATTTGAAAACTTTCCCCCTCTTTGGGATATCCTATCAAAATATGCTTTAGCAGCATGCTTGACGAGGACTCTGCTCTGGCACTGTTAGCAGCTCAGACCTGCCTCGCCCTGCCTCTTCTCTAACTGCCAGGGCTTTGCTTTCTGCAACATTTTTCTGAGGACTAGGGTTCACGATCCTGCAGGGCATTTGAGTAGAAGCAGAGAGCTGTGTATTTGAGTCCCAGCACAGGTGTGTTTGCTGAGGAAGCATCCGCTCTCTTTTTCAGGTCTTAGATATTTGCTGTCTGCCTGCACCTGCATGGGAGACCAGGAGGGGGCATCTGGTTCCTGGCTTCGGATTGGCGCAGTGGCCATTTGTGGGGTGAACCAATAGAAGGAAGACTTTTCTCTCTGTATCTCTCACTGTCTAACTCTGCCTGTCAAAAAAATTAAAGAAAACAGATATTTGCTGCCTGACCACGGTGTGCACTGGCCTCAGCCCACCATTCATTTGGAAAGCAGTGTGTGTGAGAAGCTGATCTTCATCCTGGCTAAGCCCTTTCGACATTAAGATTGGATCCCCGAGTTTTCAAAGCCCCTGTGACAGAGCAGCTGCATCAACCCCATTGTGCATGTGAGAACACTAAAGCTTACATAGGTAGCCTTACCGTGGTGCCTGTCAGCTGAGGTTGCCCGTCCCAGAATCTGGGCTTTGTTTTGGAAACTTGTGGGTGCTAGGATAAACTGGAAACCAACATGAAAAAGAGTGCAATCCTGTGGTTTTGGGCATTTTGGTCTCAAGACTTCCCTTCTACTCCTCAAAACTACTGAAGGGCAACCTGGGTTTTATTATGTTGGTTATATAAAGGCAGGAATATTTTTAAAGTGCTAATTTAAAATTGCCACAACCCATGTTACATTCACAAAAATAGCATTTTATAAAATATCATGTATTCTAAACCCAAAGTTTTAGTATTAGATTACAGTGTAACAAATTTCTTTACTGTCCAACTTAGTTGAAGACAACCAGATTCTTGTGTCTGTTTCTGCACATACGTAGTTTGGCTTGATGTGTATAAAGATAATTGGTCTCAGACAGGTACATATTTGGCCAAAAGAGAGCCATCATAGAGGGTTTTGTGCTCTAACACCACACCCAGACTCAGAGGTCAGTGGCTATGGGGATTTGAACTTCTGCCTGTGAACTTTTTGTGCTCTTTTTTTGTTTTTTCCCAAGAATTATTTTACTTATTTGAAAGAGTTACAGAGAGAAGTAGAACCGGAGAGAAAGAGGTCTTCCATCCCACTGGTTTACTCCCCAAATGAACACAATGGCCAGAGCTGAGCTGATCTGAAGCCAGGACTTAAGAGCATCTTCTGGGTCTCCCATGCGGGTGCAGAGGCCCAAGGACTTGGGCCATCTTCTACTGCTTTCCCAGGCCGTAGCAGAGAGCCGGATTAGAAATGGAGCAGCCAGGATTTGAACTGGTGCCCATATGTTATGCCAGTGTTGCAGGCTGGGACTTTAATCCACTGTGCCTCAGCACCGGCCCCCTTTTTGTAGTCTTGTCACCTCATATAATCCATTGATTTGTCTTTCTCTTTTGGGTGGTTCTTTTATTATAATGATGTACAATTTTGTAGCGTCTTATATTGATCATTTGAAAATCATGGTTCACTGAATTAATAACGCATCTTATATCATTCCTAGCACTTTGTATGATAGAGTATGAAAGAATCCCATATGTATCTCCACTGAGTTCATCAGAAGGGTCTTCTGGGATGCTATTGACAGGCTGTCAAACTAAAGGCAGAAGCAGTTTCCCCAAAATACTCAGTAATAAAGAATAAAATGATTAATGGTTCATTTTGGTGCTACTGTCTCTATTTATGCTAAGGTAGCTGTTTTCCAAAGTGGGTCCCCTATTTCTATATTCCCAGCAATAGAATATGAAAGTTGGCAGTTTCTTCTGTCTTGCCAGATCTCATCATTATCTCTCTTTTGATGAGAGCCATACTCTTGAATGTGAAGTATGATATCTCCTTGTGGGTTTGTTTTGCATTTCCTTGTTGGCTAACCTACCTTTTTCTTGCTCCATTAGTCCATGTTGTCAACCCAGTAAAGAGGCAGATATACTGTTGTTACTATTATGAAAATAGTTTAGAGTCTAGCAGAGTCTCTGCAAGGGTCTCTGGGTCTCCCAAGTGTCCATAAACCTCCTTTGAGACCACGTGCTCCTCACCATGCTAGTAGAAAGCGTTCGGTGTGTTTTCTTTTTTCTCTCTCTTTCTTTCTTTCTTTCTTTCTTTCTTTCTTTCTTTCTTTCTTTCTTTCTTTCTTTCTTTCTTTCTTTCTTTTTTTTTTTTTTTTTTTTTGATAGGCAGAGTGGACAGTGAGAGAGAGAGAGAGAAAGGTCTTCATTTGCCGTTGGTTCACCTTCCAATGGCCGCCGCGCTGATCAGGAGCCAGGAGCCAGGTGCTTCTCCTGGTCTCCCATGGGGTTCAGGGCTCAAGCACTTGGGCCATCCTCCACTGCACTCCCGGGCCACAGCAGAGGGCTGGCCTGGAAGAGGGGCAACCGGGACAGAATCCGGCGCCCCGACTGGGGCTAGAACCCGGGGTGCTGGCACCGCAAGGCAGAGGATTAGCCTATTGAGCCACTGTTTTCAGTGTAATATTTCTTACTACTCAGGTAGGAGATTGGCAGCTCCTCCTTTTCTGAAAGTAGTGATATTTAGAAGCTATTGGGGGGGGGGGCACTGGGACAAGTGGTGGCTCTGCTGGGCTTTCTCCCCATTGAAGGCCCCCATTAAAGGTATGACAGGCATGTTCCCTGTGGCAGAGGTAATGATCCCACACAGTACCAGGTTATGATGGGTCTTGCTCAAGTGTTGGCCATATCGAATCCTGATCCCTGCACTAACTGCAGGGAGGGGTAGGACAGAAGAGCAGTCTGACTAAATGGCGACCTGAATTGGCCCTTGGGAACATGCAGTCATGATGTCTCTCAAATGTTGGCTGCTACTGAGCCCCGGATGTTGGACTAGGTGGTCCACATACAGGAATGTATTATTCCAATCTACGTGTGAGAAAACTGCCCACTACCAAGCACATGGCTAGGAATTGTACTCCAAATAAATTGTATAAACTGGAGCAATCCCATAGACTTTTTTTAATTGAAAGAAAAAAGTAATTATAGAACTTGTGCTTCTTAATAGGAGGCTGCACTGGGAGGCATATCTTTATGACAGTAAAAATAGATTTATGGAGTTGGTTTAAGGAAAAAAAAAATCTGCTTTGTCTACTCTTTCAATAAAGGAACTGTATTCACCACTTTGGAAAATTGGTGAACAGTCAAGAATTGCCTGGGTGCATGTTCCTTGGCTTGATTTTTCATCACATTGAAGTATGACTTCTTATGGATGTTGCTTTTCATTTGTCTTGAAAGCAAGCACAGACACTGCCAGCTTAGATGTGATTGATGGCTCTGACAATGGCTGGTTGCTTACATTTAGACTAAATGCCAGCCATTTGAAGCTCTCCATTTTCTCTGTAGCAGAGTATCCAGGAGAACCTTGTGCAACATGGGAGCATATCCTCTATTTTGACGAGATGTGGTCTTTACTTCACTGTTTTAAACCTGTTTTGAATTTGTAATCACTAGTGTTGGAAGGAATGTAGAGACTAAGATGCACATCCAGCTGAGATGGAAAATGTTCATCTCTAGCTTATACGTCATACAGTGGACTACATAGAATGAAGAAATGAATCCGAAAACAAGTAGAAGGAAACTTAGATTATTTAACCACTTGAAAAAACTGGAGGAAGGTGAGAGAGATTTTGTTCAAAGGGCCCATAAACTTTCTGCAATAGCTATGTGGCATGGTTCCCGAAGTAAAGAATAATGATTATATACTGAAAAACTGCTTAGGAAGTAGAAGTATGTCAGGGATTGCGTGTAGTGCAGCTAGTTAAACTGCCACTTGAGATGCCCAGTCTCACACCCAGGTTCCTGGAATTGAGTCCTGGCCATGGCACTTCTGATCCAGCTTCCTGCTAACTTGCCTGGGAGGCAGCAAATGATAACCCATCTACTTGAGTCCCTGCCACCCACGTGGGAGACCCAGATGGAGTTGCTGGCATTTGGGGGTGAACCAAATGCCAGTCCTGCACCTACTCCCACCCCACCCCCAATGTCACACATCATAAATATATACAGAGATTATTGTCAATTTTACCTTAATGAAGCTGGGAGAAGTAAAGAAGAAAATATAGAAGGACTTCCTTTGCATAAAAGACAGGAATGTTTGTAAAATTGGTTAGCCGATCTAGTACCATCCCATGACGTCATCTTCCTCTTCCCTTCTACTTCCTTTCCAGTTTTCAACGGTTCCAGCAGGTCAACACGGGAGAAAGAACCTGTTCAAAAACACAAAAGCAAAGAGGCCACTCCCGGGAAGGAGAAGCACAGCGACCACCGGGCTGACAGCCGAAGGGAGCAGGTCTCAGCGTCGCAGCCCACGCCAGCCCCCTCCGCGGGCTCCTCAGCCAAGGGGCTCGCTGCCAGCCACCATCCCCTCCCTCTGCATCGGTCTGCTCAGGACTTACGGAAACAGGTACTGTCAGGTGCTGCTGAGATGTGTGCAGCACCCGCCTCCCCCACTTCTTCAGGGTAAAAGCAGCTTTAGATGGCCCACAGAGCAGGAGCTGTAGCCCAGAGATGGGGCCAGGAGACACATTTCCTTTGTGCGGAGGTGCCCCTGTTAGCACTTTCTGTCCTTTGTGGACCCATCAGACCCGAGTCCCGCTGTGGCTTCATGTTTCCTGTGAACAAACAGTGCACCCTCTCTTTTCTCTTTCACTTTCATGCATGGGACTGGATGGAGTAAACCTGTCTCTGTTGGTCAGAGCTCATTCTCCGTTCTCAGTCTTGCTCTTCACCTCACTCAAGTTTCCCTCTGCAAGTGAATGAGAGAACCAGCACAGTTGGTTGAGATAAGAGCTGAGGGAGCAGCAAGTCCTGTCTTGCCCCAGGGTGTCCTGCCTCTGTGCTCTGTGACCTGTAAATGTGACTCATTCCATGCTGTGGCCTCCCTGTTGGAGGAGGAGTCCTGGGGTGCCCCTTGCAGGGCAGGCTCATGCCACCCACGTGGCTGCCATGGCCGTGCTCCTTTGGATCAGGGTCACTGCAGGTGGCTCCATATATTCAGGTGGGTGCAGGGGGTGACCCTGCAGATCTCAGAGTATTGCCTCCGTCACCCCTTTCCCTGCTTTCCTGTCTTACTCCTCCAGTGTAGTCAACCAAGATGGGGCGACTCACGGTTCCTAGTTTGAATTTGGCTCTTACCCTGACTGTCACTGAGACTGGCTCTCACCCTGTCACTGAGACTTGAGATGAGACATTTTACTTTCTTGGGCTCAGTTGTTCATTGGAGCCAGTCTTGCCAACCCCTCTCACAGGGTTATTGTAAGAAATGAGAGGATAATTTTGAAACCATCCGATCTCATTAGTTACATACTCTGAAAAGAAGGTCAGTACAAGCAAATGGCAGGCTCCTTTGTGACTGCTGGGAGCAAGTGATCAGACCATGACCTTTCATCTTCTCAGCTGCAGCAAGGATGTGGGCCCAGCGGATACTCTGATCTTTAATTATGTTTGCCTGAAAAGAAGAATAAATGTGATTGGGCAAAATGTGAATGAGTAGGGTCAAGGGATATAACTTGTAGTAGGTACTGCTAAGAAGTGGTTTTTTGTTTATGGTTGGTTTGCTGGAATGAACTCTGTTGACATCACTCTCTTTGTATCTCCTTACCTTACAAGCCTCTACCCAGCGTAGTAGTTCGGTTTCTCATAGGCCTTGGATCCCAAGACTTGAATCACACGAATACGGACTTCACATGTGCCTTTTCCTTCGTGAGCAGGGTCTGGCCAGCGCTCTGGCCTGGCAGGGCTTTGGAGCGGTGTGGAGAATTTGGATTTGTAACACCTTTTATTTTCCTGAAATAATCCTTCAGTGTAAATACAGTACAAGTAGTAACAAATTTAGGCTGGTTGAAGAACAACACTTATCTCCCCCTGGAGGGTTTTGAAATACAAAGTTTTCTACAACAGGCTTGAGGAGAGTTTTATTTGTGTAGGCATCTTTGTGGTCCTTGAGCCAGGATATGGGCTGTGCGGATACACTGCATGTGGCCACCTGTGGTTCTCATTCTGACGCTGAGGCAGAGCAGTGCTTTGGAGAAGGTTAGCTCACACTGGGTGAGCGGGCGCGCTCGGCAGGGCAGTCTGCTGAGCTCGCCAGCTGTCGGGGAACAAGGCTTGCAGGGAATTCCTGGCCTTGAACAATTCAGAGAGGCCCAAAGAATTGCGAATAGAATTTTTGCAAAATGGAATTAGGAAGAAGTTGTGGAAAATGAATGATGAATATGCAAGGAGAAAATGGGCAAGTCTCCTTAGCCGGGAAATGGTGCTCGTGCTTCGGTAGGAACCAAGCTGCCTGGAGTGGGAGAGGGCGTCCAGAGCCACCCAGGCTTGCCTTGTCCCCTGCCCTGGCTGAAAGGCTTCCTCCCCTCCAGCTGCTGCAGTCAGCGTTTGAGTAACCTCTCTGTCCCCCTTTCTACCTCACTGCCTCACCAGTGTAGTTCTGTGCATTTGAGGCTTTCCTGTTTTGAATTAAGTGAAGTTTTAACTCTGAATGGACACCCCCAATCCACTTATGTTTTCTCTCGCCTCCTGCTTATTTCAAGTCAGAAGCACCTCTGGCCCAGTAGCTCCCTCTGGTGGTATAAAAGAGCTCAACTGGGCAGAGTCAGGGAGTGGTTGGTGGTACCATCCTCCTGAGTGACTAAAGCCTTTTCAACTAGATAACCAAAAACCTCATGTTCATTTCTCCTTGTATGCTCAGCTGAGGAAGTGTGCACCTCTGCTTTTCACTTGCCATCATACTGTGTTGATTTCAGACTTGCGTATATGTGGTGGGGTGCAGGAAATTCAGTCTGGGGGGAGGGGGTTATAATCTTGAAGTGTATGATTGTATTGTGGATCAGGTATAGTTTTAAAATGGAATTTTTATTAAGAAGTGAACACTTGCTTTCTTGGGCTTCCACACTCCTCCCCTTACCCTCTTCCTACACACACAATAGAAGAGGAGTGATTTTTCTAGGGAACTAAAAGGACCTGTCCATTGCACTGTAACTTGGAAGCTCTTTAGGTCTTAGCCTTGCCTACTAAATTGAAATCACACACTTCTCTCTCTGGGACTGATACAACCAATCTTAGGGCTGTGTGCCTGGGATTGCCTGAGGTCCAGTTGACAGGTGAGGGATTGTGGGCCAAGGAGAACCCCTTGCAGAGCTGGAGGGGAGGTTCAGATATCCAAACCAGAGGTAAATTACTGAGCGGTAGGCAACAGTCCCATGCAGCTGCGTCCTGTCATCGTCACCTCTGTGCATTGTCTCCTGTGTGCTCTCATGGAAGCACTGCCTCAGGGTGCACAGCCGTGACCCCATTCCTCCCATGTGGTGCTCTGGCCACAATGTTTTGTTCAGCTCAGAGTTGTTGTACATGGTCTAAAGTCAACAAGGGTACTGGCTGGGGGAGGCTCAGGGAGAGAACCTTAGTGGCAAGGGGTCAAACAATGCTTTCCTCTGTTGCTTTGTATTCTTTGAGCCCAATTAAATGCCTGAATTCTGGATTTCCAGAGATGAGTGCAGGCCGTGAAGCTGATACATTTGTGTGAGATGGGAGAGTCTCGGATTTTGCAACAGCAATGCACCTGGACGGGTTATTGATTTGTTTTGTTTTGTTTTGTTTACTCCAAATGTTTAGGATACAGATGGATTGTGGTGTGAACTTGTCAACTACATTCTGGCCTCTGCTGGTAGCATAGGAAGTGCCGCCCCGCCGCCCCTCCCCATGAGGAGGGGAGGCAGCCAGTGACAAGTGCCCTTTTCAGTTTTCATAACTTGTTTCTATAAAGCTCATTGTTCTGGGTCACAAGGCAGTAGATTATAGTCTTTGTGATTTTTAAATGAATATACATGCATATTTCAGTGAACACTTTTGAAGATAACTGCTAATAGGAAAGAAAATGAGTAGAGTCACTCACTTTCTCTGATAAAGCTAGTTGTTGCAAATACTGGCAATGATGCAGTGTGAAGGTTGCAGAAATAGGTAGACAGGTGATCTTTTGGCCATCAAAGGTGGCAGCATATTGACCACATTCCACCTAGCAGAAAATTGACCTTCCTGAAACACAGCTAGCCAGAAGCTCAGGTGCCCCCATGCAGCCAGAATGAATGGACACAAAGGAGTACAAGAAAGAAGGATGCTATCACCCTTCACCACCTGAGAACATGGCGTTGGGGAGGACAGGGCCGTGCTGTGGGAACTTTGAGCCCTTTTCCATCCTTGCTGCTTATCTCAGAGATTGTATGAGAGGGGCTCTGGAGCCCACATGATTTTAAAGATTCTCCAGGGATATTTCCGGGGTGCCATTTTTGAGAAGTGCTGAACTAAAACCTCAGCAGAAGCGATGGGGCTGCCAGATGGCTGTCAGTAGGAGCTGGTGATGTCTGCCGCCGTCTGCGGTTGGGCATTCTGACAGATAGCTCCCTGTCCTTGGGAAGAGGCTTCACCATCTTGTACAGGCTGCCTCAGGGTGAACTGGGGATACAGTTGCAACAGATGGAACCCTCAGTGATTCAAAGGCGATTCTGTGGGATATCCTGCCCTTAGGAATACAGACAGAGCCCTCCTCTGAGATCCTGGGTGCTCGGGGCCTCCTGTGGGGTCCTCCATTCTAGCGTCTGTGAAGCCACAAGTAGAGGCAAACCTAAGCTAGAGCTGACAGCAGTTCCCAAATCTTCGGTTTAGCAAGCAGGAGCATTTGAAAATCAATAAAAACTTAGATATTTGCAGTCTAATAAATTCATAGATATTTAGTGCAGAACTCTGCTTTGATCTCATCCCTGGTTTTGGAAGTTTGCTTTAATTTATTGCTGTAGGTCTGGTGCTATTCCATGATTTATTCCACCTCTGTCTGGCCTACTTGTATATACAGGCGAGTGATCTAGGTCTAGAATGCAATTGCTGGGCCTTTCTTTTGGCCTCTCCACTGGACCTGAGGCCCTGGCTCTAGGCGCTGGGCTCCCTGCACCTAGAAGCAGAAGTTGCTCACAGCAGGTACCCTGGGCATGGCTCGCACCAGGACCTAGTAGCTTTGACTGGACTACCTGTCATAGGTGATACCTACAGGAATACGGATCTCTTAGTGGCTTCTTTACATTTTCTTTCTTTATACATCTCTCCTGACACTTCTTGGGTGATTCTTAGTCTAGTCCCCAGACCAGCTGGCAGCACTGCCAGGCACCTGGTTAGAAGTGCACATTCCTAGGCTCCACCTGCTCACTTCATCAATACCATGGTGGCAGGGCCCTGTGATGTGGTCAGATGAGCCCCCACTTACGGAGGACCACACGTGTGGGGACCTGTTGGGAAGTTGGCCCTTTCACCCATCCCCACATAAGCCACCAATGCACACTGACGGGCTCGCCTGGGCTTAGTGCCCCTCAGCTGGGTGCCTGCCTCTGGGCACTGAGGACAGCATACACAGCCTCGTGGTGGCACTAGTTGAAAGGAGGTAACTGCTTTCAGGTCTCTTGGCCATGGCACATGTGGGCAGCTTTGCCCTTCCACCCTGGCACCTTCCCCTTGGCTTATTGGAGAGAAAAAGAGGGCTGTAGTTTGTATGGTTTGGTTTTCCAGTCATTGTGGAGCTGCCTCTTTCCAAGACAGTGGTGCTTACAAAATTTCTGGAATCTCTGCTTTTGAACTCACTCTGTAGAAGCTTAGTGAGGCCCAGAAAGTTGAATGACATGTCCAGGGTGAGTGGGGTGCATGTGTGACGTGAGGGTCTCTACCCTCACCTTGTTGCCGCTTCACTGACACTGTGCAGAAGCGAGCGTGTTGCTGGTGTCCACGGCCCAACTCCCGGTTGTTGCTGTAGGAACAAGGTCAAGCTTCATGTGCTGCAGTTAGTGTGCTGTCGGGCTGTGAGAGCCCACATGCGGAAGCTTAAAGATGGTGGGAAATTGGAACCATGTGTGAAGAGAACTGGGCATTTCTGCCTTACCAGAGAGGTTGCTGTGTCCATCTTGGACCTAGCATGGCCCTTGAGGCCTGGTCTCAAAAGGTGACAGCAGAGATAGGTGCTGGCAGTTCGTAGCCACGGCTCAGGGCTTGCCTGTGAGTCAGAGCCAGGCCAAGGGGGCTGCTGTTCTTCTCCTCCCACAGTAGGAGGTTTATTTTCTTCCTTTTTCAGCCGCAGAGATTTCTACCTAACGTGGCCAGGTCCTGTGGTTATATGGGGCACATAGAATAATGGCCTGATTTTCTTGGAACAGGACACAGAGGTGCACATATGCAAGTGTACGTGTATTTAAGCAGAAGTACGGATTTACTTAGGCTCATGCTTGCACTGTTCTCTCCGCCCACTCATCCATGATGGGTACTATCTTGTTGCCGTTACGGGTGATTGTTAGGTGTGTGGGGAGGTTCCCTGGAAGAGCCACACCTGGGGGACCTGGCAAGGATGACCCAGGTCCTGCTCTGTGACAGTTTGGTGTCTGGTGGCACAGAGCTTCCGAGACAGAGCACAACAGTTCTCAGACATGTCTTCACTTTCCTGGCTGGTGTCCCTCTGCCTCCTTTTATTTCCTGTATTTAAAAAAAATTTTTTTTAAAGATATATTTATTGATTTATTTGAAAGGCAGTTTTGAGAGAGAGAGAGAGATCTATATGGCTACAACTGCTGGAGCTGGGCAAATCTGAAGCCAGGAGCATCTTCCAGGTGTCCTATGGATTTGGGCCCATGGATTTGGGCCATCTTCTGCTGCTTTCCAAAGCACATTGGCAGGGAGCTGGATCAAAAGTGCCACTTGAACTGGACTTGAACTGGTGCCTGTATGGGATGCCAGCGCCACAGACAGCATCTTTACCTGCTGTGCTACAGTGCCGGCCCCTCTTTCCTTTATACTTTAAAGGTTTGTTTCATTTATTTGAAAGGTAGAGAGACAGAGAAACTCCCATCTACAGGTTCATTCCCCAGATGGCTACAGTGGCTGGGGCTGGGCCAGGCTGAAGCCAGGAACCAGGAACTCCATCTGGTCTCCTTCATGAATGGCAGGGTCTCAAAGGCAGGACTGTCTTCCTCTGCTTTCCCACGTGTATTATTAGGGAGCTGGATCGGTAGTAGAGCAGCTGAGTCTTGAACCCTGATTTGGTTGCAAGCTTGCAGGACCACAGCACCAGCTCCCTTGTGTCTCCTTTTCGTAAGGGTAGGGCATGTGCTCCACCTGTTAACTGGCAACTCCTTGGTAGTGGCAGTCACTGTTTTTGGCACTGATTTTTTTTTTTTTCCTCCTCTTCCTCTGCTTCTCCTGCCTTCACAGGTTTCTAAGGTAAATGGAGTCACTCGAATGTCATCTCTGGGTGCAGTTGCAACCAGTGCCAAAAAGATGCGCGAAGTCAGACCTTCACCATCCAAAACTGTGAAGTACACTGCCACGGTGACCAAGGGGACTGTTACGTACACCAAAGCCAAGAGAGAACTGGTCAAGGAAACCAAACCCAATCACCACAAGCCCAGTTCCGCTGTCAACCACACAATCTCAGGGAAAACTGAAAGTAGCAATGCAAAAACCCGCAAACAGGTGCTAGCCCTCGGGGGGGCGTCCAAGTCCACCGGGCCTGCTGTCAACGGCCTCAAGGTCAGCGGCAGGTTGAACCCAAAGTCATGCACTAAGGAGGGGGGGACGCGGCAGCTGAGGGAGGGGCTGCGGAATTCCAAGAGGAGACTGGAAGAGGCACAGCAGACGGAAAAGCCGCAGCAGTCACCCCCCAAGAAAATGAAAGGGGCAGTGGGCCCTGCCGAAGCCCCTGGTAAAAAGACAGCTGCCGCGGCGGCAGCATCAGCAGAGAAACCTCTGCTGAATGGACATGTGAAGAAGGAAGTGCCCGAGCGCAACGTGGAGAGGAGCCGGCCGAAGCGGGCCACGGCTGGGAAGAGCACTCCCGGCAGACAAGCACATGGCAAGACGGACAGCGCCCCCTGTGAAAATCGTTCTACCTCGCAACCGGAACCCTTGCACAAGCCGCCCGAGCCGCCGGGGAAGCCCGAGAAGGGCGGTGGCAAGGCGGGGTGGGCAGCGATGGACGAGATCCCCGTGCTCAGGCCCTCCGCCAAGGAGTTCCATGACCCCCTCGTCTACATCGAGTCGGTGCGTGCTCAGGTGGAGAAGTGCGGGATGTGTAGGGTGATCCCCCCTCCGGACTGGCGGCCCGAGTGCAAGCTCAACGACGAGATGCGGTTCGTCACACAGATCCAGCACATCCACAAGCTGGGCCGGCGCTGGGGCCCCAACGTGCAGCGGCTGGCCTGCATCAAGAAGCACCTCAGGTCTCAGGGCATCGCCATGGACGAGCTGCCGCTCATTGGTAAGCTGGGGTTCTGGCCACTGTTCTCCCTCGTGTCCTGGCGCTGGTCCAGGCGCCTGCACCCAGTCCCACTGTGTCCTGGGCGAGGTTGTTCACGGGCTGTGCATGTTGAGCTCAGACCTCAGGTGGCCTTGACCTCAGGCTCTTCGGCATGACTGGCCCCTGCTGCCAGAGGTATTGGGTCAGTGACCGTGGAGGCCACTTGCCTTCTGTTGGAGTCTACTCTGGCTGCCATGACAAAGAGCCCCCACCATGTGACATTTGTTGTCTCACAGTGCTGGAGACCACAAGTCCAAGACCAGAGCCTCTGTGGACTGATTCTCCCGAGGCCCAACCCCTTTGGCTTGGGCATGGCTGTGTTCCCCCTGGGCTCACCTGTCCTCTTCCCTCTGTGCCTGTGTCCTTATTATGTCTTTGGAGGACATGAGTAAGATTGCGATGGGATCCATCTAACTGTCTGAACTCTTTTTTATTTTATTTGACCTTCTTAAAGACCCTGCTTCTAAATAGTTTCACATCCGAGGGTCCTGGGTGGTTTCACAGGTAACCCTCAACCGGCCAGAGACAGGCTACGTTTTCTTCCTTCTGGTCTTTGTTTCTTCATCCTCCACATTTTCCCTTACCTTGAGTTTTTCTCCTGATCAGCTGAGCCCTTGTCAAGGCCACAGCTCAAGGGACATGGTGACATCCTGAGGTGTGGCTCTGGCAGGGGCTGATGGGCAGCTTGCCACTTGGAGTCCTGCCATGAGTGCATGTCCAGGCAGTTGTGGAAACCCTGGCTCCTCGGGGCATTCCAGGCAGAACCCACTTGGAGCTCCCCTGTTGCTCCTTCCACCTCTTTCAGCCTTCAGTTCTGGAGCTCCGGGATGAACTTGCTGTGTCACTCTGCTGAGTGGAGTCTTTCTGAAGATCTGGGGAAGGTCTCCTACCTCCTTCCTGCTCTCCCTCTCGTCCTCAGAGCAGGAGGCAGGACGTGCCTTTGGGAGATCCCAAGTTTTCGAAGGTGGGGGCTGTTGAAGGCATTCAGCCATTGCTTACTGTTAAGAGTTAGCCAAATGAGAGGGGTCCTTGCATGGCGGAGTGGATGTTGCCAGACCGATGCCTGACTGACTCTCTCTCAAGTTGAAGGAGCTCCTGACTGTGACCCGTGACCTGAACCCTGCGCACAGGGTTCTGCCTCTGGGGGTACATGCCCATGTCTTGTTAACCTTGCTGTGTGAGCAGTCAGGTCATTAGGTGGCCCAGAGATGGCAAGTGAATCCCGCTTATGCCCCTGTCTTCAGATGGGACCTGTGGATGGGACTGAGTCTCCCTCCATGCTATCCTGCCAAGTGGACTGTAGTTCTGCATGGGCAGAACGTGAGCCGTGCAGGTCACCTTCTGATGACTGCCAGTGCCCTTTGGTTCACAGTAGTTTTCTTTTTTTCAATTTTTTTTTTTAAAAGATTGATTTATTCATTTGAGAGGCAAAGTTAGAGGCAGAGACAAAGGTCTTCCATCTATTGGTTCACTCCCCAAATAGCCACAATGGCCAGAGCTAGGCTGATCTGAAGCCAGGAGCCAGGAGCTTCCTGTGGGTCTCCCACTTGGGTGCAGGGGCCTAAGCCCTTGGGCCATCTTCTACTGCTTTCCAAGGCCATTAGCAGTAGCTAGATTGGAAAATGGAATAGCCAGGACATGAACCAGCACCCATATGGGATGTGAGTTCTGCAAATGGAATCTTAAACTACTACACCACAGCACTGGCCCCATGAGTTTTTTTTTTTAACCTTGACTTCTTCCTCAGAAGAAGAGTAAGGGGGCATCAGAAGCCAGTGGATGGTGTGTTTGTGTGTGTTCTTTGCCACTATTCCCAGAGGACATGTATCAGATGGGTTCTGATCAGGTCTGTACCCACAGAGGCCTCGGGCAGCACAAGGGACCTGAGATCATTATCATTTCCTGGGATCCACCCCGTAAACACACCTCCTCTGCCTGTGCAGGACAATGTGCCCCTGGCCCCTGGGGAGCCCTTGTGCTGAGGGTGCTTGGAAGTGATCACCGCACGAGACATTTTTCTCCAAGCACAGGTATCAGTAGGTTACAGCGATGTACTTCAGAGTGACTTTCTCCTTTTTTTGAACTGTTCTGAGCCAGTTGGTATAGATGGGGGTGTCTGCAAGAAAAGGCTGTGCACACCCAGCTCATGGCAAGTCAGAAGCCTGGATTGGGTCACAGCATCCTGGGCCTTAGGTCCCACTTACGTGCAGGACCCGGGGCAGCTTCTGCATTGACCTGGTAGCTTCTTCCTCCATTGACACAAGCAGACCAGGGTGTTGTTCCACCATATAAATGGGATTCAGGCCACTGTGTCACAACCTCAGGTCTCAGCGACTGGCCCAGGACATTGCATTTTTGAGCATTCTCTGCCTCACGTAGTCCAAGCAGTCACCTGGGGCGGTGGCGGGTATCCTGCAATACCCAGGGTCTGCAGGGCTCCAGCCTGTTTCCAGCTGTTGACGCTGTGCTCCTGTAGCCCTTAGGGTTCAGCCAGAGTTGTGCCCACTTTTCTTTTTATTTTGCACCCTCCCAAGTACTTACATCTTCTTAATTTGTACCTTGCTCACCTAGCATTTTGTTGACAGTTATTTTCAAGTGTACCCAATCTCCTGACCAGGGAGAGGTTCTTTTCCAGTTCCCATGTGGATTGCATTACTGCGTGTGTACCCTTTGGAGAACTGATCAAGGGAAGTGGGAGCATACACTCTGCAAGATCACAGCCTCTGTCGGTGGGTGGAGGAATGGCCGAGTAATGGACAGACTGCCGTGGGTTCTTGTGCAAATGTTGCCCTTCACCCTTGAAGTCCAGTGGAACTAAAAATACACCTCCTTTGTGTGAGAGAGTGACTGAGCAGATTGTGAGGAGAATTAGGAATCAGTGGTGCGTGTGGTGTGTGCAGGCTTCTGACCGCAAAGCTGATCCAGGTGGCGCTGGGACATGATTGCAGCCGGGAGGTCCTGCCCAGTCTCACCTGGTGGTCTGCTGCTCACCAGCCTCAGTGTCACACCTGCTGCCCAGTGGGGAGGATGGTGTGCACCAATGCTTGCTGTGCTAGACTCTTGTGTGTGCTCAGCCAGCGCGCGCTCCCTTTCTACTCAGGCTCCTGCTCCCTGAGACACCTTTCCTGACCCCCGTCTACAACCGTCACCCCCTCACTCTTCTCTGTCTTTATTGCACTTGTCCGTGGGCTGTCGTCGTGAGGTAACCATCTCCCCATAGACCACAACAGGGTGAGCAGAGTCCATAGCCCATAGTAGATGTGCAGGACCAACGGACCAAATGTCAGAGGCCTTGTTTGTGTCTGTCATTCTCACCAGCCTCCCCTGTGTTTGCCCCTCACCGTCCAGGAGGCTGCGAGCTCGACCTGGCCTGCTTTTTCCGGCTGATCAATGAAATGGGCGGCATGCAGCAAGTGACTGACCTCAAAAAGTGGAGTAAACTAGCAGACATGCTGCGCATCCCCAAAACTGCCCAGGATAGACTGGCCAAGCTGCAGGAGGCCTACTGCCAGTACCTGCTCTCCTACGACTCCCTGTCCCCCGAGGAGCACCGGCGGCTGGAGAAGGAGGTGCTGATGGAAAAGGAGATCCTGGAGAAGCGCAAGGGGCCGCTGGAGGGCCACACGGAGAGCGAGCACCACAAGTTCCACCCCCTGCCCCGCTTTGAGCCCAAGAACGGGCTCATCCATGGCGTGGCGCCCCGGAATGGCGTCCGCAGCAAGCTCAAGGAGGTGGGCCAGGCCCAGCTCAAGACGGGCCGGCGGCGACTCTTTGCTCAGGAAAAGGAAATGGTCAAGGAGGAGGAGGAGGACAAAGGCGTCCTCAATGACTTCCACAAGTGCATCTATAAGGTAGCACCCTACTGCCTGCCCCTTGCCCGTTTCTGTACACAGCGACCTCTGTAGGCTGTGAGATTCCACAGCGCTCCCACCCCAACTGCAAAACTGAGGAAGGGGAGGGGGAGGTACCAGGTGGTGTGAGGACAGGGCTAGTTTCTGTGCTGGGCTGAGGAGGATCTCTATTTCTCTTTCCACTGAAGCTATCTTTTGCAACTGTAACAGTCCCACAGACCAGTTCATTTATTGTATTTTTTTAAAGATTTATTTATTGGAAAGGCAGAATTAGAGTTCTCTTCCATGCAATGGTTCACCCCAAAATGGCTGCAATGGCAGGAGCTGGGCTGGTATGAAGCCAGGAGCTTCTGCCAGGTTTCCCACAGGTGTATGGGGGCCCAGGCACTTGGGCTGTCCTCCGCTGCTTTCCTAGGACGTTAGCAGGGCGCTGGATTGAGAGTGGAGCTGCCCAGATAGATGCCGGCATCTCAGGCAGGGGCTTTACCATTGTACCTCAGTGCTGGCCCCAGACCAAGTGATTTATTTTTTTTTTTTTTATTTTATTTTATTTTATTTTTTTTTACAGGCAGAGTGGACAGTGAGAGAGAGAGACAGAGAGAAAGGTCTTCCTTTGCCGTTGGTTCACCCTCCAATGGCCGCCGCGGATGGCGCGCTGCGGCCGGCGCACCGCGCTCATCCGATGGCAGGAGCCAGGAGCTAGGTGCTTATCCTGGTCTCCCCATGGGGTGCAGGGTCCAAGCACTTGGGCCATCCTCCACTGCACTCCCGGGCCACAGCAGAGGGCTGGCCTGGAAGAGGGGCAACCGGGACAGAATCCGGCGCCCCGACCGGGACTAGAACCCAGTGTGCCGGCGCCGCAAGGCGGAGGATTAGCCTGTTGAGCCACGGCGCCGGCCCAGACCAAGTGATTTATAATGAGCAGAAATGTGAGGGCTCACCAGCTGTGTGGACTGGGAAGCCTAAGGCTGAGTTGTGGAGGTTTGATGAGGCCCTCCTTGCTGTGTCACAACGTGGCTGCAGGGCAGTGAGGGCAAGCCCACTACAGGGCAAGCCCACTCCTGTGTTAACAGCATTCAGTCCATTCGTGAGGACAGAGCCCTCATGGCTCCCAGTACTGCCATAACAGTGGCTGCAGCGCAACATGAGTTCTGCAGGGGACAGATGCCACCAGCCAGTTCTGTATGACAAGAACATCTGCAGTTGGCCAGGGAGGCTGGAAGGTCTGGGGATCAAGGCATAGGCATGAGGCTTTTAGCCAGTTGCATGAGCAGCCTTGACTCTGCCCCTTGGGAGCACTGCAGGAGTTGTTAGTTTGCCGTGGCCTTGGGTTTTTTACCAAACAAGGGGTGTGTGTATGTGTGCGCATGCGCATCTCTGATTCAGATGCATCTTATTTTCCCCTGCACCCCAGTTGCAGTTCTGTGCCCTGCACTCTGAGCACCCCCATCTCATCCTGGTACACGTAGGGCTGACCTGCATGGTTGGGGTTCTGAGACCGGGACTGGTATACTCCATGGGCTGTAAGCCATGGTTTTTCTGCCTCATTCCTGTTTGGCACGCCGCCGCCCCCTCCTCCCGCAGTGCCAGATCTTTCTGTTGAGAGTCGTCACTGACAAAGTGGTCAACATGGTCTCGCACGGCCACGCTGCAGGGGGAAGAGGTGGGGCAGGAGCAGCAGAGTGAAATCAGGAGTGCTTCTCCCAGGGCTGCTGGGGCTCATTGCCAGCCAGGCCATCCTGGGCAGACTCACTCCTCCCGGAAGGGAAGCATCAAGTTGGGCACTCTCCTCCGGCTGCACCCTGCAGCCCTCCCTGCTTCTGACTTCAGCCCGCCCTCCCCCTCCTTTGCCAGGCATAGGTCAGCAGTGTACCCAGGGCCGGGCCCTCCACACGAAGGCCTCTGCAGAGCTGCCTGGCACAGCACTGCCCCAGTGACGCTGGTGTTCTCTGGCGAGCTGGTGGTCCTGCCAGCTGCTCCCTCTTGGGATGCGCCTGGTGGGATTGACTACACTGATGGTTTCTGTTGCACTGGAAATCTTGGATGTCGTTGATCCTCCCTCTCCACCCGCTACCTGTAAGGTATGCAGGGCTTCCTCACCACAGGCCTTGGCCTTTCCCTGCTCATTGGGGTAACACAGGAGTCTGCTCCTCCAGCCTTGAGAGTCTCCTGGGCAGAGTCTGACATGTCTGCTGGTCTGTCACTTGGCTTTGGATCCTCATTCCCATTGTTTGGTGCCGCAGCATAGAGATGGGACACAGGGGTGTGGCCGGGGCTACCAGCAGCCTGCCCCTAAATCATCTTAGGTTTTCCAGAAAAGGTAGAAGGCAGCCCAGGGACCGTAAGGTCTGGAGCAGTTCATCCGTGGTTTCTGATATCTGCCCCAGAACGTCTCAGAGCCATTGCTGAGTGCTGACTCCCGAAGGACCACACCTGCTACTTTTCTTTAAGAAGGCCGGTGCATGATTTATTTATCTCAAAGGCAAAGTAAGTGAAGGAGAGATGATCAGTCCGCTGGTTCACTCCCCAAATGGCCGCAGTGTCTGGGCCTGTGCCAGGCCAGTGACAGCCATTCAAAGTTCCATCTAGGATTTTCACCTGGGTGGCAGGGGCCCAAGAAGTTGGCCATCTGCTGCTGCTCTCCCACGTGCATTAACAGGTGGGAGTGGAGCAGCTGGGCCTTGTACCAGGACTCTGTATGGGATGCCAGCTTCACGTGCTACCCCTCAGTGTAGGCCCCTTTTCTTTTCTCTCCTTTAAAGCGTATTCTACCCAGGTTGCACTGGTAGGTTTTTTTTTTTTTTTTTTTTTATAACGCTTTTATTTAAAGAATATAAATTTCCAAAATACAGCTTATAGATTACAATGGCTTCCCCCCCATAACTCCCCCCCCGCAACCCTCCCCTTTCCCACTCCCTCTCCCCTTGCTTCACATCAAGATTCATTTTCAATTCTCTTAATATACAGAAGATCAGTTTACTATATATTAAGTAAAGATTTCAACAGTTTGCCCTCACATAGCAACACAAAGTGAAAAATACTGTTGGAGTACTAGTTATAGTATTAATTCACAATGTATAGCACATTAAGGACAGAGATCCTACATGATATATTTTTTTAAAAAAATTGATTAATTATCTAGGCAATTTCCAATTTAACACCAAATTTTTTTTTTCATTTTTAATTATCTATATATAGAAGGTTGATTCAGTATATACTAAGTAAAGATTTCATCAGTTTGCACCCACACAGAAACACAAAGTGTAAAATACTGTTTCAGTGCTAGTTATAGCATTACTTCACATTGGACAACACATTAAGGACAGATCCCACATGAGACGTAAGTACACAGTGACTCCTGAAGTTGATTTAACAATTTGACACTCTTGTTTATGGCCTCAGTAATCTCCCTAGGCTCTAGTCATGAGTTGCCAAGGCTATGGAAGCCTTTAGGGTTCGCTGACTTCAATCTTATTCCGACAGGGTCATAGTCAAAGTGGAAGTTCTCTCCTCCCTTCAGAGAAAGGTACCTCCTTTTTGATGGCCCCATTCGTTCCACTGGGATCTCACTCGCAGAGATCTTTCATTTAGGTCTTCTTTTTTTTCCAGAGTGTCTTGGCTTTCCATGCCTAGAATATTCTCATGGGCTCTTGAGCCAGATCTGAATGCTTTAAGGGCTGATTGTGAGGCCAGAGTGCTATTTAGGACATCTGTCATTCTATGAGTCTGCTGTGTATCTCGCTTCCCATGTTGGATCATTCTCTCCCTTTTTGATTCTATCAGTTAGTATTAGCAGACACTAGTCTTGTTTGTGTGATCCCTTTGACTCTTAGACCTATCAGTGTGATCAATTGTGAACTGAAATTGATCACTTGGACTAGTGAGATGGCCTTGGTACATGCTACCTTGATGGGATTGTATTGGAATTCCCTGTCCTGTTTCTAACTCCATCATTTGGGGCAGTTCTGATTGAGCATGTCCCAAATTGTTGCACTGGTAGGTTTTTTAAAGCATACTCTATGTAGGTTTCATTGCCAAAATGTAACAGCTTGCCCAGGGCGTGTGTGGTAGGTTGGGAGCTGTGGCCCCTGTAGCCCCTCTGCGTCCTGGGCTGTTGATGTCACTTTCATCCCCATCCATCAGTGTAAAATTAGGTCCCTCCTCATGATTCTGTTTGTATTTTTACTGGCTGTGTCGTCAGGGAAAGGGTGGACTGGAGAAATTGCTTGGCCTGGTCAGAAGCCCATCTTGTCCTACTTGGGAGAGCAGACCCAAATGCCGACATCTCCATGTTATCTGCTCTGACTGTGCTGATGACAGCCCTGCTGCTACGGTCCTGCTCCCAGGTTGCCTCCATGGGGACATGTTCTCTGGCCTGCGCTGTAGCAGCCCCTCTGCCCGGCCGCTTCCGTGCCTGCCTACCTCCGCTGCTCCCCCACTACATGCAGGTTTTGTCCTGTGTGCATGGTTCCCTCTCCTGCCCCTAGAATTGGAGGGTACACACATTGGTGCACCCTATCCGTGCAGGGGAAGGCATGGACCTTAGAAGAAGCCTTATCTTTGAAAAATAAACTGTGGTTTGCAGGACGGGTCAAAGCAGCAGCATCTGCAGATTGCAGGCAGCTGTCCTGCCAAAGCCAGCAGATGAGCTCGAGTGCTGTTACTCGGCGTGCAGCAGCAACAGAGGGTGTGATGTCTGACTGTATAGGCACCGTGGCTCTCCCTAGGGAGCTGTAAAGGGGCTGCATGTGGCCTCTTTGGCCAGAGTATGACCAGATTGCGATTTGGAGTAACATTGCCTACCTGCTGAGTGACTGAGTATTGAGGACTCTGAACATACAGATATTGCCCACATTTGCCTTTCAAGATCCTCTGGGGATCCCCAGTTCTGGCTGCTCATGGCATCTCTGTCTTCCTGGGGCTGCAGCCTTTATCCTACCCTTTCCCTGGGGCCAGTTGAGGAACTCTGCCTAAAAGTGCAAGCTGTCTGCTAAACTGCAGTCCCTTGGAACGGGTCCTTTGTCCTTCAGATGTGTGTGCTTGTGCTGATGGCCTCGGGCAGGCCATGGCTCTGCTGCTGGTAGCCAGTGGGTCCATTGCTCATCGGCAGCACCCTCCTCTTTCTGCTGTCTGCTTACATGAACTTGGGCCGTGCCCTGGTGACACACAGTGGCCCTCAGCCGCAGAGACGCCACAGAGCGAGGCCTGTGGCAGCACATGCGGATCGTAAGTGTGCGTACAGCTCTTGATTCCTACACCCACATCTGCTTTGTTCTCAGGGAAGGTCTGTTTCTCTAACAACGTTTTACCGGACAGCAAGAAATATCATGAACATGTGCTTCAGCAAGGAGCCTGCCCCAGCTGAGATCGAGGTGAGTGGGCTTGACCTCTTGCTGCTGGGTGGAGGGGCCTTGTGAACTGCAAGGACTCTGGTGGGCAGGGGGCTGCTGGAGGTTGTGACGTGGGTTCATCTAGACTTGTTCAAAGGCCAGGAGCAGTGCAGTGAAGGCAGCGAAAGTTCCTGGCTTCACCTGGGCTTCTCGGCGCAGAGGCCGTGGGGTGTCTGTCCAGGGGCTGGGCTGCGGGCCCTCTGCCTCACGCTGCCAGCGGAGCCCCCGCCTGGCTGTTCCCCATCCTCGGGAGTCTGTCGTACAAGAGGATGCACCGGACCCCCTGTGGTCACAGCCGTGCTTTTTCTGAGACATTTTCTGTTTAATAGGGTTGGCAGTTGACCATTTTTGTGCCTCTGCCAACTCCCTTCTTTGGGTTACTATGTGGTTCCTGGACAGGGAGCGCGTCTGCCCAGACCAGTGAGCGGGTATGTGGTGTAGGGAGTGTGTCTGCGCCCAGACCAGTGAGTGGGTATGTGGTGTAGGGAGTGTGTCTGCGCCCAGACCGGTGAGTGGGTATGTGGTGTAGGGAGCATGTCTGTGCCCAGACCAGTGAGCGGGAGATGTGGTGTAGGGAGCGTGTCTGCGCCCAGACCGGTGAGCGGGAGATGTGGTGTAGGGAGTGTGTCTGCGCCCAGACCGGTGAGCGGGAGATGTGGTGTAGGGAGCGTGTCTGCGCCCAGACCGGTGAGCGGGAGATGTGGTGTAGGGAGCGTGTCTGCGCCCAGACCGGTGAGCGGGAGATGTGGTGTAGGGAGCGTGTCTGCGCCCAGACCGGTGAGCGGGTATGTGGTGTAGGGAGCGTGTCTGCACCCAGACCAGTGAGCGGGAGATGTGGTGTGAAGTGCTGCAGGACCCAGACCGGGTCTGGTTATTTCTCCTCAGCCAGCGGCCACCAGGGACCCCAGACACTTAGCTGTGGACCGGGGATGGGGTCCAGTCACAGGTGGAGGCAGCCACCTCCGGGAGTAAGGGATGGCATTTCTTTTCTTTAATCATAGACGTCAGCTCTGGAATATGAATCCAGTGGGGTTCCTCCCATGTGTCTAGGCAGAACCCCAGAAGTTGCAGCCAGCCTGCTGTGCCCAGGCTTCCTGGCAGGGGGCCTTTCCCGCTCACACAAGGGTGGCTGCATCCTTGCACCTGTGCTGTGGGGTGCACACTTCTGCTAGTGGATCCCCATGGATCTCGAGCCTGGTGTCCTCATCTGGGGAATTGTGTGTATGGTGTGTGCTGCCGGCCCTCTCCGGCCCTGTGAAGATGTAGCTGTCTGTTGATGAGGGTGTTCAGCCTTGGTGCTGCACCGTGAGTGTGAGCTCACCTTATTCCCCGATTGGGCCCCACGCAAGCCACAACCTGGCTGTGGCTGCTGTGCTGGTCACTGCTGTCTTCCATCCACATCGAGTCCTGAGTCTGGGACACATGCGATCCTAATGGCCATTGTCAAGGCACTCTTGGCACCCAGAAGAGGTGCAGGCTGTGGCTGTGCCGTATGTATCCCATGAGCGGCTCCTAGAGGCAGAAGGGTTTATTGCTATTCTAGTGTATGACAAAGAGTAGCTAATTTTATGGTTTTCTACAGGGGAATTAATTCCCTCTGAAAGTGTGGGTTTTATTGACGATTTGCTAAAATTCAGAGTTCAGTCCAGGGCTGCCTTGTGGCTTGTGTTCCCCACTCTGTCAAGAAGGTGGACCCGCGTCTTGGCTGGTGGGCGGAAGCTGGAGCCAACCACTGTTTAAGAACAGTCCTGCACTTCCCACTTCCTCACAGATGCCCCAGAGGTTAGGAGCTCTTTCAGCAGATGGGGGTCAGGTAGAGGGCATCCGCCCAGACTCCTCAGTCAGGCTGTTGCTTTGTTCCTTCCAGGCCAGGAATCCTTCCTGATGTTGAATGCATTCAAGATGATGTTTATTTATTTTAAAGGACAAGTTACAGAAAGACAAGAGGCAGAGAGAGAGGGAGGTCTTCCATCCACTGGTTCACTCCCCAAATGGCCACAACAGCCGGAGCTGGGCTGATCAAAGCCAGGAGCCAGGAGTCAGGATTGTCTTCTGGGTCTCCCACACAGGTGCAGGGGTCCAAGGACTTAGTCTATCTTCCACGGCTTTCCCAGGCCAGAGCAGAGAGCTGGATTGGAAGTGGAGCAGCCGGGACTCTAACTGGTGCCCATATGGGATGCTGGCACTGCAAGCGGAAATTTTCCTGCTACGCCACAGTGCTGACCCCTGAATTCATTCTTGATCTGTGGACATGGATACCTCCACTCAGGTTCCCCTTGGTCAAGGTCATGGTGCCGTGGGATGTGCGGTGGCGTTGCTCCGAGTACTTTGAGCTGAGCGTTCCAAGGGCAGGCTCCTTCCTGAGATGAGGGAGATGATGTGCTCCCAGAACAAAGCGGAGAGGGTTAAGAGGGGAGCTGTGCAGTTGCTTACCTGGGCTCAAGGCATGTTCTTGATCTGCTCTTCATCCCGAGATCAGTTTGGACGGAGCTTGTGAACAGCAGTGGAGAGGCTCCTGAACCTGCCAGTGTGTTCCCCAGCCCCCAAACCACACCCCCGTAGTGCCCCACTTCTGGTATGATTGGTCTGGGTGGTAGTCCATCTTCCCCAGTCTTACCTCCTCCACTGACCCTCGCCTGCAGCCTGGAGGCTGACCCCTTGTGACGCCAGACTTCCAGGTGGTCACAGATGTGGGTGGTGCACATGTGAGCAGACGCCAGCTGCAGGTGGTCACAGGTGTGACCGTGTGTATGCACCATGCACAGGGCTTGCCGGCTGCGGTTTTCATAGCAGGAGCAGGAAGTCTTCAACCTCTTTCCTCTCATTGCTTCTTTATAAAAATATCGTTTGGCACAACATTCCTTTTCATTTACTGCGGTAACATACACGGTTCCAGCAGAGTGCGCCACCTCGCAGATGGGCCGCCGTCACCTGCACCCGTCACAGGTGGATCAGATCCTCTCAACCTGTAGCCTGGTTCTCACCAGGCACGAGCTCCCCAGCCCCTCCGTGCAGTGCCTGACAGTCCCCATTCTCCTTTCTGTCTCTGGACCTGCTTCCAGCAGTGGACACCCGTGCTGTTGTGCTTTGTGGCCATCCCGTCACTGAGCGTGTCCTCATGTCTTCAGGGTTCACCGTGGAGCCCAGTGTGATTCCTGTCTGTATATGCTGCTTTGGTACTTTAAAAATTGTGCAAGCGTGGAATTAAATGGCACATTTGTTTTTCTGCAAAAAATCTTATGAAAGCTTTTTTTCTTAGTAAGAACTTTCCATGTTTTCCCATGGTATACTTTTCTCACGGTCTTCTGGAAGGGCCCTCAGTTCTTTTTCGGCTCATCTTTCGACGCACTGGAGCTGCTGTGAACAGCGGTGTAGAGCCGCGTCCCAGAGCCTGTGGTTGCACCTGAGTCAGTGTTCTGTCTGGGTCGCCCAAGAGCAGCTGTGAGCCAGTGTGGCTGGGCTGACGGGCTGTTTCCTCTTCCCCCAGCAAGAGTACTGGAGGCTGGTGGAAGAGAAGGACTGCCACGTGGCTGTGCACTGCGGCAAGGTGGACACCAACACTCACGGCAGCGGGTTCCCGGTGGGCAAATCCGAACCCTTTTCAAGGTACCTCTGTGGGCCCTCTTGTCCACATTCTGGGGACTGGGTGGCAGCCTTCCCCTGCTGGCCTGTGACCTCCCTTGTCTTTCCCTCCACAGGCACGGATGGAACCTCACGGTCCTCCCCAATAACACAGGGTCCATCCTGCGTCACCTCGGTGCTGTGCCTGGTAAGTGTGACTGCAGCTGCCTTCCCACCGAGAGCCAGGGCCCGCACTTGGCACTGAATCCCCAGACTGGAGATGCTGATTGACAGTGAGGTCATAATGGGTCAAGTGACTAAACACTTGGAACAGTGAAGCGCACAGCATTCACTTTAGAAGCTGCTCGGGCTCCTGCAGGCTGAGGCTGTGCATTCTTGGAAGTCAGAGGCCAGGGGTGAGGTGTGCTTCACACACTTCCCAGAAAAGCCAGGGGCCGTGGAGTTTGTGGACCCTGAACGCCAGGACTCGTGGAGAACCCGTCCTGAGGACCCGTTCCCAACCTGTATCCCACTCTATTTTTTTTTTTTAAGATTTATGTAAAAGAGTTACGGAGAGGGAGAGACAGAGCAAGCTTCCATCCACTGGTTCACTCCCCAGGTAGCTACAGCAGCCAGAGCTGGGCCAGGCTGCTGCTCATATGGGATGCCAGTGTCAAGGGATAGGATGCCACCACGCCAACTCCCACCCCACCCTTTGCATAGGTGGTTGGCGCCTCTGTTCTCAGCCTGCAGAACTCAGATGTCTCCTGCTATTTTGAAAGTGACCTCATTCTTGATTCCACTTCTGTATATCCACTAGATAAGAGGAGATACTGTCTTCTCATGGAATTTTACCTGCTTTTAAATCCCATTTCTTTTTTTTTTTTTTAATTAATTTATTTATTTGAAGGGCAGAGTTACATACAGAGAGAGGGAGAGACAGATCCTCATCCAGTGGTTCATTCTCAGAACAGCTAGGGCTGGACCAGGGCAAAGCCTGGGGCCTGGAACTCCGTATGGGTCTCCCATGTGTGTGCAGGAGCCCAAGTACTTGGCCAACCTCTGCGCAATGCCAGAGCTCTCTGCAGGTGGCTGGTCAAGGGGTTGCACCCAGTGATTTGTATTGAGACATTGTTGCCATGCTGTAAGCTGCTTTTTCCCTCTTTAGGAGTGACTATTCCCTGGCTCAACATTGGCATGGTTTTTTCTACCTCATGCTGGTCTCGAGACCAAAATCACCTTCCATATATTGACTACTTACACACTGGTGCTGACTGCATTTGGTGAGTAGGCCCGGCCCTCTCCACAGAGTCCAGGTTGTTGGGGAGGGGCTGTGGAAATGTGAGTCAGCCGTTCCCTGTGGCCTGCTGGGGTCCATCGATGGGTAGCTGGAGGTGTTTGGGATGTGGACACCATTTGCTGTGGGAGTGTTGCAGGTGGAGCAGGATATTGTCTTTGCTTACTGCTCAGTTAGGTTCCTCTTGGCATTGCCTGCTAATACCTGATTGGTGGTTTTGAGTTTGAGACGTTCATTTTGTTGTTGATTTAGAATTCTAAGAGTTTAAAGTTGAGCAGTTCTGTGGCCACAATTCTCAGCTTTCTTAGAAACCTTTCTGATTTCTTGACGCCTCTCCAGCTGGGGCCACAGTAGAGTTTTTAGGAGCTATGGCAGCATACACGTGTCCTTGCACAAGCTCTCCCACTGCGTGCACAGCGTGTGGGGGCCCCTCTGACGGTGGCAGGTGCAGAGTGGGAACAGCCCAGCAGATACTCTGGCGTCGGAGAATCCCTCGCTGTTGTCCTGGCACGGGATCAGCCTTTATTAAAATAAATATCGAATGGGTTCCCTCCAGGGCCAGTGATGGTGGCTGCTTGTTTTGATTTGGGAGCACTGCTGGTGGACAGCTGCGCCGCAGAGGGCGCAGGAATAACCTTGCCTGCCGCCACAGCCCTTCCCGGGGGGACTTGGTGTGATGTGGCCCGGGACCTGGGCAGGGCTCCTCCGAGTCTCCGTTCCACCTCTGAGAAGCAGCTGTGAAGTGGCCCACATGGGCTGCTGCTGCTGCTTACGCGCTGGGCCAGAGGCAGTGACAGGCGCGATGCCGTGGGTGGTTTGAAGACTGGGCCCTTGCCGAGGGGGGTGGGCCGAGAGGCTGACACTGTGCAGGTTTTCTTTCTGTCAGAAACTGCATTTAAATCACAAGTTGTGACCCAGTGCTGGCATCGAGATAACGTGGTGTACTGCTGCCCTCATTTAGTGACCAAAGCCGGGATCTGACAGCCAAGGAGTTTCAGACACCCAGGGAGGGGCTGCTGCCCTGCCTGCACTGTGGAAATGCAGGGATGGGGCAGGTGGCGGAGTGACCTGTGACATTCCCCAGGACCACTGCCTGCGTTGCGTTTGGTTTTCACTGTTGGTCAGTGGTGCTGGTGGCTTGGGCAGCCCGAAATCCTGCCAGACCATTGTCCACTCACATCCTGTGGCTCAGACTGCCTGTGAGTCAGGTCTGGTTGCCCCCGGCCTAGCTCCACCCTAGAGGGATGGGAGACTTGTTCATGCTCAGTGCCTGGGCGCAGGGACTCCGGGGGTTGTCAGTATGGCCAGGTGGGCTCCTGGGGACACCAGTGAGACCTCCCCCAGTCCCAAGAGCACATGGGAGTTGTTTCGGATTCCTCTGTGGATCAAGTGCTCCTGCAGCTAGGGCCCTGCTCCTCCTCGTACTTCCCACAGACACTGTCTCCAGAAGGGCCTGTGCATTGTCCCTGGGCTGCCGCTTCCACCACCTCTTGATTGCTCAGAGTGCCTACATGGGCCCTGTGGCCAGGGTATTGCTGGGCAGGCTAGGTTCCTACTGCATGGATGCCAGGACTCCTGGGGCCTGGCCCCCTCCAGCCCCTGTGTCCCAGCAGCTAAAGGTGGGCCAGCTGTGCCCGTGCTCAGCTCTTCCCCTCTGAGAGCGTGGCTCTCGTGTACTCCTGGCTCATCGCTCGCTCAGGCGCGCCCTGGCAGGAAGCCGGGGAATCACATCAGCTCCGTCCTGAGCTTCCTCACGGCAGGGGTAGGCAGCGCGGAGCTCAGGCAGGCAGAGACGCTGTGGTTCCGTGCTCCCAGAGGCTGGCAGAGATGGCCCTGTGTCTGGCTCTCGTTTAGAGGGCTTCTCCAGCATCTGGTTTTGGTTGAAAGGCGCTGGCTCACTGTGTAGGTCAGATGCACACAAAAGATGATTCTTGTATGTTGTGGGCGTGGCTGCGGTTTCGGTTTGGCCCTGTGAGCCAGGACGACCCGTGGCCGTGGTGGGCAGTGACAGCTCCTGGTGCCCAGCCAGCGCTGTCACTGCTGTGTGGGACCCCTCTTGTGCTGGGCCTGGTCCACTTTGCAGACCTGGGTGCTGCCTCCCCCAGGGAGGTGGGGGAGGGCCCTCCTGTGCAAAGGGTCCTTAGCAAGCCTGGACTTTGCCTGTGTGTGCTACACCACAGGTATTGCATTCCTGCTGAGGAGGAGAACAAGCTGGAGGGCGTGGTCCACACCCTGCTGCAGGCCAACGGCACCCCCGGGCTGCAGATGCTGGAGAGCAACGTCATGGTACGTCTCCCCCTGCCCCACGGCTTCCCAGGGCCTTGTCCTTGGGTGCTCAGAAGCCATGCTGCGGGGTCGCCCTCCTTGCTGACCAGCCTTTCACGGGCACCCACGGGACCCTGGGTGGACGTAGGGAGTGTGCCTGGCTGCCTGCAGGTTTGTGTGGCCCCTGGCAAGGGGCCTCGGTCGGGGCAGTGGCTCTGTGTCGGCCTGTGCTATACCTGTTGAGCCACCAGCAGGAACAAGCAGCTCTGGGTCTCTCTGGCCTGTGCTGATACTGTCTGTGCCTTGGTCTTGTGACTCTGAGATCCTGGGCTGTCCGGCACCTGGAGGATGACAGCGGCCCCTCCAGCAGCCTTCTGGCTATGAAATCAGCCCCCTGCCTGGTTCCTGGCAGTGCTGGGTGAGGTCAGAAAGGCTCGGAGTGTGGTTCCCGGGTGGTGGGGCCAAGAAGCCGGCTCAGCCTGTCACTGAGGGGCCAGTGTGGATTTAGAACTATTGCTGCCTTAGGAATGATTTCCTGCTAGTTCCTAAAGGAGAAACGAGGCCGTGGGAGGCGGGCAGGGGACTGAGCCTGGCCCTGTTCCCCAGATCTCGCCAGAGGTGCTGTGCAGAGAGGGCATCAGGGTGCACAGGACGGTGCAGCAGAGTGGCCAGTTTGTCGTCTGCTTCCCGGGCTCCTTTGTGTCCAAAGTGTGCTGTGGCTACAGCGTGTCTGAAACCGTGCACTTCGCCACCACCCAGTGGACGAGTATGGGCTTCGAGACTGCCAAGGTGAGCAGGCCCAGCTGCCGCCCCCATAGCGCGTCCCTGCGCGTGCGCATCTGTCTGCAGACAGTTCCATCTTGGCGTCTGTCTGAAATCCTGACGCGTTGGCTGGGAGGATTTTCTGGGCAAGTTTTCAGGGGTCAGTTGGCACTGACTGGTGTCCTCCCCGAGCTGCTTCAGGGTAAACAAAGTAAGTGGCAGTAAACCCCTGCTTTTTGTCATGATGCAGCCGCCGCTCACACGGAGGCGCCGCGACCCGGTGTTGATGCCTTTCTCCCCTTGACCAAAATCAGTCGCTGCCCATAGCTCTTCATTCCCGCTGCTTCCGGTTTGGAAATCCAGGTCGTCGGCCTGCTCCCTCCACTGTGCTGACCTGATGTGCTGATTCCTTTTAGGAAATGAAACGTCGCCACATAGCCAAGCCCTTCTCCATGGAGAAGTTGCTCTACCAGATTGCGCAAGCAGAAGCCAAGAAGGAAAATGGCCCCACTCTCAGCACCATCTCTGCCCTTCTGGATGAGCTCAGGTAAGAGGCTCCGGGCCAGGGAGTGCGGCCTGCCAGGCCCCTGCAGCAGCCGCTCTCTGGAGCCCTGGATTCATTCTCCTCTTCGCACCATGCTGTGTCGAGTCCAGCTCTCCTGGTGTGCTGTCGCCAGGGAGTGGGCAGGAGGTGGGCCCTGCTGACTCAGCCGTGCCTCGCCCGAGAGGGCCGTGGCCAGGTAGCAAAGGAGAGCTGTGGCGCCAGCGCTGGCCTCTGCACCCCAGCAGTTGGGGGTGGTGTGGCGACTGACCCACAGTGCCTGAGTGTGCATCCGTGCCATCCCGCTCATGGGGGTGTGAGGGAGAGACATCCCAAGAGCACCAGATAGTGTGGCTTCCTGCACAGCCCGGTCCCAGGGGTGTGGGCAGCAGGCAACACTTGGGATTCTGCCTATGTTGGCACAGCGTTGATGGTGACACCAACACAAGTTTGTTTAATCTGTCCCCCGCTCGGAGTGGTAGAGGGGCCCTAGCCACAGCCAGGCGTGCTTCCACCCACAAGGCACCTCGGCGGCTCCAGCAGCCTGGACTGCTCTGACCTTGTGAGTGACTGAGGGACGTGGCCGCAGCTGGGCTCCCACCCGCCATGTGCGCTGTGTGGGGCAGGCCGGCCCTCTGCAGAGCTGGTGGAGTGCCGGCCTCTGTGTGGCCCGCAGGGACACGGAGCTGCGGCAGCGCAGGCAGCTGTTCGAGGCGGGCCTCCACTCCTCCGCACGCTACGGCAGCCATGACGGCAGCAGCGCGGCGGCGGACGGCAAGAAGAAGCCTCGGAAGTGGCTGCAGCTGGAGACGTCGGAGCGGCGCTGTCAGATCTGCCAGCACCTGTGCTACCTGTCCATGGTGAGCCCGCCCCTGGGCGCCGGGCCCTTCCCAGCGTAATCCGCCTCCGGGCCCCACTCTGCACTCCCCACTTCCTTCCCGGGAGGTCGTGCAGGGCGCACTAGAGTGGCCCCTGCAGTCCTTTGGTCATGTGACCCTCCCAGCCCCTGAGCACGTGGGATTCTGTTCAGGTGAAACTTCGTGCCCTGCTCACGGTGCCGGCACCCTGTGCTCCCATGTGCGCCTTGTGCCCTTGCATCCGCCCGTCTTGGGCTCCATTTGCCTTGACGGACTGGTTCCTATCCTCTCTCTTGCTGGTCAAGTCCCATCCGCATCCTTGTGGCCCCTGCCAACCCAGGTTTGGGCTCAGGAAAGTGTTCCTCCTCTCCCGTCCCCAGCCCCCAGGCCAGTGTCGGACAGATGGCACTGGTGTAGCCATAGCCACCGTGCCTTTGTGGGCAGCCGCCCTGATGCGGCTCTGGGCCTTGGGGCACCCCCAGCCGGGGCTCACAGTGGCTCCCTGGCGTGGAGGGTAAGCTGTCCTTCAGTCCTTGGCCCTGTCTCGCTGTTGCTCCCAGAAGCCACAGTGACTGGAACCATGTGGCAGGACTTTGTGCCCCTCCTGTCAGTGCTGGGCCGGGGTGGAGATCCGGCCTGCCTGCCTCCCCCCACATCTCCATTACCTCCCCTGCAGCCCTGTGCAGAGGCCCAGACAGCCACTCCCAGGCGAGTCCCCTGTTGTGTGTGACACTGAGAAGAGGGATCAGTTCACTTCCCTGGTGGGGGAGCCACTTCCGGGGTGCTGGTCTCTCCCCACGTCCCAAGCTCTCCCCAGCCGCAGGGGTGGCGCCCATGTGACACTGGCTGTGCTGCGCAGGTGGTCCAGGAAAACGAGAACGTTGTGTTCTGCCTGGAGTGCGCGCTGCGCCACGTGGAGAAGCAGAAGTCCTGCCGGGGGCTGAAGCTCATGTACCGCTACGATGAGGTCAGTGGCAGCTGGGCCCGGGCGTGTGGGCGGGGGAGGGTCGCATGCCTCTCCTTGCCCACACAGGAGTTGCCTCCTGATAGATAAGCTTTGTCTGTTGTGACTGCTGGGCTCTGGGGAACCAAGCATCGCGACTGTTCCAGAGTGTTTTCCTTGGGCAGGCACAGCTGCTACTCCACGTGCAGATCTGTCCCTGCTGCTGGTGGCAAGTAGCTCCAAGGAGCTGGAACAGAGCCCATGGCACCAGTGTGGTTTTCTCCTAGGCCTGGCTGGGGCTGGACGTGCCATCACCGTGGCTCAGGGTCACCCCATTTCCCAAAATGGGGGCCTCTCCTTGCACCAATCTCCTTCCTCTTGGGCCCTGAACTCATTCAGGCTCCTTGTTAGGCACCAGTAGCCACCTTGTCTGTGTGCACACGTGTGTGTGCGTGCGTGCATCTCAAAACAGGATCACCTAGTCCTCCTTGTGACCCCTCTTGCTGCCCCAGAACACACAACTGACCTCTGAACTGGACCCACCTTTGGGGGATGTCTGGGGACATCACTGGAAGCCGGCAGCACCTCTCCAGGCTGTGACCGCCGGAGGTGGCAGTGGATGACAGCACTGTCCTGGGGCCCAGTGCCCCTCGGAGCCCTGCCCATGCCTGCTGGGCTGGGCCCTGCTTTCCTATGGACCTGACCTTCAGCTGCTCCCTAGCGCCCCGGCCACAAGTTTCAGCTGTGCCTCGGTTCACAAGGGGTTTGGCGTTCCTTTCCGGTGTGCACGGTGTCTGGCAAGGTCCCGCAGGAGACCTTGTGGCACTGGGCTCCTGAGCTCCTCCAGGCAGAGGCACACACTGCGGCTCCCGGCGTAGGGACGCTTGGCAGGAGCTACCTGGCCTTCTGCCCTGCCACACCCGCATGCCAGTCCTGCAGGGGAGGTGTCAGGGCAGGACCCTGAAGCCAGGCTGAGAGAAGCCGCGCCCTCCCCCAGCTGCAGCTTGGTTTGTTGCATCCGTGCTGGGCCACGGGTTCCGCAGCTCCACTGCAGGCACGGCAGGGCAGAGTGTGTGCGTAGCTGTGACGTCACGGTGGGAACCCGAGCCTCCTGGGGGAGGGGTCTGTAGCAGGTATTCCTCTCCCAGCAGTGTCCCGCATCTTTCACCTTCACTGGAGCCCCTCAGGCACAAGCACCGCGTAGCCCCTTAGAAGGCTGCAGGCCCCCCAGGGCAACCCCCTTGGGAGGCCTTGCATCCACTGGACACACTGGTGTCCCCTAGGGGGCCACAGCCAGTGCAGAGCCTTGGTCCATGACAGACTGGCAGCTTCCTGCCCTGCAGTGGTCCTCACCCCCTCCCGGTGGCCATAGCCACCTGCCCGGCCCCTTTCCTGCAGGTGCTGGCTTTGCCCAGTGGTTGGGGTGGCTGTGGTGTCCTTCAAGGGAAGCCAGGCCTGCTGGAGCCCTGCGCCTCCCTTCCAGGAGGGGCAGCCAGGACTCACATGGCCAAGGGTGGGCAGACTACACAGGGGCACAGCCCCAGGTTTGTGGTGAGGGAATGGAGAGGTAGCTTTTGGTGTGAACACATTGTCCACGCAATCTTTGAAGATGCCTCATTGAAGCCACTGGCTGGATCATGAGATTGGGAGCTGAGAGAAGGTGGAGGGTTTTGCTTTAGGGAGCACGTGGGGTGATGGCAGGGACCCCTTAGCCTGCCCGCAGCCCCTGCTCGTTGACGTCAGAGCCAGGTGTCGGCGTTCTCTCACCCACACCCTGCACGAGCTAATAGTGAGGATCCTGCAGGACTCCAGTCAGGGCTGCTGGCAGCAGCCACCCACAGCCGGGTGGCTTTCTGTGACCTGAGTCCTGCAGTGCGCTGCGTTCAGGTGGCAGGTCTGCCTCCGGCCTGGAGCACAGAGCCTGGCACTTGTGCATTTGTACCCCTTGGGGAGCCGCTGGTTTGAGGGACCAGCACGAGCTGTGCCCAGTAGCAAGTCACCTGCCCGCAGATCTGGGACCTACAGGAGGTCTTAGCCCGGGTACACTTGAGCCACGCCACTGGGGGGACACCCAGGAAATAGGATCGCCTGTCCACCATAGAAGCTACTGAACATGTGGCGTGGGCTCCTGAGGACGTTTTTCAGTCTCAGGGCCCTCTGAACATCTGTCCTCCCAGCCCCTTAGGGCATTCCAGGGAGGCTTCGGAACATCCTTCGGCCAGTGTGTTGAGGGGGCAGGTCTGGGACAGGCTGCAGGAAACCAAGGCGACAGTGCCTTTCTAGAATGTGGCCCTGCCGCTCCCAAAGACACCTGAGAGAAATGTGAGAAGCGCAGAGAAAGAGAACTCCCACGCACCGCTTCAGTCCCCAGCTCCTGTGACAGCCAGGCTGGAGTCAGGCTGAATCCTGACTGAACCCAATTCAGGGCTCCCACGTGAGTGGCAGGAACAGTACCTGAGCCATCGCTGCTGCCTCCCGGGCTGTCAGCAGGCGCTCCAGCGTGGGACGCCAGGCCAGACGCCTGCCCGAGGCCACCTTTCAGGCTGTCACTGTTCTCACCTCCACTTCCTTCAGCGCCTGGCGTCCGGCATCTTGGTGGAGCTGCCCAAGACTGCATGGTTCTTAGCCGCCTTGGCCCAGAGAGGGGCCGAGGGTGGAACAGTGTGGGATGAGTGGTGGTAACAGTTATGAAAGTAACGGTAAGGCAGCCACCAGTCAGCGGCCCTCGTAGGTGAGCTACAGGCAAGCCACTCCTGTGTGCTGTCTCCCTTCCCTGGGGGAGGGAGCAGCAGCAATGTCCTGCAGCAGGCAGGGGTTAGCATTTACTTCCAAGGCCAACCAGGTGGAGTGGCTTCTGGTGGGGGGATAGCCAGAGTGGATCCACCGGCTTCAGCGTTTGCCCACGCCCAGAGCAGTGTGGCAGAAGCCGCAGCCTGCAAGTTTGCCTTTTACCAGGACTGCAGGCTACAGCAGGAAGCAGTAGGCTGAGCTGTGAGCTGCCCTTAAGTAGCCACGTCAGGGCGGGGAGGACCCATGGTGGTCCCCAGCCTCTTTGAGGCCCAGGCAGCTCTACAGGCTGTGTGGCCTCAGGGAGGTATTCTGAGAGAGAGCCACTTCCTGGTCCCTTCCCATGGCCACACAGCCCTTCGCTAGCCACGTTTGTCTTGGACATGATCTGGCTGCCCAGGACAGGAGTTCGAGTGCTCCACTTCAATGCAGAAACTCAGAACACAGTCCTTGGCAAGGAATGATGGACTTCTTGGGCGACACTGGGGTGCTCAGCATTTTAATCTGGCCTCGTGGCTGTCGGGGCCCGCCCTCATCTTGGCCGGTGGGCGTGGAGTGTGCTACTCCGGGTTGAGGGCCTTGTTCCCAGGGGATGCTGAACCCCTTCACAGCCTCTGTTTGCACACGCTTCCCAGGTGGTCCCAGCCAGGCCCGGCTCGGGCTTCCTGCGGGTCCTGGGGTCCACTCGCTTCTCAGAGGGCTCATTTGTCGTCTGCTCCACCCCAACAGGAACAGATCATCAGTCTGGTCAACCAGATCTGCGGCAAAGTGTCTGGGAAGAATGGCGGCATCGAGAACTGTCTCAGCAAACCCACACCAAAAAGAGGCCCCCGCAAGAGAGCCACCGTGGACGTGCCGCCCTCCCGCCTGGCGTCCTGCGGCTCGTCCAAAAGTGCTTCGGGCGCATCGTGAGGATGCAGACACGTCGATTTCTATTTTTTGTAATTATTCTCTTCTAGTTTGGAGTACTCGCTGTAGGATACAAGCTGTCTTTGCACTAGCTCTGAAGAAGACTTTCTTCTGGTTTTAGAGAACTGGTTTTGTTCTAGCATTAAACCGTTGAACCATTGTTTTGTACTTAGAATACTAGACACTGCAGTCCGATTTTGCAGCTGCCGTATACTCACTGTTTTCAACCCTTTGGGGCTGTATTAATTTGTATCGCCCCTGTGGCTGACAGAAGCCTTTTTGTTTTGATTTTTTTTTTGTAACTGTTGGGGGAAAAAGGCTTTTTAACCCATTTTTGAAGAGGGTGAAGTTTGGAGAACAAATTTTAAAACCATCAGTCATGTGAGCAGATTTTTCTAGATTGGAAAAGGGATAGGAAACACACACACACACACACAGAAAACTTGAGAAATGGCTTCGCTTTGGCCGTCTGTTCTTCTGTCACGTGCGAGATGAGCTTGTGTCTGAGGCCGGAGAAGCCGTGTTGCGTCTGCTTGGGCAGTGGTGGCAGCTGGAGGCGGAGGCTGTTTCCTGACCACGGGCAAGACGAGGAGACGGGAGTGACTCGTTCTCTCACCAGCACACCACTATGCATCTGTCTGCGGAAGAAGACTGCCTGCCTGGGAGGGGTCACGTGAGGGAGACCTGTGCCTGATTCCATTAGGAAATCCATTCTGTTATTTTGGTGCTGTTGGCTCCTTTATCAGAAACCCTTCGATAGCGTCCCTCCGGAAACACCAGGAACAAGGTGAAGCCCCGCGTGCTCCCCACCGTCGCGTGCACTCTGACATTCCATCCACATCGCCCGCCTCCCGCCGCACCTGCCCCGCTCGGCGTCCTCTCTCCGGCCGCGTTCCTTTGTATCACTTAGAGCCACTAGGAGGGCTGCAGTTCTTTTTGAATGTGAAAATGCATTTGTGCTCATCTTGTCTATTTTTCTCTTCATGTTGTAACAAAAAAGAAAATAGAAAAAAAGAATCCCATCCCTTTTGTACATATGCCTGTAAATTGTTTTAAATACTTGAGCCTTTTTCTCAGTGGGGCGGGGCGGGGCGGGGCGGGGGGGAGAAGACGAGATGAAGAAAAGCCTTACATTTCAGTTTCTTCATCGGTTGGATTGGATGCTTACAGGGTTTTTCTTGTAACGTTTATAAGTGCTGCTTACATCACGGAACAACAACACAATAATGGCGTAGCTGTTGCCCGTCTCCGGTTGTGTGTACAGTATGTGTGGAATAAAAAAGGGAAGCTGTTTTCACAAGCGGTTCTTTGTTTCATACTTGGAGTCACCGACCCCATAGCTGCCCACGCTGCACTGAGCTTGCCCGTGGGGACTGCCGCCTTCGCCGTGCCGGCTGTTGGAGACTGAACTGTGGGAATCCTAGCTGACCTACCAGTCAAGTGTCGCCGACGTGCGTGTCCAGTGTTTCTGCCTTGCTGTGTCCTCCCCTCCTCGACAGTGACTCCTGCCTCTGGCTCACAGGTTGACGTTTAATTTATTAGCGCTGCTCTGCACCCTCCCTGGGGAGGGAGACTTCATGTGGTTTATTGCCAGTTTTTTGTTTACTTTTCAGGTTTGTACTACAAGGTTTAATAATAAAAACAACATTTTTTTGGCTATTTGTCTGTCTTGTGGAAGCGGGGTGACGGCAGCTCTCTTTGCTCATCACTGGGAGAGGGCGGAGAGGCCCCCTTCGGTCAGGGAGCGGAGCCGAGGCCCCCCCGCCAGAGCCTGCCTCTCCCCCGGCTGTCGGAGGCAGCGGGCTGCAGCCCTCGGCTTGAGGACGAAAGCCAGGCTGGCTCAGAAGGGAGCCTGCCTGCAGCCGGCTCTGGTGAGGGGAACCAGAAATTCTCAGAAGCAGCAGTGCGGAGCCCACCTCTCCCTCCCAGGCCCTGGGTGGCCAGCGGCTCTGTGGTGGCTTCAGCACGTGCGTGCCCACATGCCTCTGCACAGACTGGTGGGCACGCCCGTGGTTTCAGCTCAACTTTATTCTCTTCTGTCAGTGTCTCACACATCATTAGCAACTGTAAAAATGCAGAACCCCTACAACCAACCGGACTCGACAGGCGGACTCGGCGCTCCCAGCTCAGGCGTCCTTCACAGGTGCAGAGTCGCTGTCGTCGCTGGCATCTGCAGCGGCCTCACTGTCGGGCTGCAGCGTGGCCAAGGCCGTGTCCACCTGCACCTCCTCCTCGTCAGACTGCACGAGGGGGGACGCGCTGCCCTCGCTGGCCGTCTGGGGACAGTGTGAGGAAGGAGGCGCAGCAAGGAACGGCGAGGGGTGCGGGACCTCAAGGGTGATGCCGCAGGGTTGGGGTTCAGGCCCTGCAAGAAAGAGCAGAAACTCCAAGTTGCCTTGGACAGCAGCCCGCTCAAGTTGTCTAGAGTGAGGGGTCTGCAGAGCGGACCTGCCCCTTCTGGGCGACAGGACCCGTGGGACCACCAGTGTGGGGCGCCCTTTAGGCCCACAGCGGGCACCACATCACACACACACACACACGTCACAGCCACTGGCCTCCATTCTCCCAGAAACTCCTGGGACTTGGTGTTATCTGCAGCTGCACAGGGGGTGGGCCCAGCCCCCCTCTCCAGTGCCATGACCTCAAGCCCAGGGCCCATCCCCTTCCTGCGACAAGACCCTGCACTGAAGTGTGAAAGCATGGCGATGGAACTTTCTAGAGGTGGTCCTGGTGGGGGAGGGTCTTTCCCTTTTCCTCTGGGGAAGAAGGTAAAAACAAGGATGCAGCCAGAAGTGGCTGGAGAGTGGCATGGCACCGAGCCCAGGTCCAGGGCCCTGGGCCTGTCAATTTCGGAACAAACGAATCAAGCGCAGGGACACAGGCACGCAGTGGAACTGTGCCTGAGCCGCCAGCACGGGTCTGTAAGATGCAGGCCGAGTGCCGAGCGGGCCCCGTGCCTTGACAGGGGAACACACGTGTGCTAGCAGGGCGGCCACCGAGTGTGTGAGCTGCACAGAGCTGCCTCTGCTTCACTCCCGCCCACAGGAACCAGGCTGGCAGAAAACAGGTGTGCACACTGGGGTGCCAGGAGGTGCTGGCTGAGCTGGGAGAGGGCCACACTCTGCAGAGTCCCTGTGTAGCCTTACCTGTGACAGGGGACTGCGCAGCGCCCTCCTCTCCACCTGAGTTCAAGAAGACATCCAGGGCCTCCTGGTCGGAGATGTCCATCAGGTCCATCTGCTCCAGCATGTCCACGTTCACCTCCATGGACGACATGCTGCCCATGGGCTCTGGGAACACAGGGCACGCACAACAGTCACGCCTTCTGTCCTCACTGTGACCACAGAGTGGGTGGCCAAGGGCCACGGGGCTATTTATGACATCACTGCGGGCCACTCAGCATTATCAACACTCAATCAATCTATAGCCTGCTATTGACAATGAGTCCTGCCTACCACCCATCTCTGCCTTAGAAGATGGGGTTCCAGTGGCACATTTCAACCTGGACCTTGACAGCTGCCCAGTCACTCTTGGGTACAGTTCTGCCTACACTGTGCAGCGGTCACTCCGTTCCCAGCCCTGGATTAGCAGGCACTGCTGGCAGATGCATTCCCAGGGGGCAGCACGGGGAGCTGCCCCAGGGGCCACTGTTAGGACACGACTGTGCTGTTGGAGCTTCCCCAGGCATTCTGGGCAGAAACGATGCCACGCTCCAGCAAGTCCGCCCTGCCGTGGGGACGTCCCAAGCTCAGCAGTTCAGAGTCGTCCATCAACAGGAGCGCTGCCTGCAGACTGCCGAAGGCGCAGCCCCCCTGCATGCCCAGGCTGTCTGGGCCTGGGCACCTCACAGGTACAAGCCAGTGAGGTCCGCCCAGGCTTGCTGGGGCCTGGCAGGCACAAACGCTGACCATGAGTCTCCCAGGAGCAGAGACGAAGGCAATTCTGATGCACGCAGCGTTCATAGCACACCCAGAAACAGACACGTGCGAGAGGGGACGTTGGCATCCCTTCCCACAAGCGCCAGGTGCCCCCTGCCACACTGTGACGCAATGAGGGGATGTTGCAGTGAAGTCAGAGCGGTGTTTGAGAGTCAAATAGCTTCCAGACAGGAAAAACGTGGTCACTGACATTTAGGGCTCCAGGCACATGGTAAATAATCAGAACTCCACGGAAAATTAATGAACTAGACAAGGAATACCCCCTCCCCAAATACCCGGAAGCGAAGTTGAAGACGTGTTCACAGTTCCGAAAGGGTAGAAGAACTGTTCCCAGCATGCTAACAGCAAGTCTCACTACACCAACTGCACTGAACACCAAAGGTTCTCTAAGACAGCCAGAGAGAGCAGATTACAAGAGAGCAGGAAATCACCAGGCTGACGGCAATTCTGAACAGCAAAAGCCAGAAGCAGGAGAACAGTACGTTCCCAAAGGTGACGCAATTGTCATCTCTGAGATAATTAGGTCCCAGTTAAGATCAAGTGTAGGATACGCATTTCAGACCAAGAAAGCACCCCCTCCGGAGCCTGCGCTCACTACAGGCAGAAAGGAGCTGTGAGGTGCAAGAAGGAAGACACCAGGCGCAACCAGAGGTTTCTGTGAATGAAACTGCACAGCAATCCTGGCGGCGGCGGCGGGGGCGGGGGAGGGCTCTGCACAGAGCAAAGCAGCCCTGTTTGATTTGGGAGTGGGTAAAGCTGCCTCCTGCAGTGCTGGCATCCCATATGGGCGCCGATTCTAGTCCCGGCTGCTCCACTTCCGATCCAGCTCTCTGCTGTGGCCTGGGAAAGCAGTAGAAGTGCTTGGGCCCCTGCACCCACGTGGGAAACCCAGAAGAAGCTCCAGGCTCCTGGTTTCAGATCGGCACAGCTCTGGCCGTGGTGGCCAGTTGGGTAGTGAACCATCGGATGCAAGACCTCTCTCTGTCTCTGCTTCTCTGTAGCTCTTTCAAATTAATTAATTTAAAAAAAAAAATTGTGTCTTGGACACAAAATCATTACAAGTCCAGCACTAAAGAGCTGGAAGAATATGACTTCTGTATTTTAGGTAGGAGCAGATCTCCCATGCTATGTGGCAACACCCAGTGAGCAGTGTGGGGAGCTGGCTGAAGTCGGCCTACTCTGTTCAGAGCTGGCCCCGGTGTTGACTTTCAATGTGTCAGCATCACAGTGTGGTCCTGATACCCACAGGGGACACTGCTGTGTTGTCCTTGACTTCCGAGGCTGGGTGGGAGGAGAATGAAGGCTCAGTGGTCAGTCTTGTTCCTCCTGCTGGCCCTGTCCCAAGAGGCGCTGGGTAGACGGCCTGCACGATTCCTTCTATGGGTACAGCGGCCTTTTAGAACGCATTTCTGATTTCTGCTTCCACTTCAGTTTCGAATGGGGCACCTCCCTAAAAGGCCAAGAATGGAGTCGGCGCGGTTGTAGCAGGTAAAACCGCTGGCATCCCCTCTGGGCGACGTTCGTGTCCTGGCTGCTCCACTTCTGATCCAGTACGCTGCTAATGCTCCTAGGAAAGCAACGGAGGATGGCCCAAGTGCTTGGGCCCCTGCACCCATGGGGGAGACCAGAAGAAGCTCCCGGCTTAGGACCAGCCCAGCTCTGGCCTTTGCAGCCATTTGGGAAGGGAGCCAGCAGATGGAAGCCCTCCCTCTCTAACTCAGCCTTTCAAGTCAATCAATAAATCTTTAAAAAATAATAATTTAAAAAATAACTAAAAAAAATAATTTTAGAAGGCCAGGAGTGTAACTCTGAAGACAGACGAGAGAAAAAGGGGACTGAGAAGAGAAAGCAAGCGTTCAGGTAAACAGCACTGCACAAGGCAGGAATGAAGCCAGGCGGCTCCCTAACCACATCGGGGTGCAAGTGAACCAAATGTGGTAGTTAATGGAGAGCGACTGTACAACTGCTTTAAACTGAGGAAAACCTGCTCTATTCTGCACATAGGAGGCACTACTGCAATACAAAGACACAGAAATAGTGAAAGATTTTTTTTTAAATAGAAACCATATGTGGATGAACAATTTTTTTTTTTTTTTTACAGGCAGAGTGGACAGTAAGAGACAGACAGACAGAGAGAAAGGTCTTCCTTTGCCGTTGGTTCACCCTCCAATGGCCGCCGCGGCTGGTGCGCTGCAGCTGGCGCACCGCGCTGATCCGAAGCCAGGAGCCAGGTGCTTCTCCTGGTCTCCCATGGGGTACAAGGCCCAAGCACTTGGGCCATCCTCCACTGCACTACCAGGCCACAGCAGAGAGCTGGCATGGAAGAGGGGCAACTGGGACAGAATCCGGTGACCCGACTGGACTAGAACCCAGTGTGCTGGCGCTGCAAGGTGGAGGATTAGCCTACTGAGTCGCAGCGTCGGCATGTGGATGAACAATTTAAGAAGAAAACAGACACAGCTAATGAGTATCAAACAATGAATTTTATGGGGAAGTAAAAGTGGGGCTGGCACCGTGGCTCACTTGGTTAATCCTCTGCCTGTGGCGCCAGCATCCCATATGGGCACTGGATTCTGTCCCAGTTGCTCCTCTTCCAGTCCAGCTCTCTGCTGTGGCCCTTCGGAAGGCAGTGGAGGATGGCCCAGGTCCTTGGGCCCTGCATCCACATGGGAGACCAAGAGGAAGCACCTGGCTCCTGGCTTCAGATCGGTGCAGCGCCGGACGTAGTCGCCATTTTGGGGGTGAACCAATGGAAGGAAGACCTCTCTCTCTCTAAAACTCTGTCAAATAAATATTTTTTTTTTAAAAAAAAGAGGAAGTAAAAGCAATACAGATTGAAAAAGTATTAAAAATGGGCTGGCACCACGTCTCACTTGGCTAATCCTCTGCCTGCGGTGCCGGCAGGGTTCTAGTCCCGGTTGCTCCTCTTCCAGTCCAGCTCTCTGCTGTGGCCCGGGAAGGCAATGGAAGATGGCCCAGGTCCCTAAGCCCTACACCCGCATGGAGACCAGGAGAAAGCACCTGGCTCCTGGCTTCGGATTGGCACAGCGCACCACCAGCCACAGCGGCCATTAGGGGGTGAACCAATGGAAAAAGGAAGACCTTTCTCCCCCCCCCCCCCCCCCGTCAAAAAAAAAAAGTATCAAACATGAGGATTTTCAAAAGATCTTTAGGGGCCGGCAATGTGGTGTGTGGGTTAAGCCACTGCCTGCAGCACCTGCATGCCATTAGAGTGCTGGTTTGCATCCCAGCTGCTCCACTTCTGATCTAGCTCCCTGCTAATGCCCCTAGGAAAGGAGCAGAAGATGAGATGACCCAAGTGCTTGGGTCCCTGCCCTACATGGGAGACCTAGAAGAAGCTCCTGGCCCAGCCATGGCTGTTGTGGCCATTTAGGGAGTGAACCAGGGGATGGAAGACTCTGACTTTCAATAAATAAATAAATCTTAAATTTTTTAAAAAGATTTTAAAAAATCTCTACATGACTATTTGTGGGCATGTACTCTCTGGGAGTTATTAATGTAACTCTTTGATGTCTGACATTAGCCCCCAAATCAGCAGCTGTTCTCCAATCACAGTGAAAAACTATTAGAAGCAACAGGGTCGATGCTATGGGGCAGTGGGTTAAGCTGTCGTCTGCAGCACCGACATCCTATATGGGTGCAGATTTGAGTCCTGGCTGCTTCACTTCCGATCCAGCTCCCTGCTAATGCCCCTGGGAAAGCAGCAGAAGGTGCCCCAAGTCCTTGGAACCCTGCACCCACAATGGGAGATCCGGAAGAAGCTCCTGGCTTCAGCCTGGCCTGGCCCCAGTTATTGTAGTCAACTGAGGAGTGAACGAGAAGATGGAAGATTTCTCTCTCTCTCTCTAACTCTTTCAAATAATAAATCTAAGAAAAAAGGCAAAAGGCAACTAGCAAAACATTTAATAACAGAGTGTTCACAAGTCAAATGAATCAATCTTAATGAAAAATTTGAAATATCCAGTTAAATACAAAAAATTATAGAATTCACCTAAAATAGTACCCTAGCAAGAAATTCAAAACTTTGAATGTCTTATTGGAATGCTGAGCAATAAGCCTGAACCTTTTCTTTAAAAAAAAGATTTGTTTTATTAATTTGAAAGACAGAGTTGGAGAGAGAGAGAGAGGTCTTCCATCCACTGGTTCATCCCCAAACGGCCACAATGGCTGGAGCTGAGCTGAACCGAAGTGAGGAGCTTCTTCTGGGTCTCCGACATGGGTGCAGGGGCCCACGGACTTGGACCATCTTCTGCTTTCCCAGGCACATTAGCAGGGAGCTGGACTGGAAGTGGAGCAGCCAGGACTTGAACTGGTGCCCACAGAGGATGCCGGTGCTGCGAGCCAGGGCTTTAATCCACCGCATCACAGCGCCAGCCCCCAAGCCTGAACTTTTAATACATATAGGAGCAAGTGTCTGGCGCACTAGTTAAGACACAACTTGGGACCTTTGCATCCGTATCAGAGTTTAAGCCCTGGATCTGCTTCTAGCTTCCTGCCAACATGCATCCTGGGAGGCAGGTGGTGACAGTTAAGTACTTGGTTCCTAGCCACTGTGCAGAGACCTGAACTCAGGATGGCTCCTGGCTTCAGCCTGGCCCAGCCCCAGCTGTAGTGGGCACTGGGTGAGTGAACAGCAGATAGCAGCTTGCTCGCTCTCTTTGCCTTTGAAATAAACAAGAATAAATTTTTAGGGGCTGGCACTGTTGCAGAGTATGTTAAGGCCCTGGCTTAAAGCGCCAGGATCCCATATGGGGGCCGGTTCGAGACCCGGCTGCTCCACTTCCGATCCAGCTCTCTGCTATGTCTCTGCTACGGCCTAGGAAAGCAGAAGAAGATGGCCCAAGTCCTTGAGGCCCTGCATTCACGTGGGAGACCTGGAAAGGCTCTTGGCTTCGGATCAGCGCAGCTCCAGCCATTGCGGCCAATTGGGGAGTGAACCATCAGATGGGAGACCTCTCTCTCTCTCTCTGCCTCTCTTCTCTCTGTGTAACTCTGACTTTTGAATAAATAAATAAATCTTTAAAAAAAAAAAAGGAATAAACTTTTAAACACAGAGAAATGTCCAAAGAAAGCAAAACTACAGAAATCCATCACTATAGGGAACTCAAAAGTTGATTCCTTAGGGAGAAAAACACTTAAAAATGAGTAAGTTCTGGGTAGGATTCATCAGGACTGGAGATGAGAGGCACAAATTGCTGAGGTTTACAATGCCAAAGGAAATCTGGGCACAAAGTGCAGCAAAGACAGAAGCTATATAGGCAACTTATGCCAGTCAATTTGACAATTCCATGGAAATTCTGCCTAAATGAACAAGAAATAATCTCTGTAGCCATCAGAAAACAGGTACCTCTTCAAGAAAAGTCCCAGGGCCAGCACTATGGTGCAGGTTAATCCCCTTTGTGGCGCCAGCATCCCAATGGGCACCAGTTCGAGTCCCAGCTGCTCCTCTCCTGATCCAGCTCTCTGCTATGGCCTGGGAAAGCAGTGGAAGATGGCCCACATCCTTGGGCCCCTGCACCCAGTATGGGAGACTTGGAAGATGCTCCTGGCTCTTGGCTTTAGATCAGCCCAACTCCGGCCATTGTGGCTGTTTGGGGAGTGAAACAGCAGATGGAAGACCTTTCTCTCTCTCTCTCTCTCTAATTTTATAATTCTAATAATAGAATAATTCTAATTACAATATTATTCTATTAGAATAACAGAATGTGTGTGAGCAGCCCCCTGGGACATGCGAGGAGGCCTCCCTCCAGCAACTCTCACATGTGTGTCAGACACAGAATGCCAGCGCACACCAGCACTGCTTGCAGTCTTGTCTTGCTTTTTTTTTTTTTTTTTAAAGATTTGTTTATTTGAAAGACAGAGTTACAGAGGCAGAGACAGAGAGAGAGGTCTGCCATCCGCTGGTTCACTCCCCAGATGGCTGCAACCACTGGAGCTGTGCCGACCCAGAACCAGGAGCCAGGAGCCAGGAGCCTCCTCTGGTCTCCCATGTGAGTGCAGGGGCCCAAGGATTTGGGCCATCTTCCACTGCTTTCCCAGGCCACAGTAGAGAGCTGGATGGGAAGTAGAGCAGCAGGGACTAGAATCAGCACCCTTCTGGGATACCGGCGCTTCAGGCCAGGGCTTTAACCCGCTGCGCCACAGTGCCGGCCCCCAGCACTGATTACAGTCAGAGGAAACTACCGGAATATCAATCAACGCCATGATGAATAAACCATAGTACATTCATCCAATGGAAATATACGGGAGACTGTAGTGAGCACGTCAGGGATGGCGTGCAAAGGTGCACTTGTGTGTGGCCGGAAAGCTGTGGAGCAGACTGAGCGCTTGCTCACTTCTGGGGACATGTGTGTGCACGTGTGCAAAGGCAGCATTTCAGGAGAGCTGCCGTGGGGGTGGGAAGGGGCCTGTGGCTGTGCATGGTTTGCTTCTGAGCTGGAGGACAGAGACGTGGGCATTTATGGCCCTGATGCCTCTGTGTGCCTGGAATAGTGCTTGACACCGTTTAAAGTTCTGAAGCAAACACAGTCAAAGTTAACAGGTGCAATCCGGGAGAGTGAATATGTTGCATTACTGTCACTACTTCACTGGATATTTAAAACACTTCCAGACTAAAAGTTCACAGTACTTCTCCACGTTCTAAATACAACCCTCCTGGAAGATAATCACACCAGGTTAAAATCGTTAGCTGGCAACCATGTCTTCAGATGTTCCGCGTTCTGGAAGGTACCTTCAGACAGTCTGTGCCTGTCAGCGCAGGTGCCTTTTTGCCTGTTATTTCTATCTTGTCTAACTGGACCGCTGACTCCAGCCCCCACCTCCTCTTTCTCCTCCCAGGCCCTGGGTAACTGCAGCATCTGAAGCCAGTCCATCTCTGGGGCACAGCGGCAGCCCTGGCTCCCAAGGGTTCAGCCTGGCTGAGCCACCAGTTCAGCAGAGACCTGGAGGAGTCTGACGCACAGTTCTGGGGACACAGGGAGCCAGGGAACACAGGTATAGAGCAAGGCACCTCCACGGTCATTCACTCATAATGCACTGTCGGGACCCGCTCTCACACTCAGCATAAAATGACAAACGCTTTCTGAGAAAACGGGAGAGACGTCCCACAGGAGAACAAGCCTGGGCCAGGGTCTCACGGAGCACCGGACTCTGGGTTGGCGGCGCCGAGCCCTCCCTCTGTGGGTGGCAGGCTGTCACCCCTGTGCCAGGCTGGCGTCCGGCAGTGCCTGTGCTCCCCTTGAGCTGTGACCCCTGCACTGTGGCCACAGGCGTGTCCTCACCCGTGAGGGACAGAACTTCCCTCGCTCCTATAGGTGAGAGGCACTCCGGCTGCTGTTTCGGAGTTAGGGGGTGAGCTCACAGCGTTACTGTGAGGGGTCCTGCCAAACTAAACTCCCCCAGGGATGAAGACGCCCCTTTCAGAAGGGGAGACTCGGGCTGAGTGCCAGGGTGGCTGCGAGCGGCTCGTGGGGAGGCCTGGTGACTGCGTGTGCACGTCCGCCCGCTCCCACTGAAGCCGAAAGCTCCGGCCCGAGGCCTCCGGCTTTCAATGCCTCAAGCCACAGACAGTGGCAGCAGGCTCCTGGCTCTTCTTCTTACCTTAATGAGCCAAACGCTTCGTTGAAACTTGAAGAAAACTACGCTTGAGACGCTCCAAACCACAAAACTTCTACCACTTCGCACTGAACGGTGGCTGGCTGACAAGGATCCGCGGCACGCCTCTGTCCCAGCAGCCTCAAGGAAGAGTCTCCCGCAGCGCACGGCCCAGCCCTGCCTCCAGGGCTCACCGACAGAGCACCTGGGCAAGTCCATGCGCCCCCCGTGAGTACGGCACTGCCTAGGAGGCACTCCGATCCTGTGTGCCGATCCTGTGTGCCGCCTGCGGCCCTGTGCGAAGCTGAACACAGCCGGGTGGCCGAGCAACCCCGTCCCCTGCCGTCCCCTGCCGTCCCCTGCAGCACGCAAGGCGGCGCGGTGTGTCACAGCACTCCGACCTACAGGCTGGCCAAGGCACGTGCGACCCTGCACACTGCATGTCTGCGTCCCTCAAAACTCGCCACTGGTGCCCAAGGCCTCAGCACGAGGCTGTGTGGAGGAGGGCCCTGTGGGAGGCGGCAGACGTGAGCCAAGGACACGTGCCCGACTCTTGCGAGGGAGACAGAACAGAGTCCCAGCCCCTCCGGCTGTGTGAGGACACTGTCAGGCAGCCATCTGCAGCCAGGAAAGGCCCTCTGACACCCACACCACGCTGACACCCTGAGCTCAGCCTCAGGCACCAGGGCCTGGTCACCCAGCGCACGGCATCCTGTTAGGTCGGCCCACCTAGGACGGTGTCTGGCTCAGCTCCTGCCCCAAACAGGATGGAAGTCCCTGCAGCAAACCGCCATTCCTCCCCAAGGCACAGGGACACAGCTCTCTATGTGGCATTTTGGACTCACCCCACTAACTCAGAAACAGCAGCTGCCGGCCCCAAAGAGACCCCCAGCCTGACTCCACCAGGTGGAGGCGGACTCAGATCAGCAGGCTGCAGAAGGCCAGAAGCTGACTTGATGGCCAGACATCCACCTTCCACTCTGAGCTATGCACCTGGGCTACGCGAGCATCCTCCAGGGTACCGACTGCATCCGCTACAGACAGCTTTCTCTACATTATCCCCTTCCTTGCCCTCTCCTAGAAAAGGACATGGAATCAGACAACAGGGAAGGAACACAGCAAGGATGAGACACACGGGGGAGTGTGGGGGCCCAGTGAGCCAGGGAAAGGGACAAGGACAGATTCGGGGAGGGGCTTTCCGGGAGGTGACAGGATGCCCACGAGCACAGGAGAGCAGGGAAATGGGGAGCCCTGTCCTGGGTCCTGCTCCCAGCCTGCAGGGTGTGGGGAGTAAGCCAACAGCACAGCCCGACACTGCCGCTCTGCCCACGCTGTCTGCTCCTCCCCCGGCTGCTGGCTCCTTGGAAGGAGAGGCCAGAGGAGGGAGTCCGCTGTTGTCTGCTCGTTTCTGCACCAAGATGCTCCTCACAGCACCGTCACAGAGGTGAGGGGGCTAAGTGTTCAGCTGCCCCTAGGTCTGCAGCTCCACATCTGCTAAGCCGGCCCTGAGGCCCGGGGCAGCTGCGCCTGCACGGAGCGCCTGCAGACTCCTTCCCTTGCCTACTCCCTAAACAACACAGGGCAGCGACTCTTCCCACAGTACTTCATCTAGAGATGAGTTCAAGCATGCAGGACGATACGGGAGGGGCTCGAGTCCCTGTGGATTCTAGTCCTGGAACCAAATTCCCCCGCAGACAGCGAAGGACAACTGTCCATTAGGATACGTCTGAGAGAAGATACAGCCTTAAAACCACTGCCAGGGAGGGAGCCCCACATATCATCAGGAAACATCAGATACAAAGCTGTGTGTGTTTGAGGGGTCTTTCAAAAGTTTGTGGAAAAATGGGGTTTATTCTGGTGCAAAAAACTTTGAAATCTGCGCATAATTTTTTCATAATATGCACTTTCCACGAACTTTTTTGAAAATCTTTCATATGCATGGACCTCAACATTTTTGTACCAAAATAAGCGTATCTTTTTTGTAAAGATTTATTCATTTATTTGAGAGGCAGAGTTAGAGACAGACGGAGAGACAGAGAGAAAGGTCTTCCATCCGCTGTTCCACTCCCCAAATGGCTACAGCAGCAGGAGCTGGGCCAATCCGGAGCCAGGAGCTTCTCCTGGGTCTCCCACACAGGTGCAGGAGCCAGGAACTGGGCCATCTTCTACTGCTTTCCCAGGCCAAAGCAGGGCTCTGGATCAGAAGAGGCGCAGCCAGGACTAGAACCAGCACCCATATAGGATGCCAACGCTGCAGGCAGACTTGGTCCACTATGGCACAGTACCAGTCCCTAAGCTCATTTCCAATTCCATCTTCTAAAAATCTCTGAGGCCCCCTCTTACTGTGTTGGCGACAGTGGTGTAAGCAAACTCATGCACACAGGCTGGAAAGACCATGCTGACACAGGAGCAGGGGTCAGGGGTCAGCCTGTGTTCTAACAGAATGGATCACCTTATGGGGAATGTCTTTCATCTTTCTTACTAAAAATATTTTTCCAAGTTTTCTGTAACATAATTTGTAATTTTAAAATGGAGGCTTTTTTTTTTTTTAAAGGGTCTTCAGCTAGAGCCTGGAACTACAGTGAGACAAAGGAAGATCAAGGCAGGGCCGCACGCACACTGGATCCTGGGCCCGCCCTGGCTCACCCCGGCGCTCTGCGATGTGCAGGTGCCCCGTGGACAGGTACTGCTCCATGTCCTGCTGGAAGGCTTCCTCGAAGAACTTCTGCCGCTCCTTCAGCCTCGTCTGCTGGGCGTGCTCCATGGCCAGGACCTTCTGCGTGTGCTCTGCATCCAGTTCAGCTAAGAAAGCGAATGGCAGGGTTAGGCTCTGCAAAGGGGCCGAGAGGGAAAACGGCACGCCCACCCTCCCTGAGCCTGGGCTGCCCCTGCATGCACCTGCTGTGCTTCTTCCTGTCACTGTTCCAGGGCCCTCAGGGCCACACTTCGCTGGGGGCCCTCCCACCTGCACCCCCACTGCTGTGTGACACCCAGCGGCTCACCCTCCAGCAGCAGCTCCCCAGGAACCCCGCAGCTGGCCCAGGAGCAATCTGCCCATATCCCGGCACTCACACGTCTGCAGCTGACTTACAGGTTTCAGTACAACAGGGAAAGACTTGGGGTTCCGGGCACTGGGCCTACATACTACTCCTTTTAATGTTCCGTCCCCCAGCTCAGTGCCAGGCACAGTGAGCACTCAGTAAATGCTGAGCAATGGAACATTACGTAGCCCTGAAAGGGAAAGAAATCCTTACATACGCTACAGCTGAGGACACTGTGTTAAGAGAAGTCATCTGGGGCCGGCACTGTGGTATAGTGGGTAAAGCTGCCACCTGCAGTGCCGGCATGCCATAGGGCACCTGATCCGGTGCCAGCTGCTCTACTTCCAATGCAGCTGCCTGTCAATGTGCTAGGAAGAGTGTGCTTGGGCGCCTGGCTGCTGTGGCCATCTGGGGAGTGAACCAGCAGATGCAGGATTTCTTTCTTTCTTTTCTTCCTTTCTCCCTCTGCCTCTCCATCTCTTTCAAATAAATATTTTTTAAAAGGGGGGGGGTGGTGGCTCCTACAATTCCCTTGAAGGAAAATACAAATACTGTGTGATTCTGCTTATATGAGGGAGGACCCAGCGCAGGCAAATCCAGACAGTCTGGGGTGGGGGGAGGGGACAAGGAGAGTTGATGTTTAAAGGTCTGGAGTTTCAAATTTTTTTTTTTTAAAGAACTGTATTATTTATTTATTTTTTATCTACTTGAAAGGCAGACACACACACAGAAGAAAAAAGAGAAATCTTTCACCTATTGGTTCACTCCCCAAATGCCTGCAACAGGTGGGTAGGCCAGCCTGAAGCCAAGAGACAAGAACCCAATCCACATGGGCAGCAGGGACCAAATCACTTGAGCCACCGTCCACTGCTTCCCTGGGTGCACACCAGCAAGAAGCTGGAATTGGAAGTGGAGCTGAGACTTTAACCCAGGCAACTCTAATCGGGATGCAGATGTCACAGGTAGCATCGTTGGGATTTTTTCCCCTTAGGTTTTTATTTATTTATTTAAAGGGCAGAGGTGGGAGTGAGGGATATCTTCCATCTGCTGGTTCATTCCCTAGAATGCCCCTGAGGGCTGGGGCCCCCGCCCTGAGGTCAGGAGCCAGGAACTCCATCTTGGTCTCCCGCTGGGGTGGCAGGGATCTACTGCCTCCCTGAGGACCTGAAACAGTGCTCCGATGTGGGATGTGGGTAGCCCCGGAGTTTGGGTTCTGTAAGATGAAAGGCATCTTGGAGATGGATGGTGGTGATGATCATGCAACATTATGAATGTACTTAATGTCAATACACTGGAAACATGTAAATGGTTAACATGGCGCAATTTATGTTATGTACATTTTACCACAATAAAAAAAACAGGGATAAAAAGCAATCACCTATATTACAAAATGTCTAGCCTTGGCTTTGCAATTCATTAACCAGGCAACCTAAGTCAGCTAACCCATCTTATCTGAAAATTTGGCATCGAAATATGAACCCAACATTGATATGAAACTTCCACGAAATATTGCGAAAGAACATGATAATTAAAGTGAGCAGAGTCCTCCACTGTAGGCCCCAGTCGGTAATGGTCAGCAAAGACTACTGACACAAGAAGCTGAAGTTCACTAACTGATCGATCCTTCCTGCGGCTTTAACCCTTCCTCACGGCACGCACCGAGAAAAGAAAAACCAAAATCGGCCAGACAGCGCTCACCACTGTGCACCCGGCACTGGTCAGGGTTCCATCGACGTTTGCTAGCGCTCATCACTCTGCAGCACCCGGGGCACGAGGGCAGGACAGGCCCCAGAGCTCTGTACACGCACAGCTCAGTCTGTGACGACGAGGCCCCACAGCACAGGCGACTTCACCTTGGGGGCTTCTGGAGAACCTACCCTAACCAGGCTCTCTGAGGGGACGAGGGAGGGACTCGACACAAGGTCATTTTCTGTTGCTGGCGTTGACGACGGGGAAGCCGCGAGGCAGGGTGGGCATGTGGCATCTGGCAGCTGAGAGTGGCCCCAGCTGGTAGCCGCAAGGGCATGGGCTCTGTGAGGCCCTGGGCCGAGAAGCCCGTCCCACAGGGTCTGCACTAGCGACTGCAGACGGAGCTGACAACCTGTGTGAGGGGCACGAGATCGACAAACACTTTTCAAAACTGCACCAAGTTCATTTCAGGAACACCTTCAAGCTTCTCGACACACTAAGCTTTATTACGAAGCCGGCAGGAAAGCAGGGAGGAGCCATGTGCTGTGTGAGGGAGCCAGGCCTGTCTCGGCCACCTCTTCAAGCCAAAGTGTGAAGAGAATGACAAGGACTTACACAGGGCTAAACATTCTAGTAACCTCCAAATCCCTAAAATGCATAAGTGCATATTATACTTTTTTCCTTCAAGGCAGATAAAACTAAGAATAAACCTCAACACTGGTAACTGATGTATTTTTAATCAGATGTCTTTATACTGAGTTAGAGAATTCTGTGATACTAAAATACACGCGCCAAGATCAAGAAAGACCTATGAAATTTGTACATCCTTAAACGGATTTCTAAATGTAAACGAGTATCTTAGCAGGCTGTGAAGTTACATGACCACTGTAAGGCCATGCTAAATTCTGTCACTGTGACAAAATTTTAAAAATTGGGACTTACTAATTTTCCTATGCTTCTAATTATTTGAACGTATTTTAGAAGGGTGTTTTGTTTCTTTTTCTTAAAGCATTTTAACTATTTTATGGGTCGGGAGAAGAGAGTGAGTGAGTGAGTGAGTGTTGAGTGTGTGTGTGTGTGTGTGAGCCATTCATTCACTGAAGGACATCTGGCTGTTTACAACTTCTGGCTACTATAAATACAGTCTGTACAAACGTTTGTTTATGAGTTCCTGCCTGAAAACAAATCACTTCTCTGGGATAAATGTCCAAGAGTGCCACCGTTGAGTCCTCGGGTAATATTACTGTTCAGTTCTGAAGGGGCTGACCACACTGCCTTGCAGAGTGGCCATTCCACATACACCCACGGTCAGCGAGTGAGCGGGCCAGCTCTGCACCCGGGCAGCGCTCGGCGGGGCCTACTAACTGCACAGCAGACTGCCTCCTTCCTCAGAACAGGCATGCCGTGCAGTGCTGTGATAACGCCCGTTTCAAACAGTGCTGGAGACTGCTCTTCTCTACGTCTGGGGTTAGTAAAATATGTTTAACTTCAGAAAAAGTTCAATCTGAACTGAGAACTTGTCAGATGACGACAGGATTTCCTTCCGACTTGAAGACCCGTCTCTGTAGCTTTACCACTTCAGTTACCTTAAATTGGCTTTCACAATAAGGCATGTTCATCTGTTTTGTATTTCCCGACCTCCTGCCTCTACCTTAACAAATGGGTAAACTGTCTCAGACTTGGACCACAAACATATCTTCCAGTAATGTTTTCCAAGAATAGGAGCTTTTTAAGCTGTAGTTTTAAAATATCAACTTCTGTGCCTTTTACTTCTGTAGCTTCCCCAAGTTTTATAATCCAGCCTTTATCCGTAACTGGCTTCCAAGAGACGTAAGTCTCTTACAGCGCACAGTATTTCCTTGAGTACTCCAAAGTAGTTCAGAGCTCTTGCTCCTCAGAACTGCTACTTGGAGAATTCTGTGTACACTGAAGCTGATATGTTTTTAAAAGAAATTCAAATGACTTTTTACAGAAGGCTTTTTACCCTCCCTCCAGCATACACACCTCCCTATGCACATTTAGCAAGCATCAAACACACGAATTTCTCCTATATGCAGCTAAGAAAGGCTAAGCCTTACCTAAAGCACTGTGGTTAGAAGAGTGGCAGGATGCAGACCTCCAGCACAACAAAGAGGGCACAGCAGCTCCCAGCTGAGCCCTGGGAGCGTGAAGGAAGGGCTGCTTCCGAATCCCTGTCACAGGAAGCACGGTTCTGGTATATGCGTTTCCACCAACTCCCCCGAAGTATCTGGAGTATCAGCCAAACACAGGCTGCAGACACACAGCGTATAGGAGAAGCTTTGCCAAAAATAGTCAGAGGATGCTCCATGTACCTCAGCTGCCATGAGCGGGATGCAGCACTTCTGCAGACTTCTGATGGCCCCAGGGCTGTGCACGCCTTGGGTCTGGGCAAACCATCCGCCCTGCAGACCTTAGAGGTCTCATCGGTAAAAGAAGGGGGCTGGATGACGCAAACAAGGTCATTTCCAGTTCCTGATTCTGTTTTTACATTAGGTTGGGACGGGAAGGAGGAATCCCAAATCCTGTTTGTTTTTTAGTAAACAGGTAACAGATCAGCATTAAGGAATTTAAGACCATGACAATTCAAGAGAATTAGATTTAATTATTCACAAAAACGTGAGCATATATTTTTGCATTCATTTCCCTGGTAATTTCATTGCTTAAAGAATGAGTCAAGTGACCAGTTTAAGATTAATGAGAAGTGAGAAGCAGCCTCACTCTGGTGGGAAGCTTCGTCACCTGTTCACAGTTCAGGAGCTCAATGTGGGAGCGTAACAGGAAGCTTGGGGGCTTGCACCAAGACGCTGTACTCCCTGCAGGGGACCCACAGGCAAGTCAGTGGATAAAAGGATTTGGACTGAAAGAATGGTTCAGAGGCAAGCACTGCAGCACAGCAGGTCAAGCCTCCGCCTGTGATGGCCCCGTTCCGCATCTGAGTGCTGGGTTGAGTCTTGGCTGCTCCACTTTCAATCTAGCTTCCTGCTAATGCACCTGGAAGGCGGGAGTAGCTCGAGAGCTTGGGCCCCTGCCACCCACATGGGACACTCACAAGGAGTTTCTGGCTCATGGCTTTGGCCTGGGCCAGATCCAGCTGTTGTGGGCATCTGGGGAGTCCTCTCTGTCTCTGCCTTTCAAGTAGATGAAAGTAAGTCTTTTTAAAAAATGTTTTTCAAGATTTTATTATTTATTTGAAAGGCAGAGTTACAGAGAGGGAGAGGGAGAGACACAGAGATCTTCTATCCACTGGTTCACCTGCCAAATGGCCACAATGGCCAGGGCTGAACCAGGAGCCAGGAGCTTCATCTGGGTCTCCCAAGTGGGTACTGGGGCCCAAGCACTTGAGCCATCCTCTGCTGTTTTCCCACGCACATCAGTAGCGAGCTGGATGGGAAGTGGACGGCAGACTTGAACCGGCACCTGTTATGGTATGCTGCACTAGAGGTGGAGGCTTAACCCACTAATTCACTTTTTTTTATTTTCAGGCCAGCCCTGAAAATAAGTATTTTGTAAAAGTGTGGTTCAATTCTATCCAAAAACTATTCTGAGATATGCTGACAAAATATGTTTACCAAAACAACATAACCAAGAGTCTATCATGTACTCCATTCTCCAATGGTCCCAACCCCATTCCCTCGCCTCATCTCTCTTCCCCCGTATTCCTTTTTTGGTAAGATTTTTAAAAAAATTTTAAAGACTTCAGAGTTATACAGATAGAGACAAATAGAGAGATCTTCTGATTCACTCCCCCAGATGGCCACAATGGCCAGGGCTGAACCAAGCCAAAGCCAGGAGCCAGGAGCTTCTTCTGGGTCTCCCAGGCGGCTGGCAGGGGCCCAAGGACTTGAGCCATCTTTTGCTGCTCTTCCTAGGCCATTAGCAGGGTCAGTAGTGGAAAAACAGGGGCACAAATTGGCCCCCATATGGGATGCATGCCACAACATTAAAACTCTAGGTTAATAGCTTTGTGTTCCAGATATTCAAACAACAACCACATTTCATAGAATTTTAAAGCCATATCTGATACCTTCTTGATTTTAACCTACAGTATTGACCTGTTCATTAACAATAACTTGAGAAAGAACTGGGACAAGTTTAGATCACTACAAATTTCGATTTATTTATTTATTTATTTATTGACAGGCAGAGAGAGAGAGAATGAATTACAGTGAGAGAGAGACAGAGAGAAAGGTCTTCCTTCCATTGGTTCACTCCCCTAATGGCTGCTACGGCTGGTGCTGTGCCAATCCGAAGCCAGGAGCTGGGTGCTTCCTCCCGGTCTCCCATGCGGGCACAGGGCCCAAGCACTTGGGCCATCCTCCGCTGCCCTCTTGGGCCACAGCAGAGAACTGGACTGGAAGAGGAGCAACCAGGACTAGTACCCAGCATCCCAACTGGGATTAGAACTGGGGTGCCTGCACTGCAGGCAGAGGATTAGCCAAGTGAGCCACAGCGCCGGCCCAAATTCCGATTTTTTAAATGCTGCATGAAAGACTCTAGAAAAAGTATGAACCAACTGCTGTCTCTGGGTGAAAATGGGTCTCACAGAAGGCCACAGGTTTTCACAGGTAGCAGCACCAGCGTCACCTAGAGGGCTATGGGTCAAAGAAGGCACAATGCTAACCAAGGTGAGGCCAGGCCAGCCCCGGCACTAGACTCGGAGGACACTGCACTGGATGAACTATACATCTGTACACCCAGTATGCAAATATTTATAGAGTGGGGGAAAAAAAATGAGATGCTAGCACAATTCATGGAAATGACAAAAATATCATCTCCTTAACTCTTCAAAACACCTGTGAAATCATCCAAAAAGGAAAAGTTCTAGCAGCCACTAAAATGCATAACCATAAACTGCCACCCGCTTTGGTCAGCCCGCTGTAGTCAGCCCCGTGGCAGGCACAAGCCCGGGGTGCACGCACTCCAACCCCCACTCTCCGGCACCCCTGACTCAGGACCTCACCAGCAGGGTTCCTGTCCTCTCTGTTTCCAGACACAGCTTAGGGAGGCTCTCACTCTGCCTCCATTCAGACATGCGTGCATAAAATCACACTTCTATTTAACACTGACAGACAAAACTCTAGCAAATACAAACTTTGAGAAGGGAAGGAAACACACACACACACCCAAAGCCAGCATGGAAAACAGGGCCTGCTGACAGAGGCTGAGAGATGTGCAAACTTGCAGCACCTATGCCCCAAACATGTGCCAAACACTTTAGTGAATAACTGATTTAAAACTACACATGTTCCAGAAATTAACACAACAAATGAAATTATTACCTGTCAGAGTCTGACGGAGACACTGAAATTATTTCACACTCTCAAAGACCATGGGGTATGAAAAAGGATGGAAAGCTGTTCAGATTTTCCTAGTGATTCTGAAATCAGAAGTTGATCATATATTAAGAACAGCACATTTTATACTAGGGAGCATAGCCTTGTCAGATATTAGAACTCCTTTGTAAGACAGTAATTTTAACACTGTACAAAACAGAGAGAGATGGCGACATCCCTGAAGTGGATCCTCTCCTGAAGCGGCATCATGAAGCGTGTGCCACAGACAGATGAGCAAATAAAGAATTCTGTAGCAACACTACTGTGACAGCTAGTCGGCCATTTAGAAAGTCAGTTCACAAGAATTAAGAGCTGAATGCAAAAACTGAAATAGGACAAAAGAAAACAAATTAAACCAAATTGAATCTTTCAACTCAGGGATCTTACATACTATTGAAGAGATCAGCAAATAATTACAGATTCTATGTTAATAACATGAGCACTAAATACTCAACACTCTGTTTTTCGTAAGATTTATTTTATTTATTTGAAAGGCAGAAAGAGAGAGAGAGAGGGAGAGGGAGAGACAAAGACAGAGATCTTCCACCTGCTGGTTCACACCCCAGATGGCTGCAACAGGAGCCAAGAACTCCATCAGGGTCTCCCACTTGGGTGGCAGGGGCCTCATCCACTGCTTTCCCAGGCACATTAGCAGGGAACGGGATCAGCAGTGAAGTAGCCAGGCCTTGAACCAGAGCACTTGGATAACGGGATTCTGGCTTTGCAGGCAGTGGCTTAACCTGTTGCACCATAATACCATCTCTCAATAGCTTCTTTTATTATTATTTCATTTACTCGAAAGGCAGAATGAGAAAGAGAGAAAGAGAGAAAGAGAGAGAGAGAGTCCATTGTTGACTCCCCAAATACCTGCAGCAGCTCTAGGGCTGGGCTGGGCTGAAGCCAGGAGCCAGAAGCTCCCACTCCACAAGGGAGGGAGGGATCCAAAAACTTGAGCCAGGTGGCCGGCGTTGTGGTGTAGTGGGAAAGGCCACCTCCTGAAATGCCAGCATCCAATATGGGAGCTGGTGGCTGTCCTGGCTGCTCTACTTCTGGTCCAGCCGCCTGTTAGTGGCCTAAGAAAGGCAGCAGAGGATGGTCCCCGTGTTTGGGCCCCTGCTGCCCATGTGGGAGACCTGGATGAAGCTTCTGGATCCTAGCTTCAGCCTGGTCCAGGCCTGGCCATTGTGACCATCTGGTGAGTGGACCAGTGGATGGAATCTCTGTTTCTCCCCCCCTCTCATAGCTCTTCACATAAATAAATAAAATCTTAAAAACAAACAAACCTTGAGCTATCACCTGCTGCCTTCCACGGTGTGCACTGGCAGGAAGGCAGATCAGAGGCGGAGCAGCTGGAACCTGAACGAGCTCTCCACTATGGCATGCAAGTGGTGGTTTAACCCGCTGCCGCACAAAACCTGCCCCAAATACTCCTGAACATTTTTTAAAAATACAATCAAAAGGGAAATGCATATTAAGAAAATAGTTGCCACCAAGTGGCAAAAGACTAATATTTCTACTAAAGTAGGAAGTAAAACAAAACTCTAGGGAAAAAAAATAAGACACCCCCCCACACACAATAGAATCATTTCAATAGAAGAAAATGGACAATTCAGAGAAAGAAAAAAAACTGTTCAGTCTTGTGTATTACTAAAAATGAAGTCACAGTTTTGGTCTATTATTTAGTACCTATACAACTATATCACATACTAACACAGTATCACATACTGGCCAATATATGACACTAGCAAGAGGGAGGTGAAATACATAAGCATAAGCAATAAGAAGACTCTGCCTTTCAAATAAATAAATACATTAAAAAAAAAAAAAAGGTAAGTTCACACCATGGGTGAAAACCCACCTAGATCCCGCTTCTGAAACTATGTCCTAAGGATACAATCGAAAGGACTAGAAAGGAGCTATGTGTGTAAATAAACTTGTCTGTATTAAATGACATGTCCACATGGAGAAATCACACAGCCTCCACACCCGCTCGGTACTTTCTGTTCCTAAATTCTAAATTTAAACAAAAAGCAAAGTTCTTCTATGTCTTAACATTTGGAAGAAGGAGGGCATTGTCTGCCAACAGGATACGTGTGGGCACAACAGGCAAAACACCGTGCACCTGAGGGTCCGTCTTCAGTGTGTCATGGGGAGGTATCCCAGTCGAGCAATTCTGTGTCTGTGGTAAAAGTGACGCAGATTGGCTGCTGTTTTATAAAAAGCACCTTGAGCCATATCCACAAACCTAATGCCATACGCTTGTGTAGAGATGTGGAGCAGGTCGGGGAACAGGAGGGAAAGGGCAATAAGTCAGGACATCTGAATATAAATATACGTCATTCATTTATAAACAAAGACAAATGCCTGGGGAAGAGTGATCGGGCATGATCCAGAAGAGGTTTTGTGATTTGTTTTTTCAATTGTGAGAGAAAAACATTCGGGATCTAAAGTTTATCGTTTATTATTCAAACTTGTATTTCAGTGTCTTATCCATGCGAGCACTAGTGACCATGTGCAACCGTAAACTAACTTTGACAGCAACCTCTCACTTCAGAACGCAGAAATACGCATCGCAGGACTTCTCACAAGGAGACACAGCTGTGAACACACCACTCACAATTTGATGCTAAGCCCCCAAGTCTGAGGCCTGTAATACGAGCATTTCTACCACGGCAACAACAAGGGGTTTCCTCTTTGAAAGAGGACCTGAAATACCCAAGTCCAGACTCTGACGCCCTGGGCACCTTGTCCCACCCTCTCAGAGCTGACTCTCCGGTGCTAAGCTGCATTATCCATTTTTTGCCCCCAGCATTTTATACTCAGACCAAACCCTGAAAAGTTTCGACCAGTTAAGAGGCTTTCGGGGGTGGGTGTCCTGGTGTAATGGTTAAGCCCACTGCTTGGGATGCCCGCATTCCATGTTGGAACATCAGTTCCCAGTCGCTCTGCTTCCGACCCAGGTTCCTGTTTGAGTGCCTAGGAAAGCAGCAGCTCAAGTACTCGGGTCCCTGCCGCCCACTTGGGAGACCTGACAGTTTCTGGCTCCTGGCTTTGGCCTGGCCCAGACCTGGGTATCGCGGGCATTTGGAGAATGAACCAGCAGATGGGAAATTTCTGCTCTTCCCCCGCCCCCACCCCCCACTTCTACCTTTCAAGTAAAGAAATTTTTTAAAGCAGGCTTTTAAAAAAATCCTTTTAACTCTTCAGAGCCAAGATTCAATTTTTTTTTTTTTTTTTTTTGGTTCAGTATCCCAGGGACACCTGTATTTCAACAGGACACTGCAGAATCCGAACACACTGCAAGCTTGGAAACGAAGCTAGAGAGACGAATCGTTTTACTCTTTTTTGGGCAAGGGCTCCTCTGGTCCCTGGGAGACCCGAGCCACACCTGCAGGAGCCAGTCCCACTTCCCCTGCAGACCTGCTCCTGTGCCAACTAACTACAGACACCGCGGGCCCCACGATCCTCAGGGGAACTCCAGGAAATCAAACCCATGCCTAAGATCTCACACAAAGACCCTCAACGTTAATTAGGATCACGCAGGTGTTCTACGTCTTTGGACTTCACTGAAAACACTAAAACGGTCACCTTTCGAGAGGTTTCAACTCACTCTGTCTAGATTTCAAATCAAGTAAAAAAAAAATTACAACCTGGGACCATGGGTCTCAAAACCTTTCGAGTTTGAAATCTTCCTCACCATTTATTGAGAAAATGTGTGACATCAAAAATAGCACTTCAATTTAGTCTCCCACAACATGTACACACATCGCCTGTATCTGCATGCACAACAGTCACCACGTAGGACAGGAAGCTCCACAGGCTTTGGAGCACCGGCTCCTGTTTATCAATGTCCTCCCAGCTCCAGGTGAAACCGGTCCTGCTCAGATGGAAAGCTGATCCTGTTGGACACCTCTTTATTTCCAGAAATAGTTTAGAAACGGGGAGTTATCACCTGCAATTACCAGTTGCTGGCAGGTGACATGAATGCATTAGCATTCAGAAGGCTGGGTTTATCAATGAGTGACAGGAATGCATTAGCATTCAGAAGGCTGGGTTTATCAATGAGTGACAGGAATACATTAGCATTCAGAAGGCTGTCTCTGCCTCTCCCTTTTCCACCTCTTTGTCTCTTCTCACTGCCAGCTGCCTGTGGAGAGACAGGAGCTGTGCCCCCCAGGCAGGGTGGTGGTACAGCCGCAGGGATGGCAAGAGGCAGCTCTCAAGAGGAGCTGCGCCATGGGGGTGGCCTGGGCACAAGTGTGAGTGCTCGCGCTGCCCTGGCAACACGTTCTGAGCTCCCACCACATTGGGACACGCTCCTTCTCAGACAGAGAAGACGGTCTGCCAGGCTTGCTTTCCTCTAACACTTCTCTGCGGTTAACTGCTGTGAGGATGTAGGGGAAATGGGCAGAGACAGAGATGACTTGGAAGAACAGAGCAGTGTGTGTGTGTGTGCGCGCGCGTGCGCACGTGTGGCAAGGCTGCGCTGGTGGGAGCCTCTGCGGGGGCTTTTGGCCCACAAGAGGCCATCAGTGCTGAGCAGACAGAGGGACCACAATGTGTTTGGAGACGATTCTACCCTGCTGCTCTTCCTGTCTTCTTGTGGGCAGCAAAAACTTTTTTTTAAGAGGAATTTTATTTATTTTTTTTTTTTGCTGACATACTATGAGGAAAAACAAATTTGACACCATACAAATAACTTTATAAAATACCATTTACATCAGATTTTATGAGATTTACAGCATTCTGTGCATGTTAGTGGTTGTATAAGGAGGCGAAAAACATGATGCCAACCCTTAGTATTAGTTTACGCACACACAGTAAGAAACAAAACAAGTAAAGGGTTTCCATGAACTTACTGCAAAAACAGGGCAAACTACTTAACCTAGGAGGCTGTAAAAACAAACTGGAAAGGACCGGGCGAAGCTGAAACAGACAACAGACGTCAAGGTCGTGGGGCTGAGCTTTCTGCACCAGCTCATCTATGCGTCAAGACCACGCCCCGTGTGTCTGGGGAGAACTTTTCTACGAACAGCTGAGAAACCAACCCACTATTCAGGAAGCACCCTATGAAGCTGCCTTCCCAGCACGGCCAGCAGCCTGCATCCCCGGCCCAGGGGTGCCCTGGCTCTGAGGTGGGGGCTCCGCTCTGTGTCCCTGCTCACTGCTCCCTTCCCTGGCAAATGTGGGAGAGCCAGCCTCTCTTCCTTCCACACTCCGTGCAGCTTCCCTGCTGCCCCAGGCCCGCCCTTCTCCCCACTGGACTCTAGGTTCCTCAGGGCAGAAGCTGTGTCCTTCAGCTTGGCAGCTCTCGTGACAGTCACAGAGCTGGCACTCAGCACAAGTGCGACAAACGTACTTGCAACAACCACAAAATGACGACTGTGCAGGAAACACCAATGGTAAGAGCAGGGGACAGCACGGTGGCCGGCCTTCAACTGGCCACTTGGCGGCAGAGTTGCCGAGGGCAGTCACCGCGGGCCAGATGTCTGAGGTACAATGAAGCGCATGGCCATTCAGGACACAGCAATGTGGCAGGCAGTGGCCACAACGTCACAGTGGCCTGCAGGGTCGGTGCAGTGCACATCCCCAAACACCTGCACTCAATGAGATCCGTTTCAGCGCCAAAGTCTGGGGAGCTGTTGGCAGAGAAACTCCTAACATTAAAAATAGCCTTCTAAAAATAACAGATCACCCTCCAGTGATAAATAAGCCTCTGAATCACTCTGTAAAATTCATATTCACAAAAATGACTCCACGAACCTCTGAGTTGACAACAAGTCGGAGCAGGCAAAGGCTGAAGGGCCGCGGCGGATATTTCTGGGAAACAGCACACAGCCTATAAGAGGCCCCGTGTTTCTGTCAACACAGGCCAGGCAGCCCAGAGCCTCCCTCCTGTACCCAGTTAAACGGCAGCAGTTCCTACACAAGATGCCTGTGTGTGATGGGAAAGGGTAACTCACAGGCTGAGCTACCATTCCTAAAAGACTGACTGTGCTCTGAAAACCGCGACGGGGCAGGGTCCTGTCCGCGAGCTCCCCGCCAACTGGAGACCACCCACCAACCCAGTGCGGAGTGAGCTGCTTCCTCGGGGAGCTTCCGCTCTTCTCGGCACAAAGCCGGAACTCAGAGTGACTGCAAAATATGTGAATTAATGATTGCAAGAGAGCAGTAACAAGGCACAGTGCTCAGGAAAGACCCACTCAGGAAAAAGTTTAGTCTGTGCCCGACAGACTCTTCATTTGTCACACTGAGTCTTCCTGTGCAATCACGAGTGGAAGAGGAGGGCACCTGCTGACCCGAGAGACGCCCTAGCCTGAAAAGCAAGTAAAACACATCGAGTTTACTTTCTGAGACAGTCTGTAATGTCTTAGAAACATTGCCTGTTCAGCAGACACACAAGGTCCTAGATAAAGATGAAGCATTTTGAAGGCGTTAGATCATAAACTTCCTACATTGCAGGGTGGTGGCAAACGTATGTGTATTATGTGTCCTGTTTCACACTCAGAGAGCAGGACCCACCACATCCCGGAGGCGATGCGTGAGGAGCAGCACTGTGGCATAAAGGGTGCCAGGCCATCACTTCCACCTCTTGTGCAAAGGGGTTCACAGCAGTGTTCTTGGCAACGGACAAGCTTGCCATCTCTAAACCGTGCTAAACCCAGGGGATCCCTTAGACACAGACCTGGAAGTCTGAAAGATGATTCCTCAGTCTGAGGCTGAAGAATTCCAGAAAACAACAGAGGGAGCCAGCACTGTGGCACAGGGGGCTAAGCTGCCACCTGTGACGATAGCATCCCATGTGGGTGCCGGTTTCAATTCGGGCTGCTCTACATTCAACGTGTCTCCCTCTTAATGGCCTGGGAAAAGCAGCAGAAGATAGCCCAATGCTTGGGTCCTTGTACCCATGTGGGAGACCTGGATGCAGCTCCTGGCTCCTGGTTTCTGCCTGGCTCAACTCTGGCTGTGTGGCTGTCTGTGGAGTGAACCAGTAGATAGAAGGTCTCTCTTAGTCTCTCCTTCTCACTCTCTCTGTAACTCTTGCAAATAAACAAAAATCTTAAAAGAGGAAACAGGCCGGCGCCATGGCTCAATAGGCTAATCCTCTGCCTGCGGCGCCAGCACACCGGGTTCTAGTCTTGGTCGGGGCACCGGATTCTGTCCCAGTTGCTCCTCTTCCAGGCCAGCTCTCTGCTGTGGCCTGGGAGGGCAGTGGAGGATGGACCAAGTGCTTGGGCCCTGCACCGGCATGGGAGACCAGGAGAAGCACCTGGCTCCTGCCTTCGGATCAGCGTGGTGCACCGGCTGCAGCAGCCATTGGAGGGTGAACCAATGGTAAAGGAAGACCTTTCTCTCTCTCTCTCTCTCTCTCTCTCACTGTCCACTCTGTCACCAAAAAAAAAAAAAAAAAAAAAAAAAAAAAAAAAAAAAGAGGAAACAGCAGAGGCTTGTAGGTTACTCTCTCCTCCCCTCACCCTTCATCCCTGAAGCCTGGTGTGACACCCTCGTGTGGGAGGGGCCCTCCCACACCTGCAGGAAGGAAGCCAAGGACACACACAGAAGAATGGAACCGGAAGCCTTGCCCAGGCCCAGATTACTTAGACCACATCCTTCTGTCTCACTGTTTCTCCACAACTGTGCCCTCCTCAGCAGACCCCGCGTAAGCACACAGAGTTCCCTGTTTCCTTGGGTCCTGGATGCGGCAGGCCCCACAGTATATACATGCACATGCTTGCCTCTAGTCCTTCCATCCTGGGTGGTGGGGCCTCAGCCCTGAACCCTGACGTGGATAAGAAAAGGAGCCTTCCCTCACTACCTGGGTGTGCACACAAGGCATGAAACACTTTTCAACTGATGAGAATCCCTCCATAGAGTTCCTACGTTACCATTTAGTTGTTAGGAACCTAAAATGAGCCAGCAAAGGAATTTCAACAGCATGTACTAGTCTTTAGCTTGGGCTCAGGAGGAGTGGGGGCCTCGCCTGTCACTGCACTGCGCCTGTGTGGATCGGTACCCACCCAAACCTGCCATGACAAGAACTTGCCCTCTGACATATTCCTTTCCCCTAAAATACAAGCCCACTTCTCCTGCTTTCGAAATCATTCCCTCGTGGTCTCCTTATTTGCTGCAAGTGATTTATCTTGCGTGACAACTAGCCAGAAAGTGGGCCCATGATTCTGGGTGGGTCCCAGCCACTCAACATACAGAATGGATAGTGTTTAGTGAAAACAGCACGTTTTAGTTTTCTGAGCAAGACTTTTCTCACCACTAGCTTAGCAACGTCAGTGCTTCCTGTGATAAAATAAACTAGATTTACTGTGATCCTCTGAGAAGTAGCAATTTGCTTCTATTAATTCACTGAGTCAATTAAGGGACACTCTGGGAAAATCATATTAAAGATTCTGTCACAGGGGCCAGCGCTATGGCGCAGCGGATTAACGCCCTGGCCTGAGGTGCCAGCATCCCATAAGGGCGCCAGTTCAAGACCTGGCTGCTCCACTTCTGATCCAGCTCTCTGCTACAGCCTGGGAAAGCAGTAGAAGCTGGACCAAGTCCTAGGGACCCTGCACCCATGTGGGAGATCCAGAAGAAGCTCCTGGCTCCTGGTTTTAGATTGGTGTAGCTCTGGCCATTGTGGCCAATCAGGGAGTGAACCATCAGATGGAAGACCTCTCTCTCTCTCTCTGTCTCTCCTCTCTCTGTGTAACTCTTTCAAATAAATAAATAAATCTTAAATAAAAAAGATTCTGCCATATATTGTATTTCAGAACCAAAATAAAAGCTTAAGAATTTAAAGTAGACACTGTAGTCCTTGAAATGTCTCAAATCATCTTGTGCTGAGTTGCTGGGTTACACACAGTCTGCGTCTCTTCCAGCATTCTCTTGCATCCACTACACTGTTAGGAAGTTTACCCAAGTCACAGAACAGGTGGGTCAATCCCAGGGAGGGTGTGGCCCACAAGCCACGTCCACCTAAAGCTCTTCCTCCTCACAGCAAAAGGACCGCACATTCAACGTGTGGGTGACAGGGTTCAGAAGAAAGGATGACTCCGGGAAACACAGCCACAGGACTTGGAAAACAAAGCAACCCTTCTGGGAGAGACGTTTACACCCACAAGGGTACCTGCCCCTGTGAGGCTGTGACTCACTACAGACCTCGCCAATGGAGAAGGTGACTGTTCCGGTCACGGTAACAAACCTGAATCTGTGTAACAAACCTGACTCTTGTTCACCAGACCCTCCTGGAGCCCCCCGGCCCCCCACCCTCCTTTCTGTGAGTGAACATGTACAAGGTCAGAGGCCTGAGCCTCCTCTTTGAAAGTTTCACTGCTCCCTGGGTATCAGCAATGTACACATGAGACACACATGTGCTATACATGTCACTCCTTATTTCCCAAATGTACACATGAGGCACATGTCACTCACTGTTCCTGAGTATCACCAATGCACACATGAGGTATATCTTACTAGCTTCTGCTTTGTTTTCTCTTGTTAATCTGCCTTTCGTTATAGGGGCACACCTGAGAGCTTATAAAGGTAGATGAAAATTATTTTTCTGCCTCCATATGCTTCTCAGATTCTACACTCACTCTCCAAAGGTCCATAAAACCTGACCAACAATAAACCTTACTCGTATCTCCAGCACTTCTCCCGGTACCCCACCCCAGCTGGCCTCACCCCACTCTCTTTGTTGCAGCAGAAGATGGTACTGCAGCCTAACATAGCCTGAACGACTTTCAGGCAGGAGACACTGGGAGACTTCTCTCAGCATCTCCCACGGATACAGAAGGTGTTCGTGTTGTTAAACTTGTCTTTCTCTCGTTAGCCTGGCCTTTGTCACATGGGTGTGTCCCCACTAAGGACAATGAAGTGTGCAGGGAAAATAACTTTCCTTCTCTTATGTGCGTGTATGGCAGAATGCTTGCATACAGACTGTTTCCTAACTTCCCCAGTCTTAAGAAGGAGGGGGACAGCACTGAGAACTCATAGCTGTGTTGGGCTTTGAAGACAATCTCTTCCTGGTGAAGTAAACTCAACAAGCATAACCAGAAAGACGGGTGCGCTGGGGAAACAGAGCGGAAGCCTCAGAAACCCCGACAGTCTCCTAGCTGCCAGGTGCGCTCTCCAATGTCCATAACAGTCTCTGCTTGGACAGCTCCCCAATCCCAATCCACACTGGCCCTCTTCTTAACTCCTTTCCTTTTTCATCTTATTTGAAAGGCACAGAGACAGAGAGTCCTAGCTGCTGGTTCACTCCCCAAATGCCTTCAACAGCCAGGGCTGGTCCAGGGCCAAGCCAGGTGCCCGAAACTCAATCTGGCTCTCCCACAGGTAGCAGGGTCTCAAGGACTTAGCCATCACCTGCTGCTTCCTAGGGTATGCATTACTCCCACATGGGCGCAGAGACCCAAGTGCTTGGCAAAGAACCAAATCTAAAAAAGTGCATACTACCGAAAAAATAAAAATCTGTAAACTGAAAGAAGACATTGGCAACCATAGACCTGATGAAGAATCCATATCGTGGGGCTGGTGCTGTGGCAGAGTAGGTAGAGCCACTGCCTGCAGTGCAGCACCCCATATGGGTGTCAGTTCGAGTCCTGGCTGCTCCACTTCCGATCCAGTGCTCTGTTATGGCCTGGGAAGGCAGTGGAAGATGGCCCAAGTCCTTGGGCCCCTGAACCCACATGGGAGACTGGGAAGAAGCGCCTGGCTCCTGGCTTCGGAATGGCGTAGCTCCGGCCGTTGCGGCCATTTGGGGAGTGAACTAATGGAAGGAAGACCTTTCTCTCTGTCTCTCCTTCTCACTGTCTGTAACTCTACCTCTCAAATAAATGAAATAAAAAAATATTTAAAAAGAAAAAAATCCATATTGCACACGTGTGTGGGTGTAAACCTCCTCTGGGCAGGTGTTTGGTGCAATGGTTAAGATGCCTCTTGGGACATCTGCATCCCATATCAGAGTACATGGGTTGAGTACATGGGTTTGAGTTTTGGTTCTGCTCCCAATTCCAGCTCTCTGCACAGTGGCTATTCCTCAAGTGCTTGGGTCCTTGCCACCCACTTGGTGAGACTTGGATCCAGTTCTAGGTTCCTGGCTTCAGCTCTAGCTGTTACAGGCTTTTGGGGAGCAAACCAGAAGATGCAAGATCCCTGTTGTTCTTTCACCCTCTCTCTGTCACCCCCTCTGCCTTGCAAATAAAATTTTTTTTTTTTTGACAGACAGAGTGGACAGTGAGAGAGAGAGACAGAGAGAAAGGTCTTCCTTTTGCCGTTGGTTCACCTTCCAATGGCCGCCGCGGTCGGCGCGCTGCGGCCGGCGCACCGCGCTCCTCCGATGGCAGGAGCCAGGAGCCAGGTGCTTTTCCTGGTCTCCCCATGGGGTGCAGGGCCCAAGCACCTGGGCCATCCTCCACTGCACTCCCGGGCCACAACAGAGGGCTGGCCTGGAAGAGGGGCAACCGGGACAGAATCCGGTGCCCCGACCGGGACTAGAACCCGGTGTGCGGGCGCCGCAAGGCGGAGGATTAGCCTGTTGAGCCACGGCGCCGGCCACAAATAAAAATTTAAAAATAATTAAAAATTTTAAAACTCAACAAGAAAGACAATCCAGTTAAGAAATAGGGAAGGGGTTGAAACTGTGGTATAATGGGTAAAACCACTGCCTGCAATGCCCAAGTCCTTGGGCCCCTGCATCTGCATGGTAGACCCGCAAGAAGCTCCTGGCTCCTGGCTTTAGACTGGTGCAGCTCCATTAGTTGTGGTCATTGGGGAGTGAACCAGCAGATGGAAGACCGCCCTCCCCCCCGACATCTCTGTAACTCTGCCTTTCAAATAAATAAATGAGAGGGAGAGAGAAACAGGAAAAATATTTCAATAGTCATTTCATTAAAAAATGGCTAACCCATCATAGCCATTACAATGGCTACTTTAAAAAGGACAGAAAATAACAAGTGGGAAGGAACTGAACACTCATAGTTGCTGGTGGGAAGGTAAAAAGGCCAGTCTAGAAAGCAATCTGATCGCTTTCTTAGAAAAGTTAAACATAAACTTACAGAGCCCAGCAACTGCATTCGGCAGAAATGAAAATGTTTGTCCACACAAAGCTCACCCAGGAGTGTGTACAGCAGTCCTCCTCCCAGAAGCCCCCCACTGAAAACAGTCCGAGTTGTATGGTATGTCAGTTACACTTCAAGAAAACCGCTTGAAAACAAGAGCTCCCCTCCAGACTTCCTGTAAGGCCCCAGCGCAGGGAGCACCACAGCGGCACACAGGCACTGCCACACTTCCTTCTCGTGCAGGAGGGCAGCCTGGCCAGCAGGAAGAGCACGGCTGTGAAAGTGGGCCAAGGCTCACACACGTGCTGTGAACGCGGGCCAAGGCTCACACGCGTGCTGTGAATGCGGGCCAAGGCTCACACGAGTGCTTCCTCACTCCTGGCTGGGTCATCCTGAACAGCCACTTACAGTCAGAGACAAGAACACTTCCCATTGCATCGAGGACTGATCCTGCGGCTTATGTCTCTAAAAGGGGGTTCAGGACACGCTACCCCAAAATGCAACACCTCAGCATTTAAGGAAAGGGCAGAAGCAGGAAAGTCTCTCTGGCCTTCCCCTGCCTTCTGCCAGGAAGGAGTCCACACACCCAGCCCAGCCCACCTGATGCAGGTCCCAGAGGAGCCCTCCTGATGCCCCGAGGAAAGGAGCGCCCTCCCCCCGGAAGACTCACAGCCCTGCCAGGGCTCCCGGTTCATTACCTGATATCAGATCACACCGCGCCCAGTCATACTTCTGCAGGACTCCTGGCCTGAAAACACACAGGCCCCCGTTTCCTTGTGTTTGCATTTCTGAAGACTGCTGTGTTACGTAATATGTGCATCAAATAAATCAGACTGCCTTTTTCTCTCGTCCATCTGTCCACTGTAGTGCCTCAACCATGAACCCTACAATGTATGGCGGGAAAATGACCTTTCTCCCCTGCACCCTTGGGCCCCTGGAAGCTGCTGTTCTCATAGCCACCAATGGCTCAGGTGTTGTCAAATCTAACAACCGTGCTCACTCCTCACATCACCGTGAAGTCGACAGTCATCACCCTCTGCAGGATCTCCAAATCTTGTCTATCCTGCCTCCATCCCATCCTCCGCCCTTCAGTATCTTCCAACTGGTCACTCTCCGTCTAGTTAGCCCCTCTGCATTCTATTTGCCACATACTTAGCACCCAGTGACCTTTTCAAATTATGAGTCAGTCTACTTCCTCCCACACTCTACTCAAAATCTGTTGTTGGCTTCCCATGGCAATCAGAACGAAATCCAAACTCTTCATAATTGCCCATCAAGCTGACGGGGTTGAGGCCACACCACCCAAAACATGGTCCCCTGGCATCTGAGAAGACAGCAGAAGCAGGACGCCACGCTGACCTCCTGCAGCCCTTCTCCCCAGAGCATTCCACAAAGGAGCCTCTGCAGCAGCTCGTCAGACACTCATCAGAGAGATCTCCTCCTTGTACTCAGGAGAAAGGGGCACTCCCGTCTCTGAACACACAGCCTCCCTGGGTCCCCTCCCCCCAGTTCATTGCATGAGGTCCTCCCCTTTTGTCCTCCACCTCCATTTCTCCACTGCCCACCTCATTCGTCAAAAGTTACACAAAAATGCACACTGCTATGGCTTGGGTCGAAAGCTGGATCTCCAGTGTGGGGGAGCACAGGTGGTGGGAGCTCTGAGAGGTGGGGCCTAGTGGGAGTGGTCAGATCCTTGGGGCACTGCCCTCAGACAGGATTAAGGAAGCGTGCATGGACCCTGATTAGGGTGAGTTACTACAGAAGGGCCAGCCTGACCCCTCCCTGCCTCGCAGGTGCTCCTGTCCTAGACCTTTGGAAAAATCGGGCCACGCAATCTTGAACTTTGAGCCTCCACAACTGCATGCTAAAGAAACCTTTCTCTTCCTGCTGCTCAGCCTCAGGTGTGTTGTGACAGCAACGACAACAGGTTCCCCTGTTTATGTGGGACTTGATTGCTAAAGCCTCCAATTTCACAGAAGATGCGCATGAAGTAACGCTGTGTACTTTCCTCTTTAACCTGTCTGTCACAGGCTCTTTTCTCCCTTACAAAGCCCTCTGGGATGGGACTTCAGCCAGTTTCTCCGGCCATGCAGGCTTTTTCCAGTTTGACTTCAAGACTGCCAAGGTCTTCACTTCTTTTGGGCCTTTGGAGCTGTCACGTTCCTTCTGCCTGGAAGTCTCTCCCCGCTTCCTCACCATATTAACCCTCATTCTCGTCCTCGAATCGCAGTCCTTCAGCTAGCTCCCTTCTCACCTCTCCCCAGGTTAAATTACGAGTCCAAGAGGGTGAGTGCCCGTGTATACTGCCTCCTCCCACCAGACAAAACCCCGGGAGGATGTCTCTCCCATCTCCTCTCTGGCTCTCCCTCCCTCTTGCTGCTCCCTTTCTCTGTATGTCTGTACACCAGCATGCATATGCACTCAGTATTTGCACATACACGTATGCACACACATGCCTACTAGCTTGCAGAGGGCTGGTACACAGCAGTCAATCAACAGGTAATTCTCTTAAGGTTTACAGAATCAGATGTGAGTCATCCAGTACCTCTCCCAAGGGCCCCAAGAACACCTAGTTCTCTGTGTTCTCAAAGACACTCCACCTTGTACATGCACTCATTAAAACAATTGTCTCGATGCGTTTCTATACATCTCTTCTCACTAGATTGTCAGCTGCTTAAAGGCAAGAATCTTGTCAGAGTGGAATCCTCAGCACTTAGCAAGGAAACAGGCATAAATCTCAACTCAACCAGGAAATACTATTAAGACAAAAATTCTTATTTTTCTGTTTCTGTTTCTGTTTGTACACATACAGACACACACACACACACACACACACAAATGCTCCCAAGAGCAGGCAAAGGCCAGGGCTGGGCCTAAAGCCAAGAGCCAGGAATGCCATCCACGTCTTGCATGTGGGTGGGCAGGGAACCAAGTACTTAAGCTACCACCACTGCCTCCCAGGGTGTACATTAACAGGAAGTTGGGAGTCAGGAGGCAGCAGTGGGTATCAAATCCCGGTACTCCAATATGGGATGTGTGTATTCTAATTACCAGGCCAAATGCCCACCCAGAAATTCATTTTTTGAAATCTTTCACTTGGGCGATCTTTATAGATACCAGTAACATACCCATGGTTTTAACTTATTTTTTAAATAAATAGCTAATCAGAAATACAAAGCCTTAGAGGCTGGCACTGTGGCTGGGAAAGCCGTAATGCTGGCATTCCATATGGGCGCCAGCTCGAGTCCTGGCTGCTATCCAGCTCTCTGCTATGGCCTGGGAAAGCAAAAGAGGATGGCCCAAGTCTTTGAGCCCCTGCACCCGCATGGGAGACCCAAAGAAGCTCCTGGCTCCTGGCTTTAGATCAGTGTAGCTCTGGCCATTGTGGCCAATTGGGGAGTGAACCAGCAGATGGAAGACCCCCCCAACTCCTGCTGCCTCTCCTTTTCTCTCTGTGTAACTCTGACTTTCAAATAAATAAGTCTTAAAAAAAAAAAAAAAAAGAAAGAAAGCAATACAAAGCTATAGTGGGAATTAGCCTGTTGTGACACCTGCATCCCGTATCAGGGTACCTGGGTTTGATTCCTGGCATAAATCGACTGAACTGGCAGTTACTGATTGGGCGTCGGGTTCTAGTCCCAGTTGCTCTTCTTCCAGTCCAGCTCTCTGCTGTGGCCGGGTGGGCAGTGGAGGATGGCCCAAGCCCTTGGGCCCCTGCACCCACGTGGGAGAACAGAAGGAAGCACCTGGTTCCTGGCTTCAGATTGGCGCAGCTCTGACGTGGCAGCCATTGGGGATTGAATCAACGTAAGGAAGACCTTTCTGTCTCTCTCTCTCTCACTGTCTATAACTCTACCTGTCAAATAAGAAATAAAATAAAAAACTGAAACTACATATGGCCATTATTAGGGCTCATAATATGATAGCCCAAGTATGATGCTCCATGCGCAGGGTAGTTAAAGAAGAAGCCTCAAGGTTTCTCTGCACTGCTCCTCCCCAGCACCAGCCTCCAAAAGTAAGTGAGGGACCCCGAGCACAGAAGTGTCTGCGGGAATGCAGCTGGCTACAGCCCCTCCCTGTAATCTCAGGCACCATGGGAAATGCCCGTCAGAACCACCCAGGCAGACTTCCATCTACCCCTCAGTCTTTGTCCACATACAGGTCTGTCCTCACCTCCTCCCAGAGCCTAGAGGAACTCTGTCCCAGGCTCCTGGTCTCTTCCTTGGGCCCATTCATCTCCCCTAAGCATTACCAACTTTCCACAGAAATATTCTCCTCTCTAAGAACAAGGTTTTGAACTGCAACCACCAGGCTCTCCAGTGAGTTTCCTACTTTGTGTGACCCCTTTGTGCTTGCATGTTAACACACCCATCTCCCTTCAGAGGGGAGACAGCTCCTTCACCTTGCACATGTTAACACACCCATCACCCTTCAGAGGGGAGACAGCTCCTTCACCTTGCACACGTTAACACACCCATCTCCCTTCAGAGGGGAGACAGCTCCTTCACCTTGCACACGTTAACACACCCGTCTCCCTTCAGAGGGGAGACAGCTCCTTCACCTTGCACACGTTAACACACCCATCTACCTTCAGAGGGGAGACAGCTCCTTCACCTTGCACATGTTAACACACCCATCTACCTTCAGAGGGGAGACAGCTCCTTCACCTTGCACACGTTAACACACCCGTCTCCCTTCAGAGGGGAGACAGCTCCTTCACCTTGCACACGTTAACACACCCGTCTACCTTCAGAGGGGAGACAGCTCCTTCACCTTGCACACGTTAACACACCCATCTTCCTTCAGAGGGGAGACAGCTCCTTCACCTTGCACACGTTAACACACCCATCTCCCTTCAGAGGGGAGACAGCTCCTTCACCTTGCACACGTTAACACACCCATCTACCTTCAGAGGGGAGACAGCTCCTTCACCTTGCACACGTTAACACACCCATCTCCCTTCAAAGGGGAGACAGCTCCTTCACCTTGCACACGTTAACACACCCATCTCCCTTCAGAGGGGAGACAGCTCCTTCACCTTGCACACGTTAACACACCCATCTACCTTCAGAGGGGAGACAGCTCCTTCACCTTGCACACGTTAACACACCCATCTACCTTCAGAGGAGAGACAGCTCCTTCACCTTGCACACGTTAACACACCCATCTACCTTCAGAGGAGAGACAGCTCCTTCACCTTGCACACGTTAAGACACCCATCTACCTTCAGAGGAGAGACAGCTCCTTCACCTTGCACACGTTAACACACCCATCTACCTTCAGAGGAGAGACAGCTCCTTCACCTTGCACACGTTAACACACCCATCTACCTTCAGAGGGGAGACAGCTCCTTCACCTTGCACACGTTAACACACCCGTCTACCTTTAGAGGGGAGACAGCTCCTTCACCTTGCACATGTTAACACACCCATCTACCTTCAGAGGAGAGACAGCTCCTTCACCTTGCACATGTTAACACACCCATCTACTTTTAGAGGGGAGACAGCTCCTTCACCTTGCACACGTTAACACACCCGTCTACCTTCAGAGGAGAGACAGCTCCTTCACCTTGCACACGTTAACACACCCGTCTACCTTCAGAGGGGAGACAGCTCCTCTTACCTCTAAGTTATACAGTTTCCATATTGTTGTCCGAATACACCTTGGCATTGTAACCTACTCTAGCCTAGAGAGCAAATAAATCAATTCCTGGTAACAATAATCTTTCAGAATAAACTAAAAATTGATAGAAAAGATGCAAAAAAACAAACAAAAAGCACAAAACACTCCCTATGTATCCTCACATCCTATCAAAAGATCCCACCATGAAAATGAGCCTCGTGTTTTCACATAAAGACTTGAAGATACAGGGTTTGAATAACTTTCCTGCAAAAATCAATTCTATTTTCAAAAAATTTTCAAAACATCGAGTAATGCAGTATAATGTACAGAAGGCTTTCATGTTTTTATTTGAGTACTGGACAGACCAGTAAGCAAAACATCCCTTCCTCTTAATCAATACAAACACTGTTATCATAAGAGCTCCTAAACAGCTTAATGCTCTGACTAGAAAACAGAGATGTACAAGAAAAAGCTTAGTTTCAGATTTCACTCACAGGGCTACAGAAATATAGATGTTTCACAAGATATGAGGGAAATTCAAAAAGTTCAGAAAGTGTTTAGTAAGATTTTTCAAAAAGAAATATAAGTCATCCACATCATCTCCAAAAACGGAAGTTAAATGGAAAATGGAGTGGAAAATGTAAAGATTTTAGTGCAAAACATTTCTCAAATGCACGCACATGAGGGATCTTCCAAAAGGTCATGGAATATTCATGTTACCAAAAAAAAAACATAGGTTTCACAATTTCTGCATCAAAATGTACTTATTTTTTAAGCCCGCTTTTCCAGAAACATTTCGAAGTATTCTATGCGGTAAAACTTTCAGAACAAAGTACATGGTGACAGCAGCCTAGCTCTTCTTCCGACTTACACGCAGTCTCTGGTGGGAAGCTGTGTCTCCCCTCTGGCACAGGTCCTGCCTAGGGTATCTCAGATACGCCAGTCTGCTTCCACCCTGCACAATGAGCTTCACGAAGACTCGGGAGGAAGGCAACACTGTCATCAGCAGAAACAGATTAAACTGAAAAGTAGTAATTGCCACACCCGTTCAACATATTTGTAGTGACAGAGAGGTTAACACAAAAGGTGGGAAGAGGGATATGAGAAAGAAACCTGGAGGACCTGTGTCACTCTTCCAAGACACAGGATAAGCGTGTTCACAGTGGAATATGCCAGAGCAACCTGCAACAGCAAATGGAACACTACTGCAATTTCTGTGTGACACACGAACAGCCTACGTTTGGAAAAGTACAGAAATACCAGAAACGGTTCTGCCCATTAGTCTAACCTTGCCACCCAAGAGAACAAAAGGAGGGTAAAGGGGAGAAACCAGAAAATGTGTGGTCATCCTGTCAGGTGAGGTAAGAACAATGCAGCAAGTATGCACACAACGCCCTGTTTTTGCACCTGCCCCCTCTTCCTTTCAGGGCAAACACCACCACTCCTCCTTCTAACCCAGGGAGCGCAGTGGCACCTACAAAACTACACTGCCCGTCTATCAGGCAGAGCCATAAGCTACAGTCACTCTGTTTGCAGAGGGAGCATGTCACAGAGTGTTCCTCGGGGAATGCTTAAAAACAGGGCAGTTTTACTCACTGCTTTCTGTGAAATTTCACTTAAAGGGGTAACAGTTGCTGGTGGATATCAACATCTGAATGCAAACTCAGGCATTTTGTTAATCGAATACCAGACAAATGCACTCAGACAAATTCAAAGCGTTACTCTTAGTAAAGGAGCAGCCAGTACACCATGTACAGCAGGCCTCCCTGGGTCGTGGTCTGGCTTTCCCTATGGTTAAACACATGTCTCAACTCTTTAAAGAAAGACCGCATTCACGTAGCTTTTATTGCAGTATGCTGTCCTAACTGTTCTATTTTACTGTTAGTCACTGTTGATAACCTGTTACTGGGCCTAAGTGATGTTAACCTGATAACATGTATACAGGAAAAAACAGTACACACAAAGCTCAAGTACTATCTGCAGTTTCAGGTATCCACTGTGGGTCTCAGAACAGATCCTCCATGGGTAAGGGACAACTTCCCTACTGCATTATGAGACATAAATCACTTTAACATCTATCTCACTAATTAATCCAATAAACCTGATATTGTACTTTCTCTTAATGGCATTATAGTAGTTGTTATACTATTTTTACAAATAAGAACAGTATTGTGGGGGCCGGCGCTGTGGCATAGCAGGTAAAGCTGCTGCCTGCAGTGTCAGCATCCCATATGGGCGCCAGTTTGATTCCTGGCTGCTCCATTTCTGATCCAGCTCTCTGCTATGGCCTAGAAAAGCAGTAGAGGATGGCCCAAGTCCTTGGGCCCCTGCACCCCCAGTGGGAGACCTGGAGGAAGCTCCTGGCTCCTGATGGGTGCAGCTCTGGCCCTTGTGACCAATTGGGGAGTGAACTAGCAGATGGAAGACCTCTCTCTCTCTCCCTGCCCCTCCTCTCTGTGTTAACTCTTCCAAATAAATACATAAATCTTAAAAAAAAAAAAAAAAAAAGGCCAGCACCACGGCTCACTAGGATAATGCTCCACCTGTGGAGGAAGTACCTGGCTCCTGGCTTCGGATAGGCACAGCGCTGGCCATAGCGGCCATTTGAGAGGTGAACCAACAGAAGGAAGGAAGACCTTTCTCTCTTTCTCTTTCTCTCTCTCACTAACTCTGCCTGTCCAAAAAAAAAGTGACGTTGGGGTTATGTTACAAACAGTGTTCTTTTCCAAAGGTATATCCCATGATACTGACAGAGATGATATGACACGTGGAGTGTACAGATGACACGTGACTGGCCACAAGGACTGGGAAGCTGGATGGGAAACAGGAAGGTTCATTATACTATTTTTTAAAAGGTTTATTTACTTACTTGAAAGTCAGAGTTACACAGAGAGAGAAGGAGAGGCGCAAAGAGAGAGAGGTCTTCCATCTGCTGGTTCACTCCCCAGTTGGCTGCAACGGCCGGAGCTGTGCCGATCCGATTCAAAGCCAGGAGCTTCTTCCAGGTCCCCCCATGCAGGTGCAGGGGCCCAACGACTTGGGCCATCCTCTACTGCTTTCCCAGGCCATAGCAGAGAGCTGGATCAGAAGTGGAGCAGTGGGGGCTCGAACCAGTGCCCATATGGGATGCTGGCACTGCAGGCGGCAGCTTAACTCGCAAAGCCACATCACCGGCCCCTCATACTATTTAATATCTGTTATCATACATATCTGAAAGGGGGATAAAGGGTAACTCTTACCTGCCTATACAACAATAGATTTCAGCTAGTCACAATTTATTCAAAGAACTGTCCATCTAAATTAGGAGACTGAAAAGGTCTATTACCTGTCATACTGAGCCTTGTGTTGATCTCTTTAAAGCTGCCACTTTTGATGCCAGCATCCCATATGGGTACCAGTTCACCGGCTACATCATTTCCAATTCAGCTCTCTGCTAATGGCCTGGGAAAAATAGCAGAAGATGGCTCAAGTGCTTGGAAGAAGATTCTGGCTTCAGTCTAGCCCAGCTCCAGCCACTGTAGCCATCTGGGGACTGAACCAGCAGATGGAAGATTGACTGATCTCTGTTTCTCCCTGTCTTTGTAACTCTTCAAAATACATAAATACATCTTAAAAAAAAAAAAAAAAAAAAGATGGGACCAGGGTTGTGGCAAAGTGGGTTAAGACATCTCTTGTGACACCAGCATCTCATCTGGGTACTGGTTAGAGTCCTGGCTGCTCCACTTCCAACCCAGCTCCCTGCTAATGTGTCTGGGAAAGAAGCAGAGGATGGGCCAAGTGCTTGGGCCCCTGTACCCACATGTACCCAGAAGAAGCTCCTGGTTCCTGGCTTCGGCCTGACTAAACTTCAGCTGTTGTGTCCATCTGGGGAGTAAACTAGTGGGTGGGAGATTCTCATATTCTCTCTCTCTCTCCCTTTTTCAAATAAAATGAATAAGTTTTTATAAGAAGATCTTTGTACATTCATAAGAAAGAGGCACAGAAGTCCACAAGTTCAATGACAAGTGACTGAAAGGATGGCCCATGACCTTCCTCTAGGCGCCTGGTCACCTCGGGCAGCCCTGCACTGCCACCCTTGGAAGCCCACTCGAGTCCAGCTGGACAGCTGCAGATGGCCTCCCAGCAGTGCCTGTGAACTCCTTGGGAAGAAGACACTTGCTCTTACCCATCTTTATATCCTACACCTAGACTCCAGGTGCAAAATAAACATCGAGGATTAAGAGAATTAATCTGTAAACCTCAAAATCCGTAGCTCATCCTAAAACTCTGAATAGTTCAGGATATTTCATATTGTAATTTGAAGACAATTTTTTCCAAAAGTGAACCTTACTAGAACATTTACTAATAAGTTGTTTCTGAAGCTAGAGTTTGAGTTCTAAAGATATATTTATGTTAACAGTCATTTACTATTTGCATGTGAACAATGACCATAACTTAGTTTATTTTATTTTCACTAAATAAAAAGCCAGGCCTAAGAATTATTATTAGGACAAATTCATAATTACAAAGACCTTCAATTTTCTTCTGTATTTATTTTATGGCTGGCCTGTTACAGTTTCATGTATTCTCATCACAGCCCTAAGGATAGGCACTACCATTATTCCCATTTTTCAGGTGAGCACAGAGACCCGGAGGTCAAGCTGCTTGCCTAGGGCACACTCGTGTGGTGGTAAGGGATAAAGTGGATTCAAACCCAGTCTGTGGGCCGGGGCCGCTGACGCCCTCCTTCCTGCTGTGGCAGATTCCCTCCTCCACATTCCTCATGGACAGGAGACTGCACAGCAAGCTGCGGAGGTCTAGGCTTGGTTTTTCTGTTGCTGTGTCTTTGCATCTTACAAGACAGAGAAACCCAATGATGGAAAACAAGTCCGGTCACCTGTCTGCCTTGCCGGTGCTCTCACATCCTGCGCGGCTACGTAAACCTAAGTCCCCTCTGAGTAGGAACTCAGCTAATTCTTGCAGCAGCTCAAGGATGAGGTACTAGTACCGTCTTCACTTTTCATAGATCACACTGAGGCTCAAAGAAGTTGGGTACCTGCCCCAGGCCAGGATTTCCACACTCCCAGTCTACTCTGATCCCATATTCTTCATCACCTGTAACCCTGCCTAACATATATGTGCTTGGGTTATTTTAAAAGGCATGATTTAAGGATAAAAGTTTGTATACTCCATAGAGGAGCAAAGTTACTGTTTTCACTTACACGGTTTTTATGGGTATATTCGATTTTGTATAGGATGAGCATTTGGCAAAGGAACCACTTTGGAAACCCACATCCCATATCAGAGTGTCTGGGTTCGCGTCCCAGCTCACTTCCAATTCCAAATTCCTGCCAATGAGACTCTGGGAGGCAGCAGGTGATGGTTCAAATAGATGGGTCCCTGCCACACACATGATAGATGTACACTAAGTTCCTGACTCCTGCCTTTAGCTTGGCCTATCCCTGGCAGGTGCAGGCATTTGGGGAGTGCGCCAGCAGATGGGAGACTTCTGTCTTCAAAATAAAAAATTACAATGGTCAACATTAATTTTCCAAAGTAGATAATGTTCTTTTCTATCACCATATATGTGTTGAGGAAACTAACGCGAAGGTAATTTCACATTCAAGACTTCAACTCAGCAAAGCAACCATCTTTCTGAGGCTAATCATCTGTAATGAGCTTACATAAACTACTGTAAAGAGTTATCTGGAAAATTCTCAAAGATGAAAGATGGCCAGCGCTGTGGCTCAACAGGCTAATCCTCCACCTGCAGCGCCAGCACCCGGGGTTCTAGTCCCGGTTGGGGCGCCAGGTTCGAGTCCCGGTTGCTCCTCTTCCAGTCCAGCTCTCTGCTGTGGCCCGGGAAGGCAGTGGAGGATGGCCCAAGTGCTTGGACTCTGCACCCGCATGGGAGACCAGGAAGAAGCACCTGGCTCCTGGCTTCGGATCAGCACAGCGTGCCAGTAGTAGTGGCCACCTGGGGGGTGAACCAACAGAAGGAAGACCTTTCTCTCTTTCTCTCTCTCTAACTCTGCCTGTCAAAAAAAAAAAAAAAAAGATGAAAGACATGCACACTGGCATCATAAGACAGTGAGTTAAGCTGCTGCCTGCGATGCCAGCATTCCAAGAGCGCCAGTCATGTCCCAGCTTCTCCACTTCCAATCCAGCTCCCTGCTAATATCAAAGGTATAAAGATAATCCTGTCTTTGGAGATGGAGGGCCTCATCTCAAAACCTGAGCACATACAGAAATCTGAAGACGTCTACAGACTAAGAACCTATGTGAATTCTCTGCATCATCACAAATACACATAAAGTTGCATGAAGACAAAGCAGAGATTGCCTTAGCAGATGGTTAATTTCCTCCCTCCCCTCTAAAAGCACCAACTAAAGGCCTACTGTGCACCAGGTGTCACAGCAGCCGCTAAAAATGCCAGCACCAGTGGCCCTTCTTTATTGACCTTAGTACTGGGGAGATGCAGAACGGTGAGTACAACCTAAGTCAATCATCAGATTTCAGGACACGAAGGATCTGTCTGGCGCAAAGGAGGCTCCTCCACACAGGAGGGAAAAAAGGAGAAACTGAGGCCAGGCAAAGCACACTGAAGAGGAGACTGTTGGATCACAGGCAGTGGCTGCTGAGGGTCTGAGTCATGAAGGCCAAGGCTCGGAGCGCACCCTCCACAGGATGCTCAATGCCTGCGTGTCCATTCAGTCCACTCTGACAGGCTGTCTTCACCCACAATCGTTAGAAGCGGATCTACTGTCACACTCCCCAGAACCCACGGATACACACCACCTCCAGCATGCAGAGTGCTGCTCTCAGCGAGCTGCTCCACCCAGAGGCTCAAGGGTTAGTGATGAGGGGGAGGGGTGGGGGAGGGGAAGGGAAGAAGAGGGAGGAGGGAGGAGGGGAGGGGGAGGAGGAGGGGAGGAGAGGGAAGAGGAGGCGGCAGTGTGTAGTGAAGCATCTAACATTCACAGGACAAGTTTCTCTGGAGTTACTTGACCATGAGGAGGAGGAGGAGGAAGTGGAAGAGGAGGAGGAGGAGGAAGAAGAGGAGGAGGAGGAAGAAGAGGAGGAGGAGGAAGAGGAGGAGGAAGCATCTGGTAGTGAAGCATCTAACACTCAGAGGACTAGTTTCTCCGGAGTTACCTGACCATGAGAAAAAACAATTCCTGAGCTAGAGTCAGTGCCTCTAACATTTCTCCCAACTGCAATGCGGCATCACCAGTTCCTAATACGACCCCAAGAGAAGGGCAGGAGAGCGCTGCCTGCTGCAGAATGTTTTCCACCACGGAGCCAGAAGTACTAACTTAGCTCTGCAGAGGGCTGAAAAAAGATTTATCTTACTACGGTTGAGCTACCCCTTGTGACGCCAGCATCCCATATCCCATATTGGAGTGCCGGTTCAAGCCCTGCCTGCTTAACTTACAATCCAGCTACCTGCTAAAGCATCTGGGAAAAGCAGTGGAAAATGGCCCAGGTGCTTAAATCCCTGCCAGTCAAGTGGAAGACAAGTTCCTGGGCCTAGCCCTGGCTGTTGCAGGCATCTGTGGGGTGGGGGTGGGGGTGGGGGTGATGAACTAGCAGATGGAAGCTCTCTACCTCTCCCTCTGTCATTCTGTCTTTCAAATAAATAAATCTTAAAAAATTCATTTGAATACAAAAAATACTGTATTTCTGTGTGTAATTAAAAAAGCAAAGAAAAGATAAATAACTAGATGAAGAAGAAAAAACTTGCAATAAATAACAATTGGATGTTCTTAACGTATAACCACCTCCCTGTAAACTGTAAATACATTCAAATTCCCAATGAGAGTGATCACAGCCACAGAGAGCTCACAGCAACCACACTGACAGATCAGACTATACCTCACTGTCACACCTCAACCAACAAAGATTACTGCCACTGTCACATAAATAAAGAAAAAATTTATCAGGTAAAACAGAAATAGTCGCATACACTACAAATGAAAGTATAAACTGGCACACACTTTCTAGAAAGATCATGGTCAGTACACACCAAGACCCTTACAAAATGTAGTATAATAGATCCTGCAAAACGGAGACCCTAAGAAAACAGATATGCAAAGAGATGTTTTTTGTAAAATAAACTGGCAACTACCTAAATTGCAAAATAGAAAAATGGTATTTTTCAAAAATTTGTTGAAGACATGGCACAATTTTATAAGGTGGAAAAAAAAAAAAACAAAGAACAAAACTGTTCCTATGCTGTCCTGATTCTGGATGATAAACACAAGTACACGATTTGTATGCACACATACATGAGGGTACTTCATAAAGTTGGTAGAAAATGGAATCAAAAGGTAAGTTTATTTTGATGCAAAAAATTTTGAAATCCAGCATAGTGTTTTCATAATATGGCATTTCTGTGAACTTTTCGAAAACAGTTTATATGCATGCATTTCAAAATTTTTTTGCAACAAAAAACTTATCTTTTAATTCTGTTTTCCATGGACTTTTGGAAGTCTCCTTGTATTTCAAAATGTCAGATTATCCCCCCCCTTTGAGATTTATTTATTTATTTGAAAGGCAGAGTTAGAGACAGAGATCTTCCATCAGCTAGTTCACTCCCCAAATGGCTGCAATGGCTGGGGCTGGGCTGGCTGAAGCCAGGACTTTCTTCCAGGTCTCCCCCAGGGGTGAAGGGGCCCAAGCACTTGGGCCATCCCCCACTGCTTTCCCAGGTGCATTAGCAGAGAGCTGGATCAGAAGTAGAGCAGCCAGGACAGCAACCAGCGCCTGTAAGGGCAAGCAGTGCCTTAAACCACTAAGCTACAATGCTGGCCCCAGAGATTATTTCTTACTAGTGAAACAATTTTTTTCCCTTAGTAGCTTTTTATATTGTTCTAAATTTTCTACAATAGGGATGGAGCCATTTTAAAAAATAAACACTGGGGGCACTTTGAAGTTAAAAAAGACCTGGGCTTTGTGTTAAAACACGGGCTTAGAGACAAAGTAAATGAGGGGCAAGCACTGTGGCACTGCTGGTTACATACTGTAACGTCCTGTATCAAGGTCCCTGGTTCACGTTTCCGCTCCTCCACCTCTGATTCAGCATTCCCACTAGTGCACCTGGGAAGCTACCAGTGATGGCCAAGTACATGGGCCCTTGCATCCACGTCACAGACCCGGAAGAGGCTCCTGGCTTCTGGTTTCTCAGCCTGGCCCAGTCCCAGCCACTGCAGCCCTTTGGGGAGTGAAACAGCAGATGCAAGGCCTCTCTCTCTCTCTGTCTCTCTTTCTGTCTATAACTCTGTGACTCAAATAAATAAATCTTAAAAAAAATTAAAAGGAAACGCCAAGATTCTGTTAAAACTGTTGCTCAGGTATCTGTATCTGAGCTAGAGAAGGCTGCTATACCAACAATCAAATAGGTCACATCAGAGACCTGGGGGCCTTCCTGGCCTGCTCTGAGCCTCACCCCACATCAAGTTCAGAGGAAGCCTTCCAAGGCTCTAGAGCTCAAAGCAGCCTGCTTACAAAGCAAAAACAAAGAAGCCAACTAGGGCTGGGCTTTGTTTTTGTCTTTAAATAGCCAGGTAGAACCAAAGAAGAGCTGCTTAGACCAGGATACAGTGAAAATACTAAAAGATAAAAAATACTAAAAGATGAAATCTCTATGAGCTGCTTAGCTACAAAAGTTTCTAAGTTTAACTTATCCGGCTTAGAAAGAGATTAGATACAAACTCAAAATATAAGCAACTCTGAACACTATGGAAACAAAATTTGTCAAAATTTGTTCACTTTTCGGACTTCCCAGGAGTCAGTGTGGTAAAGTAAGAAAAGCACAGGTTTTGAGGACAGGGTTTAAATCCCTGTTCAAATGCTTATTTGAGGGTGACCTATTCAACTCGCTGGGTCTCACTTTTCTCCTCTCACTGGTTTTCATGATACCAACTGAGACACTGTGATGCTATTTGGCCAAGCACAAGACCAGGACATCGTCAATGCTTAGAAAGCAGAGCTTCTTTCTTTCTTCTAGTGCATTTTCATTCCAGCAGAAGTGACAGGGTAACACGCATGTGCCTGGATTGGTGTGTCTGATACTCTGTGCCGCACCTGATAAAGTGATGGCAAGCTGATCTATTCTATTATTTGACCACATCATTGAAATTACAGTGACAATCCCTTACTACAAATATTTTTACTTTCTAGTTGAAAATAAACATTAACTAGCATGGATGGATCATCTTGTGACTGCTTAATTCCACCTTATCTGTGTGTTTACTTCACAGGTTTTCAAAACTGGAATTAGAGACTTGAAAGTAAACAGTATATTAGTAGGCTATGCTAGTCTCTGTTGCTTCACACAAATACTTGAAATAACTCTTAAAACAGAACACTGAAGTAAACAGTTGAGTGTTGTTCTGATGTTCCTCTGGTGGTTTCTCCTGTTAAACACTGATCATTCCTTAAATGTCATCAAATTATCCGAGTTCCACAAGAATCCACAGGCAGGAACAAGCTTTTCTGCTCAATCAACTGCCCGCCTTCCCCAGCCCTGACATCTATCAAAGCCATCAGTACTCCAGTCTCCCAGGCAGGTGCGAGATCCGGCAGCTACCCTCCTCCGTCCCGTCAACAAGGTAAGATCCCATTGGTTATTTTCCAGTACAAGCTAAGCTAAAGCAAATGATGAGGCTGCACATGAATTCAACAGACAAAGTCTCTTCTTGAGGCTGGCAGGTAAAATTTTCAAGGAACTCTCTTTTTGCGGTACTGAAATTAGGTTTTCTGAAAGGTATAATTTTTGCTGTCAAGTTTATACTATGTTCCTGTGAAAAGGTGCTGAAAACAGAATAGCTACATTTACTCAGGATCACAAACATATATGATATACAACAAACACTACCCTGATCCTGTAAAATACTCTATTGCTGGAATTACTGGTCAAACAACAGTGGTATACAATCACCATAAGGAATCACAGAGAGGTAACCCCAATCTCAATGCTCTATTTTTATGTCGTTTCTAGCTAAACCAGTGGTCACAGTGCCAGTCCTCCTTCAGTACATATCATCATCATCTCAGAGAGTTCCTGCTCATGCTGCAGTTTGCCAGGACAGGGTATTAGAATAAAGAATCAAGTAGTCTTAAGGATAAACTGTCTCAGAAACAAAATTAACAGGTTCAAAGTGTTTCAGTACCATAAGGCACAGATCCTAACTATTTAAACAGTAAATTACATGAAGATATACCAGTTGGTTTCTATCAGCTTTCAAAAGAATACATACTTACATACATCTGCATGTGAAAAATGAAACACAAATACAAACATGAAAAATGAATACTCAAAAATATCCTGTGAAAAATGAATACATACATACAATAACACATGAGAAATGAAAACTAACATACACTAATGTGAAAAAAACAAGAAAAGCAGGCAAAAATGTGTTGGTAGGCACAAAAAAAAAAAATCATGATTTCTAAGGAGTAGCTTCCTAGATGAACAATTTTAAATATTAACTTTTAATATGGGATCAGACTCATATTTACCTTTATTCTTGTGACTACACTATGTTAAGATAACAAGACCAAGGGAAGAGAAAACAGGTCATTTAAAATACATCATAATACTTTAAAAACACTGAAGTTCTCACTTCCTCCACTCTTTTCAGTTTTTTCCAGTACAGTTCACAAATAGTCAACTAGAATGTGGTAACACCCCTCATTAGGACTTCATTCCATTCATGCTCCCATCTGACAATGGTTCCTGAGCCATCATTTTACTGAGCAAGCTCAAAGGGCTTTGCTAAGCTATACAAAAGGCAGGCATATGAGAGAGAGAGAGAGAGAGGGGGAGAGAGGGAGAGGGAGAGAGAGAGAGAGAGAGAGAGAGAGAGAGAGGGAGGGAGGGAGGGAGGGAGGAGTAATTTTCCATTTAATTCAAGTCTGTCATGGTTTAAGTCTAATTTATAATCTCAAAGACAAAAATCATGAAGACTAAGATTAGGGATAACACTTTTTTTTTTTAAATTTAAAAACACGTGGGCTTTTGCCTGAAAGAGCATCACATACACTCACACACACATACATGTCACGACATGTATCACCTTCGAGGCAAAATAGGGCATTTCCAAAAATGCAGCAACTATTAAAAATCACTCCTCAGTTATATCAATGCACAGAATATTACCCAACAAAAAAAATACCCACAATTTTTAAGGTATTTTTTACACAAGTTCAACATCCCTGTATGCAAACATGTCACCTATTGATGCCATTAAAACCATGCTTCCTGGCCAACAGGTGACAAAGGTACATGAAATTATGAAAAGAATGTGTTCTTTAGTCTGTATGGAGCATCGTGACATTTTCAAAACCCATTCTGAAAACCAGCCATTTTAGACGCGCTGTGTAGCGGCATGGAATGGGTTCAACCCTACACCGTCACGGGACGTGGCTCACATATTTAACTGTATCAACTTCTGCCTGGAAAACCCACACACTCATAGCAAGGGAGGATGAATGAGTGCTTGGAGTCCCGCTGTAAGAGCCAGACTCATTCTTTCACTGGCCAGCATTACTTCCCTGGTAGTTTATGTCTACCCTCTAACATACACACTTCTTCATAAAAATGTCTGTTTTGTGAATTTCACCTGATGGATGAAAAGATGCATATTACAAATGCAGAAGTCCCAGATTTCCTTGCAACATTTTTTACTTATTTCATGTATTCATTTAGAAATCATTACCTGCTGGTAATACAATTTAATCATGCTCTCATTAAAATGCACTGCAGGTAGGTTCAAATCAAGTTGAAATTTAATTTATGCTTTTTAATAGCTTATCATCTGCATAACCATACAAATATGGCAATGTTCCCAAGCACAGAGTAACAATTTTACAGACAAGCAGCTAAGGAAAAACATGAAATAAAGTTCCACCTACAGGGATCCCTCTGACTATTTTCGGTGAGTCCTGGAGATGACATGGATGTGAGAACCAAGCCAGGAAAGAGAAGCTCGGGGCCAGCCAAGAGAAACCTCCAGTTACCAGGCAGCAATCCTGATGGGCATCTTCTGGGTTGTAGAACAAAGGAAGTGAAGCTGAAGCCAGAGCTGCTTTTTCCAGAGAAATGTATTAAGCCTGTTAGTTTTCTGCTGATGGTTTAAGCAGACTTACATCGGAATCTACTGCCTCTATAAAAGCAAATGCAAGCTCTTGGGGGCTCTGATACAAAGATGTATGCACCGATCTGGGGCCATACCAAATGCTGTTCAAGCTGGGGGGGGGGGTGAGACAAAAATATATAAATCCAACCAAACTTGTCATCAGAGTACAAACATGCACGAGCAACAAACCAAAAGACAGAAGGAAACTGTGCTGCCTGAAAGCAATCATATGAAAACCGAGGCTGTATTTCATTTCCTAACACATGAGACAAGTTTAAATCCCCCCCCACCTCATTTTCAATTCAAGTTTCAGCCTAAAAGGGTTCCTTCAAATTCAGCAACACTGACCAGTGGCTTGGAATGTGCTATCTATTTTTAATAAGTATCTTAAACAATCACCATCCCAGCGTGCACAAACACTCATCAACAGTCTTTTCCTGTTTCAAAACCGTCGGCTCTCCCTCCCAGTCCCCAGCTCCCCTCTGAACCGCAGCTTCATCCATCAGCCCCTCTCTCCCTGCTTCATCCTCTCCCTCTATGGCCTCTTTTCCCTTTTCACACAATTTCTTTTCTCTCAAGAAAAAAAAAATTCCTCCCTGCAATCTAACCCTCTCACTGAGGCTTTGGAAAGCACTGCCTTTGTTCCCTCATTCATTTAAATATTTCACAGAAATTATCAAAGTGCCAAGCACCAGAATCACAAAAGAGAACAGGAAGAACATTCCAGTCATTCCAATCCTCTATCATCTTGTTTCTCACACACACACACACACACACACTGCTGCTGAAACTGTCCCCACTAAAATCACCAAACGGCCTTTCTCAGACTGTACTTATTATCACTTAGCCCTCTCTACAGAAATGAGACCCTAGTTTCTTTTCTTCTTAAATATTTATTTATTTATTTTTGACAGTCAAGAGTTACAGAAAGAAAGATAGAGAGAAAGAGATCTCCCATTCACTGGTTCACTCTCCAAATGGCCGCAACGGCTGTGGCTGGGCCAGGCCCAAGCCAGGAGGTTCATCTGGGTCTCCCACGTAGGTTCTGGGGCCCAAGAAGCACTTGGGCCATCCTCCACTGCTTTCTGAGGCACACTGGCAGGGAGCTGGATCCGAAGTGGAACAGCTGGGACTCGACTGGCACCCATATGGGATGCAGGCAGCAGCTCTGCCAACTCCAGCCCGAAGACCCTGGGTTTCTGACACTCTAATGAAGTGGTCTCCCTTTAGAAACACCACTCTGAGGGCCAGCGCTGTGGCGCAGCAGGTTAACACCCTGGCCTGAAACACCAACATCTTATATGGGCACCGGTTCTTGTCCTGGCTGCTCCTCTTCCGGTCCAGCTCTCTGCTGTGGCCTGGGAAAGCAGAAGACGGCCCAGATCCTTGGGCCCCTGCACCCGCATGGGAGAGACCCTGAAGAAACTCTTAGCTCTTGGCTTCAGATCAGCTCAGTGGCCACTGCGGCCATCTGGGGAGTGAACCAGCGGGTGGAAGACCTCTCTTTCTTTCTTTCTTTCTTTTTGATAGGCAGAGTGGACAGTGAGAGAGAGAGACAGAGAGAAAGGTTTTCCTTTTTGCCATTGGTTCACCCTCCAATGGCCGCTGCGGCCGGTGTGCTGCGGCCAGCGCACCGCGCTGATCCGATGGCAGGAGCCAGGTGCTTCTCCTGGTCTCCCATGGGGTGCAGGGCCCAAGCACCTGGGCCATCCTCCACTGCACTCCCTGGCCACAGCAGAGGGCTGGCCTGGAAGAGGGGCAACCGGGACAGAATCCGGTGCCCCGACCGGGACTAGAACCTGGTGTGCCAGTGCCGCAAGGCAGAGGATTAGCCTAGTGAGCCGCTGCGCCGGCCAGGAAGACCACTCTTTGTCTCTCCCTCTGTGACGCTTTCAAATAAAATGAATGAAAAAGAAAGAAAGAAAGAAAAGAAAGAGAGAGAGAGAGAGAGAGAGAGAGAGAGAGAGAGAGGGAGGGAGGGAGGGAGGGAGGGAGGGAGGGAAAGAAAGAAAGAAAGAAAGAAAGAAAGAAAGAAAGAAAGAAAGAAAGAAAGAAAGAAAGAAAGAAAGAAAGAAAGAAAGAAAGAAAGAAAGAAAGAAAGAAAGGCCACTCCCCCTCGTGTCTGGATAAGCACCTGGCTCTCTTCCTGTGCCTGGCTAAAGCATGCTGGTGCTTCCATTTTCATTCTGCTGCATGCAAGGGGCAACCTCACCCAAACCCAAGGCGTCCACTCCCATCTATATGCTGACTACTCTCAAATCAAGCTCAGACTACTCTGAATGCTGATAGCCCACTGGACACTTCTACCTCTAATGTCTCACGGACCCCCCAGATTGAACACGAGCAAGACAGAGTTCACTCAATGCTTAGAAGTACACTGAACAAAAGGAGATTCTGAAAAAACACAAAGCAGGTCCCAGTTTCAAAGCTACCACAAAGCTACAGTATTCAAGGCAGTGTGGTGCTGGTGGTGAGGCACAAAATTGAGAGCCTGGAAATACCGATTTACAGCCACTGGTTTCCTGCAGAAGTGCCAAAGAAATGGAATGGCGGAAAAGACAGGCTTCCAAACAACGTTTCTAAGACAAGCGGATATCTAAATATTAAAACAATGAACTTAGACTCTCTCCTCACCAAACACAAAAGTAACTCCAAAGGCGTCATGTACGAGCTAACAGCAACAAGCGATAGCAAGGAGAAGAGGCAGCTGCAGCTCGCGCACCGCTGACGGAAAGTGCCATTTCAGCCACTCCGGAAAACGGCTGGGCAGCTCTGCAGAACGTTAACCACAGGAGCCTCGGGTTGAGCCAAGGCCTACAGCACCAGCTCCCCTGTGGGTGCCAGTCTGAGTCCTGGCTGCTGTACTTCCTACCCAGATCCCTGCTAATTCACCTGGAAAGCTCCTGGGCCCTGCAACCCACGTGGAAAACCCAGAAGAAGCTCCTGGCTTCGGCCTGGCCCAGCACCCGTCATTGCGGCCATTTGGGGAGTGAACCAACAGAAAGAAGATCTCTCTGTCTGTCTCTGTCTCTCCTCCTCTTTCTGTAACTCTGCCTATCAGATAAATGGATAAATTTTAAAATAAAATTTAAAAAAAGTAACCCTGTTTTTCAAAAAAAAGTTAAACATAAACTTGTTATATTTCCCAGAGATTCCAGTCTGGTCTGTATACCTGAGAGAAATGAAAACATATGTCTACCCAAAGACTTGCACAAGAACATTCCCAGTGACACTATTCTCAACAGACAAGACCTGGAAACAGTCCGTCAGTCAGTTCCCATGGATAAACAAGCAAATATTACTTCAACTATAAATGCAACAATCTACTGACACCCTCTTTAGTCTGCCTACTCAGTTTCTTAAACTGTCTCTCTCTCCATTTTTAAATTCTCCCTATTTTAATTCAAATCTTTTTAATGGTGTCCCAGCAAATCTTTTTGACTCTCCAATCTTTCTTCCATGTGACTCCAGAAAACTTGCTCTAAAATACAGATCTGATTCTGCCACCATAATACAAACCTTTTGGTTTCTCCCCCTCCCTACTCTGGGTCTCCCAGTTACAACACTAACCTCCCAGGGGCAGGCGACTGGCACAGTGCTCAGGATACTGCTTGGAACACACCATCCCATTCAGGAGTGCCTGGTTTGAGATTTCTCTCCATCTCTATCTCACTCACTTTCAAATAAAATGAAAATTAAAAAAAAAAAAACCACAATAACCTCTATGTTCTTTTGATCATGTACCCCTTCTATTAGCAAAAACTTTTAACATGTACCTCCAAATATGTATAGTCACATATCACATATAAGTGAATTTCTATATTTAGCATATAACACACAAAAAATTGATACTTTGAAAAGGATGACTAAAAAAGAAACAAATGGGTGGGCATTGTGGCTAGGGACAACCACATCCCTGAGTACTGGTTCAAGTCCTGGCTATTCCACTTCCAATCCAACTTCTTGTGTTTGATAATAGTCCAAGTACTTGAGTTCCTGCCACCCACGTGGAGACCCAAATGGAGTTCCCAGTTCCTGGCTTCAGCCTCACCCAGTCCAGCTGTTAGGAGCATTTGAGGAGTCAACCAGCAGATGGAAGATGAGTATTTCTCTCTCTTTGTCTCTTCCTTTCAATCTCTCCCCACCTTCTGTCACTGTGCCTTTCAAATAAAATAAGTAAATCATGGGGCAAGCGCTGTGGTGCAGCGGGTTAATGCTCTGGCCTGAAGCGCCGGCATCCCATATGGCCGCCAGTTCGAGATCTGGCTACTCCACTTCCAATCCAGCTATGGCCTGGGAAAGCAGCAGAAGATGGCCCAAGTCCTTGGGACCCTGCACCCACGTGGGAGACCCGAAAGAAGCTTCTGGCTCCTGGCTTTGGATTGGCGCAGCTCCAGCTGTTGCAGCCATTTGGGGAGCGAACCATTGGATGGAAGACTCCCCCCCCAATGTAACTCTGACTTTCAAATAAAAAAATAAATAAATCTTAAAAAAATAGGTGTATCTTAAGGGAAAAAAAAAGAATTGAAGTTCCTGATTGTTTTGTATAGTCACATCTTTCTCTGGGAGGCACCATGCAAAGGGAGAATTCCTAACTCCCGTGCACGACACACAAAGCTATGTATCATTTGTCCTGTCTTCGTGTCCAACTTCATCCCTCAGCACTTCACCCCACACACCATATGCTTCAGCCATGACAAATTATTTGTAGTTACTTCAATGAACAGAAATTAAATTCGAGCCTGTGTTCTTGAAATAAAATCATCATCACTGATCTGTGCAGTGCTTTCTTCTCCCTGGAACGTCCTCATTAACCTTTCCTGCCTGCTGAGCTTCCTCATTCAGGCCAAGTGTCACCACCTCTCTGGGGACTCTCCCACCTCAGTGCGCTTATTTCTATTCTCCTGTGTTATATCCAAACTGATTTGCCTTTCTATCCTATCTATCTGCTTTGCCCCAGTCCTCCAGTTTTATCAGCCAGCCTGAGAGTCCATCACTTAAACATCAGTTCACCTTATAGGTTAACTCTTCGACTGAACCAACAAGTGCACCCGAGGGCAGCGTCTGCTATTGTCACCTCGATTTGGAATCCCCCTACTCCACATCAAAGAGTCGTCCGCAAAAGTGAAACTCTTAACAAACTCGGACTTCTCCCATTCTGATGACCTCTTCAACGTGAGAACTACATTTACTCCTTGTTAGCCATCACTGTCACTGGGCGCTGTTCCACACCTAAGATCTCAAACTTCGTTCCTTGTCAGACCACAAGCTGCACCGCAGGCACTGGAAGGGCTCTTCCCTCTGTGGTCACACCACCCTGGGCTGCCCAGCCAACTTACCCTGCTGGGCTCAGGCCTCTCCTCTGCTGCCTGGATCCACTGCCAACCATTCAGTCACATCCCCAGTGGCTCCGTGATTACCAGGCCCTGCTGGCCCATCACGTATGCTCTTCCCATGGCCAACTCTGTGAACATCTGGCTGTTAGTTCTGCTTTTGGACCTCAAACCTGAACATTTGGGCTGAATTTCCTTATGTAGATTCCCAAAAAGTTATTTCATCCCTGCACATCAAAGTGTTCCTGTGCTACGAGCCACCCTTTCCTTCCAAGTCATGCTCTCCTTCATCCCTTCCCATCCATGAAAGCACAGCTGGTCCAGGTCACCTGGATTTCCTGTGTCCCCAGACCCCATCTGGTGTGCAGTCTGGACTCTCCCTTTACAGGTCCTCTTTCCGGTTACCTGGGACCTAGTCACTGCCAAACCCAGTGGGATCTGTCTCTGCTGCTCAGCTTCTTTGCATTACTTACAGCAATGGAAGCCACTCCTCCTTTCAACTTTCTCCTCTTGGGCTTCCACTTCAGTAAATTGCCTCAGTCTTCCTCCTGTTTCTCTGACAACTTGTTCCCATCTCATCTACTGGCTGTACTTTTCAGAGCTAAGCCTCAAATGTGATTAACCCACAACAGGCTGCCCACAGTGGACTTCCCCATGCACTCAGGATGCTCATGTTCACTGCCACAGTGCTAACTTCTGAATTTTGACATGTTTTCACACTGTTGGCCATATTTCTGATATGCCCAGGTAATTTTACCTTGAGTAGGGTTCACTTATACGTTACAATCAGATTCCATGTTGGCTGATCCATCTTTTAAAAAGCAGTTAACATGCGAATCCATTAACATGTATGGATGTATATGCAAACACTTTAATTTAAAAACGCAGTCATAGTTTTATCCATGAATTTTTTTTTTTTTGACAGGCAGAGTAGACAGAGAGAGAGACAGAGAGAAAGGTCTTCCTTTTCCGTTGGTTCACCCCCCATTGGCCGCTGCGGCCGGTGCACTGCAGCCGGCGCACCACGCTGATCTGATGGCAGGAGCCAGGTGCTTCTTCTGGTCTCCCATGCGGGTGCAGGGCCCAAGCACTTGGGCCATCCTCTACTGCCTTCCCGGGCCACAGCAGAGAGCTGGCCTGGAAGAGGAGCAACCGGGACAGAATCCGGCGCCCCGACCGGGACTAGAACTCAGGGTGCCGGCGCCGCAGGCAGAGGATTAGCCTATTGAGTCGCGGTGCCGGCCTATCCGTGAATTCTTTGAGCATGGATCCACTGACTGAAAAGTTGTATAAAGCACCCACATGGCACTGGACAAAATTCTCTATTTTTCAAAGCACAGCAGAAATTTGAGATGTGTGAAACAACAGAATCTTGCAGGATTTTTATTTTCCCCCAAAGCTTTTGTAATCCATAACCATACCTTTTACAACGTTTTAAAAAGCTGTTTACCGACACTGTCTTCCAAAACAGTCAACTTTGCTTTCTTGCAAATAGTCCTCCTTACCACTGACGTTTCATCATTTTACCTAATATTTAATTAAGCTGAATATTACAACAACTAGCATAAATGATTCAGGAGCCAACAGAACTCACTGGGTAAGCATCCAACACAACTTGTGGCAACAAATATTTGGATGTACCAGCCAACAGTCTACCAGACACATGCATTCCGGATATTTTATAGAGAAAAAGGAGAATGACGGTTAGTTTGGTGATGCCCTCAGGTGAAGATAAAAGAGTGAGTATACACAGTGAGGCCGAGTTACGTCAGCAATCTGTGGTATGAATACTATCCAACCCCGATGCCCTTGCTGCCACCCATCTTGTAGGCACAATATTTCTAGGCATATACTTAAAAAACCTTAAGAGTGATTTTAAGTTTCATACACGGAATGACAACTGTTTTTAAAAGCTAGAGTAGAAAAATGATTAGTAATCCCTGAACAACAGACGCATCTACTCATGTCAAACTTCCCACGTCTTACAGGACTGTGAGAAGCTGGTTTACTCCGCATTGACAATAATGGAATTACTTCCCCACTGAAAATACAACATTAGGATTATCTCGCTCCTATCCTCCCTTTTATCTTGTCTAAGAGTAAACTGACTGTCACTACAAAGTTTAAAGAAATGTAATATTTGGGGAACACAGAAGATCTTCCTTTTGCCAACACTGAAACAAGTAGTCTTCAACAATACTGTAGAGATTTGTCATAGGTAGGCAAAAGTGAAAGGTGAATTTAACTCATTAACTTCAATGGTGCACCTCAAGGGAGAATTCAGAAGTCAGACATGAGATAGATCAGTGTCATCAACTTTGACAATTACTAATTTTGTGTTTTGGTCCCCAAGGAACCTCTAATTACAAGTTAAATAAAGCAGATGGAGGAAAAAGCACCTTTTGTTTTCCTACCACCTGGAAAAAAAAAAAGGTAAATCAAAGGCAATATTCTAAAAGAAATCATTACATTAAAATGATTTTTAAAACTCTTTTCACCAGCACTTTGGAAGAGCAGCTGAATCTCCATTTTTCTTGTTACAGGCTTTTGAACTATTACCAAATTTTGAAAAGGAAAAAATATTTAATGAATATTGATACTAAAAATGTAGATATGCTACAATATTCACTTCAGGATTTGTTCAAATTTGAGAGCTTTAATTCGCCAGTGGGCGGACCTGACATTCTGTTAAATATTGTACATAATTAGGGATGTGTGTACAAATGAAATATTTCAGGCTAAGATGACTATCAGTAATATGCAACACAGTCTAACCTTTTGCAAACTGCTGGTCTCTTCTCTCCCCGTATAGACTGTCACACTAAAATAAAGAACACTTTGGCACTGAGATGCAAGTAATACTGACATTTTACAGCATCTCTGTCCCTGTCTGTCTTCTAACATTAGCTTGACTGTTTTTCTCCATCCTTTAACCTTACATAAGAAAATGCTAAGCCAACCAAACCAAAGAATGAGAGGGAATAGAACATTTCATGAGAATTTCAAACCCGATTTTCAACCACGGGTTAAAAAAAAGAAAATGTCCATGAGCAGAGTTCCCAGCTGAGTAAGAACAAGGACAGCCATGACAACACAAGTCCTTTAAGTCTGCCTTCAGCAAACTGGCCAGAGGCCTCACCACGCACTACAGCTGCAGTGGGTCCACAGAAACCCATCAGAACCAGTTCTCAATTACAGCCACGATCGGAATAAACCTCTATGAATATTAGTCACTAATATAGGTCCTTTAAGTCTGCCTTCAGCAAACTGGCCAGGAGCCTCACCATGCACTACAGCTGCAGTGGGTCCACAGAAACCCAGCAGAACCCGTCCTCCATTACAGCCACAATCGGAATAAGCCTCTATGAATATAAGTCACTAGTTATAAAACATCCAAACCAATCAGACACAGAAGCAATTCAACTATAAACAACATCCTGACGAATCGTTAATCGCTCAAGTAAATCTAAAGGTCAATGTTAGTTTATATGTGAAGCATACAATCAATAACAATAAAACAAATCAGAAGTGATGTAAGAAGTAATTCAAAGTCTTCCTGGCTATTAAAAGGAATCTCATTGAGAACAGTGATTTCCACTGCCTAACTGCAAAGCCTGGAGCTACTGGAAAGTCTGCGGTTTTCTGTTTGTCACCAGTGTTTTTCTCCATGACCACTAAGGGTCAGCATGGCCAAGGATTATTCCCGGTGCCCCTCCTTCAAAAGTTGGCTGCGATTAAAAAGCATATGGGCATCGGGTTCTAGTCCGGGTTGCTCCTCTTCCAGTCCAGCTCTCTGCTGTGGCCCGGGAAGGCAGTGGAGGATGGCCCTGGTGCTGGGCCCCTGTACCCGCATGGGAGACCAGGAGGGGGCACCTGGCTCCTGGCTTCGGATTGGCGCAGCGTGCCAGCCGTAGTGGCCATTTGGGGAGTGAACCAACAGAAGGAAGACCTTTTTCTCTGCCTCTCTCTCTGTCTGCAACTCTACCTGTCAAATAAAAAAAATAAAAAATAAAAAAGCAATGCCGGGAGCATTAGAATCTCAGAATGTGATCTCCTCAGAGCCTCTACTTCTACAAATGGAGAAACCGAGCCTGGGAGGGTCAGAGAGAGCAATCAGGGGCAAGGCACCACCACAAAATCCTCTCAGGAGGTTCCCTTGATTGTGGGGTTTACTGCAGGGGAGAATCTTCATCCTTCTCACCACCCCCTTTCCATGCAGCACCCACTCTGCACACAGAAACAGGAGTCTTCTAACACTGCAACTCCTAGCCACCTCAGGGTCAACATCGTGTCTCCCAAGGTGCTAGCCACAATAGCCACTGGGCACAGGTGCTAGAATTAAAAGAGAACATCAAGACCACGTGTGATTCGGTGAAACCCACAAAAACAGTATTGGGCCCGTGTTCAGTTTCTGATATAAACTGCCTGATTTACAGAAAATGGAAGGGGTTCTTTCATCAACAGAAAATATCTGACATTAATTAATTTGCAAGTGCTTTCAAGTGAAGAGTTAAACACAAATTACCTTTGAAGATTTCAAGTTCCTTCCTGTAGGAGAAAAAGAAAAAATGCAAATTTAAAATTGTCTTTTTCCCAGTGGAAACTGATCTCACACAGTAATAAAATGTGTTTACTTTAAATGCCCAGAGTGGTATTTCTGGGTGCTCATATGTCAATAACATTTTACTGAAATAACCAACACAGCAACTGTTTTCAGTTACTTGTACATATTAATGGCTTAAAAAATTCTTCTCAAGTTTAAATTATTAAAATACTACACTACACCTAAAACCACTATTGAATGCCAGCAACAAATCATCTCGTGTATATAACTGGTTTATAAAAGCATCTAATAGAATTTTTCCTTCACTGAAAATATTGCATAATAGATTCTGAAGATATTTAAGTAGAAATCATCCAGAACAGCTGTGGCCATTTCCCTTTCAACAGCGAAGGAGAGGGGACAGCAGAGCTCAAAGGACGGAGGCCAGCTCCTCCTGATGCCAAAGGGCCCCGCCTCCAGGACTCCACTGGCCAGTGGACTTGTCACTGTCAATTAAGGATGTGGAAATGCAAAGATTCCTGGGGAAATGTACACCAGGGGAAAACAGATGAATGATCATAAAACAAACATTTTGTGACAAAGAAGCCAAAGCAGGTTGTTTTCTGGTTCTCCCAAAGACTTGCATGATAATTTTCTTCTCTAGTAGCAGCAGTAATAAAATGGGGACTTTGAACAGGTGAGTTTCTTTAGTGGAAGTTATCTCACTCAAAACAGGATCCCATGCGTCTTTTATTTATTCTCTACGTTTTACTAAAAATCGAGGGTTGTTATGAATTCTCCAATCTGTAATCCACACTCTTCATTACAATACCCACCATGTCCCAAAATAGCTAACTACAATTGACAGCTGGTAGGAGGGGGCTGGCAAGTCCCTGCTCAAAGGCCAAGCAGATACCGTGCCTGCAGCAGCCGAAGGGAAGGCTCCTGCATCAGATGGCCGCCCCACCCTTCCTCCTTCCTAAAAATACCGACTCTCGTAGCAACTCCCCAGCACCAACCAGTTCATACCCACGAAAAAATGAAATTCTCCATCCCATCTTCAGAAAACACGCAGTGGTTTTCCTTCTGCCATTAGTCAACTCCATTCTTGAAAGCTTAGTTAGGAACAAGTCAAACACGACAGAAACCTTTCTACTCCAATCCTGGGATGAAAGCCACATCATCCAATACACAGGCAGCATGCACTGTGAGGGTCCTGAAGACAGCCTCAGTTTACCCCTTACTCACGCCCTGGCCTCACTCAGCTCCTCCCTTGGAGGACAAGTGCACGGAACACTCAGTTCAGCGTTCTAAGGGAAAATTTGTTTCCATCGCTACATTCCTTAGTTTTTCACTTCCTCCGCCTTCTTTCTTTTAATATCGGTGCCAGCACTGTGGGTTCATGGGTCAAGCCACTGCCTCTGATGCTGGCAATCCCACATGGTTGCCGGTTCACATCCCAGCTGCTCCACTTCTTCTTGTTTCTTTTTCTTTTCTTTTTTTTTTTTGACAGGCAGAGTGGATAGTGAGAGAGAGAGACAGAGAGAAAGGTCTTCCTTTGCCGTTGGTTCACCCTCCAATGGCCACCGCGGCCGGCGTGCTGCGGCTGGCGCACCACGCTCATCCGATGGCAGGAGCCAGGTGCCAGGTGCTTTTCCTGGTCTCCCATGGGGTGCAGGGCCCAAGCACCTGGGCCATCCCCCACTGCACTCCCAGGCCACAGCAGAGGGCTGGCCTGGAAGAGGGACAACCGGGACAGAATCCGGCGCCCCAACCGGGACTAGAACCCGGTGTGCCGGCGCCCGCAAGGTGGAGGATTAGCCTGTTGAGCCACGGCGCCAGCCTTTTTTTTTTTTTTTTAAGGTTTTATTTATTTATTTGAGAGACAGTTATAGACAGAGAGAAGGAGAGACACACAGAGAGAGGTCTTCCATCCACTGGTTCACTCCCCAGATGGCCACAAAGGCCAGAGATGGGCTGATCTAAAGCCAGGAATCAGGAGCTTCTTCTGAGTCTCTCAAGCAGGTGCAGGAGCCCAAGCACATGGGCCATCTTCCACTGCATACCCAGGCCATAAGCAGAGAGCTGGATCAGAAGAGGAGCATCCCCAGAAGGGCTGCTGGCACCACAGGCAGAGGCTTAGCCCACTGCACCATGGTGCAGGCCCCTCATTTCCTTCTTTCAGAATGTAACCCTGGCACAATTTTTTTTTTCTTTTTTGAAAGATTTCTTTCTTTCTTTGAAAGGCAGAGTTGTGGCCAGATGGCCACAATGGCCAGCAATGGGCCAGGCTGAGGCAGGAGCTTCTTCGAGGTCTCCCATGGGGTGACAGGAACCCAAGCACTGGGGCCATTTTCCACTGCTTTTCCTGGGCAATTAGCAGGGAGCTGGACCAGACGTGGAGCAGCCGGGCCTGGGACCAGTGCCTATATGGGATGTTGCTACACCACAGTATTGGCCTCTCTGAAAAAAATTTCTAAAAGGCAGTCCTGTTTTAAAAAGCTGAAACAGAGTAGCAACGTCACCACACTGGTCTCCCCCAAATGCCAACAGCCATGAACAAAGGACTCAGTGTCCGTTACACTAACGGGCAGCTGCTCCGGTGAGGAGAGCAGCTAGGAGCAGTCAGCCTGTTCCCTACTCCTCCTCTGGCTGCCCTCTCTCATCGCTGGAGGACAGGACTGAGAAAGAGGGCAGGCCAGGCAGAGAGCTTTTCTGGGCATCCTCTGGTCACATGACACCATGGCCCAGCAACTCCATCACTGGCAGCAAACTTGCCAGGGAACATTCCCAAGCCCAGTTCCTAAAGAAGAAGACTAGCTGAGGCAGCAGGGGTGGGAACAACTGGTTTAAAGTAAAATGCGTATCAGGACACCCTGGCAGGGCTGACGAAGTGGGCAGCAGAAGTGAAAGCTCACAACTTAGAGTGGGTCCCCCAAGTGCTGAGAGAAGGGACGAAGGAACCTGAGGGCCTGGAGACCAAAGATGCAGGCTGTTAGGAAGCACAGCCAGGAAGAGCAGCTCTTCAGCAAGCATTTGTCCTGCAGTCAGAACAGCAGGCTGAACACAGGACAGCGACTCAGACGCAAAGGCGGAGGGAAGCCTGGGTCTCACTTTCAGCAGAGCAGTCAGAGGGAATACGCGCAGGGCATACACCGGAAACTCCAAACGGGGTTTGGAGAAGGGCTGATTGGTGCCGGGCTGGAACAACGCAGGCCATGAAGAGGAGGGTTCAGTGTGAAACATGCCACAGGGAAGACTCACCTGACTGAGGAGGAAGGAGACAAGCACATCCAACAGGGGTGACCTGGGTCACCAGGAAGGAGGTGAGCTCACTAACAGAAAACTCAGAGAGAGGAACTGACTGTGGAGGGCTGAAGATGAGTTCAGGTTGGGACTTGCCTAAAAAAATAAAAATCCGGGACCTGACACACCAGACTCCTATCCCTTTGGCTACGCAGGGAGTCAGTGCCCACAGAATGCCATGCCCTCGTTCTTGTCAAACAATGTACGGGAGGCCAGTGATTTGCACTGAGCTCCTGCACTCAGCCCAAACCAAGAGGGAGTTGCTTGTGCTAAATGCCGCATGGTTGAGCTGAAACTGTAGGGAAGCAGACAGATCCCAAACAGACCAGTTTCTCCTGAAAACAGGAGATTACAGTCTACCAGAGTCAGCATAAGGAAGTCCCCTATGCCTTAATCCTTATAGAAGAATCTGAAATCCCAGCTGTTTCTAACGCGCTGTTTCGTTGCTCCCTTCTCATACTTTCTGTTCTGTTACTGTCCACAGGGCGCTTCCACGCCCTGCTGTATAACAGAGCTGTCCTAGCTCAGGAATCACGAACCAAAGGCAATCAGACCTACAACTGCATGTGCAGTCACCTGTCTTCTGAGTTCTGGAGAGCGACGAAGGGCCCTGACGGAGACCGCTGAAGATCCCGCGGCCCCAGAGGAACACACGCAGGGTTTCTCTGTATTCTTCACAGGCAGCCACGAGAAACTCTCTCAGCTCTGAAGCTCTGCTCTCCTCGGCACCGAGCTCCCTGATCTCCACAGCTTTGGGGGTTCCCAGGGCGAGTCTGTGCTGTGAGAAGGTGCACGACCTTGAGGTACCAAGGCTCACTCTGTGGGCAGAGAGGGCAGGTGACCCTGGGGTTTGTGCTGGCTGAGGAGCCCCTGACAAGAGCTGAAGTTTTAAACGCAGCTGAAGGCATTTGTGGAGGGCGATATTATTGCAGGGGCTGTGAACGGATTTTGGAATTTACAGGGATTCAAGTTTTTCCACTTCATTTATTTTCTTCTTATGCACTTGGTCAAGAGGCAAAGCCCCAGGGTGTCTAGTGGGCGGGGCTGGGCACTTTAGAATTATCTTAGAACTAGTGGAGCACCAGCCTCCAAGAGGACAAGCTGGTCGCAGACTGGGCTGGGGACATTAGGCTGCCCACCAGGGTCAAGAAAACACCTGTGAAAGATGGAATGCTGGGAGCACCATGCCACTCAGCTCTGCACTGCTCCCCTGGGAGGCTTTTGTCTCCTCTGGGAGAGACTCAACCTTCAACTCATACACGAGGTCCTCAGTTCCTGAAGACAAGTGTTCTCCTCTGCCTCTGGGACACCTGCCCTCTTCATGTGTAAGAATCATGGTCCCGAAACTGCAGATACTTGTAAAAGAAGCAAAAACTCCAGAGAAGACAATTAAGAATTACAATGGCCATTATGTGGGTCCATCTAAGGGCAGTACTTGAATCTCAAGCCTTCCCAGTTAAGGAAAGAGAATGGGATTCTAATTTTCTCTGTCATTCAAGCAGACAACAGAATTCTAATATAGCTCTTTAAAAAATGATTTTCACTGGGAAAAGCTAGACACAAGATACCCCCAGACCAAGGGGGAAACCAAACATGACTGCCACTGCTCTCCTCTATCCTACTTTGAATATTCAGTCTACTGTCTGAGTGGACGCTCTTTTCCAAAAAGAACAGCTAAAACAGTTTCCTTATAAAACTCTGAAAATTCGGGAGATAATCCCCAAGTGACTTAGAGTTCTGGATACAAACATAGCTTGGGGTAATAAAGAATTCCCTACACCTAAGAAAGAACTTGGATTTCCTAAAGAACTCAAGGTCTAACTGGGACTATGACCTTAGGATACCTGACCTCTGCTGACTCTCACACACCTTGGCGGGGCCTGGGGAAGCCAAAACAGATGAAACAGGCTAACATTATTCCCTGAGAACGCTATCACAGTCGTACAAGCTGCACCTGGTCCACTTACGGGCCAGGCAAAGCCTGAAGTCACAGGCGCCCATTTACAAGCCACTCTAAAGCGTGCCCACTCACACTGACTGGTCTGTCATCTGGACGTGCAGGCAGATGAGAAAAGATGAGTCTGTTACAGATTTTAAAATTCACCTGGAAGGCATTCTGGCCTTCCACCAAGTTGATGATGCACCCCAGGCAACCCTAAGTGCCCTCTTTGTAAAGGGACCCTCTCCCAAAAAGACGGGGGATAGGATGGGTGGCTACAGTAATTATAGCACGACATTTCAAGGGGAACTCAGAACAAAAAACAAAGGCTTCCAATTTAATGCCTTTCAATTATAACAACACTATGGCACCAACAACACAGAAGGGCCTTTGGGCCTGCCCCAGGTGCTTCTCCAAGAAGGACCCCTAAAGCGAGTTTAGCCTACTACACAAGTGACTACAGACCCTCTTACTGGAAAATAATTTTGCCGTATAACAGTCTAAGCAGAAAGACTTGATATTGTTTGTCACAACGGAGATTTGGCTCTGGAATTTGCTGACCACTCGAGATGTCTCCTATGCACTTAGAGTCCCTCCCAGACCCAAAGAAGACAGTTCACAAAATGCCCCTGACTTAACCAGGAATCTGAGGCCTTGTGGGTCACACTCAATATCCACAATGGAAGAATAAAGTATGCAGAGCCCATTAAAATTCCAATAGACCTCACTGAGCCTCTCCCCAAATTCCCTCAATACCCATTAAGGCTCCAGGCCACACAAGATTGGGCATTAACAGAAGACTTAATTATTCCACGACCTGGCCCTTGTAACACTCCAATTCTACCTTTATAAAAACCTAATGGGTAAAGATGGCAGCTTGTTCAGGATCTAAGATCCGTTAACAAGAGTGACTCCCCATTTTCCAGTGGTTCCAAATCCTAAAACTCTTCTGTCACAAGTTCCCCCAGTTTCCAAATGATTCACAGGGTTGAAGCTGTTCATTCTTCTTAGCATTCAGGTTGAGTCTGCTCGTGGACAGATCAAGCCCTGCTGCTTTCACCTGTAACAAGCAACCATACACCTGATGCTATCTGGACGTTCATGCCTCAGGGGTCCACTGAAGCCCCTCCTACTGTTTCAAGTGTTCCACGATGACTGGAGCACGCTCTGCGTTCCTAGAGCATGGACTCTCCTGCAATACGTGGATGGCCACTTACCCACAGGGGAGACACGGCAGCGTGACGCCTTCCATTTATAACAGCAGTTAGCAGAAAAGAGAAATAAGGTCTCCCCAGACACGATAGCAATCAAGACACTGATCATTCATTAGGATATGATCGGAGTGTTGTAGCTATACAGTTGTTTCCTAATGGAGCTAAAGCTATCCAAGAATTCTCTAAATCCACAACTAAGAAGCAACTTAGTCGGTTCTCAGTAGTGCTGGCTATTGCTGTTTATGGGTCCCTCATTTTCTCTCCACTTGATGAACTCAAGAAATCAGTCCCTGCACCCCTTCCTTGGGGACAAAAACATGAGACAGCCTTTGGAGAATCAAAGGGGGCACTGCAAACCCTCCCCACCCCAGCCTTGGAATGGCCCAATTACTAAAAATCTTTCATCCTATTTATAATAAAAGGAATAACAATGCGTTGGGAATGCTCTCACAGGAACACGATAAGTGTTGGCCCACAGCTTATTATATACAGTGTTCAATGAGATTTGTATCCAGATAGCCTTAAGACTGTAGCTGCAGTAGCAAAACTGATTTTTAATTTGAATGGCAGTTACAGACAGTGAAGGAAGGAGAGAGAGGAGAGAGAGGACAGAGGAGAGAGAGGAGGGAGGAGGGAGGAGGGAGGAGAGAGGATAGAGGAGGGAGGGGGGAGCAGGGAGGAGGGAGGGGGGAGCAGGGAGGAGAGAGGAGAGAGAGGGGAGAGAGGACAGAGGACAGAGGACAGAGGAGAGAGAGGAGAGAGAGAAACAGAAATAGCTTTGATCTCCTGGTTTCCCTCCCCAAATGGCCAGAACATCTGTAGTGGGCTGGGCCAAACTCCATGTGGGTCTATGACACAGGTGACGCCACCTTCTGCCGCTTCCCCATGTGTATTAGCAGGCAGCTGGATCAGGCCTTGACTGCACCCATATGGGATACCAGTGTCACAGGCAGTGGCTTCATCTGCGGTACCACAACACCAGCCCCTGCAAAACTGACTGACGCTCCTACAGCTCTGATCTCAGGTAATGACATTTATCTCTACATACTGCATGAACTACAAGTCTTCTCCATCCCGACTTTACCCAAAGTCTTCCTGTGAGATTAACATTTCATGAAACCCTTTTGCTCGTCTCCTAACCTCACTGTAAAGCTCTGACATTCTCCATACTATTACTCTATGGCTGTAATCTGGAGAAGGTGAGCCTCCAAGTTAGTCTATCCTTCACAAAGTCTGATTTGGTTCTTTCTGTGCATGAGTCTTGTGCTGGAGTTCAGACAGAAGTTTTTGCACTGGACATGCTGTCACCTCCAACTGTGGTTTGAATGTGGTTTGTCCCCTTTGAATCTCATGGGGGAAATGTCCTGCTACTGTAGCTGTGTTGGGAGGCGAGGGCTTTAAGAGGTGATTAGGTGAATAAGAGAGATGACTGCCTTTCTTAAGGAACTGCGTTAATTCTCAATGTAGTAGGGAAATGAGTTCTCACTCTGGAGGGACTGGCTCCGTCACTGCAAAAGCAGGCTGCTATAGAGGGAGACCACCCTTCGTGTCAGCCTCACCTGCAGGAGGCCATGTGCTCCTTCTGACTTCAGTCATACGGTGAAGCAGCACGAGACCCTCACCAGATGCACTGCCCAATCTTCAACTACCCAGCTTCCAGAACCTGGAGCCAAAATAATCTCTTCAGAAACCACCCAGTCTTCTCAAGTATTCTGTTACAGTAACAGAAAGCAGATGAAGATACCACCCACTAAGAGTTCACGGACAGCAGCCAAGTCTGCTCGGTAGGCACAACTATGCCAGAGTTTTATGGGAAACCAGTCTGTCAGCATTTACACTGACAGCTGCTGTGCCTTTGGACTGCTCTGCAGGCAAAGGTTTCTTCACTCTGCAGGCAGGCCCACACAAAATGGCCCACAAGCTGATGAACTAGAGAGACCACAGTGATAAAGACAGAGGATCACACTGAGAATTGAGCCTGATGATCAGGAGAATTCTCCAGCTTTCATGCCCCCTCCCCCCAAAAAAGTTGCTATATGACAGGAAGTTCAAAATGGCTTACTTCCTAGGTTTTCACTAACGTCAATTTCTGGTCATCAAAAGTAGAAATAAAGCAAACAACTCTGTACTTGTCACCTTTGCTAAGTGCTGCTGAGAGATATGGAACATGTTTTTGTTAAAGAAAGTAATTTTTGTCATGAAGTAGAATCACTTATTGCCCCAAAAGGAGAAAAAGGAAGAGTACAGGATAAAAATTGAATTCAAAAAAATTCAAATTTCTGAAAGGAATTGTACAGGATCCTATGAGAGAAATTTTTTAAGTGATCAACTTTGCTATGCTTGAGGTGAACTCTTCAGATGTTTTGTTAAAAATTGACAGTGTTATTACCAAAAATACCTAGTGTAGAAGTAGAAGTTGATCCTCTCTGTGAAATAATAACAGAAAATTTCCCCATTTTGGAGAAAGGGGAGTCCAAGTATAGGAAGCATATAAAACTCATAATAGGCATGACCAGAAGAGATCTTCACCACAACACATTGTAGTTAAACTTTCCTCAGTAAAACATAACAAAAAGATCCTAAAATGTGCAAGAGAGAAATGCCAATTTATTTTCAGATGAACACCAATTAGACTCACAGCAGACTTCTCATCAGAAACTCTATTGGCTAAGAGAGAATGGCAAGATATATTCCAAGTCTTAAGAGGGAAAAACTGTCAACCCAAAAGACTGTACCCCACACAAAGCCCTCATTTATGAATGAAGGTGAAATAAAGACCTTCCATAATAAACAGAAATTGAAAGAATTTATCACCACTCGTCCAGCCTTATAAAAAGATGTTTAAGGACATGCTACACAGAAACACAGAAAGATAACCATCCTTATGAAAAATGAGAAGGCAGAAAATCCCCCAGTAAAAGTTCAAAAGAAATCCAAAGTAAACAACAGGAATATTTATGGAAAAATGGAAGGGCCAAGCTGTTACTTATCAACAGTTACCTTGAATGCAAATGGCCTCAACTCTCCAGTTAAAAGATACAGACTGGCTGAATGGATGAAGAAACAAGACTCATCTATTTGCTGCTTAAAAGAAACACATTTCACCAACAAAGATACACGCAGAGTGAAAGTGAAAGGATGGAAAAGGCCAGTGTCGCAGTCACTAGGCTATTCCTCCACCTGCAGCGCCGGCACTCCAGGTTCTAGTTCCGGTTGCTCCTCTTCCAGTCCAGCTCTCTGCTGTGGCCCGGGAAGGCAGTGGAGGATGGCCCAACTCCTTGGGCCCTGCACCCGCATGGGGGACCAGGAAGAAGCTCTTGGCTCCTGGCTTCGGACTGGCACAGCATGCCGGCCGTAGCAGCCATTTGGGGGGTGAACCAACGGAAGGAAGACCTTTTTCTCTCTCTCTCTCTGTCTACTCTGCCTGTCAAAAAAGGACAGACGGACGGACGGACGGACGGACGGAAGGAAGGAAGGAAGGAAGGAAGGAAAAGATATTCCATGCTAACAGAAACCAAAAAAAGAGCTGGTGTAGCCATCCTATCCATGAACAGTGGGTCATAGAAGAAATAAAAAGAGAAATAAAAAAATTTCTGGAAACAAATGAATACATCATATCAAAATGTATGGGATACAGCAAAAGCAGTGTTAAGAAGTACGTTTATAGCAATCAGTGCCTACATCAAGAAATTGGAAAGGTACCAAATAAGCTATCAATGCATCTCAAGGACCTAGGAAAAAAAAACAACAAACCTAGCCCAAAATTAGTAGGAGGAAAGAAATAATTTAAATTAGGGAATAAACAAAATTGAAACAAAAAAATACAAAAAAATAATTGAAATCAAGAGCTGGTTTAAAAAATAAACAAAATTGATATACCAACCAAAAAAAAAAAAAAGATGGAGAAGACTCAAATCAATAAAACTAGAGATGAAAAAAGAAATGTAGACTGCTAATACTAACAGATAGAACTAAAAAAGGGAGAGACTGATCCAACATGGGAAGTAGGATACAGAGCAGACTCATAGAATGGCAGATATCCTAATAAATCACTCTGGCCTCAGAATCAGCCCTTAAGGCATCAGGATCTGGCTCAAGAACCCATGAGAGTATTTTTGGCATGGAAAGCCAAGACACTCTGGGAAAAAAAAAAAAAAAAAGGAAGAAGAAGACATAAATGAAAGATCTCTGCGAGTGAGATCCCAACGGAAGGAACAGGGCCACCAGAGAAGGAGGTGTCTTTCTCCGAAGGGAGGAGAGAACCTCCACTTTGACTATGACCCTGTCAGAACAAGATCCAAGTCGGCGAACACTAAAGGCTTCCATAGCCTCAGCAACTCATGACTACAGCCTAGGGAGATTGCTGACACCATAAACAAGAGTGGCAAATTGTTAAATCAACAACAGTAGTCACTGTGTACTTACGGCCCATGTATGATCTGTCCTTAATGTGTTGTCCAAGGTGAAGTAATGCAATAACTAGGACTGAAACAGTACTTCTGCATTTTGTGTCTCTACGCGGATGCAAACTGACAAAATCTTTGCTTAATATATACTGAATCGATCTTCCGTATAGAAAGACAATTGGAAATGATTAAAAAAATTGGAAGTTACATAAAAATCAATCAATTAAAAAAATATCATGTAGGATCTCTGTCCCTAATGTGCTGTACAACGTGATTTAAAGCTACAACTAGTACTCAAAGAGTATACTTCACTCTAGGATGCTATGTGAGGGCAAATGGTTTAAAATCTTTTCTTAACACATACTAAACTGAGCTCCTGTATACAAAGAGAATTGAAAATGAATCTGAATGGGAATGAAAGGGGAGAGGGAGTGGGTAAGGGGGAAGGGTAGCGGGGGGGAGGGGAGGTATGGGTGGGGAAGCCATTGCAATCCACAAGTTGTACCTTGGAAATTTATATTCTAAATAAGAAAAAAAATTAAAAAAAAAATAAGTAAATAAAAAAAATAAAAAACAAATAAATCTTTAAAAAAAAAAAAAAGAAATGTAACTAGTGTAGTAGGCCATACAGCAGACTCATGGAATGACAAATGCCCTAAACAGCACACTGACCTCAGAATCAGCCCTTAAGGGATTTGGATCTGGCTAAAAATCCCATGAGAGCATTTCAGGCATGGAAAGCCAAGACACTATGGGAAAAAATGGCCTAAATGAAAGAGTTCTGTGAGTGAGATTCCAGTGGAAAGAAGGAGCCATCAAAGGAAGAGGTATCATTCTCTAAAGGGAGGAGAGAACTTCCACTTTGATTATGGCCCTGTCTAAATAATGTCGGAGTTTGTGGACTCAAGAGGCTTCCAAAGCCTTGGCAGCTCATGACAAGAGCCTCAGGTGATCACTGACATCATAAATAAGAGTGTCAATTGTTAAATCAACAACAGGAGTCATTGTTTCCCATGTAGGACCTCTGTCCTTAATGAGCTGTACTATTAGAATTAATGGTAAAACTAGTCTTCAAATAGTACTTTAAACTTTGTGTGTCTGTGTTGGTGCAAACTGTTGAAATCTTTACTTAGTATAGAGTTGATGTTCTGTAGATAAAGATAATTAAAAATGAATGATTTTTAATGAAAAAAAATTATCTTTAATGAAAGATAATTAAGAATGAAATGGGCAAGGGAGTAGTAGGTGGGAAGGTTTGGGTGTGAGAGGGCGAGTATGAAGGGCAGAACCGCCATAATACAAAAGCTGTACCTATGAAATTTATATTTATTAAATAAAAGCTTCCTAAAAATGTAACAATAGACACCACAGAAATAAAAAGAATTATCAGAAATTACTACAAAGAGCTGTATACCAACAAACTGGGAAGCATAGAAGAAATGGATAGATTCCTGGACTCATAAAACCTACCTAAATTGAGCTTTGAAGACACAGAAAACCTAAACAGACCCATAACCAAGACAGAAACTGAATCAGTAATAAATACGCTCTCAACAAAGAAAAGCCCAGCACTGGACAGCTTCACTGCTGAATTCTACCAAATATTTAAAGAAGAACTAACTCCAATTCTTCTCAAGCTATACAAAAGAATTAAAAGGGAGGGAATTTCCCCCAAACTCCTTCTATGAAGCCTGCTTAATTCCTAAGCCAGAAAAGGATACACAAAGAAGAGAAATATAGACCAATATCCAATATATACACTATGGAGGACTACTCAGCCATAAAAAAAAAAATTCTGTCTTTTGCTACAAGATGGATGCAACTGGAAACCTTTACACTTAGTGAAATAAGTCAGTCCCCAAAAGACAAACATATGTTTTCCCTGATCCAAGGTAACTAACAGAGTAATTGAAATGTAATGTAGATATTTTGAGAGTTGATGATTGTTCATAGCCCTTGTTTCTTCTGTTGAGAAACAGTGCTTTGTTTTGTTTTCTCCTCTTCATACTATTTGTTGAACTCTTTTACTTAGAGTAGGGTTAACCATACAGTCATTAAGTATACTAAAAATAAATCTTTATAAAAATTACAAGTGGGAATGAGAGAAGGAGGGAGAGGAAGAGGAAGAGCACAGGTGGGAGGAAGGGTAAGGGGGGAAGTGCCACTATATTCCTAAATCTGTATACATGAAATATATGAAACTTGTATAATTTAAATAATTAAAAAAACCCACAAGATTTTCTTGGAATATTTGGTCTTCTCTTAATAGGAAGTAATGAAAGGGTCTTTTGTTTGTTTACCTTTTATGCAATTGATCTAGGAAACAAAGATTTTGTTTTCAACAATATAATAGTTTGTGCTTTGTGCTTTACTTAAGAAAACTGAATCTTGTCCATATTAAAAGAGGTATGTTTTTTCAGGACAATTATGTCACTTTCTGAAGTTTTTTAATGATCATTCCGGTTACACAAATGACTATTATTTCACAGTGACCAGTGATGCTACACAGCTTTGAATGCCATCCAATAGGATTTACTTCCTAATTATACTTCCTGTCTTAATGTCTTATTTGAACTCCTGTTTCTTCTGCAAACAACTGCCACTCTGATGGCTTTACTCAGGAGTGGCCAGGCTTAGACATCTGCAAACCAAGAGCTGCTCCTTCTCCAGTCTTCCTCATCTCAATTAATGTCATTACCCAGTTCCCGGGGTTTTGGCTCATTCACCTCCCTCATTTTCCCTATTAGTCCCCCAATCCTATCTTAAAATATATTATCCTTAATTCACCCATTTCTCTCCACCATCATTGCCATCAACCACATATAAATATCCAACTTTTTATATTGAATATAATCTTTGTTGAATCCAATCATTGATTAAACAAATGTACTTTAGATGTTAGGAATTTAAAATGACATGTTCCATAATCTCAAGGAATGTTAGTGAGAAAGAGAGGTAAAGTAACAATTAGAAATCAGCGTCCCAGATCAGCATTCTGGAAGTGACATGCGGAGGATTCTCTAGAATTAAAGAGAGAGCAACTCACACACTTTGGCTTGGTAGGAAAGGCTTCCTGGTGAAGCAGGGATTAAACCGAGTTTTGAAGAGAAATATAATCGACAATGATGATGATGGCACTTAACTGAGAACAGAGCAGATATTTTACTCTTGACCATTATGACACACATGCAGTTAACCAAATGAAAGAGCACATAAGCAGGAATTTTCAATTCTGGTCACTATCATCAAACCAGTAGAATCAACAACCGAGGTACGCAACAGCCTTCCAGTTCACCTTTCCCGCGAAGACTTCCTTGACACCCAATCAGCGACTTCTCCGCTCTCTAAACTCCCACGGCACCGTCCTCTGTTGGTCTAACAACCTCAAGCACACCCTGTGATGCACTTACATCGTACAGGCACTACTTCTGGGATTACACACGGGGCTCCGTAAGTGCAGAGGGCCTCTAGCCTGTCCCCAGCAAACAGGAGCACAGGATCAGACCCAACAGCACTCAGCACGTCAAGATGACCAACTGAGAACACCCAGGTCTTCAAAAGAACCGCAGAGTATCTCACTTAAGCAGTCTGCTCACAGATTTCAGTTGATAACTTGTTTGTTACTTGCATTTCCAAAAATCTGACTCTTATTTTTCATAGCTGAGTAGTGTTTTCAGAGATCAAATAAGTAGAAAGAATTGAAATGCCTTCTTTTAGATATTACCATATTTTAAAATTTATTTAATTCAGCAAAAGCTTTTACAAAATACAGCATGACAAAACCTGAAACTGTTAAAATAACTGAAAATAACACTAGATTCAAAAGCTAATAACATTTCCAAAGGGTGAAACTGCCATTTAATCATTTTCTCCACAGGGGCTGAGTTATGAGGACAGACTAAAAATAAAAGGGAGCATCGTATTAATAAATGAGTCTCGGGAAGATTACAAAAAGTATATTAAATCTGTGTATGTGGAGAAATCCCTTACATTGGACTCACAGATGCAAACTTAATAGATTATAGCCGTGGATAAATGTCTCTGTAAACACCATCATCTCTCACATAGAAGCAAACTTTAAATACAAACTGCCTCCCTAGCACAAATAACTGATAAAAAAAGATAACACCAAATCCCACATTCAAAATGACTAACATTTTCATTCCCATTTGAAAATGCTTAGGGTGAGATCTTTTTAAACTACAATCAAAAATACTTTTCCTAAGGAACACACTGGAACAGTGTCCTTTTGTCCCAGATGAGGGATAAGAATCTATCTACTGTGACTACTTACTCACAGGAAAGAGCCTGCAAGTCCTCCCCCCAAAAAAGGACCACCTACTGCTCCTTATGCCAAGCCAAGACTGTTGTTTTGCAGTATTCTACAATCACATGGCACCAACTGAGAATGTGTTCCCTTCTGGGCTTGGTGGGTTTGCAGTTGACATAGTGGAAGCTGGACTGATAATGGGTGGGAGGGGAGATTGCCTCTTTCCTGCTTGGAGTAATTTATCTCAAGACTGTATCTTAGGGGGTTGGTGCTATGGCACAGCAGGTTAAGCCACCATCTGCAGTGCCAACATCCCATATGGCCAGTTCAAGTCCTGGCTGCTCCACTTCCAATCCAGCTCACTGCTAATGGCCTGGGAAAGCAGTGGAAGACAGCCCAAGTGCCTGGGCCCCTGCACCCACATGGGGACTAGGAAGAAGCTCCTGGCTCTGGACTGGCCCAGCTCCAGCTATTGCGGCCACTTGGGGAGTGAACCAGCAGATGGAAGATCTCTGTCTCTCCCTAATTTTCAAATAAATAAATAAATTTTTTAAAAATGTATCTTAGAAGTCCTTGTCATTTATTCCTTACATGAGCTACTCAAAGAACATTTTCAACAATATCCCTAAAATAAAATGTTTCAAAGACTTATTTATTTCCCAGGTACATTAGCAGGGAATTAGATCCAAAGTCGAGCAGCTGGGACTTGAACTGGCACCCATATGGGATGCTGCCACTGCAGACAGTGGCTTAACCTGCTGCACCAGAGCAAGTCTTCTATTTTGTTAAGTTTTTTTTTTTCTTTTTAAAAAGGATTTATTTATTTGAAAGGCAGAGTTATGGGGAGAGACTGACAGACACAGAGATATTCTACCCACTACTTTACTCTCTAAATAGCCACAATAGCTGGGGCTCGGCCAGGCTGAAGCCAGGAGCCTAGAACTCCAAACGAGTCTCCTATGTGTGCCCAAGTACTTGACAAATCTTCCAATGCTTCTCCCAGGCACATTAGCAGGGAGCTGGATCAGAAGGAGAACAGCTGGGACTCAAGTTGGCATTCATGTGTGATGCCAGCATCACAGGTGGTAGCTTAACTTGCTATGCCACAATGCTGGACCCCAAATAGAACCACTTGAAAAGCAGCTAATTCATTTTAAAGACCACACTAAATATTTATGATGCCACTAATATAGCATTAATCTTCCGTAGTTATCTATTGTGGCAAACACAGCTGAGAAAGTGATAGATGACAGGATCCTATTATCCCAGCATTTAAAGTAGAAAATAATCTGAGGGATATGAAAACAAACAGATCTCAGAATTTTAAAAAATATAGTTCAAATAAAGGTCAGGGAATGACGGGCTAGTTGGTGGCAAAACTACGTGGTATGGATCACGGTCCATCCAATCTTGCAAAAGAAGTCACTTTCTTAAGCTTTTTTTTTTTTTTTAAAGATTTATTTATTTATTTGAAAGGCAGAATTACAGAGAGGCAGAGGCAGAAAAAGAAAGAGAGGTCTTCCATCTGCTGATACACTCCCCAGGCGGCTGCAATGGCTGGCGCTGTGCCAATCCAAAGCCAGGAGCCAGGAGCTTCTTCCAGTTTTCCCATGCGGATGCAGGGTCCTAAACTTGGCCTGTCTTCTACTGCTTTTCCAGGAATAGCAGGGAGCTGGATCAGAAGTGGAGCAGCCAGGACTCAAACCAGCACCCATATGGAATGCCAGAACTGCAGGCTGCGGCTTTACCCACACTCACCCCCTAAAGCCTGTCTCACTTGCAACATTATACCTAGGAAGTGTGAGAGGGTATATAAGTTTCACACTGCTACAATCAAAGTTCTAAGGCAGGATAACTTTATAAAGAAATGAGACTTAGCTCACAATTTTGGAGGCTGAGAGTACAAAGCACATAGCATAGGCTCTGGTGAGGGCTCCATGGTGGATGACAGAATATGTGTGGGAGGAAGAGATCATATCTCCAAACAGGAAGCCAGAGACAAATCAGGTCAACTTCAGGCTTATATAACCATCATTTGGGGAGAACTACTTTAATCCCTCCCAAGGGCACAACTCCACCTCTTATATAGGGTTTGTACCACATCACAATAACAGTACCCTGGGGACCAAGCTTCCAACAAAGGAATCTCTTGGGGGCAAAGCAACACCCAAACCATATCAGGGAGGTTTGAGAAAAGTAGGATAAGGAAGGATGAGACAGAAGAAGCAATATTTATTAAGTTCCTACTGTATACCACACAGTATACATAGCACTTCACACACTATCTCCTATAACCCACAGTTTCCCAGCTGCAGGTAACATCAACCTCAATACATGGAGAGAATGACAATCAGACCAGCAATGAAACCCAGGGCTCTGAATCTGAGTATGCGCAATCTTTAGCATCCATAGTGTAGTCCAAGAGCCAAATCTTGTCTCTCTGAGTGAAAACGTGGCTTACCTGAGATACCTCAGAAAGTTACCAACTAAATCACTAAGTCTACTGGATACCAGAGTCGAGACAGGAAACGCAGAACTAACTCAACGTTTCTGGGCAACATCTGGATTTATCCAGCTCTGTAAAGGAACATTCTTCTTAGGAAATTGCTGAAAATGAAGTTGGAAGCCATGATCACTGATGTAAACACCAAGTAAAAAATCTCAACATGACCTTTATGATTTTCAAAAGCAAGTCTTCAAAACACTTATTCTCACTGATGTGCTGAAAGGTTTTCAGCAGGAAGCCCATGGCAAATAACTGGGTAAAAAAAAGTATTATAAAATTATTTAAAGGTTTATATGACTTATTATTTAATTCAAATTTTTGATTAAAAAAAAAAAGACCGTTCCTACCACTATCACCAGATCATTGGTCTGTCATTTCTCAGCACTCTAAGAGCCAGGCTTGATGACCTGAAATTGTTTCCTAACTGACATGGTTCATTTTGTTTTCAACTATGCATCCCACCTACAAATGTATTCCTGATACTGAAAACCCTTTCTTGTCCAGCCTTACAAACAGCCGCTCATGGCAATCAAGGCACCAATGGAAACAAGATCCTTTTAACACAGCACCCAGACCTGGAGCTCAGATGGCTTTGTGTGAAGGCAGCGATGAGGAGGAACAGATTCTAAGTGGGAAAATCTGAGCCCTGGTCTAGCACTGCCACTTCCTGATTCTGCATCTACCTGTAAATTATTTATTCTCTTCCAGTCTTTTTTTCTTTTAAAGACTTATTTATTGGGGCCAGCACTGTAGCATAGTGGGTAAAGCTGCCGCCTGCAGGCTGGCATCCCATATGGGTGCCGATTCAAGACTTGGCTGCTCCACTTCTGATCCAGCTCTCTGCTGTGGCCTGGGAAAGCAGTAGAAGATGGCCCAGGTCCTAGGGCCCCTGCATCCACGTGGGAGATGGGGAAGAAGTTCTTGGCTCCTAATCAGTGCAACTTCAGCTGTTGTGGCCAATTGGGGAGTGAACCAGCAGATGGAAGATCTCCCTCTTTCTCTGTCTCTTCTCTCTGTATGTAACTCTGACTTTCAAATAAATAAATAAATCTATAAAAAAAAAAGATTTATTTATTTATTTATTTGAAAGGCAGAGCTAGAGAGTGAGGGAGAGACAGAAAGAGGGAGACATCTTCCATCCTCTGGTTCATTCCCCCAAAGGCCACAACAGACAGAGCTGGGCCGATCCAAAGCCAGGAGCCAGGAGTTTCTTCTGGGTCTCCCACGTGGGTACAGGGGCCCAAGGACTTGGGCCATCTTCTACTGCTTTCCCAGGCACATTAGCAGAGAGCTGGATCGGAAGTGGAGCAGCCAGCACTCAAAATGGTCCTCATATGGGATGCTGGTGCCGCAGGCAGAAGCTTTACCCACTATGCCACAGCGCTGGGCCCTGATTCAGGTTTTTAAGCACAGTGCCTGGTACAAATTAAGTGTTCAATAAATGTTATCATTACATAATCACAACTTAATGTATGTCTTGAAGATATTGAGAAACGTTACTCATATCTGCATTTTAGAAAAAAATAAACATTTGGGCCTGGCGTTGTGGCTTAGCAAGTAAAGCTGCCACCTAAATGCCACATCAGCACCATTCATGTCCCAGCTGCTCCACTTCTGACCCAACTCCCTGCTAGTGGCCTGGGAAAAGCAGTGGAAGATGGCCCAAGTCCTTGGTCCCTGCTACTCATGTGGGAGACCTGGAAGAAGCTCCTGGCTCCTGACTTTGGCCTGGCCCAACCCTGGCCATTTCAACCATCTAGAGAGTGAACCAGCAGGTGGAAGATCTCAGTCTCTCCTCTCTCTGTAACTCTAACTTTCAAATAAATAAATCTTCCAAAGAAAAAGAAAAATAAACATTCTAATAGTAATACAAATTAGCTGGGGAACAAATTATAGACAGGAAGACTAATTATGAGGCTACCGCTAAGGGCTACAAATATGTGGGCTTATACTCAGAAAAGCACCAGTGAAGACAGAATGCAAGAACAGAACCAAGAATACTGAACTGAAGGAAGATGCGGGGAAAGGGAGGAGATCCTAATGACTCCCACATCTCTGGACTGGCTCAGCCTGTAGATGTCGGTGTCTTACGAAGACAAGGAAAGGTCAAGTGTTGCCACTGAGGAGAATGTGGAGTCCAACGCTCTTGCGGTGTCTGGGATATCACAGTAGAAATATGCAGATGGGGCTTGGTTCTGAAGCTAAAAGGGGAGACCCCAATGAGGTCAGTGCTCTATGAAGGACCACTGCATGGATGACAGATTTGTCAATGATGCAGAGAGCGTGCCTGGGAGGGTAGAATGGGAAAAAGCATAACGAGAACCAGAATCAAGAGAACACCAACATTAGAGCACCTACAAAGGAAACTAAAAAGGAACTGCAGGCAGAGAAGAGTTAGGATGCTAGTGTGGCAGAAATCCAGAAAGGGCAGTTGCAAGAGGTCAGGTAAGGATGAATTTGTCACTGGATTTAGCTAAGTTACAGAGCCAAGAAAAACAGAGGGGAAACAAGGTAAGTGCATCATGGATTCATTCTATCAATGCCTTAATATTAAACACATTTATAGAATCCTTTTTTATTAAAAATATTGAAGTATGCCATGCATCTTGTCCATTTATTTTAACTAAATCTTTTTTGAAAAGTTAATTTATGAGGTAAGTATTCTAACTTTGCCTGACCTAGTCCAACATTTATAATTTCTTTTGAAGATTTTATTTATCTGGGGGACGGTGCTGTGGCGCACTGGGTTAAAGCCCTAGCCTGAAGTGCTGGCATCCCACATGAGCGCCGGTTCTAGTCCCGGCTGCTCCTCTTCCAATCCAGCTCTCTGCTATGGCCTGGGAAAGCAGTAGAAGATGGCCCAAGTCCTTGGGCCCCTGCACCCGCATGGGAGACCTGGAAGAAGCTCCTGGCTCCTGGCTTCGTATTGGTGCAGCTCTGGCCCTTGTGGCCATTTGGGGAGTGAACCATTGGATGGAACACCTCTCTTTCTCTGCCTCTCCTTTCTTTCTGTACCTCTGACTTTCAAATAAATAAATAAATCTTAAAAAAAAAGATTTTATTTATCTGAAAGGCAGCAGGGGAGGGGAGGGAGGGAGAGAGAGAGAGGCCCTAAGGGAGAGGGGGTGTGAGGGAGGGAGGGAGGAAGTGAGGGGGTGAGGGAGAGAGAACAATCTTCCACCAACTGGTTCACTCCCCAACTGGCCACAATGGCCAGGGCTAAGCCAGGCTAAAGCCAGGAGCCAAGAACTCCACCTGGGTCACTCACAGATGGTCACTCACAGATGGATGCTACGACCCAAGCATTTGGGCCATCTTCCTCTGCCCGCCCAGGCACATTAGCAGGAAACTGGATTGGAAGTGGAGCACTAGATATGGGATGTCAGCATCACAAGTGGCAGTTTTACCCTCTGAGCCACAACATCAGCCCTATTGATAATTTTAAAAGAATATTTTTTCATCATCTTTTACTCATGTGAAAGTACAGGTCAACTGATAGCTTCTCAAATCTAATTGTGCTTGCTCTTGAGAGCTGTATATTAACTTACAAGTTATTTTATGAAGTGCTTGTAGATAACACATAACTGAAACTTTCAGAGACAAAGGAGAAGGATGCAGACTTTGGGGGAACAATGTCCCTCTCTGAAATCCATCACTAAATCTCCCCAGTAGCACAGGAGTATACACCCCTTGAAACCATTACAGTACCAACTTTTCTGATGCAGAACTAAAGACCAGAAACGGTAAAGCTAGCTGGTAACCACAAGCACTGGGCCAAACTAACCACAGCTGAGCGGAACCACAGAGCGCCAGGGCAGGCCACCACAGAGGCGAGGAGAGTGTCTCACGGATGCCGTCCCCGAACACTTACTTCCCCGCTGCTGAGGTCGGGGCAGTGTAACTGCCTGTCCCATCTCTAAAACCCCTCAGGAATATCAGGAAAGTGAGAACACCATAGGGCAATGCCATGGTTTCGGCCACATTCAAGTGAAGACTAAAGTAACTGAAAAGTGGCATACTTCTGGAAGTACCTCTGAAAGGAAGGTGCTAACTGCTGAGGAAATGTGACTCCAAAATGACAATGGGCCACGAAAACGTGGACGATTCTCCACTTAATAAGCTGATTTTATAACACTGGAGGTTATTACAGTCTTCTTAAATTATACTGCACAAGTGTGTTTAACCAACTTATCTTGGGAAAAAGGATTACCTCATTTTAAACGTAGGAAAAGCATCATTCTGTTGTTTCAGCAACTTTTCTCATGGTTGCTCTATCTTTAGCCTCAGTTACTCTCCACCTCAAAGATAGATCCTTTAGGTTTTCACATCTGCCAGAACCAAACACCAGGGTTGGCATTTAGAGCCATAGTTAACACACTGCTTAGAACACCTGCCCCAGTGTCAGAGTGCCCAGGTTTGAATCCCAGGTCTGCTTCTGATTCCAGCTTTCTGCCTATGTGCACCCTGGAAGACAGCAGGTGATGGCTCCTCAGTGGGGACCTGGGTTGAGTTCAGGGCTCTTGGCTTCAGGCAGACCCTGGCCCAGCTACTGCAGCATTCGGGGAACAAACCAGTGGATAGAAGATCTGTCTCTGTTGCTCTGCCTTTCAAATACATAAACAAACTTTTAAAATGGGGCAGAGGGGACATAAGTATCACCTGGCAACTGATCTGGCTACACACACACACACACACACACACACACACACACACACACAGAAAAACAACAAACCCTTATGAACCCCAACCTACATAATGGCATTCATACAACTAGGAGAAAAAGTTCTAGGAAAAAATACTTTCAACCAATTAGAAAAAGATTATTTTAAAAGAACTACGTGAGGACACGACCTTTAATATTGATGGAAAGTAGATAATCATTGTTTAAAATAAAGCCTGAAGAACCTAAACTATATTTGCTGTCAACCCAAGAATCTAATAAACTGTTAAATATTCTAGCTACATCTGTTCTCGTGACTACATTCAAAGTCTGAAACTGCCAAGATTTCTTCTCTAACAGATACTTTGGAACAAGAATTTTGTTATGTTCCATTCCTTGCCAACTCATAAGCTGAGATTCTATTTTGAAAGAAAATGGAAGAAATGATTACACATTCATGAAACTGAGGTATCTGTAGCTCCCAGTCTATTTTCAAGAGGTCACTGGCCTAGCAAACATGATTACAGTATTATAATACAATTAAAATTTTAATTCACTTTCAATTAACCACTTGGGAACCTCTAATAGGAAAGGAGGAAACACAGAGGAGAAAATAAAATAGAGAGAGACCCAAGTTTGGACTTTTAAAAATCTTTCCCATGCCTCTGTTGACCTTTTGGAGCTAACAGAACAGTTACAAGAACTGGGATTCCTGTCCCTGTCTCCTGATCCTTTCTGATTGACTGGCTGTGGTCCTTGATTAAATGCCAGATGTTTGCTTTATCTTGTGGGGTGCTATCTATTTTTGTATTCCTGTAAATATTGTTGAGCTTTGTCTGGGACACAGGTAGTTTACTTGTATACACTTTGGTCCTTTGGAGGCTTGCTTGGTGATTTTTTTAAGCAGGTCTGGAGCAAAGCCCAGTCAGGTGCCAATTACAACCCCTGCTAAGGCAGGACTCCCTCTAAGTCCTCTTGCCAGTACCCTGTGGACTGTATGTTTTTCCAGGCCGACTGCTGAGCACCAGGCACTAGTGGCTTCCCTGCTGCCTCAGGTGGTTTCCCAACACGCACTAGCAGCATCCTGCTGACTATCAAGGAGGACCCTCTGCAGACCTCCAGGATTCTCTCTGAGCAGCACCTCCGCTGGAACTGTGGTGGCCCTGGGCTCCCCAGACTCTCAGCTCTGTCTCCTCAACTCAGAGGCCATCAGCGTCCTCTGGGTCCCCCTTCTGCACTGCATCTTGGAAACTCTCAAGGGGAGGATGTGGGGCAACCATAGGGCTCACCTCACTTGCTTCCTGTCTCTCAGGTATCAGCACTTATTTCTCAGCCCCAAGCACCTTAAAAAGTACTGTCTCAGTTATTCTGTCTGGTTTTTGGTGATATCATGGGAGAGAAAATCTGGCCCCTTGTTACTCTACCTTGAGTGGATGCAAAAGTCTAGACTCCCGTTTTGTAAAAGCACTGCCTTGAGGGAGGAGGGTTCCCCGGCTCCACTTCCCCCCCTTATCCACACAGAACTCCCTGCAGAATCTCAGGAACCAGGGGCTACCTTTCTGTCTCCTTCGAATGGGTGCTGTAGACCTTCTCTGTTGGTCTAGAGCCATTCACATCCGAGACATCCTCATCCTACGCAACACTGCTGACTTCTCTTCTGTTCTCAGCAGAGCCAGACTTAACATGCCACACTCCTGCCAAGCCTCCCTGTACATTTCTGAGGTGGAACTTCTGGCTAGACCTTCAGCAGCACCACCTATGTGGGTTAGTTTGAACAGACATTCCTTGAAGCTCAGGAGTTTGGTAGGTTATTCTCTAGAACATATACTAATCAAATACTATGGATATGCCATAATATCACAAATAAATCTGTTATGCCCAAGATTCTCTAAACCCAGTCTGCAGCCACGTTACCAAACAATAAAACGACAGGCACAGTCCGCCAGTGCTGGCTGCAATGGATATGTGAATACAAAGCCAAAAGAATGACGACTCTCCCAAAATACGCATTTGCACTAAGTGTCATCAACACATGATACAAAAGAGAGAAGTTCTAAGAGAAAGTCAAATTTCAAAGTCCAGAAGAATCACGGAAAAATTATTCTGGAGTTCAGTATTCCCCCAGCTAAGAAGACTTCTAATCCACCAGAAGACTGTGTTAACATTATGAGTCATTCATAATTAACTAGAATTGCTAAAAATCACTGTTCTTCAAGACATAGCTATTTTTGGAGAAATTCTGATGTATGCTGTATATGGAAAGGAAAAATATAAGTGATCCAGAAGTTTTGAAATAAGAAATATTTTAATTACATAGTTATATGTGATGTTATGTATAATATAGCCAATTACTGTGACAGGATTTCAATAAGCATTCCAAGGATTATGGTGCTCATAGACAGAGTAAAGATTTAGGAGGCTGAGGTTCTGTTTTTTTTTCAGTTCTACTTCTAACCTCATCCCACCTATTTTTCGCACTCTGGAGTCTTCACAGTTATTGTACCAAATGCTCGAACTGCATCACCCCAGATCCCCACAGCATTCCCACCTCATTCAGGTCTCAGTTCCCCCGTTATCTCCTCACACCACCTAGAGCACTCCTGGCCCCTTACCACTGTACTTCCTGATTTATCTTTTTCAAAGCCTCTATTAACTGAAATTGTCCTTTTTCTCTTAATACATTTATCTTTCTGCATACCCAAAGACAAAGAATGTTCGCTAGTTCCCGAATCTCAGGTCCCTTTTTTTTTTTTTTAATTAATTAATTTATTTAAAAGGCAGAGTCAGAGAAAGAGACAGAGAGAGAGGTCTTCCATCTGCTGGTTCACTCCCCAGATGGCTGCAATGGCCGGAGCTGGGTCAGATCAAAGTCAGGAACAGGGCTCCAAGCACTTCCCAGGCACTGCCTTCCCAGGCACATTAGCAGGGAGCTGGATCAGAGGTCGAACATCCAGGACTCAAACTGGCACCCATATGGGATGCTGGTGCTGCAGAAGGCGGCTTTACCCCTATGGCACAACACTGGCCTCTCAGGTCCTTTCTAACCACTACCCAGATAAGCTCCTATGGATGGTTTTAAGTTTTTCTATCTTGGCTCATTTACTAAATATTAGCCCTCCTTACTTGATGAGAAACACGCTTCCTAACGGTCACAAACCATCTGCAAGGGTCCATGAGTTAGACTTGTACGGCTATACACTGGCCTTCTCAACACCGGCCGATCCCACCACTGCACAGTGCTTCACTCTTTATCAAGACCCAACTACTCCAGTGCAGGAGAGGCGTCGGGGAGAGTATCATCCCTTTATATGCAGAAAGATGCCTAGAAAGCACTTTGTGGATATTTTCTTCCTACAGTTACACGGTTCCTTACTCGTCCCTTTCATCAGATGACCGACCAAAGGATGCCCTGCACTAAGCGATCACTCAGATGTTTCTCAAGGGTAGACAGCAGCTACCCAAGTCAGCCCAGGAGTTTTCTAACTCTCACTGCTGTAGGTATCACTGTCATAATAAGCCGCTGTTACTGTTCTGTAAGGGCAGGAGCCTCTGCTCGGTGCTGGGAATGTCCACCAAAGGTATCAAGTATCACAAATGCATTAATTAAGGATCACTGATACGGGCCTCCACTGTAGCTTATCCCATATGTGCATGTGTCGGGTCCTGGCTATTCCACTTCCAATCCAGTTTCCTGCTAATGAACCTGGAAAAGCAGCACAAGATGGCCAAAGCCTTGGTCCCCTGTATCTATCTGGGAGACCTGGATGGAATTCCAAGTTCTAGACTTTTGCCTGGCCCAGGCCTGGCCATTGCAGCCATTGCAGCCATTGGAGAAGTGAACCAGCAGATCAAAGATATCTCTCTGTCTCTAACTCTTTCAAATAAATAATTTTTTAAAAAAAAAAGAAGGCTATTTTTTTAAAAAGATGTATTGATGTGAACATCTGAGACTGATTCAGGTTGTTTTAACTCAAAAGTCAAAAAAGGTGTGGGGGGGGGGGGCAAGTTTTGAGGGTTTCTGAAAACCCTGGCTCTGGTGCTGGCTCCTAAGCAGCCAGATGACTTCAATGCAGCTCAGTCTTCCCGGCCCCAGTAACCACCTCCCTGCCCACACCACAGGCTCCAGGGGAGCTCAGTGAGAAAACGCACCGAAGCCTACTGCAGAGACAGCACTGGAAGGGAGGAGAAATGATCCCGTGCCCTACTCGCCCCACCAACTTCCAGTTGTCTGGCCTAACTTTCAATGAAGCTATAAGGTGTCCAGACACTGCTTAAAAAAATGCAGACACATACACATACATATTTCATATATCCCACCTTTTTATCAGATTGTCTTTTTCAGGACAACAAAAGGAAAATCACTTATTTACACAGTATCTTGTTAAAAGAACAGAATTTCATTTCTCAGAAAAGTTTAATTTTTGCTAACAGTATTTAAACATTTCTCAAACAGCAATTTGCAGAACACTAAGTCACAAAATTTTAATATGTATTACATGCAAATTGGATCTGTGAGTAAGCAAACTAAGAAATGCTCAGTTAAACAACTGTCTTTACTACAGAAATTCTCAGAACTAGAATGTTGCAGGAATGTAAATTCTCTGCACTGTCTGCCTGAGTATTTAAAGATGCGCTTCCCACCTCCCTGCCTTCGTCTCACAGGCAGCCACCTTCAACTCTTTCAGGTAGTCCTTCCGGTATTTACTTCCATTTTTTCTAAATATTCCAATGCTGAGGTTAATTCTTTTTCCTGTTTTATTTATTTTCAAAGATTCATTTATTTTACAATTCAAAAGGCAGAGTTGGAGAGTGAGAGATCGACTGAGATATTCCATCCACTAATTGGCTCCCTCTATCGGCTACAATGGCTAGGGCTGGGCCAGGCCAAAGCCAGGAGCTTGAAACTCTATCCCAGTCTCCCACTTGGGTAGCAGGGGCCCAAGCACTTGGGCCGTCTTTCCCAGGAGCATTGACAGGGTGCAGGATTAGAAGTGGAGCAGCTGGGATTCCAACCAGTGATCGTAGGGACGCTGGCATCACAGGCAACAGCTTAACTCACCTGTGCCACGACACCGGCTTCCTTTTTTCTAGTCCCAAGGTGACTGACTTCCTGCTGCAGAGGACTAGTGTTCTTCTACCCCTCAGCCCATGTTATTTCTTCTCTGTAAAATCTCCTCAATGTTTGTCTCCCCACATGCCTACCCCATATTCCTTTTTTTAAATTTCTTTCATGTTTGTCTCCCTTTTCTCTTTCCTTTCTTTTTAATGTCCAAACATAGACACAGGACTTGTAAATTAATTCTCTAATATTCTTGACATTCTTAGTTTTGCTCAGTCTTTCTGCTCCCTCTGCAGGTTTAGCATGACCTCCCAATGTTTCTGTTGAAGTTTCCCACTCCTATGATCATGCTCTACTCTGTAGAGCTCTTTCTTGTTTTCTAACTAATCCTTTTCAATGGAATCCTGTTCTTGTCTCATAAATGAAAAATGGTCCCTCCCAAGACGGCCTCATATTATCTAACACTGTTAATTACAGTTTTTATTCTTGGGTTTTGTTTTCCTCCCCTCAGCCTCTCATTCTGTGAGTTTTTAAACTATTATTATTAGTCTATTTTCAAGGAGTGTTGGTCCCTTTTATATTGGAAGCTTTCTTCAATTTCACATTATTTCTCAGCTGCCCATTCATATCTAGGAGTGAGGCACAAACACTGCACGGGGGTGGAGGGGCGACTCACCTGAGATCACCCTGCATGTCTCTACTGGGCAGTCTCTCCAGGGAGCCTTCCACGCTCTGCACAGGGATATAAGCCGGGCTGCCAGAGCTCTGCAAGCCAGTGCCAAGAGGTTCACAGAGTCTCACTGCTCCACATTCGGACTTCAGCTTAACCCTCCTTCCTGCAGGACCCCACCCTGCCTCATAGGTGCCTAGCGACTTCAGGTCTGGGGCCTATGGGTGCAATCCCATGTTGCCTGTGAGCTGGGATTGGGGTAACCACCTGGCTGAGCAGAGGACTGGGAGAATAACTTCTCCACTGAAGTTCTGCTTCCAGGATACCTTCTCTCTCAAGGTCTGGGGTTCCTTCACCCCCAGTGCCTTTCTAGAATTCTGTGGTGCACACCAGCATGCTTCGTGTCTGAGATCCCCACGGACACTCAAGTCTCAGCTTGGGCCTCAGCCTTCTCTGCTCTGCTAAGTCAGCACTCACTCGCCTGTCCATTTTCCAACCTCCAAAATGTGGATGTCTCCTCTCACCTACTGTCTTTCCTGTTTCCTCTTCCTGTTCTTCTGAATTTTAACTTTGAAAAAGTTATTTATTAACATTTTAGTGGGTGGTCAGTCAAAGTAAATACTGGGGCCAGCACCGCAGTGTAGTGGGTGAAGCCACTGTCTGTGGTGCCGGCACCCCGTATGGTTACCGGATCGAGTCCCGGCTGCTCCACTTCCGATCCAGCTCTCTGCTGTGGCCTGGGAAAGCAGAAGATGGCCCAAGTCCTGGGGTCCTTGAACCCATGTGGGAGACCTGGAGGAGGCTCCTGGCTTCGGATCGGCCCAATTCTGCCCATTGCAGCCATTTGGGGAATGAACCAGCGGATGGAGGACCTCTCTGCCTGTCTCTCTCTCTCTGCCTCTGCCTCACTGTAACTCTTTCAAATAAATAAATAAACTTCAAAAAAAAAAAAAGTAAATGCCGCCCCATCCATGTATTAAGTCCACGTTCTGTATCAACCAAACCTTCATCATTCTCGCAGTTCTGGTATCAAGACGACTGAATAAGAGTAACCCAGAAGGAGTTTAAAGTTCACATAAAACTTCTCGAATAGTAAATGTTCTACATGATTTTTTAAAAATATATTTTGGTTACTTTTTATTTAACTAAACAAAATCACTCATTGTCTGTTTTGTAAGCAAATTATTCATCCTATAAACAACCAATTGTTAATCAGCCATGTAAATAATGAGATTAAATAAACTGCTTCCAAGAAGTTTCTTTTAAAGATACTTCATCCTGTTACATGCAAATAAAATACGCTAAGAATTTCACAAAGATTACCGTTTATAAATAGATTTAATTAAGCAATGTTTTGCTAGTTCTACTATTTGTATTTAGAGAAGCAAGTTAACTGAAATTAAGAATTACAGAAAGTAATTCTGGGAGTTACATGGGCCTGCTTTTATTTGGCCGTGTAAAAAAAAAAAAGAAAGAAATCTTGGGACCGGTGCTGTGTCAGAGCCAGTAAAGCTGCCACCTGCGGTGCTGGCATCCCATATGGGTGCCAGTGTCGGGGACCACACAGCATGTGGCCTCTTAGTGGAAAACTATTGAGGCAGGGCTAAAACAGCCCAGACCAGAGAGTACTGATAACGCAACCTTGTGTGACCTTGTGCCTTAAGACCTTGTAACCTTTCCCCTACTTTCACAAGCATTGCAGCTACAAGATAGGCTCCCCCTCCTTTCCCCGCCCGACATCCTGCCCTCCTAAATGCCCCTCCTTCCCCTGCCCGACACCCTGCCTTTATGATATATGTGTGTGGTTGAAAAATAAAAAGTGCAGCTTGATCAGGACATGTCTTGCTGTCATCTTTGTGTCTCCTGTCCCTTTCATTTCTCCTTCTAGGTGCTTGGCCCCAGTTGCTATCCTGCGGGGACGGGACAACTTGCCGGTTCAAGTTCCGGCTGCTCCTCTTCCGATCCAGCTCCCTGCTATGGCCTGGGAAAGCAGTGGAAGATGTCACAAGTTCTTGGGCCCCTGCACCCATGTGGGGGATGTGGAAGAAGCTCCTGGCTTCAGATTGGCTCAGGTTTGGCCACTGCAGCCAATTGAGGAGTGAACCAAATGGATGAAGACTTCTCTGTCTGCCTCTCATTCTCTCTCTGAATGACTCTTTCAAATAAATAAATCTTTAAAAAACAACTTTTTTCTTATCTCTAGTAACCATGCCAGAAATTATCATTATCTTTGTTTTATATATAAGAAAGCTGAGGATAGGTCATTAGCTTTACAACAGAGTAGCAAGTGGCAGATAAGAAATTCAAGCTTAAGTCTTCAAGAATTTAACCTAAATAGTTATATTTCTGGTAATAATTCCGAATTAAATCAGTAATAATCATTTCAGAATAAAAGTGTGACTCCCAATTTAAAATCACAACTCTAATGTCTTGCTAGACAACTAGATGAAAAATACCTGGCTATGAGTATGCAATAACAAACATCAACATATATCATTTTTTCAGATAAAATTGGGAGAATTCAAGGTACCAATTAATTTAAATTTCTCATCCTTGAAACTTCTCACTAAAACTTTTGTGTTAAAAACCTGTTCTGACCTTTGAAAAGATGCAATTTTTAAAATCTCATGCTATTCCTGAGGGTAGTTTTATAATTTTTTATTTTAGTATACATAGCAAGAAACGCACATAAGTATACAGATAAATGAGGTGTGCACCTGATCACACTCATAACCAACATCCAGATTAAGAAAATGCATTGGTAGTATCCCAAAAGTCCTCACTATTCCCCCATTTATTTTTTTTAAACACATGAAGTAAGAATACAAGCACTATTTTATATACTGCATGAGTTTTATGATTTTTTAAAAACTTGGCCTACCAGAGTTTGAAATATTTGCAATTATTTACTTCTGGATTATAAGCTACAGATTATAAACTGGTGCTCCTCGATTGGCATACTATTTTCTCCCATATTTCAGAGTAACAGTCATTACCAACAAATCTGTTTTTCACAGCTAAGTTTATTAAACAAGGCCGTTTACGGTGGGTGGGGGGCAGGTGTCTGACCGCTGAGATGCTCATTGGGACACCTGCCCCCCGCACTGGAGTACCTGACTCCAGTTCCCAGTTCTGGCTTTCTACTGTGCACCCTCGGAAGCAGCAGCTGATGGCCCACGTTCTTGAGTCCCTGGCTGCCCTTGTGGAAGACCTGGACTGAGTTCCTGGCTCCTGGCTTTGCCCTGGCCCAGCCCCAGAGCTTTGTAGGCATTTGGGAAATCAACCAGTGGATGGGAGATCTCTGTCTTTAAGTCTATCTCTGTCTGTCTCACTCTCACTCTGTGTCTCCCCACATTTCAAATTTGAGAAGAAATTTTAAGATGCAATTTTAAAATAACTATTTCAAATGCTAGTAGCACCGACAGCGAGGACCGACTAGTAACAACAGGTCCTGGACTTGGCTTTGTGTGGAAGAATTCAGGAGCAAGTTGGAGAGTAGCAATGGTGAGCAGCAGGCATTTTATTGAGAAAGCAAAGATATGTACTCCGTAGAGTGAGGCCCACTCAGAAGGCAATAGTCCTGCTCCTGTGTTTATCATTACCAGAGTCACTTAAGGAAGAAGGACTACTCATGGTTCTAGAAAATCGGTGGAGATTGGGGCCAGTGCTGCAGTATAGCAGGTAAAGCCCCCACCTGTAGTGCTGGCATCCCATGTGGTCGCTGGTTCAGGTCCCAGCTACTCCACTTCTGATCCAGCTCTCTGCTATGGCCTGGGAAGGCAGTGGAGGATGGCCCAAGTCCTTGGACCCTGCACTTGTGTGGGAGACCCGGAAGACACTCCTGGCTCCTAGCTTCGGACAGGCGCAGTTCCTGCCATTGCAGCCAATTGGGGGATGAACCAGTGGATGGAGGATCTCTCTCTCTCTCTATGTAACTCTTTCAAATAAATAAATCTTTAAAAAATAAAAAGACAAAAGAAAATCGGTGGAGATCTAGAATCAAACTACTGCCCTTTTTGTTTCTTATATGAGCCAATGTTTTCTGTCATGCCAGCCAGGATCATTCAGCAGGTGAATAATACACGAGCGTATAATGAGCTGTAGGTCCATGTAGATCCACCTTGACCCCTTAAACTGGTATGAGCCTGGTCCAGGCAGGGGTCTGTCTATCTTCACAGCAAAGGGAACCAAACCTATATTCTACAGGTCTTGGGATAATAGGAACTACCTCTGTGTGGTTCCACTGCTCTCTTCACCTCCCTGTCTCACTAGTCAAGAAGACTCTACAAGGTTCTAGAATAAGCAAAACTTTGCAAAAGAATAAGGTATAAAGGAAAGTGAATGGTTTGCCCAAGAGAAACAGAGTTATCAACCTGTGAAGCCATGATGCTAAGGACAATGCTATTTCTACTACCCAACTGTACCTCTAAAAAGAAAAAATTTCAATTAATATGAAAAAAATTAAGTTAATTAGTATATTTTGGATGTTACCTGAATTTAGGTGTTGCTATTTTCTAAACACTAGGTTAATTTTCATTTAATAACATGAATTAAGATACATCTAGGCCACTGAATGTGAAGCAAAGCCTAACAAAATTTCATAGGTCCAAATCACACCACTTTCTTTTCTATCTAGTTTTCTTACCAAAACCTGAGATTTGATTCTGTGTATTAAAGCATCACACTATATTTCAAGCAATCAAATTTGTACAGTGATAGGAAAAAAAAAATCACAATAGTTATATAATTCTTATATTCAAGTAGCTAAAAAAATCACTGGTATTAAAATATATAATATCCACCTATTTATAGGCACACATGTAATAATTAGCAGAAGTCAGTCCGTCTGGCTACCACTAACAGAACACATTCTAGATGCTAAATAAGCACCACTCCACGCACTGTGCTAACTGAATCAACAGAACAACCCTACCAGGTACCATTATTACCCCCATTATACAGACGAGGAAACCATCCTCTATGGTCAAATGACCACACCCGAGCTGTCCAACATCCAGCAAAAACTCCCTCTCAAAATCCTAAGCTTGCTTCCCGTGCTCCTTGAGACTCCTGCTGAATCATCAATTCACTCCCAGGGCTATTCTTCACGCAGAACAGCTCCCTTCATTTTCATTTAAAATTGAAGACGACTCTGCCTCTTCCATCATCCCAAACCCCAGAGACCAGACTGGAAATTCACAGGTCACAAGGCTCATGGACTCCTTCAAAAGTCCTTCCCCTTGATAAAGGCTAGGCAGGGAGTTAGTGAGCAAAGAAGCTGACAAACCGCCAGCAGCATTTGTTGCTGTAGCCATGCACAGCCTAAAACTCCATCCACTTCTGTGCTTATCCAACAGGGCTGCAGGTTCACTATGCCCACTCCCCGCCATGCACCTGAGCCTCACTTCCCATCATGCACAAGACACCATGATGACAGTCCTAGAGATCAACACTTGCCTAAAGCCTCACCCAAGCTCGCATCCCATTGGTATATGCAGTTAGGGCACTAGACCCCACCCTATAGAGACCACCCAAGCTTCAGTGGGAGCAGTGCTATTTCTTCAGGGAGAGAGACTGCATGCATCTTGTCAGAGTGTGTACTATACCTTTAAACAAATCCTGTCTTCCTGTATCTCCATCTGTCTCTCTGTTCTGAATTCTTCTCTACTGCAAACCACAGTGATGGCATGCTGGGTCTCTCTCAGAGGGGGCTGCCGACTGCTGACCACCTGTCAGCCTACTGGCCATACTTCCAGCCATAAATTTAAGGGTCACCATGAGACTTGCTGAGAGTCAAAAAGCTAAGCCTGGCCGGCGCCGCAGCTCACTAGGCTAATCCTCCCCCTTGAGGCGCCGGCACAGCGGGTTCTAGTCCCGGTCGGGGCACCAGATTCTGTCCCGGTTGCCCCTCTTCCAGGCCAGCTCTCTGCTGTGGCCAGGGAGTGCAGTGGAGGATGGCCCAAGTGCTTGGGCCCTGCACCCCATGGGAGACCAGGAGAAGCACCTGGCTCCTGCCATCGGATCAGCGTGGTGTGCTGGCTGCGGTGGCCATTGGAGGGTGAACCAACGGCAAAGGAAGACCTTTCTGTCTGTCTCTCTCTCTCTCACTATCCACTCTGCCTGTCAAAAAATTAAAAAAATAAAAAAAAAAGCTAAGCCTAAGAGGCTCACACCTCAGGGGCTATCCCTACAGAAGTCAAGGAATGTCACAAGCCTCAAGTCCAGCTGCCCAGTAATTTGTAAAAGGACAAAGCCTGGCCTGTGCCCCGTCTGTGTGGAAGGCACCTTGCTGCACTATACCTGTGTGTGGAAGATACCTTAATAAACTCATCAGCTTCAGACTGCTGCTCAGTTCTGGGATTTACACCCTGCTCTACAGAAAACCCCCCTGAAATCTTTGTGGAGCAAATGAACTTTATAGAAGCGACTTTGGAAAAAATTCACATGCATACCGACTCTCCCAAGCAATCCGATCCCTGGACCCCAGGGAGCTCTGCTAAAGCTTTTCCATTTGGAGCCTGCCCTCCACCCACCCTCCACCCTGTGACTCCTTCAAACACCCCTACGTCCAAACCACCTGGAATGCTGGCTCACAGCAGTATCATTGGAATTTTTTTTGGTAATATACCTTTTTTATTTCAAATCACGCACTTAATTAAAAAAACTAATACATTTACCAGAGGGTACAAAGAGACAGAAGTTGCCACATACTGATGGCCCTTATTACCCTCCTCCCAGTTCCCATCTCCAGAGGCAGCCAGATCCCTCTGCATTCTGTCTTCTTGTCAGGATGTCCTATGTATGCACCTGTAACCAAATCTCACTACCTTGCAGCCTTTGACAGATTTATCCAGTCCCAGTATCTCATTCATAGCTTGCACAACTATCCCCAGCATTAACATAGTTAACACCTGAATGCTGGCCTGTGTTCCAAGCTTTCCTGCACCACTCAGGACTGCAGGCCTTGAGTTCATCTTTCACCCCTACAGCTAACATCCTGTGTTAGATTTAACTGAGATGTTTCTCAGGAACTTCAAGCTTTGTTCATATAAAGTAATACCCCATCTACCCCTTGGCCTTTTGCCATTTCAAAGGAAACACACAGTAGCCTATCACTGACCAATCAAAGGCAAGCCACCCACACTATGGACTAACCAGAGGCCCACACATAAGCTGACCACATACTGCTCATCCCTAACTTGGAACTGTAAGATTCACAGCCTTTATTCCCTTAGGGAGCCTTGGAACTGAGTGACAGCTGCCTAGCTCCTTGCTCTGTACATTGCAATAAATGCCTACTTTCTTCCAGAAGCCCAGTGTCAGTGACTGGCTTACTGCAAGCCAGAAGAACAGACCCAGTTCTGGGGTGCTATGTAAACTTCTCCAGCTAGTTGTGGGGTGTTCTATAGCACACATCGGTCACCATCCCATGCTTAGAGACTTGTGGTCGTATTATTAGCAGGTGTTTCATGCTCCACTTTATGGCTCACTGGAATCAGCTTTGGATCAGGCTCCCCAGTGATGGAGTCGAGCAATCTGCATTTTAAACACTGTGTCTAGGATATTCTTATGACCCAGTCACATTTCAGACCCATTCCTAAGGACACAAGGACTTGACTGTGAACTTCTGCTCCAAAACACTCATTTTACAGCTTGACCCGGCCTCTTGACATCAGTCCAGAAAATTTTAACAGCAATGTGATAATTCACCACCTGCATGCATCTTTTTTTTTTTCCTGGCTTATCAGTGACCAGCACTTCCCACCCCACTCAACAGTCTACTCCTCCTTTCGCCATGACCACACTCACCTCTTACTCTTCTTATAGTTCTCCAGCTGCTGGGAATGCATGTGTTTTTGTCTTTCTAACTCACACTGCCCACACAGGTCCTCCAGGTGCAGCAGGTGGTCTTCTACCTCCTCAAAACTGGCCTCAAGATGAGCTGAGAGCACATGAGAAAGAAAGCAGCAGTCAATGTCAAAGATCAGAACCCCTCATCAAGATAAGAAAAAGCGTCAAGAACACCAAAGTTTAGATTTTCTAGAGTTGTTTTGCATTCGTTTTACATTCTTTATTCAACTTTCTTAAAGCAAGCTAGAACACACTGACCAACAGTAAAACACTTCATAAGTTACCTTTTCTGAGTATGTTTCAACACTGTCTGAAGCTAACATTCCAAAATACTTTGAAGACTCTATTAACCAGGATGATGAAGAAATGGAGTATTGAAATTAATCAAATCCTATAGCCTAATGATCCCATATACCACACATGCATAACCAATTTTCACATAATTGAGAATACAGCAAAATATAATTAACACGTTTTATACCTAACAATTTAATATTTATGATTCCAAGTTACTTTAGCATTTGTTTCACTTCTTCTACTATGTCATGTACATAAATATTCAACACATGGTAGACACAAAGGCACTTCAAAAAAACACCTGGAAAAACGGAATTAAAAGAAATTTATATTGGTGCAAAAATTTTTGAAATCCAAGCAGCTTTTTTCATAAGCTGCATTTTCCATGAACTTTCTGAAGATTTCACAAGGCACCAAAATTAACTTATCTTTTAATTCCACTTTTCCATGAATATTCTGAAGTGCCCCCCTATGTACAAATACACCATAAGCACAGGTTACGGGGCCAGTCAGTGGTTGGCAGGGAAAGGCCTCAGCTCTGTCTGCCAGCTGGGTGGTCTTTCACACCACACGGCCTCTGGACCACTTAGATTTGCAGCTTAACCGGAACATGGAGGTCATCTAGTCAAATCTCTCACTGCAGAGTCAAGACCAAAGCATAGAGAAACTAACTCACTGCCTTTCCCAAGGTCAAACAATTAGATTAGGTCAAGGACATTAGGAATCCAACTTGAATCCCTTTTATACTACAATGATTTCACAATTGTAGGGGTGAGGATTTGTCTTTTTCTCAAACAACAGAAAAGCCCAAGAGGACAATGATATTTTTAATGCTTATTTATTTATTTTCATCTACTAAAAAGGCAGAGAGAGAGAGAGAGAGAGAGAGAGAGATCGAGAGAGAGATCGAGATCCAGAGATCTTCCATTTGCTAATTCACTTGCCAAATGCCAGCAACAGCCAGGGTTGGTCCAGGCGAAAGCTAGGAGCCAGAACTCCATCTGGGTGTCCCAAATGGGTGGCAGGGCCCCAAGCACTTGAGCCATTATCTCCTGCCTCTTGCGATGCATTAGCAGGAAGCTGGATTGGAAGCAGAGGACAGAGGACTCAAACCAGGCATTCCAACATGGGACAAGGGTGTCCCAGACTATAGCTCAAGCAGCTACATCACAACACCTGCCCTTGTCAAAGGTGTTAGAACCGCTGTCAGACAGCCTCCTGATCATTTACTGAACACCCACGAACACCTGCTGGGTGTTCACTGGGATAAAAAGATGTGAGGGACAGGTCTTGTGGCTGCACCTTACAAGAGAGTCCAGCTGGAAGATGCAAGGTTTGTGTACTGCTTGCTGGCACTCCCACCTGGGGACAGCTGGTGAATTTTTTACACAAGCTGTGGTAGCTGCCTGAGTGACACGGGATAAGAATGTCCTCAAGAACTCCCCCTATCCTCCAGGTGGTAACGAAGAAGCCCAGGAGCCGCGTATGTCTTCAAGGTCTCCCCCAGTGAATGTGGGACCTGGCACTGCGCTCATCGCCTGCTCAAGGACCCAGGAACACCCTCCTCCTCGGAAGGCCTGCCAGCTCTCCTCACGCTTCTTACTTGAGCAGGGGGCTGTGATGACAAGGGGCTGCCCCTATTAGGAGGGACTCCAAAAGCCAGTTGGTGATCTGAGCAGGCTGGGACTCATTGGGAAAAACCCTGATATCCGGACCTCGCAGGGGCTGTCTGAAAGAACAGGTCCCTCCAGGAGGTCAGGGATGGGGACAGGAGATAGACAAGCTCTGGCTTCTTGCATCTGCGCCTCTTGGAGGGCAGTGGTTCCACACTGGGAGCTCCCTAGTCCATCCCCTCACCACTCTGAGATTTATGCAGTCACAAATTGAAGATCAGTCCCTCATGTGCAGCAGCAGAGCCAGGTGGGCCCTACAAATAGTTTCTAATATAACAATTTTTTAAAAATATTGATTTATTTATTTGAAAGAGCTACACAGAGAGAAGGAAAGGCAGAGAGAGAGAGAGAGAGAGAGAGAGAGAGAGAGAGGTCTTCAATCTGCTGATTCACTCCACAACTGGCTGCAACTGCTGCTTGCTGCTCACCATTGCTATTCTCCAACTTGCTCCTGAATTCTTCCACACAAAGCCAGGAGCCAAGAGCCTCTTCCAGGTCTCCCATGCAAGTGCAGGGGCCCAAGGACTTGGGTCATCCTCCACTGCTTTCCCAGGTCATAGCAGAGAGCTGGATCGGAAGTGGAGCAGCCGGGTCTCGAACTGGCACCTATATAGGATGCTGGCATTGCAGACAGCAGCCTTACACTCTATGCCACAGCGCTGGACCGAACAAGAAAATTCTAAGTGGGTGTCAGGATCACAGCTTGGCTGGACAAGCAGCAGGGTGGGGCTTTCCAATCTCACCCTCCACTTCTTACAGAGCTGTGGGCCAGACTGTGTTATCTTCCTCACCGTCCCAAAGTGTCTTGCTTTGTGCTTCGACACAGGATAAAGCTATTTTACCGAGAGAGAGAGAGAGAGAGAGAGAGAGAGAGAGAGAGAGAGAGAAAGAGAGAGAGGGAGGGAGGGAGGGAACACGCTTACAGTAGAGGGGAGGCACATGTCAGTGGCAACCCAACCCCACAGAGCTGAGGTGCTGTGGACACTGGAAGGAGATGGGGCGGGGATGGAAAGCCCTGCAGGACAGCTCTCCTTTGTTGCACGCGGCTGCCCTCCAGTGGGGAAGGAGCAGGAAAGCAGGAGCAACTGGCGGCGCAGCCCTCCCCAGAACAGCTGTGACACCCACACAACTCCTTCATCTACCTTCCGATCTTCATACGACTTTCTGAATCAGCTTTCGTCATGGTCATGGCAGACTTCAAGCAACTCCTCAAATTTCAGCTTGTCATTGTGGCTTTTTTTAGGATGCAAAATTTTGCCTGTCTTTCAATGACCTATGTTTGAATCAAAGATCTCATGGAGTCTAGATGCATCCACACTTCCTAGTATCTTAAATTTTAACCCTATTGAGCACCTGCGCTCTTAAAAACTCTCTTGTCTATTTAGTAGGGCCTAAGGCTTACCAGCATGCATGGTGGAGGAGGGGTGCAGATGAAATTTTATTGACAAGTGAAAATGTGACAAGCCACTTAGCAGCTCTCTTCAGACATTTTAGGGGCAGGCGCCGTGGCACGGGGTTAAGCTACCTCTTGGAACACCAGCATGCCATATGGAAGTGCCAGTTCACGTCTCAGCTACTCCTCTTCCCATCCAGCTCCCTGTTACTGCGCATGGGAAGCAGCAGATGACAGCTCAAAATGCTTGGGTCTCTAGCACCCACATGGGAGAACCAAATGGAGTTCTTAGCTCTTGGCTTTGGCCTGGCCCAGCCCCAGCTGTTGTGGCCATTTGCAGAGTGAACCAGCCAACAGAAGACCTTTCCTTGTTCCCATCACTCTGCCTTTCACATAAATAAATATTTTTTTAAAACAAGACATTTTAGGTTATGCTTTTTATCTTGATATAATCCTGTAGACTTCTAAGTCTAGATTGATAACGCAGTTCCTGGTGTTTTGGGATGTACATGCAGGAACTGCAAAAACAGCCACCAGACAAGCATTGCATAAATGCCATCTGAGTGAACGATGGCCCCATACACGGAGGTGGTCCCGTGAGATTCTAACAGACTGGGAAACTCCTATGGCCTAGTGACCCAGCAGCCAACACGACATTTGACTGCAATGCATCTCACATGTCTGTGTGATGTAAACAGCACCACAGCATGCAATGTCAGCTGTATAAAACTAGCACATGTGACTATGCACATAATACTTGGTAATGACCATAACAGCCATATTATACTTTTGGTCATCATGTCAGAGTATATTCTACTTGTAAATATGTTTTCTGTAGGGGCCAGCATTGCGACATAGTGGGTAAAGTCCCCACATGTGATGTGGGCATCCCACAGAGGCATTGGTTCATGGCCTGGCTGCTCCCCTTCTGATCCAGCTCCCTGCTACTTAATGGTCCGAGAAAAGCAGAGGAAGACGGCCTAAGCATTTGTGCCTCCGCTGCCCATGTGGGAGACCTGGATGAAGCTCCTGGCTCTAGCCTGGCCCAGTCCAGGCCACTACGGCCATCTAGGGAATAAACCAGTAGATGGAAGATCTCTCTGTCTCTAATTCTTTCAAATAAAATAAAAAAAAATGAATCTAAGGCCGGCGCCGTGGCTCAACGGGCTAATCCTCCGCCTTGTGGCGCCGGCACACCGGGTTCTAGTCCCGGTCGGGGCACCGGATTCTGTCCCGGTTGCCCCTCTTCCAGGCCAGCCCTCTGCTGTGGCCCAGGAGTGCAGTGGAGGATGGCCCAAGTGCTTGGGCCCTGCACCCCATGGGAGACCAGGAAAAGCACCTAGTACCTGGCTCCTGCCATCGGATGAGCACGGTGCGCCAGTCGCAGCGCGCCGGCCGTGGCGGCCATTGGAGGATGAACCAACGGCAAAGGAAGACCTTTCTCTCTGTCTCTCTCTCTCACTGTCCACTCTGCCTGTCAAAAAAAAAAAAAAAAAAAAAGAATCTTAAGAAAAAAAGCTTGTTGTAAAATATCCTGGGGCCAGCGCTGTGAGGCATTATGGGTGGGGCCGCCGCCTGCATGTGAGTGCCGGTTCTGGTCCCGGCTGCTCCACTTGCAATCCAGCTCTCTGCTTTGGCCTGGGAAAGCAGTGGAAGACGGCCCAAGTCCTTGGGCCCCTGCACCCACATGGGAGACCCGGAGGAGGCTCCTGTCTCCTGATTGGCACAGCTCTGGCATTGTGGCCAACTGGGGAGTGAACCAGCGGATGGTGGCCCCCTCTCTTTCTCTGCCTCTCCTTCTCTCTCTGTTTAACTCTTTGAAATAAATAAATACATCTTTAAAAAAAATCCTGTCGTATGATGCTGATGCCTTGACCGCACTGAGAGGTCACATGCAGTGACTGACCTACACCATCTAGGTCTAAGTGTACTTTGTGATGTTTTCACAAGCATACACTCAACTAACAATGCATCAGCGTAGCCCACTGTTAAGCAACACATGACTGCATATGTGACCATGGAATGTTTGAATGAAGTAATTTTCAAAACCTAAATATTAATCATTGAACAATTACATCTAAGACTTCTAAGCATGTCAGTAAGTGCTACTTAAGAAGTTTATGTGGGGGAAACAGGCAAAACCACACTGCAATAATTGCCATTTAGATGACATATTTTCATTATTTTATTCAGTGAAAAACTGACTAGGAGATGGAGCCTAGGAGCTAGTATTAACAGCACTGGAGAAGAGAGATTCAGCTCATTTGGTGATAACTAGTTTGACAGGGTCTTATAGTGCACAAAAGACGATCATGGCTAATGGGATTATTTGAAAGGCGATTTTCACTTTGATTAGAGATAAGAACTAGAATAATTCAATTTAACCTAGAATCCATGTAACTCCAAGCTACTCGATTCCTTCAGCATCACACGTGCAGACTGAGCACACGCAGGACTGGTTAAGAGAAGGGCTTTGAAGCCCACACTTGGAAACCCAGCCCTGCCCCTGACAGATGCGAGGCCATGCAATGGCTACCCCTGCGCAGAGGGCAGCAACACACACCTGCACAGCAGCCGAGGGCATTCACTGGGCTGCACCACCTGAACCGGGCACCTGACAGTAAATGACTGATGGCTGAATACAGGAAAACATAGGCAGAAAACTGTTACAAAGATTACATTCAAGTCATTTAACAATTTGGCTTACCAGTAATGATCATGATACAAACAAAAATCAATGGATCTTATAGATTAAAATATGAATAAAATTATCACTATTCCTGATAAATTTATATACTATAAATTATATGGCTATTCTAGGCTATGTTTTCAGACTTAAGACTCCCTGAGGTGAGAGGAATGAAATGTCAAATGATTTTCCTACAACGAAAGTAATGTCACAGAGTCAACAATTACTCTGTATTGGAAAATGCACACATTCTTTTACCTTTCATATTTTTATTTGGACAGGCAGCAATTTCCATTGAGATTCTAGCTCTGCTGGTTGCCTACAGAGATACGAAGCTGGTCATTAGGCAAGCTTCTCATAGATAGAGATTCTGTTCTAGGCACAGCCTGTATTGCTGCCCTACTCACTCTTCAGTTAACAATGTCAGGACCGGTAGGAAACGGGCCAGTGAACTAGTGTCAGCGTGAAACTCCAAGAGAGACAGAAACCAACCAGGCACCCTTCAGAAAAGAATACACCATCGGACCTGTGTGTTGAATGGAAAATTTCGAATACAGAAGTCTCAGGGGAGGGGGCAGCAAGTGTTCCGCCTAAGCGGTGAAGACGCCTGTGTCCCACGCCGGAGTGCTGGTTGGGCACCCAGCTCCAGCTTCCTGCTAATGTGCACCCTTGGAGGCAGCAGGGATGTGGGAGACCTGGATTGAGTCCCAGCTCCTGGCTTCAGCCTGGTCCAGTCCTGGCCACTGCCTGCATCTGAAGTGAACCAGCAGACGGAACTGTTTTTTATTTCTTCTCTCTTTGCCTCTCAAATTTAAAAACAAAATAATAATAAATGCTCAAGATAGACACTAGTCACTTTAGCTACCACTAAATTCATATTTACATTCCCTCCTTTAAAAAGCATCACAGCCTCCTGAATCAAGTTAAACCCTAACTTAGCACCAGGGACCCATGGTCCTCTGGCCACCTCTTCACACCTTGGCTGCTACTTTCTTTCCCCTATTCTGCATGACAGCAAATCAGGATCACTCCCTATTCCAGAGAACCACGGGCCCTCATGTCCTTGCTTCCCAAGTCGCTGCTTACTCCACTGCCCAGCTCCCTCTGTCTTTCAGACTCAGTCCAGAGCTGTTCCTCAGACCTCTGATCCTTACACAGGACTTATGTTCTGACAAAAGCTCTTTTTTAAAAAAAAAAAATTTATTTATTTATTTGAAAGTCAGAGGTTACAGAGAGAAGGAGAGGCAGAGACAGAGAGAGAGATCTTCCATCAGCTGGTTCACTCTCCAATTGGCTGCAACGGCCAGAGCTGCACGGATCTACGTAAGTGCAGGGGCCCAAAGAATTGGGCCATCTTCTCTTGCTTTCCCAAGCCATAGCAGAGAGCTGGATCATAAGTGGAGCAGCCAGGACTCAAACCAGCACCTATATGGGATGCTGGCACTGCAGGTGGTGGCTTTACCCACTCCACCCCAACAAACAACTTCTGTATTCTGTCATCCCTCCCAGAAATCAGTAAGGGTCTTTTTTTGTTTTCTTTTTTCTTATTATTATTATTTCTTTTTTTATTTTTGACAGGCAGAGTGGACAGTGAGAGAGAGAGACAGAGAGAAAGGTCTTCCTTTGCCGTTGGTTCACCCTCAAATGGCTGCCGCGGACAGCGCGCTGCGGCCGGCGCACCGCGCTCATCTGATGGCAGGAGCCAGGTGCTAGGTGCTTATCCTGGTCTCCCATGGGGTGCAGGGCCCAAGCACTTGGGCCATCCTCCACTGCACTCCTGGGCCATAGCAGAGGGCTGGCCTGGAAGAGGGGCAACCGGGACAGAATCCGGTGCCCCGACCGGGACTAGAACCCGGTGTGCCGGCGCCACAAGGGGGAGGATTAGCCTGTTGAGCCACGGCGCCGGCTCTTTTTTTGTTTTCTTTAAAAAATGTCTTCCTTATTTTACTTATTTGAAAGAGAGAGAGAGAGAGGGAGGGGAGGAAGGGAGAAGAAGGAAGGGGGGGGGGAGGGAGGCAAGCAGGCAGGCAGGCAGAGGGAGATCACCTATCTATTGGTTCACTCCCCAGCTACCTGTAACAGCCAAGGCTGGACCAGGCTTGAAGCCAGGAGCACAAACTCCATCCCACGTAGGTGGCAAGAACCCCAGCAGTTAAGCTATCAATCACCTGCTCCCTTTCAGGGTGTGCTTTAGCAGGAAGTTAGAATGAGAAGCAGGGCTAGGACCAGACTCCAGGCACCTGATAAGGGATGCAGGTGTCTCAACTGGCGTCCTTATAGCCATGCTAAATGCCTGCCCCCAGCAAGGGTCTTAATGGTGAAGCCTGCATCATTCCATCTTTATACCCCTTTATACTTAGTCTCCTGAATTCAATAAAGAATGATCTCTGCTGATAGTGATTCTATGACTCTAAAATGAAAAATAACCAAGAAAACTAATCTATGACTCCCATATAATTTAAATATTAAGACATTGTGGGCTGGCGCCGCGGCTCACTAGGCTAATCCTCCACCTGCGGTGCCAGCACCCCAGGTTCTAGTCCCGGTTGGGGCTCTGGATTCTGTCCTGGTTGCTCCTCTTTCAGTCCAGCTCTCTGCTGTGGCCCAGGAGGGCAGTGGAGGATGGCCCAAGACCTTGGGCCCTGCACCCGCATGAGAGACCAGGAGGAAGCACCTGGCTCCTGGCTTCGGATTGGCGCAGCGCGCTGGCCACAACATGTCAGCTGTAGCAGCCACTTGGGAGGTGAACCAACGGAAAAAAAGAAAACCTTTCTCTCTCTCTCTGTTTAACTCTGCCTGCCAATAAAAATAAATAAATAAATAGACACTGTGTTATGGGGCATAGCAGGTAAAGCCACCGCCTACAGTGCCAGCATTCCATATGGGTGCTGGTTCGAGTCCTGGCTGCTCCACTTATGATCCAGCTCTCTGCTGTGGCCTGTGAAAGCAGTAGAAAATGGCCCAAGTTCTTGGGCCCCTGCACCCGTATGGGAAGACCAAGAGGAAGCTCCTGGCTTTGGATCAGCCATTGCGGCCAACTGGGGAGTAAACCAGCGGACGGAGGACCTCTCTCTCTGCCTCTCCTTCTCTCTCTGTGTAACTCTGACTTTCAAATAAATAAATTAATCTTAAAAAAAAAAAAAGACAATGTGTTAAATTTTGTAAAGGAATAGGTCAAACATGAGCAGACCTGAGAGAGCCCAGTAGACATTACACGTCAGCCCAGGCTGCACTGCCAACACGCAATGGAAACTTTCCATTTTCACTCTTAACAGATTTGAAATAAAACACAAAAGAAATGTATTGAAAAAAATTCTTCCTTTTTTATATTAAAAATCTTTTATAAATTTCTTCAAATAATTAGAAGCACATATATAATATGTATTCTGAGTACTCCATATTGAATTTAAACTGGCAGAAATTTAATTTCCCTATCACAGCCTGCACATTTCCTGTTACGAGCTGCACATATGAGTAATCTGGTAACCAACTTAGAATACACGAACAGAAAGCCCTCGCTGGCCTCCACGGACATAAATATACCTCACCAGGAAGCTCAAGCCCCACCATTTTGCCCGGCGTAACAACAGCATATGTCTCACTCAGTGATCAGCAGGAAAGATAGGTGGGAGTTTATCGTGAGAGCCATTTGGGAACGCCTGACAGCTGTGCAGGAAAGAGCTTCACAAATCGTTGTGGGAAGACTGTCCCAGAGGAAGGGCAATTCTGTTTGGAATTTTCCTTTGTGTCATTTGTTTCAAACACAGATCATCTGTAGCATAGCCACTGATACATGAAGAACCCAGCAGCACTCTAAAATTAATTATCTCAGTGAGTTCTTCTCTAACAAAATAATTAGCTTCATGGAACAAAGGAATCTCGCTTCAAACTCTTGGGTCACAGAATCCCAGCTGTAAAGGACTGCGAGGCACTTCAAATGCTTACGCTACACTTCTGTGTTGAAAGGAAATAGGCATCGACAGTGTGGTAGTGCAGAAATGTTAGGACAGGCATAACTTGCAAAGCCACTATGGAGCAGATGAGATCCATGTAGGAGACCAGAAGGTGTCCAAGAGAAATCATGTGCCTCTAGATGGGTCTAATCTTAGCAAGTACCTGGCCAATAAGATAATCTAGTTCCTCAATCACAAACTGCTAGGACAGCTCTCCTGTGAGACGGCCTCTCAAATTCTGCACAAACCGTAAAACAATAACCTATCAGGAAAGGTCAGAACAAAAACAGGGTACTCAGTTAATGGCAGCCATTTTCTTATCTCATTTGGTTAACTAAGAATTAACAGAATGTGTTCTAGATGAAGGTCATATAAGGTCATTTAGGATAAACTAAGAGAAAATTCAGACATGCCCTTGCTGGTTTTTGCACTTCAGTAAAAGGATAGGATTAGACTGCCCTCTAGTGGAAGTTTAAGAGAATTCAATCACTACAGTACTTTTCTAATATTGCAATTTTTGTAAGAAACACATTGATTGCTTCAGAGAGTAAAAAAGTACACAGAATCTGGGTACAAGTGTCCCTTCACCCCTACACACATCTCTGGGTGTGCAGAACACTTCACTGTGCATCTCCTGCTGTGGCTTTGCATTCTCAACTGTTCTGCAGCACAAGCAAATTGCCTAACACCCATCGGAACCCTTCTATCACAGAGCAATGGTTCTGTAAAGCTGCGAATCCTAGAGAACCCCAGTAGAAAGCCAGCATCTGGATGGCAGTTGCCAGGCCTTGCTTACTGCTGCCTCCCAGACCCATGAACAGCGCAGAGTCATCCACAGCGCATGTCTAATGCATATGCTCAGTGTGCTAGGTGCTGTCTATTCATCATCTCACCTCTCCCCCACCCACCCTGTGAGGCAGCTACACTCCTTCCTCTGCATTCTCAGGGAACTGGTCCAAAGACCACCACCTCCCCACTGTGGACACTAAATTCTAAGGATATTCAGTTCCCTATATTAAGTGTGCAGTACTTATAAGATGGCATTGTATTTGTATATAACCTACCCACATCCTCACACACTTTCATCATCTCTAGGTCATATACATAATACAGTGTGAGTGCTCTAACAAGGAAAATCTGCATGTGTTTAGTGTAGATGCAAATATTTCTGAATATGTTTGATCCACAGTTGGTTGAATTGCAGATGTGGAACCCAAAACACAAAGGCTGAGAGTACTCTGACTCACTTTGCAAATGAAGAAGCTAAAACCTGGAGCAATTAAGACCCCCGCACAGGCATGGCAGTTAGGAAGCTGAGGAATTGGGATCTGAGAGTTCATACCTCTTGTTTCCCAGTTTCCTACCTTCCTTTAGCATTTAATGACAACTCTTTCAATAACTATCAATGAAGGCAAGCTTTGGTAAGCCAGATCGGTCCTATTCCACAAAATACCAATATGAACGGATTAGCTGTTGTTACTCAACAATTCCTGAGGGGCCACATAACCAGGAGTCATATTTATTAAGCAGCAGGATAGCAGCTAAAAGTATTAACAGAAGTCTAAGCTGAGGGTGGGTTCTGTGGCACACTGACTTAAGCTGCTTCTGAGAATGCCTGCATTCCACTCAAAATGCCTGGTGGGAGTCCTGGCTGATCCATGCTTCCAATCCAGCTCCCTGCTAATGGTCCCAGGAGGCGGCAGAAGATGGCCCAAATACTGGGGCTCCTGTCACCTAAACAGGAGGCCCGGATGGAGTTCCAGGCTCCTGGCCTTAGCCCAATTTGTTGTGGGCATTTAGGGAGTGAACCCCTGTGAGCACTGGCTCTCTCTTCCCCTTCCCATCCTCCTCCTTTCAAATATAGGCACTCTGCCTTTCACATAAAAAGTCTTTCAAAGAAAAAAAGCCTTTCAAAATAAGAGTCTAAATTTCTCACATAATACTCTTTAATAAGGGCAAACGCCCTCCTCTCCCACCTCCCAGACAACAAGGCAAGATCGAAAGGGGTAAGCAGCCTAGAAAATGGAGAGGCTGGACACATTATATCTGACAGTGAGCAGTTAAAAAGTTCAAAGAAGTTAGAGTTAGTTACAATTTTCTTCTAAGGTACTTTTTATTTGTTGTTACTGTTTGGCTATTTAAGCTTTGTAATATAAGATCAAGGTATTGATGTGATGATAGGAGATATTTTGAGGCTATCAGAGAGGGAGAGAATATGAGAATGAATCCAGGAGGATACAAATGAACATTGAAAACACTTGGTTCTTCCAGTATCTAAGAATGACGCATAACCTCAGTAAAAAGAATGTATCCAGGGCACTGATAGATACCTTTATGAAACCTACCCCACAGAATAAAGATTACCAGCACTGACTCCATGAAGCTTAAGCTGTCTACCTGCATGTCCCACAGTTTCAATACAACCACGGGTTCATTGAGAATTTTGAATTGGACCTTCCACAGTTATTCATTATTATGCATAAACGTCAAGCAAATAACAGCTATAGATGAAGCCCAAAGGTAGCATGTATTTCAAATGCTAAAGAATAATGCAGACTGGCAATATGTACAAAAACCAACCATTTAGATTCTGCTTGTCTCTCTGAAGCAAACTAGACAAACTCTCCAGAGTCCACAGTTAGATGTAAGTTAGACGTGTTAGACGTAAGTCTGTAAGTTGGATATAGACTAGGGAGAACAAACAATTCAAATCTACTTAGAAGTGACTGCCCAGACAGGATTTCAGAGAGTCCTTTAGCGTAAATTCACCTTTAGTGACAGATGTTCCCAGAGGACAGAGAACTCCAGTAGGCAATGGGAACCTGACCGGTTGCCGACGAAGCCACAGTGCAGCTACTGTTCTCAGCACCAACTGTTCTCAGGATGCTAGAATCCTGACCCAGAATGAAAATGGAGTATTTTGAGAAAGAGTTAGGTAGATTGCATTTTCTAAATAGTATTAGCTATGAACACTAAGAATTGTGGCGGAAAAGGAGTCAGTCAGTAAAGTGGCATCAGAGAACAAGTAGGAACCAGCTTGTGATGCAGCCGGTTAAGCCTACACCTGCACCCAGTCTGGGTGCCCCACATCCAATCCAGCTCCCTGCTAACGTGCCTGGGAAAGCAGTGGAAGACACCTGAGTGCCTGGGTCCCTGACACCCACATGGGAGACCCAGATATAGAACTTGGCTCCTAGCTCAGTCCTGCCCAGCTCTGCCCATTGCAGTCATTTGGGGAGTAAATCAGCAGACGGAAGATGTCTCCCTGTCTCTCCCTTTCTCTATCATTCTGCCTTTCAAGTGAATCTTTAAAAAAAGAACACGCAGCTATAAACAACTCACTCTCAGCTGGTTGGAGGAAAGAGAGAGGTCGTCAGAGCAGAGCATCTGCAAACAATCACACAAGCAAACCACTTGACGCAAAGCTGAACACTAACAAGTTAAGAAGAAAATCCCAAGTACTCGGAGGGCTATTTTCTTAGTCACCTGAGGCTTGAGAAGAACCATCACCACACCCAGGAGAGGGAAACAAGGCAAAGGGAAACCAGTCTTCCAGTCCTCCCAAGCCGCAGAACCTCTTTTCCTCACTCCACTTCAGAAACAACAAAAGCCCACCCCAAGAAGGCCAGTTAACAGCCAGGGCCTTGAAGAACTGTTAATCCCAGCACCGCGTCCCTCACCGAGGAGGTCATCCCTGTGCTGGGAATCCTGGGCATGCACCCAATTAACCGTGTGATCCTGGGCAAGGCACACCTTGCCACGCCTCAGTTTCTTTATCCAGTAAGTGGGGACAGTAAGTACTATTATAGGGTTCTTGCCAAGATTACAGGTAGCATTGTAAGGCAACAAACAAACTGACTCGGTAGGTGCTGTAAAAGCTGGTATCAGCAATGGCTTGCCAAATACCATTGTTCTGCTCTGTTCACATACACAAAAACTTGTTTCATCATTTCCGAATTACTTGCTTGTTTTGTTTTTCAATCAAGTAATATTAAACAACAGAAGGAGACGATGGAGTGTCCTTACCTTCTTACCTATAAGACTGGATCATATTATTAGTTCAAGAAGTTTATCTTCTGTATAGATAGCTCCTACCTGCTATTTCACTGAGATCTTAAGTTTGCTTAGAAAACAGCGTTAAATAAAAACGCAGGAGGCCATTGTTTTGGACTAAATTTTTACAAAGACTCCCAACAGATCAGGATAAAAATCAAAATAGAGTCACTAGTGCTGACAGAATGGCCGAATTTCCCAAACAGGCTCTAATTAGCATGATAATGGATCTTCCCCTACTTTAATTGTTACACAAAAATACAATAAACTGACATTACTGATCAGTTACTTTCCTAATGTTCTTTCCCATCTCACCTTTCAAGGAAATTAACTTTGAAATGACTAACTCTTAGGGCCGGTGTTGTGCCATACCAGATAAAGCTGCTGCCTTCGATGCCAGCACCCCATCTGGGCACTAATTTGTATCCTGGCTGCTCCACTTCACATCCAGCTCCCTGTTAGTGGCCTGGGAAAGGCAGCAGAAGATGGCCCAAGTGCTTGGGCCTCTGTTACCCATGTAGGAGCTCCTGGCTCCTAGCTTCAGCCCGGCCTAGCCCTGGCTCTTGCGGCCATCTAGGGAGTGAACCAGTGGATCAAAGTTCTCTCTCTTTCCTTTCAAAAAATCGATCAATCTTTGAAGGAAAAAAAAAATGACCTGACCAACTCTGTTTTCCGTTTCTGCTTCCTTCAACTTTTCTGTACCTATAAAACCAACCCACTCTGCTCAGTCTTTTGGGATATATGTGTGTGTGTGTGTGTGTGTGTGTGTATAAGATTTATTTACTTATTTGAAAGGCAAAGTTACAGAAAGAGAGGGAGAAACAGAGATCATCCATCCATTACTTCACTCCCAGATGGCCGCAATGGCCAGGGCTGGGCCAGGCCGAAGCCAGGAGCCAGGAGCTTCGTCTGGGTCTCCCGTGGTGGTAGCAGAGGCCCTAGCACTTGAGCCATCTTCCATTGCTTTCCACAGGCTATTAGCAGAGAGCTGGATCAGAAGTGGAGCAAATGAGACATGAACCGCCGGCACTGCAGGCGGTACCTTTACCCGCTGCATCCACAACAAAAGCCTTATATGTTCTATTTATGGGGTGAAGTGCTGCCTGATTCTGCAATCAGAAGTAAAGCCTATCAAGATATTTAAACAAAATTATTATAATTTTGTCCTTCGACACAGAGAGCCACAGTATTATCCTCAGATGCAGCGCTGTAAAATAATAATTTTGTGAATACTAATCCAAGAAAAAAAGGATGCCATCATAGTCCATGCGAATGAAAACTATAAACACAAATTTCCACAAAGTGTAAATTTAGCCAAACAAGTAAGCTCATTTAACTAGATTTGTTTGCTCCCTCATTAGTTTAAGGAAAGGAAAAAAAAAAAACACTCTTAAGACACCAAGTTCAACCAGATCTCAACTTTAAAAGCAACCCCTACAGTCAGGACAGAGTCACCCTAATTCTTTTTATTTTTTTCACTTGCATATTTTTTAAAGTTTGTATTTATTGAGAGGCAGAGAGAGAGGAATTTCCCATGCGCTGGATTACTCCCCACATACCCACAATGCCACTGCCAGAGCTGGTCAGGGCCAAAGCTGGAGCCAGGAATGCAATCTGCATCTCCCCCATGGGGGCAGGGACTCGACCACCTGAGCCATCACCCATCTCCCACTTTGGCGTGAAACTGGAATCAGGATCCAGAGCCAGGACTCGATCCAGGCAGTCTGAAGTGGGAAGTGGGTGGGTGTCTCACTCGCTAGGCAAAACTCCCATTCCTACATTTATATCTTTCAACAAAGAGATGAACAGCACATAAAATAGTGCCAAATCAAATTAAGAATAAAAAGAATAACATTCTGTTTCTTGAACTGAACTATGGTAGGAAAAGCCCTGTATTTTAGAAATCACGTCTATACTTTAAATAATTTTCTCTCTAATCCTTGGTTAACGGGACTAGAATTAACCAGAACTCGCTGTTTTTCAAAAATCCTGTTAACTAACAATGTAATGTATTTTCAGAAAACTTTGAAATTACATCCAGCCCTGTTTCAAATTGTGTTCATCCCTGAAAGCAGTGTTTAGAAGCAAACATCAGACTTACTGAGGCTGGCGGTCATGGACTCCAAGTCTGCTATCAAGCCCGGGAGCTGCTGTAGCTGCTCCTGCAACTCCAGCAGGCTCGTCTTCTTCTTCTCCCAGTGAGCGGAGAGCATGACCACCTCGCTGTCCACCAGCTGCAACACGGAAGGGGAGGACAGAGTGAAACCAGACGTAAGACGTCACAGCTACATGAAGAGAAGCGGTCGAGGTCAGCGTGGACAATCCCTCCACCCAGTGTGGATGACAGTGCGTTCAAGAAAATGAAGCTGTTTTCTTTTTAAGAAAAGAACCAACTTAATATTCAGTGCAGGAAACTCGAAATTACTGCTTGTATCAGTGCATCTCAACCCGGAGAAAAGTTCACAAATGACCTTAGAAATCACATCTAAGTACATGCTGTTTATAAGGAAACCATGTGTTTGGAAATCCAAATCCAAGGGGGAAAAAATAAAAAGTTACCACTAACAATCAAAAAGAAAATAAGCAAAACCAAAATCCAAACATAATTAAAGGGTGATTATTTGCTTTACAAAAGAATTCTTTTAATAGAAAGTTCCCTAATGTGTTCAGAATATATTATGAGTCAATATTCATTTACATGGGAACACTTCTTAAATAAGGAAGGTAAACAGTACTCATCAGGGAGTGTGAAAGAAGTGCTGAGACAGCACATCAGTTCTAGGCAAAGGAGAAAGAGATTTAAGTCAGCAAAGAAGGAGCTCAGGTGTACAGGAGTCCTAATAGCAGGGTTGTGAGACAGCCAGACTAGCCTGCGATAATTCTAACTATTTCCCCTCAGTACTGTAAAGAAAATGACACACATCAGTTTGTCCCAAACAACTGTGTTTTTGGTCTTAACATGGTGGACAGGGAATGATCTAGGGTAATACTCAGACGGAGCAAGAAGAGGTCATCTTTTGCAAACATCAACAATGGAGACCAAGACTGTGATAAAAATAAAGGTTGCAAAACACATTACAGAACAAAAGAAAATGGATTTGAATTTTTTATGTAAAATTACTGAGCTCAGTTACATTGTGTAAAAAAAAATAAATTAGATATCCCAAGATGAAGATTCTTCAAAAGATAAAATTTGAATTCAACTGATTTTTTAAAAAGACTTTATTTATTTGAGGCAGAGTTAAAACAGAGAGAGGGAAAGGCAGTCTTCTGTCCACTGCTTCATTCACCAAATGACCACAACGGCTGGAGCTGGACCAATCCGAAGCCAGGAATCAGGAGCTTCTTCTGAGTCTCCCACATGGATGCAAGGCCCAAACACTTGAGCCATCTTCTACTACCTTCCCAGGCCATAAGCAGAGAGCTGGATTGGAAAAGGTACAGCCAGGATACCAACCAACACCCATATGAGAAACCAGCGTCACAGGCAGAGGCTTAACCCACTATACCACAACGCCGCCGGACCCCGATTTTTTTTTTTTAAGATTTATTTATTTATTTGAAAGGCAGTTACAGAAAGAGAAGGAGAGACAAACAGAAAGATCTTCCATCCCCAGTGGTTCACTACCCAAATGGCTACAATAGCCAGAGCTGGGCCAATCCAAAGCCAGGAGCCAGGAGCTTCTTCCTGGGTGTCATGCACGGGTATAGAGGCCCAAGCACTTGTGCCACCCTCCACTGCTTTCCCAGGCACACTGGCAGGGAGCTGGACCAGAGGCGGAACAGCCAGGATCCATACAGAGTGCCAGTGCCACTGCTTTCCCAGGCACACTGGCAGGGAGCTGGACCAGAGGGGGAACAGCCAGGATCCATACAGAGTGCCAGCGCAGCAGGCAGCAGCTTTATCTGCTACACCACAGAATCAGCCCCTCAGCAGACTCTTACTAAATCTCACTACAGTAAGAACGAGCTTTGGAGGAATGAAGACATCAAAGAAAGATAGAAAATCACTTGCATATGGTGCTAGATTGTTTTGTTTCTACATTTAAGCTGCAACACTTCTCCATTTTTTTTCAGCCTACACTGGGGCAAACCACAACATCTCTCACCTTCAAACCTCAATCACACTACTTTGTGCACTTAAAAATGCATATTACAACTCTTCTTTACAAAGTTCTCTAAAAGCAGCTTTGAAACACTGCACTGTGCTAACAAATAACATTGTGATGCAACAAGGAAACTTAAATCTGAAGCCTGGATCTGTACCCATAAAAGCCATTTATAATTTCCAGTGGGCTCCTCTTAGCACTTATTATTCACTCCTGTTTCCGGTACTGGACACGCCATGGTAAGCAGAACAAAAAAGAAAAGTCCTGCCCTCTTGGGGTTTCTAATAGCACATCTTAAAAATTCTCTTAGCTTCACAATTTAAACTCTAAAACAGAAAAAAAAATTCCTGTAAAGTAGGGCTATCTTGAGAATAAATAATACATTTTGCCCAGTTCATGGCGTATCTTCTGAAAAGTTCGTTCAATTATTCTCTGGTTATTTAGGTTACCAATTTTTAAAATGTAGAATAATTTTTAGATATTAACCATCTCTTACTGAAAATTCAACTATAATGTAAAAAAGAACAGTTTAGCTCAAGCATCCACAAAAGGAAAATTATATTCTCCATATGTAAGAACATGTAGAAAAGACTGTATCAGAAAGTACTAAAACATTATTTTTTTCATAGTGTTTATTTATTTGAAAGGCAGAGAAAGAGATAGAGAGATTGATCTTCCATCTACTGGTTCACTCACCACAAGCATCCAGCAACAATCAGGGCTTGGGCAGGCTTAGAATTCAATCCAGGTTTCCAACATGGGTGGCAGGACCCAGATACCTGCACCATCACCTGCTGCCTCCCAGGGTGCATGACAGAGGGAAGATGGATCACCACCAGAGTTGGGGCTTGAACTCAGAAACTCCAATACAGGATGCAGGCAACCCAAGCAGTGTCTTAACCACTACACCAAACTCCTGTCTGTCATTTTAATTTTTTAAAAATGGAGGATTCTTAGAAGTCATTCTCAACAATTATACAATATTAAAATATTTTGAGCATCTTTTATATGACAGAACTGTACAAAGCAACTTACATATATTATCTCATTTGAACCGCACAACTATTCCTGTTAACAAAGCAGTGTTATCATCTCCACTTTAAAGATGAAAATACTGAGATGTAGTGAAGCTGAGTCACCTTCTCACTGCCCACATGGACCCAGAATTAATCCCAGGGGCTGTGACAGTAAGCTCATGCCCTTAATCAAGAGACATGGGACTGTGTTAGGGGTGAAGGAAGAAAAGAGAAAATTCAGAAAAAGGAAGGGCTTTGAAAAACTGCACTGTTGTCTACTAGCTGTAACAAGTGTAATGTTTACTTAAAAATACTCAAACTATCTCCGCAAATTCAGTTTTCCCACCTGTAAGTAAACAATTCTGAATAAATCCAGACTCAACACCAGGACATCAGGTTTAAGGAGAAGACAAATCCTTAGTGCTTTATTCCAAAATTCACTCAGATGAACGCTGATGTTAGGAGAATGAAGAAAAGGAGGAACACCACTGATTTACAATGAAATTTAAACAGGACCTCACTTCTCAAAAACTCAACAGCTCAGAGTCAGAACACATCGTCCCATTACATTTCCAAACAGCTGTGCAGTAAGCAGAGTAACCGGTGCTGTATCAGTGCACAAAGGATGAAACTGAGCCAGAGAGACTATGATGCTTGCCCTGGGTAAGCAGCATTGCAGGCAGAGGATTTCTGACTCCAGGTTCAGTTCACTGTCCACCACTGGCACAGGAAATCACCTGGGAAGGCAGAGTGAAAGTCTAATGCATCTGGCTTGCACCTCAAAGTCCTAAACAAGACCATGAGTTCAATCTGAAAACAAGGAAATATCTTACAATAACAGGAACCAGAAGCAAAACACTGGAAATCTAACTTTAGAAAACTGCCCTCGGAATCTAACCCTCCTCACCATTAACTAGTCATGTGTTTATTATCCTTGCTAAGGGAATGGGGAGTTGGAGAGCACTTGTTTAGAAAAAGACTGGACAACAAAGTTACCATTGACCACAGTTGTTTGCTTTATAAAATACTGCTCTGAATTTGGAAACTATGTAGTGAGTAGCTTTAAAGCAGATGAACAAACTATTCTGTTAAATAAGGCTGCATTGTATCTCTGGAAGCTGACGGTATTTGGTTATAAGTCGCCAAACACATGAACAGGTCTGACAAAATAAACCACTGAGGGGCTGGCATTGTGGCACAGTGAGTTAAGCCACTAACTGTGATGCCACATCCCAGATCAGAGCAATGGTTTGAGCCCAACTAATCCACTACTTCTTAGCTTCCTGCCAATGAGCCTGGGAAGGCAGCAGAGGATGACCCAAGGACTTGGATTCCTGTCACCCATGTGGGAGACCGGGCTGGAGTTCCTGGCTCTTAGCTCCACCCTGGCCAAAACCTGTATGTTGTAAGTATTTGGGGAGTGAACCAGGGGGTGGAAGATCTCCACTTCTCTTCCTTTCTGTCACTCTTTCAAATAAGTAAATCTTTAAAAACAAAAGATGACGTGTAACAATATGCATTTAGAGGAAGACATTTGGTCTAGCAGGTAAACCAAGCTCAGATCCCACACTGGCGTGCCCAGGTTTGAGTTCTGACTCCACCCACTCCCAATTCTAGATTCCTGCTCATGCACATCCTGGGAGGCAGTGGTGATGGTTCAAGTAGTTGGGTCCCTGCCACCCACCCGGAAGACCGAGACTGACTTCCTAGCTCCCAGCTCCAGCCATTGCAGACATTTGGGGAGTAAACCAAGAGATGGCTTTTCACTATTTTCACTGATAGTAATATAGCTATCGTCTCTCTTTCAGTTAGTACTCATCTAGTCTATATTTTGCTTTCCAGTTTATATTCAATTTTCCTGTGTTCCAATATTCTAGATATGTTACTTAAAAATAGTTTATAGGGGTGCTGTGGTATAGTGGGCTAAGCCTCCACCCGCAGCACTGGCATCTCATATAGGTGCCAGCATTCCATATGGGTGCTATTCTAGTCTCGGCTGCTCCTCTTCCAATCCAGATCTCTGCTATGGCCTGGGAAAGAAGTAGAGGATGGCTCAAGTGCTTGGGCCTCTGTACCTGCATGGGAGACACAGAAGAAGCTCCTGGCCTCTGGCTCGTGGCTTTGGACCGGCTCGGTTCTGGCCACTGCAGCCATTTGGGGAGCGAACCAGTGGAAGGAAGACCTTTCTCTCTCTCCTTCTGTCTGTAATCCTACCTCTCAAATAAATAAATAAAATCTTTTAAAAAATACTTTATAAATTAACTTATTTCTCCAAGTCTCACTATATGGCCTTTAGCGGGCAGGATTCATCTCTTTGTAATCGTTACGACTGCTGATGCTCAGATTTATTCTTACTATCCTAGTGTTTATTCTGCTCTTGCACTTCACCCCTCCCCCCAAGTTTCTTGTCTGGTTTGTTTGAACTGTTTTTCATTATTCTAGTTTTCTTTTTTCTATTGGTTTGGTAGACAAATACTATTTCTATTCTTTAGTTGTTACACTTGAGTTTCTGCCCTCCACATTTAACTTACAAAATGTCAGCATAATCAGTAACTATACATTTCTCCCAACTAACACAACAAACTCTGACAACTTGTCTTTGAGCTTTCACATGTTTTGTTATCCAGCATTATTGTTCGATGATTTTTAGGCCCATAAATTAGATTGTGGATATGCAGGCCACTGTTAGGATTTAACTACATTTACTGTTTTCTCTGTTCACAATTCCTTCCTACATATCAGACCAGCTTCCAAAACATTTTCTTTTTTTCCTACAATACATTCTTTAGAAGTTTCTTTGCTGGAGGACGTTAGACGAAAAATTCTGTTTTGTCTGAAAATGTCTTACTTTTGTCCCAATTCTCGACAACAGCTGAGAAGCCTGATGTGTAACTCATTTATTTATCTGTCTTTTCTCTACATTTGAGATTCTTCTTGCCTTAGTGTTCTGCAGTTTTAATATGAGGTGTCAAGGTGTGTATAATTATTTACCCCATTTGCTTATACTCTGGATCTAAAGATTCCTAGAACTCATTCATAGAAAATTCTCAGCCATTTATCTTAGTTCACTCTTCATTCTCCCTTTCTGGAATATTACTAGATATCCTGGGCTGACTCACATGAAACTATAATTTTACTGATCAAAACTGCTCCCATATGGTCCTCTCACTCAGCATAGGCTGAAGGCTTTTTATAACTGTTCTCTCTCTGTTCACTCCTCTTTCATATTTTCCATTTTCTTAACTCAGATCCTTTCTAGGAAATTTCTCTGACTACCTCTTTTATTTCACAAATTCTTTCTTTAGCTATATCTATTTCTGCTAAGCATATCTTTTGAGTTTTTAATTTCAGTACCTTTAAAATTATGTTTGATACTATCTTATTCCTTATTCATTTCTAAATCATTTTTCTCTTAAAGAAATTTTGTATATACCCTTTAATAGTCTATATCCAATAGTTCAATATCTAAAGGCCTTTGCAGGTCTAAAGCTTACTCTGGTTCTGATGACTCTTACAACTTTTGGTGGTGTATTTATTTGTGTTTGCTAATATTTTGGAGGAAGGGAGTCTAAATTCATCTATGGGAACCTAAGAGGCCTGGTTTAGATGGTGAACTTACAGTGTGTTTCTGTTGGGCATCAAAGACTATCACATCCCTAAACAGCACTCTGGCCTCAGAATCAGCCCTTAAGGCATTCAGATCTGGCTCAAGAGCCCATGAGAGTATTTTAGGCATGGAAAGTCAAGACACTCTGGCCAAAAAAAAACCTATATGAAAGATCTCTGCGAGTGAGATCCCAGTGGAAAGAACAGGTCATCAAAGAAGGAGGTACCTTTCTCTGAAGGGAAGAGAGAACTTCCACTTTGCCTATGACCTTGTCTAAATAAGATCAGAGTCGGCAAACTCAAAAGGCCTCCATAGCCTTGGCAACTCATGACAAGAGCCTAGGGTGATTACTGAGGTCATAAACAAGAGTGTCAATTTGTTAAGTCAACAACAGGAGTCACTGTGCACTTACTCCTCATGTAGGATCTCTGTCCTAAATGTGCTATACATTGTGATTTAATGCTATAACTAGTACTCAAACAGTATTTTACACTTTGTGTTTCTGTGTGGGTGCAAACTGTTGAAAGCTTTACTAAATATATGCTAAACTGATCTTCTGTATATAAAGAGAATTGAAAATGAATCTTGATGTGAATGGAAGGGGAGAGGGAGCGGGAGATGGGAGGGTTGCAGGTGGGAGGGAAATTATGGGGGGGGGGGAGCCACTGTAATCCATAAGCTGTACTTTGGAAATTTATATTCATTAAATAAAAGTTTAAAAAAAAAGACTATCACATCTTATTTTAAGGGTTCTTTGGTCATTCAGGAAGTTTAACTTAGAACCCCATATACACATCAGGCTAAGACCACGGTAACAAATCCAAAAGCAGACTATGCCAAATTATTATGAAGACAGACAGGATTTCCTGTAGACTCCTTGTACCAACAGGTACAGTTTTTTTCCTACCTTAACTTCTCACCAGAGGGTATAGGCACTTCAAAGGCCAAACAGCTTTCTGCAAAAGTCTCAGATTCAGTTCCCCCCACACAAGGTCTCCTATCTCCATAAAGCTCCAAAAATATTTTTAGCTTTTAAGACTAGTGTTCATGTTCTATTTTGCTTTTTTTTTTTTTTTTTTTTGACAGGCAGAGTGGACAGTGAGAGAGAGAGAGACAGACAGAAAGGTCTTCCGTTGCCGTTGGTTCACCCTCCAATGGCCGCCGCGGCCAGCGCGCTGCGGCCGGCGCACCGCGCTCCTCCGATGGCAGGAGCCAGGAGCCAGGTGCTTTTCCTGGTCTCCCCATGGGGTGCAGGGCCCAAGCACCTGAGCCATCCTCCACTGCACTCCCGGGCCACAGCAGAGGGCTGGCCTGGAAGAGGGGCAACCGGGACAGAATCCGGCGCCCCGACCGGGACTAGAACCCGGTGTGCCGGCGCCGCAAGGCGGAGGATTAGCCTGTTGAGCCACGGCGCCGGCCCTATTTTGCTTTTTTAAACCACTCTGATTTCGGTTCCTTGTTCTTTTTTTCCTCCTTTTGGTCTTTTAGTTTTCCCTTAATTTTGTGAGCCTGATGCATCTTAAAGAACATTTTAAAAATATGTTCAGCATTTAAGTGCTTTATAGCTAGAGTTTTTTTATATATCTAGCCAATTAAAAAATGATTAAGAAAATCAGTTTAAATTAGTTACAAGTCAAAATCACAGAAATGTTTTTAGAAAGATGTCAGTAAAACAGAACCTTTTATCTTGGTTGATACAGCTATAAGTATATTTATCAAATTTTCAGTTGCTTCTGTTCAACATACAGTCTATACACAGTGTGTTTAAAAAGTTGAGGATGACTCCTGAAACTTGTTTTTATTTGTCAAGCAAAATAAAGATTTTAGGTACAAAGGACAAAGTAAACTTTTGTACAAATAATAAGGAATTCTTAAATAGCGGGTAGAAAGAGATTACATCTTGTATTTTACAGATATTGTGGTGTCATCAAATTCAAATTCAAAGCATTCTACCTGGAGAATTCAAATATTTATCTGTCCTTGGAATAAAAGTTGTAAACTCTCTAGCCTAAGTAAATCATTCAGCTGAGAAATCATAAAACTGTACTTAAGGAGTTTCATAATCAGCTACCAAATTCAATGTCATGTATCCAACAAAACATTTTAATTCTTAAAAAACAGCCTTTAACTTTTACTGTAAGATTAACCAACTCTTTACCTCGCCAGCATCTGCACATTCCTTGGCTCTTCTGTGAAGTGCTGCCCACGTATCTTCATACCTAAGAAATGTAAAAAATAATCTGAAATGCAAACTACATACTAAAAAGAAATATGACCTCAACATGAACCTTGGAGTCTAGAAGGAAAACTCTGACCATGATGGGGATACACTGCAAGGAAACAGAAGTCATCTCAAAGGGGCTTCCAAGAATCAATCTGTGACAATCTGAACAACAAAATAAGTAACAGTAGTAACAGATAATAAGTTCAAGAATAAAACAGGGGTGGGTGCTATGGCACAGTGGGTTAAAGCCCTGGCTTGCAGTGCCGGCATCCCCTACGGGCGCTGGTTCTAGTCCCTGCTGCTCCCCAGTTGGCCGCAACGGCCAGAGCTGTGCCAATCCGAAGCCAGGGGCCAGGAGCTTCGTCCAGGTCTCCCATGCACATGCAGGGCCCAAACACTCGGGCCATCTTCTACTGCTTTCCCAGGCCACAGCAGAGCTGGATAGGAAGTGCAGCCAGCACTGCAGGCGGCGGCTTTATCTGCTACACCACAGCGCCGAACCCTACTGATGACATTTTGAAAAATATCTGGCCAGTACTCTTCAAATGCATCAAGATCATTAAAGACAAAGACACAGAAACTGTTCTGGGTTAAATGAGATGAGAGAGAAATGGGGACTAAATATAATTTGTAACCCTAGACTGGACCTTTATCCAATCAGTAGAACAACTGATAAAATCTGAAGGCCTTTAAAGGATTTAACAATGTTAATTTCCTTGTTTTGATCACTTTCCTATGGTTATATAAAATGCTAACACTGGGAAACCTGGAATTCCTTGTTGTATTTTTACAACATTTTTTAAGTCTGAAATTATTTCCAAATGAAAAGTTAAAAAAATGGACCTGCTGGAGGTGGGTATTTGGCATAGCAGCTAGGAAGTTGCTGGGAAACTCGCACCTCATACTGGAGTGCCTGGGTTCCAGTCCAGCTCTGGTACCAGTTACAGCTTCCTGCTAATGGACACCTGGGAGGCAGCAGTGACGACCCAAGTGACAGCACAAGTATCTGGGTCCCTGCCACCCACATGGAAGATCCTGATTGACTTCCTGGTTCATGGCTTCTACCAGGTCCAGATCTAGCTGTAGCAGATACTTGGGGACTAATCCAGCTGAAAGGAGCTGTCGTCAAATAAATAAATTTTTGAAAGAAGAATACAATTGCTAATGTAAAACTTGATTTCCTGGGGCCAGCATTGTGGCATAGAGGGTAAAGCCACTGCCTGCAACTCCAACTTGCCATATGGGCACCAGTTCACGTCTCGGGTGCTCCACTTCCAATCCAACTCCTTGCTAACGGCCTGGGAAAAGCAACAGAGGACGGTTCAAGTGCTTGGATCCCTGCCACCCATGTGGCAGACCCAGAAGAAGCTGCTGGCTACTGGCTTCAGCCAAGCCCACCCCAGCTATTGTGGCCATCTGAGGAATGAACCATCGGAGAGAAGGTCTCCATCTCTCCCTCTCTCTCTGTAGCACTGTCAAATAAATATTTAAAAAAAAAAAACTGATTTCTTACCATATCTAAAACTCTAACTATCCAAATGTTAGTTCTCGAATACATATTTCATGAGTTTATATATTATCTCCCTTCACAGTCATGAACAAATTCACAATTTTTCTGCTAGATTTAAATAGGCAAGTCAATTTCAATAATTCCAAACGTAACCCAGAGTTTACATTTAACAAAAAGCAAGGAGGAAGGTCACACGAAGGAAAGTGCAAGACTTTTCTCTGGTGTATCAGACTAAGTATCAATTAAAATCAGCGAGTGTTTAATGGTCACCAGGCATTGTTACACCGCAGAATTGCTGAAGTGACTTCTACTACTCTACTGTACTGGTATTTAATACAGAGCACTTACTAAAGGTCTGTTGAGTGCAGGAATAAACACACTAACTTCAAATTACCAATTCAGGCTTCATGGTAAAATTTTCTACCACTTTCTTCAATCAGTGGGAGAGAGCAAATTAATCCTTGCTTGCCATTCAGAGGCGAGATCTGTATCGATCATATCTCACCCTTTCCTTTCCCTCCTTTTATTATGTATGCTCTTCACACGCTCCTCACATTCTGCATCACCCGCACTTGTGTCTCCTTTTCACACCCAGTTCACGACTCTCCCACTGCGCTGGGCATTCCTGAACCAGATTTAGGAGACCCTTCATTCTCTCTGCCCTACTCCTATGCCACACAGCACTCCCTGAAGCAGGACACAAACAGGGCTAAGTGAAGCACTTCATGACCTGACGAGTGCCCATCTGCTGCTCCAAACCAACCAGGAGCAAGGAGAATCCAGACTCCAAAGGTGAAAGACCCCTAACTGCCCTGTTAGGGACTTCCCCAACCTATCTGCATGGCCCGGACAGCCTACAGGACTGATAGCGGACCTTCCTGGGTGGCAGTAGTGAGCAACACTGCCACTCTGAGCATGTCCTGTGCAAAAAACCCCAATAATACCAAGCTGGGTGCAGCCAGAACCTCAGGCTGGGCGCAGACCAAAGTGCCGTGTGCCGGGGGAACTGGCACACACCCCCCTCCTCTTCCTGAGCCACGCAGAACCTTTTCCCACTATGCCAAGTGTAAGCACAGGCCCCCAGTAAACCATGTAGGGACTGTATGTTGGCTTCTTGTCAATCTCCTGGGGTGAGTGTCATCACTATTAGAAAAGCACACAATCCGTTTCAGATGCCTGTGGTCCAGCTTTGCATGGGCCTTCGCTGTCAATCAGCACTTTAAAAAATTCATCCCTACTGGACTGCTCCCTGTTGGCCACATTGCAGATGTTACACATCTCACGGAACCGTGAAGCTCATCCCCACTCGATCACTTTCAACAGATGGAAGACCTCTGAGCACAATTTTCCTGAGATAAAGACCATGAATGTAAACTCCCTCAATTTTCCAGTATTCAATCTCTTTAAGATTACAACTAAATGCTGAAGAAATGGAGAGGAAACCACCTTCAAAAGTAATGTAACCACCTTCAAAATGCAGTAATTCAAGTAATTATCAAATATAACCTATGTGCACTACGGTAGGACAAACACAAGAGTTAACACAGACAGGAAAGGAGTTGCTGGCATCACATCTGGGCAGTGGTTCAAGTCCCCGCTGTTCCACTTCTGATACAGCTCCCTGATAATGTGTCTGGGAAAGCAGTGGAAGATGGCCCAAGTCCTCGGGTCCCTGCACCCACATGGGAGACCTGTGGCCATTTGGGGAGCAAACCAGTGGATGGAAGATTCTTTCTCTTTCTCTGCCTCTCCCTCTCCTTCTAACTCTTTCAAATAAATAAATAAATCTAAAAAAACAAAAGGAACCAGCACACATGCAGATACCTTCCTTATTACAGAGACAAGGAAAGTGCTCACCACTAGGTATCACTGCCACAGGAATACAGGAGGCTAACTGCTGACTGCAGGGCACAGCACTGCTGACAGAGAGCACGATTCGGAGCTGGCGGGAAGAAGGCCGAGTGGCGAGCACTGGTGCCCAGGTCAGAGAGGTGCTGGCACAATCGGTCAGAGATAGCTCTCCTTGAACTCTGGAGTTTACTGAAGCCTTGACAGTCCACAGGAAGGCGCAGAAGGTAAACTGTGGTGAATTTCAACAACAGCTCTCAGCACAGCGGCAGCTACCCATCCTCCACCTCAGCGCCACAGCAGGCGGCCATGCACTTGGTTCTTGAAGCAACACTTGCAACAGTTTGTGAGAGACAGGGTGGCCCGACACAGGCCCTGTCCTGCTGGCCCTGCGCCAGCACTGCGGCACAGTGGACTAAGCTGCTGCCTGCCAACGCCAGCATCCCATATCAGAGTGCGATTCAAGTCCTGGCTGCTCCACTTCCAATCCAGCTCCCTGCTAATGTCCCTGGGAAGGCAGTGGAAGATGGCCCAAGTATCTGGGCCCCTGAACCCATGTGGAAGATCCTGACAGAGTTCCAGGCTCTTGGCTTCAGCCTGGCCCAGCCCAGCCACTGCAGTCATTTGGGAAGTGAACCAGTGGATGGATAATCTCTATCACCCTTCCTTTCAGATACATAGAAAAAACTTAAAAAAAAAAAAAAAAAGATAGACATCGGGTGGCAGGGGCCCTGGCACTTGGGCCATCTTCCACTGCCTTCCCAGGCATGCATCAGGTAAGCTTTTTAAAAACAAACAAAAACCCTGTCCTCCATGCTATAATCACCAATGGCTGTATCTGAGCAGGGAGGTGTAGAGACAGAGGTGGCCACTGTCACAACGTTGCCCACTATAGATGAGCTTTCAGAGGATTTAAAAGGTCTGCATCTGATTTTCATCTGCCTACATTTTTTTTATTTTACCTCTTTGGAAACCAGGCATTAAAGGACTCCAACATTAACAAGCAGCCACATATAGGGAGGAATTTACAAAGTCACAACACATGCCCAGCAAAAAGCACAGGCTCAGAAAAGTGCTCCTAAAGATAACCCCTCGGGTTGAGCACTGGCACAGAGACACTACAACAATCCAAACACAAAGCACCAATTCCTGAGGAAGGTGGATGGGGGCCAGGGAGAGGTCCTGATTGCTGGCGTTACCACAATCCGCATATACTCAGTTTTCAATAAAAACAAAATCACAAAAATTGCGAAGAAGGAGGAAAGTATGGCCCTTTCAAAGGAAAAAATACAACAGCAACATTCTCAAGAAAGACCAAATAGTGAATTCATTAGACACTTTTAAACGAGTATCTTAAAGATGCTTAGAGATAAGAGAATGACACATGAACAAAATGATAACATCTGTAATGATATAAAAGAAATTCTAGGCCGGCGCCGCAGCTCAATAGGCTAATTCTCCACCTGTGGCACTGGCACCCCGGGTTCTAGCCCTGCTTGGGATTCTATATCGGGCGCTCCTCTTCCTGTTCAGCTCTCTGCTGTGGCCCAGGAGTGCAGTGGAGGATGGCCCAAGTGCTTGGGCACTGCACCTGCATGGGAGACCAGGAGGAAGCACCTGGCTCCTGGCTTTGAATTGGCACAGGGCACCGGCCGCAACACACCAGCCATAGCAGCCACTTGGGGAGTGAACCAACGGAAAAAGGAAGACCTTTCTCTCTCTCTCTCTCTCTCTCTCTCTCTAACTCTGCTTGTCAAAAAAAAAAAAAATCCTATATAAAATGTGTATTTCCATGTAATATAGATGTTTACATATATAAAATATATAATTCGATATAAAATCAAGAAATTCTGGAGACAGAAAGGCTACTATATGAAAAAAATCATTAGTGATTCAAAAGTAGATTTGAGCAGACAGTAAAAAGAATCAGTATGCTTGAAGATAGGTCAAATGATTTCATTGAACCTGATCAACAAAAAGAAAAAAAAAATGAAGACAAATGAACATAGCTGAAGACACAATGCTATTAAAAGACCAACACATGCAGCATAGGAGTCCAAGAAGGAGGAGATAAAGTGGGACAAAAGATTTGAAGAAATAATGGTCAAAACTCCCAAATTTAATGAAAGATGTGGCTAAAATCATCCAAAAAGCTGAACAAACTCTAAGCAGGGTAAGTTCAAAGAAATCCATACTGTGGCACATTATAACCAAAGACAGAGAATCTTGAAATAAACAACAGAGACACAATGTGTCACATGCAAGGGATTCTCAATAGATTACCAGCAGAATTCTCATCAGAAAACTTGGAGGCAGGATTGGCATTTGATGCAGTGGTTAAATTGGCAATTTAACTCGTATCAGAGTCTCTGGGTTGCTTCTGATTCAGCTTCCTACAAATGTGTACTCAGAGTTGGTAGATGATGGTTCAAATACTTGGATCTCTGCCACCCATGTGAAAGATCTGGATTGGGGGCCGGTACTGTGGCTTAGCTGGTTAAGCCACCACCTACAGAGCCAGCATCCCATATGGGCACCAGTTTGAAACCTGGATGCTCCACTTCCAAACTCCCTGTTAATGGCCTGAGAAAACAGTGGAAGATGGCCCAAGTCCTTGGAGAGACCTGGAGTAATCTGCTGGCTCCTGGCTTCGAATCAGCGCAGCTCCAGCTATTGCGGCCAGTTGGGAAGTGAACCAGTAGATGGAAGACTTTTCTCTGCCTCTGCCTCTCTGTAACTCTGACTTTCAAATAAATAAATAAATCTCTTAAAAAAAAAAAAAAGGAACAGACTGGAAACAAAATATAAAAGAATAAAGAAACAAAATGACTGAGAATTCAAATTCATATTCAATTTTCTTGCAACAAAGAAATCACACATAACAATAAATATGCATAAGAAAGCACTGATTAATAAATACACTATGTGCTCCAAGTCTGGACGGCCTTTGTACTAACCAGTAAAAACAGAAAGCCCTCAAGGAAAAGAACAATTTATAATACTATATTAAAATTTAGGTGCTTAAAAGGATTTTACTTATGAAATTATAAAACATTTTTAGATAATATTTTGATATTTTTAGATAATAGATAATATTCCTGATGATAATGTTTAGATACCAGAGCAGAAGTCTAACCGTCCTCCGTGAATGGACGCACTCACCTGCTAAGCAATTCCAGCCCAGCAGAGTACTTTGGCAAACACGGAGCACTCCTGCAAAGCAAACACTGAGTTTAATTTTTTCTGATTTAGTCAATTGAACAACAAAGTTTCACAAAAGAATTTTGTACTGCCCATTGTGGGGACCCATGGATAGGCTTGCCATGGGACCCCCCCATGCTGGGCTTGGCTTATAGCAGTAATGTGGATGTAGCAGCTGATTGAACTTTCCATCTAGCTGAGGATCGTGGAAAACAAGATGGCGCTGATGCCCTGCCTGCTGCGTGACTCCACAGCTGATTGTGATCAAGTGGCGGATTGGAGAACTCTGCGCATGGACTATGATTGAATGACTGTGATTGGTTGAATTCGGTATATAAGCAGACCGCGGGCGAAGGAGCGGGGCACGCCAGCTTTCCCCCTTAAGGAACGTGCGCGCCATCTCTCCCCCTTCTCCCGGTCCCCCACTCTCTTTCCCACTCTTCCTAAGTAAAAGTCTTTTGAAGACCGATTAGCTGCGAGCAGCGTCGTTCCTTTTGCGGCCGAAGGAGCGACAGCCCATTATAATGTAAGGTATTTTAAAATCCCCAATGATAACTTGGCCTTTTAGGGAAACGTATTATTTCAGAGTTAATGTGTAACAGATTACCAACTGTCACTTAGCCCTACACTAACACAAAAAAATTAACATAATGCTAAATAATTAGTAAGCTCATCAGTTCCAGATATAAAGGAAAATTTGGCCACATACTTTACTGTATTAAAAAATGGGGAGGGGGGAGGCCCAGCATCGTGGCATGGTGGGTTAAGCCACCTCCTGCAATACCAACATTCCATATGGATGGTGGTTCAAGTCCCAGCTGCTTCACTTCTGATCCAGCTCTTCTCTAACACATCTGGGAAAGCAGTAGAAGATGGCCCAAGTTCTGGGGCCCTTCCACACACATGGGAGAGAGATCTAGATGACGCTCCCGGCTTCAGCCTGCCCCAGCCCTGGCCATTGTAACCATGTGGTAAGTGAACCAGCAGAAGGAAGATCTTTTTCTCTCTCCCCCTCTTTGTCTCTGTCTCTCTCTGCCTTTCAAATAAGTAAGTCCTTAAAAATATAAAAATGTATAAAAATGGTGAAAAACAGCACAATACTGATGTCACATAAAGCAGTTATATAAAGAGGCTCACTTGCTAAGAACCATTTCATTATTAATTTGTTGTTTAATAATGAAGTACTTATACAAACATTTAAAAAAAAAAAGATTTATTTATTTATTTGAGTTAGAGAAAGAGAGAGAGAGATTGATTTTACATTTGCTGGTTCCCCAAATGCTCTCAATGGCCAGGGATAAGCCACGTCAAAGACAGGAGTCAGAGCTCCAGTTGAGTCTCCCTCATGGGTGGCAGGGGCCCAAGCATTTCCACTGATTTTCCAGTGCATTAGCAGGTAGCTAGAAGGAAAGTGAAGCCAGACTCAAACTGGCACGCATATGTGATATTGGTGTTGCAGGTGACTTTACGCTCTATTCCACAGTGCTGGCCCCTTAAAATGATTCTGATCCAGCCAGCTCTGTGGCTTAGTGGGCTAAGCCTCCACCTGTGGCAATGGAATCCCACATGGGTGCCTGTTCAAGTCCCAGCTGCTCCACTTCCAATCCAGCTCTCTGCTATGGCCTGGGAAAGCAGCAGAAGACGGCCCAAGTGCTTTGGCCCCTAAACCCAAGTGGGAGACTCAGGAAAAGCTCCTGTCTCTGGCTTTGGATCGGCTCAGCTCTGCTACTGCAGCCATTTGGGGAGTGAACCAGTGGATGGAAGACCTTTCTCTCTGTCTCTTCTTCTCTCTGTATGTAACTCTACCTCTAAAATAAATAAAATAAAATCTTTACGAAAATGATTCTGATCAAACAAAGCCATTAATTATCATAGAATAAAGGAATCCTACTTCATCATATTTTCAACCATTTCACAATTTTATCCAGAAAATTTTCCTGTGCTTGTAAAAATTAGAATCAATAAATTGTTTGTACTCAGATGCACTAAACAGATCTAAAACCCACTAAAATAAGTAAACAATTGTGAAAACAACTACAAGTTGTACGAAATTCAAAGAATGGAAAGTTAAAATCTTAGCACAAGCTTACCTGGGTTTGCTTTTTACTTTTGCCTCTCTTGACTTGTCACTTAAAGTCTTTAGCCTGTAATTCAATGAATGTAAAATATGATATTTGCACAGTCAAGAGATTTTCAACAAATTTTAAAATTTTAAGTCACAAAAGCAAATTTTTTAAGCAATTGAACAACTCTACAGACAACAAATATTTGAGTGTTTACACTGTGTCAGATGCCACAAATGCAAAGTCTACAGCAAACATGTATCTATAGTTCCACTTGCCCCAAATCCTGTTTTTAGAAAGGATTCCCCAGTGTGCTCAGACTACAGAAATCTACTCCATCTGGCATGTTAGGAAAAGCAGAGGTCGGTCCACACAAGCAAACTCGAGAGGTAAGAGAGACAGGTAGGCAGCATACTTTATTAAGTAGATACTATGCCAGGCACTCAAATCTCTTTAAGCATCTACACCGTATGAAATGTTAGTTGATACAAACTTTTTTCCCTAAAGAGGACTTGTTAGATCCCATCGAACGCATTCTGGTAACACTGGGTCATTATCAGGAGCACCACTGGCTGGCAAAAGGCTCTCCTCAGGTGCTTCTGAACTGCAAATGCGTCTCCACTTACAACCTGAAACCAATCTGCTCTGAGTTCTGTGTAGGGCTCTTGTGTCTACGTTCTCTCTGTCCACCACTGGTCATCTGGGTAGCCGCCATCCCTGCTTCTACTCCTAACTATGGCAGCCTCCTCCTCTTCTACTTGCCCACTTTAAATTACAGGGCTGGATAACAGTTAAAGGGGCAGAACTGCATTTATGAAATTAAACTGGCAAGCTCTCCTAAACATGAAACATGTGTAAGCTGTACATTTGCATTTTGCTAGCCCAGTTATACTTTCCTTTTGGCTGTGGTCTCAGGAATTGGTGTCTTAACCACTAGCCTAAATGCCTGCTATGCCAGAGGGGACTTCTGATCAAATGTTTTTAACCAACTTGGAACCCCAATTATATGGAGCATCTTACATTACTACAGAAATATCAATGCAATTAATTTTCCCATAACATTCAAGATTCAGCCATCTCTTTCATACAAAAAGACTCTCTCTTCAAATACTCTAGGAAATTGTATAAATATTAATCTGTTCCATGGAAACATGATAAATCTCCAAGTTTATCTTGGAAACCAGTAAATCTAGCTTAAATCATGATTAAGTGAAAGATAGGGGAAGATATTTTTACAGCCATGCTCTCCCATTTCCACTACAAAATTTAAGAAAGGCATTGACAATTCTGGCAGAGTCACCCTAATATAGTTACACACAACAGTGTATTACACTGGAAATGATGCTAGGATTTTTAGTATTCAGGACAATTCCATACGGTTAAGAGTGAAACTGAATTGCCACGATCTTCTTTGGACCACTCCATATACGACTGAGCACATCTTTTAGATAGGTGTTTATAATGTTTATAAAACAAATTTCCAATTTCTCAGTTGATGTAATATATCAAGTTTGGGGTTGTCTCCCCCCAAAAAAAATAAGCTAAGAAAAAATTAGTCTGGGATGAAATGAAAGGAGGAGTGTTACTGGGAGCTGAAAATAAACTTGCTGGAAGATTTAATAACTGCTTCCCCATGTGGCTCCTTAACAGCCATCTGTTTTAAAAATTGGTTTTAACCAAATGTAATGTGTGCAGCTTATCTGATCTGCCTGAGAATAAACCAACTGTAAAAGGACATTTCTAAGAACCAAGGAAATCTGATTATGGACTGGATAATTGATAACATCAAAGAATTAGTGCTAATTTTGTTAGCCACAATATTGGCATGACATTTGTAGAATGTCTAACTTTTCCAGTGATGCAAATTGACAAGTGAGAGGTACAATATATAATCTGAAGTTTACTTTTTAAAGCAAATATGGTGACATCTTAAAATTACTAAGCTGAGTAATGGATATATGGTGTTCACTGTGTAATTCTATTTTTGTGCATTTTGTTAAATTAAAAAATTTAACAAAAGGAGTCATTTAGATACATTTTCTCAACAAATTTTCCAGATAAATTGTTAATGTGTCAAAATTCAGACTAAATCCTCTTGACAAAATCAAAGTGCTACAGGGAAAATGGAAACAGTCAAGAAAGCTCCAGAGAGGCACAGGAGTTTAACCTAAGCAGTTAAGACACACATCTTATCCCAGTGCCTGGGTCTGGCTCCTGACCCCAGCTCCCTGCCCACACAGATGCTGGGATGCCACATGGATGGTTCTAGTACTGAGTTCCTGCCACGCACACGGAAGACCCAGATTGAGTTCCTAGCTCCTGGTTTTGGCTTCTGCCCAGCCTAGGCCAGTGTGAGTGTTTGGGAAGTGAACCAGCAGAGAGATCAGAGATCTGTGTCTTTGCCTCTCAAATACAAAAAAACTTAAAGACACTCAAAAGAGAAAAAGAGGTTAAGATGATTGTTACTCTTAAGATGGAAAAAAAAAAAAGATAACAAAGTAAAAAATTTAGAAAGATATCTTAGAGACAACCTCAAAGCCCAGAATCCAACTGTAAGTAGCCTAGCCTTTTATTCAAGGATAACTCAGATTTCTCACACGGATCCTGTGCTAGAAACAACTTAGCAATTAAGTCAAAGGATACACTGGGGAAAATATATGGATCCAAGAGAAACAATTCAGTTTGTTCAAATATACATAAACATTTGCCACAATAATTAAGCAAAACGTCAACTACTCTATGACCTTGGTGGCATTCAGGAAAATACACTGCTAATTCAAACGAAAGGTATAATAAAAATGATCATCAAGAAAGCTGAAACTACACTGTGAGGTCACGGTGAAAGAAAGCACAGGTTTCCAATACACTAGTTCCTATAAAAGGCTTCCCTACCCATTTTCAGTCCTCTGCCTAATACTAAACACCCCTAAGAAGACCCATGCTACTGCTTCAGTATATTAACGCACAGACTTAAATGAGCCACTGGACAATTATTTCTTATTCATGGCAACTAACACATTTCTTTATGTTTTAAAATTTATTTTAGAAGTAAAGACAGAAGGAGGTAGATGAAAGGGAGAGCACCCATCTGCTGGTTCATTCCCCAAATGCCCACCATGCCCCAAATACCCAGTCAAACCCAAGAGCCAGGAACACAATTCAAGTCTCCTACCTGGGTACAGGAACCCAACTCTCTGAGCCATCACCGCTGATTCCCAGGGTCTGCCTTAGTAGAAGTTAGATTCAGGAGCTAGAGCTAGGAATGGAACCCAGGCACCTGTGAGGCGCAGGCATCCTAACCGCTAATGCACTTCAAAGCACTAAACCTCAAATTCATCGTAACAGCTCAATAATGTTATTTCTGGACAGCTCCAAAGACCTTAACTTGATGCCAGTACATTTGTTTTTTCAAGCTTTGTAGAAAATACTAAAATGGAAGCATCTTAATAAGAAGCAGTGGGGGTCAGCAAAACTGCTTAGACAAAAAGCTGACAAAGCAGCAGAGGAACAGAACAACACAGGAGCACTACAGGACCCACAGGCAGATCTGCCACAATGCACTGCCAGAGGTGCACCTCAATCTCTACCTCCCCTAGGCAGTTAGCTACAAAAATACGTTAATTAGCATATTTTAGCAGAAGGCTCAGTTCCTTTAAACCACACTCATGTTTCCATTACTCTTATTGTAAATTCTGTTTACAAACAACCACCCAACATTGTATTTTCACATTAGTGTTTATCAGTTCCTCCCCCTGAACAAGATCAGGGAAAAGCAAAAGGCAATCACATTTTAAAGAACAAATAACTCCCTAAACGCCACAGCCTGAGAAGTCCATACAAATGCTGCCTAGATGTGTGGGGAAAACAATTTAGACCACCTTCTTCCTAATTAACCCCACCCTCCCAAGCATGTCTTCAATTCCCAGCTGCTTCTGGGATGTCCCGTCATGACCTCACAACAAACCCACAGCAATGGCTCTTCAAAAGTCTTCTTAAATTCTTTCCTGTTGGAATATGGCTTCAATTGTCTAAAACCAACATTCCCAGCTTCTGCACCTTTGTCAAGTCTGCCACACTCACTGCGGACAGATCCGACCACCACCATCTGTGGCCCATTCCAGCCATTCCCACCTTTGAATTTCTGCCAGCTCTTCCTCTCTGGCTCCTACCTGGCCCGTAATGACCGACAGCCTCCCCAGTAATCCTCCTGTCCCTAGCCCTAATGCTCCTTTCCCACGCCTTCCCAGTTTTCCTGCTAGGAACACACTCAGGCCATCTCTCCTGAAAGCTGATTTCTATCCTCAGTGTGTACGACGACCTTCAGCAGGCACCTGCCTTGTTATCCAGCTTCATCTCCCACCACGGCTGCACCTGCCTTGTTATCCAGCTTCATCTCCCACCACAGCTGCTCTCTCTGAAAGGCCCTCAGCCCATTCCATCACAATCCCTCCTCACGTTCAAGGCCCCGTTTAGAAGCCACTTCCTCTTTGAAGCATCCCAGTGAATGTTCGAATTCCATCTGAGCTCACAAACCACACCACCTGTACCCTAAGTTCAGTCTGCTTTGCTTTCCTTAGCACTAGCGTCTAGCAGCCAGAGGGCGGAGGCTGCTTCAGCTAACCCTGCACCCCAGGACCTGCCCAGTACTGAGACACCACGCAGTGAAGACTGGCAACGCTGAGCAAACAGCCTCTCAAACCCTTCAAGCTTCGAGGAAAAAGGAGACTTGGTGCACCTAGCCTAGTGTCGCACACTGCAGCAACTCAGGCAAGATCTAGTACATTAAGGTGAATACTCAGGCTGCTTTCCTTATTAAAATGGTAAGAAATCTAAGAAAAGTCAACAAGTCAGGCAAACGCCCTCCCCCCCACCGGGCTACACTGGGAGTCAGATTCGACATGGAGGAAGGGGATCGAGGATGAGGACACGGGGCAGGGTGGAGGTCAGGCGGCAGCGGTGACCTTGGGGCAGAGACGCCCACTGCCAAGGAGCAACAGAGAATGAAGATCGCTTGCCTCTAGTCATGGGAACCCAGAGCCTCGGCTAACCTTTGTTCCCTGGGGTAGAAACCGCTCCAAAGGTAGAAAACAAAAGTGGATTTGCAGTGTGTATGGCCCTGGAGCTCAAGCAAATCCCTTAAAAAAAAAAAACCCTATACAAACCCTCCAAAAACTCTAACTGAATTACATCAAATGAGGACTCACTTAGGAGAGGGGAAGAGTTGTGTGTGAGGCCCAGAATCAAGGCCACGAGCCCCGTGGTCTCTTAGTGGTCTGCCACCGCTGAAGTCAGAAAGAACACAAGACAATCACTAGCTTTTTCTTAAAGCTGACACAACTGCTCCTATTCACAAAAAAATACCACAAGTCCACACACAGCCTAGAGTGCCCATGCTCAGACCACAGTAACCTGTATCATTTTCAAGCTGCATTTTTTTCCCTTATGTTTGAATAGAATATAGAAACTCATGTGTTCACTGCATATGCTTTAATCACCAATATAACATTCTCTTCTGAGACTGATAGTCCCATGGGGCTGGGCGCTGTGGCGTAGCTGGTAAGGCAGCCGCCTACAGTGCCGGCACAACATATGGCTGCTGGTTCAAGTCCCAGCTGTTCCACTTCCGATCCAGCTCTCTGCTATGGCCTGGGAAAGCAGTGGGAAGAGGGCCCAAGTCCTTGGGTCCCTGTGACTGCATGGGAGACCTGGAGGAAGCTCCTGGCTCCTGGCTTGGGATCAGTGCAGCTCCAGCCATCACAGCCATTTGGGGATTGAAACAGTGGATTAGAAGACAACTCTTTCTCTCTCTGCCTCTCCTTCACTCTCTGTGTAACTCTTTCAAATAAATAAATCTTTTTAAAAAATAGTCCCACTTCACTTTTTAAAAGGAAAGGAGATCTTCCTAGAATTAAACTCCAATTACACGACTCTTCAGAAACTGCAAACGAGCAGAAAGGCTCCGGGGAGAGGAGGATGTCCCGGAGGGGCCACGGCAGGGACAGGGATGGTGAGGGAGCTGCGTCAGGAGGCCTCCCGCGGGTGCACGCCCTGGGGCCACCTCAACACTGGGCTCTCACAAGCACTGGAGAAGGCAGCGGCTCCAGCGGCGACACACGCCCAGCCACCACGCCTTCCCAGTATCACCAGGCCCAGCGCCACAGCTCTGGGAGGTGAGGGCCGGTCTCCTTCCTCAGTGCCGAAACCATCACACACACGTGTGCTGGGTTTCACTCTGTCCTTTTCAAGCAAACACAGTCTGTGTGATACAAAATGGGACGACTTGACGCTGAATACGGACGCCCCCCAGAACGGGTTAAGTGGGATTTTTTTCCTTAGGAAAGTGATGGCCTGAAGCGGCGCGGGTCAGTGGAAGACGGACAGCACTCGGATGTGAGTTACTCCCTCTGACAGGCCGATGGCACAGGCTGAGTTCAGCCAGCTGCCAGCTAAGAGCCACCCGGACACAGAGGAAGCTAACAAAGTACCTAATAGGAAGCAGGTGTCGAATTCAGACGTCGAATTCCAGCTAGCCCTGGGCCACGGCATCCTCAGGAGTCAGTCAGTTGCCAAGGGGTCCTAAGCGCAAGCCCTCAGTGTTTCTCTTAACTACACCCTCCACGGCTAGCGTTACCCAGACCCCTGAGGGTGGTTGGGACCCAGGCAGTCCCGCACCCAGATTCCTAAGCAATAGAGCACACGTGGGCTCTAGGGCTACCGTGGGACCTACAGTTACAGCAACCACCAGAAGATGGGCTGTTAGCAGTGACACCTCCGCTGCACGCAGTCACCTGCCCTACATCCTGTCCCACATGGGCGGAGCATCCCAGCACCAGACCAAATGTTCTCAATTCAGTCATCTACGCTCTGACGTTAACTTTCTCTAAATTTATAGGAAGAAAAAAAAAAATGCAAGCACGCACAGTCATGGGTGAATGACTCCCAGAGCACCTCTAACATTCCTAACTCCAAACTCACTAACGACAAGGCCTTGCCTGTGGAAGAGCTCAAGTCAGTCCGCGACAGTGCAGCCCCGGAGTGAGCTGCAGGAGTATTTGTGGCCCCGAGACAACACAGCAGCTAACAGTTTTCCCGCTATTAGTTTAAAACACACTACCAGCGTGACCGAGCCCAAAGGAGGCGCTAGCCAAAGGTGACACTCTTACAGAGCAAAGGAAAATCAGGAAGTGTAAGAACCAACAGCGACAGGGCGCTCGCTGCGTGTGGATCCCACGGGGACGCGCTCATCCTCAACCCTGCGAGTCCTGCCATTATCCCCACTTCACAGAGGGGCCACAGTGAGAGGAGGCAGGCAGCTCCGGGTCCTGCAGAGACCGAGGCAGCAGGGCCGGGACGCGCACCCAGGCCGTCCCGGGCCGGCCGCACCTGCGGAAGCCAAGTCCAGCCCCAGACATCCAGGATTCGTGGGTCTGAGCCGCAACCTGGGCGAGGGGAGGGGAGCGCCCAGGTGCCGCCAAGCAGAGCTGGGGGGACGGCTCGGCCCGCGCTCGTGGCCACTGGGAAACCCACGGCGTCGCTGCAGCTCGGACCCCGCGCCGAAGCCCAGGTGGAGCGGGCGCTGTCGGGACGGGCGGCCGCGCCGGCCACGGGCGAGGCCAGAGGGCGGCGGGGGCGGGAGCGGGGCTGCCTCGCCGCCCCTCACGTGACTCCGGCCCGGCTCGCGGCTGCGGGACAGCGGGCGGGCGCGGGGCCCCACTCACGCGCCACCTCCCCGCCCCGGCGCGCGGGTCCCGGGCAGCCCCGCCGGCCCGCGAAGTTACTCGGTGCCGCCGGACTCCTGACGCCGGGAAGTTCGTGACTCTCCGCGGGGCGCGGCTGGAGCAGGGGGGCCGGCAGCGCACCCCGGGAGGCAGCCCGGCCCCGCGGGTCCCCCCGGTCTACCCACCCGGAGGTGAAATCCTGCTGCACGCTCAGCAGCCGCTCGCGCAGGGTCTCCAGCATCGCCGCCGCCGCCGCCGCCGCCGCGTCGCCTCCCCTCAGGCCCGGCGCTGCGGCCCTCAGCTCCGAGAAAACCCTGCACCTGCCGGCCCCGCGCCCCCGCGCCGGCCCCGCCCCCGCCGGCCCTCAGCCCGCGCCGCAGCCCCGGCCCCTTCCGCGTTTGCGCCCCCGCCGGCCCGCGCGCCCTCGCCCCGCCCCGGCCCGCCGCGCTCCAGGCCCGCGCAGCCGCAGTGGCAGCGCCGGCGCGGGCCGCGGGAAGGGGGCGTGGCCTGCCGCCGGGCTGGGAGGGCGGGGCGCTCCTCGGTCTCTTGCTATCGAGCGACTTCTCTTGTTTTTCAAAGTGGCTCCGTGGTTCGAGTGAAGCGTCCTTTTTCTGTGGTTTACAAGGGAATTGGGCAAATCTCTTGCAGAACGTGTCAGAAATCAACGCTCTGACCCACTGGCTCTGGGCGAGAAACTTTGGTTCCTAAAATGGCAGCAGCAACCAGCTGTCCGGACAGCCTGACCTGCCTGCGTTTAACCTATCCCACCGGGCTTCTGTGCCCTTCAAACCAAGGACAGTGCCTTGTGCAGTCACCGCGTTGCCTGGACTCCGTTTGTTAGTTCCCCGATTTTTTCTCTACCTCTCAGTGGTACTGAGATGGCTGATCCCATTTTTTAAAGGACATTTGATTTATTCGAAAGGCAGAGTGACAGAGAGAGGTAGAGACAGAGAGCTCGGTCTTCCGTCGCGGGTTCGCTCCCCAAAGGTCTGCAACAGGAGCCCGGAGCTCCAGCCGCGTCTCCCACTTGCAGGGCAGGGGCCCAAGCACCTGGGACATTGTCCACTGCCTTCGCAGGCCACAGCAGAGAGCTGAATCTGAAGCTGAGTCAGTGGGACTCGAACCGAGGAGCTGATAGAGGATGCCGGAGTCACAGGCAGCGGCTTAACCTGCTGCACCACAACCTGGGTCCCACTGAGCCCACTTAAAATCCTCCCTCTGGCTGCAAGGACTCCACACTTGGTCTGTTTCTCCCTTCCAGCCTCCTCTTCCTTTGTGGACTGCTGATCCCAATGCTACACGCCCAGCCTTGCCACCCTTCTTGGGTGCTCTGTCTGTGAATTCTGTCAAGGCACTAGGGATGTCCACATCTCTATAGGCAACCTGTCCCTCTTCCCTGCCCTTCAGTTCATACCAACTACCTGCTCAACACGTATCCCCCACGCGTCTGAACCAGCATACACAAAATGGAAGACTGTGCTGCACCCTCACCTCTGAACGTGCTCTTCCCTGGGCGTGTCCGGTTCAGTAACTGGCACCACCACCTATCAAGTTGCTCAAGAGGTCTGGAATCAGCCCCTGCATCCTCTCTTTCCTCCTCTTCCATGTTGACCCACCAGGTCCAATCAACTCTATTTCTAAAGCATCCCTGGAACCTGCTCCCCTCTACCTTCAGTAACCATGTAAGCTCAGAGCACAGTCGTCTCCCAGAACACTGACACTTCTTCCCCTACACTATGCTTTTGCCATCCACAGCCCTACTAGCGCTCCTTGACATCACAGCCAAGGAGAAGTACTCAAAATAACCAGATCATGTAGCTGCTCTGCTTAAAACCCTTCAGCTGCTTCCTGTGTACTTGGAATAAAATCCGAACTCCTTCCCCCAGCTTAGAAAGCCCTAAGACTGGAATACTTTCAGAGAACTCTGCCCAAATTCAGTACTGTTCACCTGTGGTGCCCTTGACAAGCCATGCTGGCCTTTTCGTGTGTTCCTTGAAAATTCTAGGTTCACTGCCACCTTGTGGCCTCTTCACAAGCTTTTCTCCAAACAATCCCACGGGAGCTCCTTTGTTACATTCCAGTCTCAGCTTCAGAAGCATCCCGTTAGCGGAATCTGTGCCGTCCAGTCAAGCTGCCTACCCAGCAACCACTTCTGACCATGGGGTCTGTTGCTTAGTATACTTAGCACACCCCAGGAATTGTACTTATAATCAATTGAGAGATGAGAAACTTTCAGCCCACAGACCATATAAGACGTAAAATCATTTGGTCTGGCTCTGCCAAGGCAACTGTAGGTGGGACTCAACATTCAGTAATCTATAGCAGGCTGATTTTTATCAATTTTGTATGGCTTGCGAATGATGTTCTAAATATCCAAATGAGCCTCAGCTCAAAAAAGGTTCCCCAACCCTGGGAAGTGAGGTAAGGTGTTCCACTCAGGTGCAAAACTTGAGAGAACCAAAAGACTCTTTAAGATAAACAATATTCTCATGCAATATCTTAAAAACTGAAAACTAGTGAAATAAATCCATGATGACAAGATCTGATAGGGCTGGGATTGGGCGAGGTGAGTGACATGGGCTGTGTAAGTACAGGCCCTGATTTGAACTGGTCCCTGCCCTGTCTGGAGACTAAGCTCTGTGTCCTCAGCACCTAAAACAGTGAATGGCACCTAGTGGACACTCAATCAATAGTAATTGTTTCGATTTAAACATGCAGTTGTAGGAATTAACTAAAGCACTTGGCTTATTGCTGGGGAACACCACATCTGCTCTCTCAGTGTTGTCTTCCATGTAGAGGAAGTGCCTCTGCTAGTACGATTCTCCCAGCTCTTCCAGAAATGCAAAGAGGAGCCAGCAGTGATCAGGGAGGCAGGCAGTGAGGGGCTCAATCCCATCCAGCCCCTTCTAATTTTCTTGGGCACAAACTTCCAACAAAGAGCACCTGTTCTACCTTTCTCTGAAGGGAGGAGAGAACTTCCACTTTGATCGTGGCCTTGCCTAAATAAGGTCGGAGTTTGTGGACTCAAAAGGCTTCCATAGCCTTGGCAGCTCATAGCAAGAGCCTTGGGTGGTCACTGATGTCAAAAATAAGAGTGTTAATTGTTAAATCAACAACAGGAGTCACTGTGCACTTACTCCCCATGTTGGACCTCTGTCTTCAATGAGGTGTACTATGAGAATTCATGGTAAAACCCGTTTTCAAACATTACTTTGTCTGTGTGGGTACAAACAGTGGAAATCTCTACTTGGTATAGAGTTGGTCTTCTGTATATAAAATGAAGTAAAAACGAATCTTAATGAAAAATGGAATGGGAGAGGGAGTAGGACGTGGGATGGGAATAGGGTGGGAGGGCAGGAATGGGGGGGAAACACCATATTCCTAAAAGTTGTACATATGGCCGGCACCGTGGCTCAACAGGCTAATCCTCCACCTTGCGGCGCCGGCACACCGGGTTCTAGTCCCAGTCAGGGCGCCGGATTCTGTCCCGGTTGCCCCCCTTCCAGGCCAGCCCTCTGCTGTGGCCCAGGAGTGCAGTGGAGGATGGCCCAAGTGCTTGGGCCCTGCACCCCTTGGGAGACCAGGAAAAGCACCTGGCACCTGGCTCCTGCCATCAGATGAGCGCGGTGCGCCGGCCGCAGCGCGCCATCCGCGGCAGCCATTGGAGGGTGAACCAACGGCAAAGGAAGACCTTTCTCTCTGTCTCTCTCTCTCACTGTCCACTCTGCCTGTCAAAAAAAAAAAAAAAAAGTTGTACATATGAAATTTGTATTCATTAAATAAAAACCTTTTTAAAAAGAAGGAAAAGATATCCCAAAAGAAACTAAAGAAGCAAAAACTTATGGCTCAGGAATAAACTTAGCATAAAATAAATACGAATTGAAAGGAAAAAAAAGCACCTGTTCTGCAGTGTAAGGACAGGCTGCTAGTGTGGCCCAATGCTTTTGGGGACTGAGACGAGTGTTAATCTGAGGCTCAGTATTAGGAGTTCTGCTTGCACGTGAATATAAGTTATGTGCTTCATCAGCTGTATTGGAAATGAAACTGATGTTTTAGCCTCATTATACTGACTCTGTCATTCAATTTCTCAGTTCCAACAAGCAAGAAACAGTATCTGATACAAAATAAATGATCAAATGATCCAATCTATGGAGATGGACACTTTAGCATCTAGTTGGTTTAGAGACCACAGGTACTGGGCGATAGTATATCCATCTTTTAAATTTTATTCAACTAAATAAACAACTCTGCCTATAAGCTTTCAATTTACTAAGTTTCATGAATTTCAACATGGACTGCACCTGTTTCTAAAACACAGCTTTACTGGTTGTATCCCATCATGTCTGTCTTTACAGACAAATTATTTATTCGTCTGTGGCAGTCAGGGCTTTATTTTGAGGTGTTTTATGAACATTCTTAAATCCATGATGTTTAATGAACCCAAAACCAGTGAAAGTCTTAAAAAGTACTGTTAAGAAGAGACAATCTTGGCCGGCGCCGTGGTTTACTAGGCTAATCCTCCGCCTGCGGCACCGGCACCCAGGGTTCTAGTCCTGTTTGGGGCGCCGGATTCTGTCCCATTTGCTCCTTTTCCAGTCCAGCTTTCTGCTGTTGCCCGGGAGGGCAGTGGAGGATGGCCCAAGTGCTTGGGCCCTGCACCTGCATGGGAGACCAGGAGGAAGCACCTGGCTCCTGGCTTTGGACGGCGCAACGCACTGGCCGTAGAGGCCATTTGAGGGGTGAACCAACGGAAGGAAGACCTTTCTTTTTCTCTGTTTAACTCTGCCTGTCAAAAAAAAAAAAAAAAAGAAAAGAAAGAAGAAGAAGAAGAAGAAGAGGAGGAGACAATCTGGGGTGTACAATGGTCACAGGTTCAAGTCTCAACTGCTCCATTTCCAATCCAGCTCTCTGCTAACATTGCCTGGAAAGGCAGCAGAGGATTGCCCAGGTGCCTGGGCCCCTGCACTCACTCACATGGGAGACCTGGAAGAGGCTCCTGATTTTGACTTGGCCCAGCTGCAACCACTGGGACCCATTTGGGGAGTGAACCAGCAGATGAAAGATATTTCTCTCTCCCTCTCTCTAACTCTGCCTTTCAAGTAAATAAATAAAATCTTAAAAAAAAAAAAGAAGAGACAATCTCTTATAAAGAAATAAAGGTAAATTCTAACAAATTAAATTACAAAGGCACTGCTGCTGCCCAGGAGTTGTTTGGGAGGCATGAGTACAAGGAATTGAAGCATAAGGCAGGTTGCATTGACGTAAGTAACAGCAATCAGAAACTAGAAAGATTGATTGGCAAAATGGAAGTGTGAAGTTACAAAGCCAACATCAATACTAAAGGCTGTTGGCCGAATTCTAACTCAGGAAATGACTGAGAACTCCTATTTTGAGAACATTTTAGTTAAGTGCAGAAAACGCGTTAGTGATAAAAAAAAAAAAAAATCTGGAGTGAGTACCAAGGAGGCTGGGAAGGTTCTGGGAAGGTATTTCCTGTATGATCAGCAAAAGACATTTGAACGTTAAGAAGTGCACCACCTGCTAAGCCAAGGGTGTCACAAAAGATGTGTCTTCAGTTTACGTTAGGTACACTTCTATGTGATCCCAATTCCTTGAGACAACCTCTGGGAAAACACTCCATTCCAGCAATGTTCAATTCATCTGTGCTCTCACGTCTGTCTGTTTATGCATGTTACGGACTCAAGGCATCAGCAGACATACAGAAACCAGTCAATATAGCGACCACGTTCTAATTGAACTACTCCTGGATGTCGCTTGAGGTACAGTGTCTCTTTCTAGCCACGATGTTAAAGCACTGGAAACTCAGAGTTTACTAAGCACATGGTGTTAACATAAGACATGCTTTAAGCTCCAATGGTTGTAATTCAAAGTAACCGGCAGATATCTCATTTCCTGAGAATGCTTAAGAGAACACACTACTTTCCAGGAGGACACACCTGCCTGGCTACTCAAATTTGCATGCTTACTGTATCCTATGCTCTATGTACCCACAGCAGTCAGCGCCCAAGCCCAGAAAAACCTTAATGTAGCCACTGTGTTTTCCTTGAGGTATCAGGTCTATTCCAGGAAATAACATGAGGCAACACATCATAAGTAATAGGATTCATCACTCGATGTTTCAAGCCTTGGAAAGGGGTTGTTCAATATCCGAATATAGTGTTAATATGAGATCAGCATTAAATTCCCGAAGAAACCTTGAGTTATGAATGCCATCCCTTTGGAGATCTTCCAAGAAATCCTCATTTTGACAACCTTCATTTGCCTGGCACTCTCACATTGGGATGCTGATTGCTTATTGAGGGCTCCATACCTACAGCAATGGAAGAACCACTTGACACTTGAAAAATTAACTCTGTTCCTGGAAATACCTTGACACAGGGCGGCTCTATCTTATAGGATTCATCTAAACACTGTTCAAATAATTAGAAACACAGTGTTCACTATGGCAAAACAAACGTGTGTAATGTTGTAGGAAGCATTCCTTTCTATTCCCCCTGGAAAGCACACACAAATCACAATCTGTTGTGAATGAACTCCTTTCTTTTTTCTTTTTTAAAAGATATATTTATTTGGGCCAGCACTATGGCGTAGTGGGTAAAGCCACCGCCTGCAGTGCTGGCATCCCATATGGGCGCCAATTCGTGTTCCAGCTGTTCCACTTCTGATCCAGCTCTCGGCTATGGCCTGGGAAAACAGTAGAAGATGGCCCAAGAACGTAGGCCCCTACACCCACCTAAGAGACCCAGAAGAAGCTCCAGCCTTTGTGGCCAATTGGAGAATGAACCAGTGGATGAAAGACTTTCTCTCTCTCTCTCTCTCTCTCTCTCTCTCTGCCTCTCCTTCTCTCTCTGTGTAACTCTATCAAATAAATAATTCTGTAAAAAATATTTATTTATTTTAAAGGTAGAGTTACAGAGAGGCAGAGGCAGAGAGAGAGAGAGAGAGAGAGAGAGAGAGATCCTCTATCTGCTGGTTCACTCCCCAGATGGCTACAATAGCTGGAGCTGAGCTGATCCAAAGCCAGGAGCCAGGAGCTTCCTCCAGGTCTCCCATGTGGGTTCAGGGGCCCAAGGACTTGGGCCATCTTCTACTGCTTTCCCAGGCTGTAGCAGAGAGCTGGATTGGAAGTGGAGCAGTTGGGACTCTATATGAGATGCTGGCACTGCAGGCAGTGGCTTTACCTGCTACGCCACAGCGCTGGCTCCAAATGAACTACTTTCTATGAGAGAACTTGAGGAAACATGACTTTCATAAGGTGCCCAGCAACTGGTGGAAAGAGGGCACCATTTTGACACCAGTAGAATATGTGGGCAGCCCTCATGCTTGTACGTGACCAGAGGATTTTACCAAAGGCGAAGAATACACATTCCACACTGACTTTGAGTCTGCCTGAAGGGCTGACAGGGGGCTAGGTACCCACACAGGACTGGGATATGCCCCCATGCTTTCAACATGTTGCAGGCCCCAGGGTTCAAGCTGCCGAAGTGGAGCACCCACAGGCAATTGGCTCTGGGAACTTCTCTGCTCTTTCCATGGACAGAGCAGGCTCATGCGACTGAGTGGATCCTCTGCACCCTGGAAATATGGAAGCCTTGTGTGCTGGGACTTTGGGAATTCTGTGACTGTACAATATGGCATGGGGTGCTGCTGGAACGAGGAAGAAAACATGACTCCCCACAGGAACACAACCACACTTGGATGTTGGATTGTGACGATGAGGAGACGATGAAATGCCTGAAAAGGAATTCAGAAGAATGATCATAGGGTTACTCAGAAGCAATGAGAAGCAAAGTCAAGAGTTAAAGAAACCCATACAGGACATGGATGACAAATTTTCCCATGAGATTGATATTTTTAAGAGAATCAAACTGAGATACCAGAAATGAATTCAATATATAAAATAAAAATACCATGGAAAGCCTTAACAATAGACTTAACTTTTTAAGAATATTCAAGTTATAAGACAAATCTTTGGAAATAGCTCAGTTACTCAAAAAAGGGAGAGAAATTTGAAAAAATTAAAAAGTGTCAAGATTTATGGGATTCTGTCAAATGACCTAAGGAGTTCCTGAAGGTGTAGAAAGAGAGAATGGATTAGCAAGCCTATAAAGTGAAAGAATAACAAAAAAAAAAAATTGCCTAACTTGAAGAAAGGGACATCCAAATACAGTAAGCACATAGAACTCCTATGAGACTTGACCAGAAAAGATCTTCACCATGACATATTACCGGCAAACTTTCAACAGTAAGACATAAAGAAAAGATTCTAAAATCTGCACAACAGAAATGCCAGGTTATCTTCAGAGGATCTCCAATTAGACTCACAGCTGACTTCTCATCAGAAACCCTACAGCCTAGGAGAGAATGGAGAGACAAAATCCAAGTCTTAAAAGAAAAAAAACTGTCAACCCAGAATACTGTATCCCATAAATGCTTCATTTGTAAATGATGGTGAAATTAAGACCTTCCATAACAAAGAGAAATTGAAAGAATTTATTGTCCAGCCTTACACATGCTTAAGGATGTGCTACACACAGAAAGATAGTCATCATTAAGAAAGAATGTGAAGGCAAAAAATCTCCCAGTAAAAGTACAAGGGAAATCTGAATCAAAGAGTAGGAATATTTATAGAAAAATGGCAGGGCCAAGTTATTTCTCATTAACAGTACTTTCAATCTAAATGGCCTAAATTCTCCAATTAAAAGATAGAAACTGGCTGAATGGATTAAAAAACAAACCTACCCATTTGCTGCCTACAAGAAACACATCTCACCAACAGAGTACAGGCAGACTGAAAGTGAAGAGATGGAAAAAATAGTCCATGCTAATGGAAAGCAAAAATGAGTAGGTGTAGCCCACCCTAGTATCAGGCAAAATAGATTTTAACACAAAAACTGGTAAAAGAGACAAGGGCATTATATAATGATAAAGGGATCAATTCAAAAGGAAGATGTGAGTATAATAAGTATGCATGCACCCAATCCCACGACACCTGGCTATTTAAAACAAATATTAATAGATCTAAAGGTAGACACAGACTCCAATACAATAGTAATTCATCAGTGAACATGCCAACTGGATACACATCAACTGGACACATATCAATTGGACATCACCACACATTCATCAGTGGATATATCAACTGGACAGAAAATCAACCAAGAAACTACAGAGCTAATTGACACTATGGACCAAACGGACCTGATGGCTACAGAACATTTCATCCCACAGTTGAATACACATCCTTTTCACCAATACATGGAACTTTCTCTAGGATAGATCCCATGCTAGGCCATAAAGCAAGTCTCAGCAAATTAAAAAAATTTGAAATCATATATCTTTTCTGACCACAATTGAATGAAGCTGGAAATAAACAACTTACGAATATCCAGAGAATATGCAAACACTTGGAGGCTGAACACTCTCCTGAATGAACAATGGGTCATAGAAGAAATCAAAAGGGAAATTTACAAAAATTCTGGAAATGAATGAAAATGGCAACACAATACATCAAACTTGTGATATACAGAAAGGCAGTGTTAACAGGAAAGTTCATAGCAATTGGTGCAAAATAAGCTATCAGTGTATTTCAGGGAACTACAATAACAACAACAAACCAAACCCAAAATTAGTAGAAGGAAAGAAATAATTGAAATTAGAGAAGAAATAAACAAGATTGAAACAAAAGATTAAAAAAATCAGTGAAATGAAGAGCTAGCTTTTTGAAAAAATAAAAATGACACACCATTTGCTCAACTAACAAAAACAAGAGGGAGAAGACCTGTGGTGGAATGAGAAGTCCATGCCAAGGTGGCCACTGGCAAGCGAGTGTCAGTTACTCAGGAATGGCTTTGAAACTCACCTGGCAATGGAGCCTGCCTGGCAACAGGCTGTGATTGGATGGATTGGAAACTGCCTGGCAACAGGCTATGATTGGATGGATTTGAAACTGCCTGGCAACAGGCTGTGATTGGATGGCTTTGGAAACTGCCTGACAATAGGCTGTGATTGGTTGGGGCATAGACCGCCGCTTGACCAGATTGGCTGGTCTTGGCTATATAAGATGTTGTACCAACTGTAATAAACGAGTCTGCGGGCTGCTCGCCTCAAGCCCGCTTTCACCCGACTCCCGGGGGTCTGTGTGTTGACTCCGCGCCTCTTGCCCCCACCACGCTGCTCCTCTCAGAAATGAATCCACTGCAACATTGTTGAGAAATCAACTGCAACAAAGACCCAAATCAATAAAATCAGAGATGAAAAAGAGAAGTAATAACAAATGCCAGAGAAGTACAAAGAACCATCAGGAATTACTACAAACATCCATATACCCTATATAGGCGCTGGTTTGGGTCCTGGATGCTCCACTTTTCATCCAGCTCCCTGCTAATGTGCCTGGGGAAGAAGCTGAAGATGATCCAAGTCCTTGGGCCCCTGTACCCATGTGGGAGACCCAGAAGGTGCTCTCAGCTTGTGGCTGTGGAGTGGCTCAGTTCTGGCTGTTGTGGCCATTTGGGGAGTGAACCAGCAGATGGAAGACCCTTCTCTCTGTCTCTGTCTCTGCTTCTGCTTCTCTATTACTCTTTCAAATAAATAAATATTTTTAAAAATGAAATAAATTGGCCGGCGCCGTGGCTCAACAGGCTAATCCTCCGCCTTGCGGCGCCGGCACACCGGGTTCTAGTCCCGGTCGGGGCACCGGATTCTGTCCCGGTTGCCCCTCTTCCAGGCCAGCCCTCTGCTGTGGCCCAGGAGTGCAGTGGAGGATGGCCCAGGTGCTTGGGCCCTGCACCCCATGGGGAGACCAGGAAAAGCACCTGGCTCCTGGCTCCTGCCATCGGAGGAGCGCGGTGCGCCGAGCGCGGTGCGCCGGCCGCAGCGCGCCAACCGCGGCGGCCATTGGAGGGTGAACCAACGGCAAAAGGAAGACCTTTCTCTCTGTCTCTCTCTCTCACTGTCCACTCTGCCTGTAAAAAAAAAAAAAAGAAAAGAAAAAAAGAAAAAAAAGAAAAAAAATGAAATAAATTAATTTTTAAAATAAAATAATATATTATCTATAAAAAAAGAACCTATAAAATCTGTATCCATAGAAAAATAATTCTGCCGGTGCCGTGGCTCAACAGGCTAATCCTCCGCCTTGCGGCGCCAGCACACCGGGTTCTAGTCCCGGTCGGGGCGCCGGATTCTGTCCCGGTTGCCCCTCTTCCAGGCCAGCTCTCTGCTGTGGCCCGGGAGTGCAGTGGAGGATGGCCCAAGTGCTTGGGCCCTGTACCCCATGGGAGACCAGGAAAAAGCACCTAGCACCTGGCTCCTGCCATCGGATGAGCGCGGTGCGCCGGCCACAGTGCGCTGACCGCGGCGGCCATTGGAGGGTGAACCAACGGCAAAGGAAGACCTTTCTCTCTGTCTCTCTCTCTCACTGTCCACTCTGCCTGTCAAAAAATTTAAAAAATTAAATTAAATTAAATTAAAATTAAAAAAAAAAGAAAAATAATTCTCTCAACTTGTCACTTTTTCTTGGGGAGACCTCCACCCACTCTTTTCTAACAATCCTGGAAACACATGCTCTATTATTAGGCTGAGTCATCTTTTCCCACACTTACGTACAGTTCCTATTACCACCGGGAGTAGTAAGGTGTTTTTCTTCCTAGAGATAAAGGCAAACCTCCAGGTGTAGATGGATGGACCAATTGTGGGACAGGCAAAGACATCAACTCTCATAAAAGTCTCTGACCATCTTCTTCAATAAAAATAGTATTCTCTCCATCTGGAATTAAAATAGGCTTAGAACCTGTCATTAAGGGGCTCCTCAAACAAGGAATATGTAAGGGATATATCAGCAGCACAGTTCACTCATTATGGGCATCAAAAGGGAAGCCAGGAAAATGGAGAATGGTCCAAGACCTGCAGCTCATTAAGTGGCTTAATAATTTCAAGAGGAAAAAGAACTCTAAGCAGAGAGACAATACAGCCCATTCAGGACTTTCCTATACCCCAAAAAGGACTTCCTAAGAGTGATTGATTGGGTTTTGCAGACTCTGGATCCCAGGATATGCAGAAAAGTTAAGGCCTCTATACCAGCTCCTTAAGGAAACCCAGCAGGCAGGAACCCACCTTCTCTCCTGAAGGCCAAAGAGCATCCACTCCTTAAAAACAGGCACTCTTAGTGCCGTGGGCTGGGGACTCCCCACCCAGAAGAGGTCATCAACTCCATACCCAACAACAACTGGATGGTCCTCAGAGCAGGGAGATGCAGGGGAAGAGGGACCTTGAAGACAGTTTGGATAAGATCAAGTGTAGAAAGAGAGTGGACCTTGGGCAAATTCCGGGAAATTCCACCCCTGTGGGAACTCCAGTTACTGACCCATTTTGCTCTTGTGGAAAGAGGTTGGGGAGCCAATCCAAATACAACCCCTACTGCATGCACTAGGCAAAGAGTTAGTATGTCACAGATAAGGGGTGAGGGAGAAGACACGACAAAAGAGACATCAGCTCTGCTGGGGCCTTTCCTTGTGTGGAGAGCTTTTGTCACTTACAAAAAGAAAACTCAATTTTGCTTTTGCATTCTGTTTCAGACTTTTCTCTGCATTTCTATACTGAGCCATAGACCAGGAGAAGCAGCCCCCATTCAGACATGAGAGCTTTCTGTAGGTAGAGGCACCACCCTCTACCTCATAAAAGAGGCCAACAACGGGTGGGAAGAGCTCTTTCTTTTCCTAGAGACCACAGTTGGAGGGACTCCTTCTCCCTCCCCACTCCTTTTCCTCTGGGAAAACCTTCTGGCCCACTGTCCAATAACGAGAGGTATTTGTGAAGGGTTAATTGTGTGTGTGTGTGTGTGCTCACTTTTTCACCTTTTAAATAAAATTTACCTTACATAGTCAGCACATATAATTCCTGTCTGTTTGTGACAAGGGACCTGGAATAAAAATAAATATCCTCTTTAGTCACATGAGAGGCAAGATGTTTGGGAGTTCAAGTAGGAGTGAGGTTGGCACCTATCTAGAGGCAGGAATGGCAAAGAATTGGTTACATATAAAGGAACAAAAAGGCAGTTAGAAAGACAGAAGAAAACAATAATGAGATACATAGGATGATACTGGAATTGGAAGTATCAGAACTCATTTTTTAATATCTTTGGTTACAGAGATATAGATATACATGTGTGTGTTTATATTCACAAATGGATTTCCCTGCTCTGTTCATTGAGGAAGCCTATCATCAATGAGAGCCCAACATCAAAGCACACACCTACCACAATTAGTGCTGAAGCTTGATTTCTAAGTATCAGCCTCCCTTAAAAGGAAGATCCTAGGAAAAAGAGCAGTTTCAATGGTTGGGTCAGAGAAATCACATCACTATGGAACATCCTACTGGAAATTGGACACAAGGTCACCCTTGCTACATTGTGGCGAGACACTTGAATACATTTTTTTTCCTGTCCCAAGGGTTTCTATGAGGCTGTGCTTAAAATTGATGGACCAGCTGAGGCCGGTGCTGTGGTGCAGTGGATTAATGCCCTGGCCTGAAGTGCCAGCATCCCATATACATGCTGGTTTGAGACCCAGCTGCTCCACTTCTGATCCAGCTCTCTGCTATGGCCTGGGAAAGCAATGGAAGATGGCCCGAATCCTTGGGTCCCTGCACCCATGTGGGAGACCAGGAAGAAGCTCCTGGCTCCTGGCTTCGGATCAGTGCAACTCCAGCCATTGTTGCCAGTTGGGGAGTGAACCAGCAGATGGAAGACCTCTCTCTCTGCCTCCCCTCTCTCTGTGTAACTCTGACTTTCAAGTGAATAAATCTATTTTTTAAGAAAGTGATGGATCAGCTTGTTTGATGGAGGGGATTTCAAAGCAGTAAAGGGGTCATGATGTATCATGGATGTCAATGGCTGCCGTTAATATTATGGGCCTAGGTATTTTCATCTTTATACTAGATTCTTGCCCCCATATATATATATGACTTCAAAGAATTCAAACAGTGCACAGTGAAAGCGGGTTTTATTTAAAAGACAAAGAAAGTAAACATATATTCACATGTGAGTGTGGGTCACTCCACACAGAGAGATACCTGTCATGAGTGGGTTAGGGAGTTGCCAATGAGGAGAGAAGGCTAAGAATCCCAAAAAGGATTCCCAAGTATGGTCAAGGGCAACAGAGCCCCTCCCAGTTATCAGTCTATTTCATGAGATAGAGGGTGGTGGTGTCAGTGCTGTGGCTTACTGGGTTAGGCCTATGCCTGCGAGACCAGCATCCCATGTGGGCACTGATTCATGTCCTGTATGCTCCTCATCTGATCCAGCTCTTTGCTAATGGCCTGGGAAAGCAGTGGAATATGGTCCAAATCTTTGTGCCCCTGCACCTATGTGGGAGACCCAGAAGAAGCTCCTGGCCATTGGAGGAGTGACCCAGTGGATGAAAGACCTCTCTGTCTCTCCCTCTGTTTGTAACCTGCCTCTCAAATAAATAAATAAATCTCTTTTTTTTTTTTTGACAGGCAAAGTTATACAGTGAGAAAGAGAGACAGAGAGAAAGGTCTTCCTGCCGTTGGTTCACCCCCAAATGGCTGTTACGGCTGCTGTGCCATGCTGATCTGAAGCCAGGAGCCAGGTGCTTCTCCTGGTCTCCCATGCGGGTGCAGGGCCCAAGGACTTGGGCCATCCTCCTCTGCCTTTCCGGGCCACAGCAGAGAGCTGGACTGGAAGAGGAGCAACTGGGACAGAATCCCGTGCCCCGACCTGGACTAGAACCCAGGGTGCTAGCACTGCAGGCAGAGGATTAGTCTAGTGAGCCGTGGCGCTGGCCAATAAATAAATCTTTAAAAAAAAGAGAGAGAGAGAGAAATAAGCTGGTACCTTCATTGAATAAACAAATGGGTGGGGTCTGTGTGGAGTCCAGGGTGCATGAGGCTTTTTGAGATTTTCATGGTGACTCAACATGGAGTTTAACTTCCACCTGGCCATCATGGCATCTCCTTCCTGGCCCCAGATGAGACACAGTTACATTCTGGGAAGCTAGGTATAACAAAATGATAGAGGAGAGAGTAAAGTTACAATGCAGGGCTGGAAGGAGTTCAGGCTCACCTACTCCAATCTAACTCCCTGCCTAGTTTCCCCATATCATCAATGCATTTCACAGTGAGAATTGGGATCAAAAAAGAGACAAAGAAGAAAAGTTTGGAAATTTTTGAATCTGGCCAGAGAAGAACAAAGGGAACTGACCTACAAGATGAATCTCTAGAAAATCCAGATGTTGAGTGGTTTATTTATGGCAATAGTTACATGAAGGAAGGACCCAGAAAGGCAGGCTATGCTACAGTGGATCTTACCCAGTTGATATAAGCTCAGGCATTGCCAAATAATACTTCAGCTCAAAAGGCTGAACTTATTGCTTTACCTAGAGCCTTGTAATTAAAAAAAGGCCAATGAGTTTTTATGTATACAGATTCCAAATATGCTTTCCTTGTATTTCAAGCACATGCAGCAATTTAGAGAGAAAGAGGCCTACTGATGTCAAAGAATCCTGTTTTATATAAAAGAGATATTAACTCTACTTCAGGCAGTGCTGTGACCTTCGGAAGTGGCTGCCATTCACTTTAGGGGACACCAAAAAGAAGACAACCATGTTAGCAAGGGAAATGCCTTGAGCAGATAAGGCAGAAAAAGAGCTGCTGCACAGAAGGCTCTAGAGATGGTTTTAGTACTGTAGCCTGTAGAGTTAACTGAACATCCTTACTAGGCCAATCCTGAAATAGAATGGGCTCCACAACAAGGTTATACTAAAGAGGCTAGTGGATGGTGAACTTCAGATCATAAGGTTATGCTCCCAGCAGTATCTCAAAGGAAGATTATGAAGAAAATGCATGACTCTACCCACCAGGGAAGAGGAGCTTTAATACAGATAGTCTCTTGAGTATTTGAAGGAAGAAGACTGTGCTGTCATAAGAGAAGTAATATATTCCTGTCCCCTCTGTTTACAAAATAACTCTGGTGGTCATGCCAGACCAACTCTTAGCTGACTCCTGAACAAAGCAAAGGAATATATCCAGCTGAAGACTGGCGGACTGACTACTAATACTCCCCTCAGCAAATAATTATAAATATTTACGAGTTTTTATTGATACTTTCACAGGATGGATAGATTTACCAACTTGAACAAAAAGGCACAGCAAGTATCCAAAGACCTACTAAAGAACGCAGTTCCATGCTCTGGACTTCCAAAGTCACTCCACAGTGACAATGGAGCCTCATTTGTGCCTAGGGGAACTCAACAGGTAGCTACTGCTCTGGGAATTTATCTCCATGCCTCTTGGAGACCTCAGTCATTAAGTAAAGTCAAAAAGGTTAAGAAAATTCCAACTAAGCTTTGCCAAGAGACCTCAGAAACATGGCTTAAATGATTGCCTATTGTCCTCCTCAGAACAAGAACTGTACCTAAGCCTGCTCTAAAGCTTAGTCCATTTGAGATGCTCTATGGGAGACCTTTCCTTACCTCTGACATCCCCTTTGATTCAGAGACTCAAGATCAGATAAAGTATATTAATTTAGGCCAGGTACAAAAGGCCTGATGGAGTATAATACAATTTTCTCAGTGTCAGATTCCAAAATTCATTAACAAGCTATTGCCCCAGCAGACTTAGTTTTATTAAAGATGTGGAAGGACGGATCCCCCTTAGACCAATGGAAGGGACCCTACCAGATGCTGCTGAATGTGTGTACCTCAGTAAAATTACATGGCACCCCAAGCTTGGTATATATGTCAAGGATTAAACTTCTACCTCTTGAGTCTTCACAAGAACACATGGAAGATAAGTCTGCCTACTCTTATGAACCAACAGAACTCAAATACTACTTCAACAGGCACAAAGATAAGTAAAATCTTTGCTTTCATCATATCAAGGCTGTTGTATTTTAAGGCTGACATATTTTACCTGCTTCTTCTCTTGATTCTCTCTGGAAGTTGCTATTGGCAGGAAAACTTCTTAGTGATCTCTTCTATTGCAATACTGGAAGATCCTGGTTACGTCACATAAATCTATCTTTAAAAACCTGGCCATTACTTTGGGAAATCTATTCTACATCTCAGGCTAACTTTTACAACAAATACTGTAGTCATGGACTACAGTATAAGGTAGTCATGGACAACCAACAAGCCATAGAATATACACTGATGGAGCAAGGAGGAGCATGCATAGTTTTTTTTTTTTTTAAAGATTTATTTATTTATTTGAAATAAAGAATTACACAGAAAGAGGAGAGGCAGAGAGAGAAAGAGAGGTCTTCTGTCTGGTGGTTCAATCCCCAATTGGCCGCAACGGCCAGAGCTGCGCCCATCCAAAGCCAGGAGCCAGCAGCTTCCTCCAGATCTCCCAGGCGGGTGCAGGGGCCCAAGGACTTGGGCCATCTTCTAGTGCTTTCCCAGGCCATAGCAGAGAGCTGGATCAGAAGTGGAGCAGCTGGGATTCGAATTGGCGCCCATATGGGATGCTGGTGCTTCAGGGCAGAACGTTAACTCACTGTGCCACAGCGCTGACCCCAGCATGTGCAGTTTTTAATGGAATTTGTCACCTCTATTCTAATGGCAGTATGTTCACTGAGGAAAATGCATTAAACATCTTTAGGTCAGGTTGGATGGATTTATAATCTGCACAGGGACAATCTATAAGCACCCACTATTTGGAAAATAATAAGATATATTCTGCCTTTCTTGAAGGGCATTCCACTTGCAATTTGTTTTTTCCAATTTTGTTCATGCTGATTGATACACTTGTTTGTTTCAGACCTTGACAATTTCTCTAAGTAATGACGACCACTGGGGGACCACAGCCATTGGCAGTGACTGATGAAAATTCTCTGACTCGTGAGACAGCTCCATTAGATGTGCTAGGAAGAGATTTCCAAACCTGAGACAAGCAGAGATCATGCCCCTGATCTGGAGCATCTCACTTCAGCACCCTCTTCAAGAATAAGGGTCAGAAATCTCTGAGAGGGGAATGATATAGCATAAGGCAGGTAGCTAGATTATGGCCATGAGCTGGAAGCCACACCTCCCCTGTCTTATGTAGTCCTATCCACCTACTTGCCAAATAGTCCCTTCCCCATGAAGTATCTCCCTTCACATGTTACCTGGGGTGGGTGCCACATACCCACTCCCTTTCCAACCTCATAACAGAGGCTGGCAACTGGGAGGGGTTTGTTCTCTCTCTCTGTAGATGAGGAAGAGACAGGGTGCTGACACAACTCCACCTCCCCCCTTATTCTTTTCCCTTCCTGGCCCACTCTATTCCAGAACTATGTCCACAAGTGTGTTTTCCTACCTTTGAAATAAACTTTACTTCTTTGTGCACTGTATTTGTGCCTTTACTCAAAATGCTTCCCTGGGTAAAAACAAGGATCTGGAATAGGAATTTAGACTCCACCTCTCCCACAACAGGTTAGTCCAGGTTCTTGTCTTCTCAGTTGTAAGAATATGACTGGGTGGGCCGGCGCTGCTGCTCACTAGGTTAATCCTATGCCTGTGGCACTGCTACTCCGGGTTCTAGTCTCAGTTGGGGTGCCAGATTCTGTTCCAGTTGCTCCTCTTCCAGTCCAGCTCTCTGCTGTGGCCCGGGAGGGCAGTGGAGGATGGCCCAAGTGCTTGGGCCCTGCACCCGCATAGGAGACCAGGAGGAAGCACCTGGCTCCTGGCTTCGGACTGGCGTGGCACGCTGGCCATTATGGCCATTTTGGGGGGTGAACCAACGCCAAGAAGATCTTTCTCTCTGTCTCTCTCTCTCTCACTAACTCTGCCTGCCTGTCCAAAAAAAAAAAAAAAAAAAAAAAGAAATGGATGTGAGTAACCTTAAGAGGCAGATCTGACCCACTGAGGCTGGGTCATTTTTACAGGAAAAAGAGTAGTACTCATGGTAGGGGCTGATTGACGATTCAAAGAAGGCAGAGTATAAGTGGATATGCAGAACACATGGTGATCTCCAGGAAGGTGTCACAGTACCTGGTGCACGATGGAAAGTGATGCTCAGCAGCATGATGAGGAATGCAGGTGACAAACCTTGAGCCATGCTGAATCAGGTGATGCAATTTGGGCAGTGTATGTGGCTTGGGTGCTGGAAGTTCTTGGTTCCTTGGCCCTCAATGACTTTCTGTTTGGCTCACTCAGTGATGGATTCTCTTCAAGGACCTTCACGAGGGCAACGCCTAGCAGAGCTGCAGAGATGAGACTCTTGCCTGGAAAAACTGAAACGTAGGCTTTGACCAACAAAGCTATAGGGGCTGGGGCTGCCCAGTCAATGGAAGGCCAGCCTCCAACACAGTGTGTCTAGGATGCAAGATATTGAACTGTGGGACATAAGGTTTGCCCTGAAAATTTCTGGTCTTACCTTGTCCCAATTATCCTTTCTATTTTCTTATTTCTCCTATTTGAAATAGGGATGTATGCTCTTTGCCTGCCCCATCATTGTATCATGAAAACATGATTTTTTTCTTAATTTTAGATTCATGACTGAGAGAATTTTCCTTGAGTATCAGATGAATTTGGTGGAGTTAAGACTGTGAGGCTTTGGAGGATGGGATTAAGTGTATGTTGCATATGACAAAGATGTATTTTGAGAAGTCAGGGGCAGAATGTTATGGGTACAGAGTGAAATTGTCTCATCAAAACTCATAAAACTGTTTAAGCTCTGATATCTTAATTTTTTTTTTTAATTTTTAAAAATGTATTTGACAGGTAGAGTTATGGACAGTGAGAGAGAGAGAGAGACAGAGAGAAAAGTCTTCCTTCCATTGGTTCAGTCCCCAAATGGCCGCCACGGCCATCGCTGCGCTGATCCGGAGCCAGGAGCCAGGTGCTTCCTCCTGATCTCCCATGTGGGTGCAGCAGCCCAAGCACTTGGGCCATCCTCCACTGCCTTCCCGGGCCACAGCAGAGAGCTGGAGTGGAAAAGGAGCAATCGGGACTAGAATCCGGCGCCCATATGGGATGATGGCGCTGCAGGCGGAGGATTAACCAAGTGAGCCATGGTGCCAGCCCCTGATTTCTTAATTTTCATGACTGATTGATTAAAAATGGAGGTTTGACCTAATTGAGGTAGCTAGGATAGTGTGGAGGTCTTAGGGTCATTGGGGAGGTACCTTTTGAGGTGATTCTTCAGAGGGGTTTGATTACTTGATTCTCCATTTCCTGACTTACCATATGATCTTGCTTCTACACCTATGATGGCCTTTTATTTTTTTCTTTTAAACTAGAAACCTTTTAGTTAAGGTATACAAACTTCATACATTTCACATATACAACTTTAGGAACATAGAGATTCTTACCACTGGACCTACCCTCCCACCCGCACTCCATCTTTCTTCCTCCTCCCTCTCCTATTTTTTTTTCTTAAGACTTAGGTTTTTTTTTTTTTTACAGGCAGAGTGGACAGTGAGAGAGAGAGAGAGAGAGAGAGAGAGAGAGAGAGAGAGAAAGGTGTTCCTTTTTCTGTTGGTTCACCCCCTTATGGCTGCTGTGGCCGGCGCACCAGGCTGATCTGAAGCCAGGAGCCAGGTGCTTCTCCTGGTCTCCCATGTGGGTGCAGGGCCCAAGAACTTTGGCCATCCTCCACTGCCTTCCCGGGCCACAGCAGAGAGCTGGACTGGAAGAGGAGCAACTGGTGCCCCAACCAGGACTAGAACTCAGTGTGCCTGCGCCGAAGGCGGAGGATTAGCCTATTGAGCCACGGCACCAGCCCTCCCTCTCCTATTCCCATTTTTATTTTTTACTTAGATCTATTTTCAATTAACTTTATACACATAAGATTAATCCTGTACTAATTAAAGAGTGCAACAAATAGCAGTAAAAAAAAATTTCCTCAGCAGTCAAGACTAGGGCTGTTCAAAGTCATTGCATCACAAAGTGTCAATTTCATTTCTATAGATTACCTTTTAGGTATTTATCACAGATCAGGAAGAATAAATGGTATTTATCTTCTTGGGACTGGATTATTTCACTAAGTATAATGTTTTCCAATTGCATCCATTTTGTTGCAAACAACAAGACTTTTTTAACCATTGTATAGTATTCCAAGGTGTACATATACCATAATTTCTTTATCCAGTTTTCAGTTGATGGACATCTGGGTTGATTACATATCTTAGCTGTTGTGAATTGAGCTGCAATAAACATGGGGGTATAGATAACTTTTTCATATGCTGATTTTATTTCCTATGGGTAGATTCCCGGGGTGGGATGGTTGTGTCATATGGTAGGTCTATATTCAGATTTCTGAGGATCTCCATACTGTCTTCCACAGTGGCTGTACCAGTTTACATTCCCACCAACAGTGGATTAGGCATGACCAGGTTATATCAGACATCAGAGTAGGACCACCTAGTACTGTAACCTAAGCTTTGAGCTGAGGTAAACATTTTCTTTCCCTCAGCAGTTCATTTCTGGTACCTTAGAGTAACAAATATGGACTAATACAGTTTATGTTGAAAAATTTTGGAAAATACCAATTAACCATTAGTTAACTCCTCTAAGGTAAGAACGACAATTGGTTGATTGGAGGCTGTTTAAACATCCAGCATTTTATTGTCTTGACTGGCTAAACTTAATACCACTCATTTTCATCTGCAAAATCTCCTGAAAACTTAGTTATTGATCCCAAAAAATAGCTTTAAATACTATACAAATTTTTGCCATACATCATAATATGAGAATACTTTCCTTTAATGATTTCCAAGGTCATATACTTAATAAGAAAAAACAAAAGTTAGATTCTGTTTATTCAGTAAGATTTTGTCTTTCAAACCATATATTTGTTGTTCAAAAACTGTACATATTCTTGTGATGCGTTCAAAAGTAGATCTTCAACTTGAGTAGGTTGTATCTGAGAAGACTGGTAGAACACAGATGCACATTCGTCAGAACCTGGAGAGCAAAAGGAAGAATCCTATTGTTTGTCTCAAAAACTTCTTAGGTATCAAAGTCTAACACAATGTAAATATTTGAGAATTTTCAGTGTTAAGATTAAAAATGAACATATGAGAATATAGTGCACAATTATAATTTTCTCAGAGTTGTATACTGACTTAAATATCACTGTGGGCCAAGTAGCAGAGCTCTTGATATTCCCATTCTGCATTCATTTGTCCAACAACCATGTGCTAAGCACCAGAATTAAAGATGGAGGTGAAGTACTGTCCTCAATAATTTTATAAATGTAAACTGATGAAAATAATTTCCACCATGAAAGGAATAAAACAGGGCTCTATTGGAACACACAGAATTTCTGTTTATTCTGGTTTTGCCTCATTACTGTAAACTTTTTGGGGAGAGGTGACAGGCCAGTTGACACTTGAAAGACAAGGGAAAAGTATTCCAGTTAGAGGAGGAAGCAGAAGCATTTACGAAGCCTTAGAGGTGAAGAAGAGACTTGAGGAACTATAAGCAGTCTAGTGTGGCTAATGCAGGATCCACAAGGCAGAGCTGCAAGAGGACAGGCTGAGTGGCTTGACAAGAACCAAAATGACTCAGAGTTTTTAATTCCTTGCTTGGGAATTTGGAACTTTTCCTGAGGACAAAACTAACGGCAAAGAGAATGACTGGAGATTTAAAATACTGTCTGTTAGGTAGCAGTGTAGAAACTGTCATTGATTCACCAAGTGTTAGGCTATCTGAGACTTGGGGGCCTTACATCTCTATCTAAACCCTGAGAAGTTCATGATGCCTTTGTCTTTTGACAAGAATTCCAGTACATGGGCTGACAGATTCATTAGGATGGCAGAACTGAGGGCTGACAGATTCATTGGGATGGCAGAACTGACGGAAGCATAAAGTCAGAAGACAAGACATACACAGACTTTTTGTGATTCCTAAAAGCTATTGATCATGTTGAATAAATAAAGAATACCCATTTTCATTATGAATGCTTTCACATATTTCATTAAATGCATGTAAGTCACAATATTTTCTGTAGAATGGATAAATCAAACAAAGGAAAGTGATGCCATTGTCATTAACAGTTTATTTCAGAATCTATAGAAATTTAATTGTCAAATTTTGGTAACATACCATTTTGTTTTTCTAGTTCCCTAGTGATACATTTGTCCAACTCCAGATGTATCTGTAATAAATAAAATTTTATCTATGAGGCTTAACTTTAAAAAGATACACTATCATGTGAATATATCACTCACAATGTATGGCCCTTAAAAAACTTCCAAAGGCTAGACCTCACTTGAGGATTGCTTATATGGAAGCAATCCTAATTAAAATTACTACTATTTAAGTTTATCATAGAGAAAATATTTGTGTCATGATGTTCAGCACAATTCATATTAGTCTATTGAACATGCAATATTTCAAAAGGATGAAATTTAACATTGTGCAAAGGCTGGGAGCTTCACATACTTTTTGCTACATTAATTACTTTGTATTTCTTAGAAAAACACTGTCCTTTATATGAGCTTTTCCTCTTTAATGTTCTTTTTTAAAATATATTTCTTGCCTTTTCCATCTTCTTTTTTTTTTTAAAAAAGATTTATTTTATTTATTTGAAAGACAGAGTTACAGAGAGAGAGGTAGAGACAGAGAGAGAGGTTTTCCATCCGCTGGTTCACTCCCCAGATGGCCGCAACGGCCAGAGTTGTGCCGATCCGAAGCCAGGAGCCAGGAGCAGCTTCCAGGTCTCCTACATGGGTGCAGGGGCCCAAGAACTTGGGTCATCTTCTACTGCTTTCCTATGCCATAGCAGACAGCTGGATTGGAAGAGAAGCAGCTGGGACTAGAACCGGCACCCATATGGGATGCTGGCACTTCAGGCCAGGGTGTCACTGTGCCAGCCCCGAATGTTCTTTTACTTAAAATGAACTTTCCATTCTCAATTTATAGAAAATTAATGTTTTCAGGTGTATTCTATGCAAATTTTTCAGCACAGAATCTTTTTTTTCTTTGAGAGAGTTATAAACAGAGGGAGAGATGGAGAGAGAGGTCTTCCCTCCGTTGGCTCACTGCACCGATCTGAAGCCGGGAGCCAGGAACCAGGAGCCAGGCACCTCTTCCCGGTCTCCCACATGGGTGCAAGAGCCCAAGGACTTGGGCTATCTTCTACTGCTTTTCCAGGCCATAGCAGAGAGCTGGACCGGAAGTGGAGCAGCTGGGACATGAACCGGCGCCCACATGGGATGCCGACGCCACAGGCAAAGGATTAACCTACTGTGCCTTGGCACCGGCCCCTCGGCACAGAATCTTAAGTACCAAGTGAAGAAAGTAATACTTTCATAACATAATGTGAAAATGCTACTAGTAAAAGAGTAAGTAAAACAATTATACTGGCAAAACATTAAATAAAAAAAATCATGCTATTTCTATTATGGCTAAATGGATATATTATGACATATGGACACAAATATTAAGAAAATTTGCTTGAAAAAAAAGTTAATGCATGTGAGAGTTTTACTGAATTACAAATAAGTAAAACAATTTGTACTACTTGAATGATAAAGTGAATGTTTTCAACAATTAAGAACAAATTGAAACAATTTACTAATTTTAGTTGTCTACCTCATTATAAAATGTGTTATATATATTATAAAATATTTTAAACTACGTAAATGTCCCTATTTAGAATAATGTTATGTAAACATTTCATCTAAAAGTGATTATCTCACTACAATGCCCAAACATGGTCTAAAATAGTACTATATTGAACACAATAAATACAGAATCTAATACCTTTACAAATTCTTGGTGTGACGATAATTTTTTGACTAACACGTTTGGCAATATTTTGAAAGAATATTTTCAACAATATTTCTGTGAAAATCGCATTATGGAAATGCATTTTAAGATTAAAACAATGTGGCAACAACACTGCCAGTCAGGTCTTCTAGATGTAAAAAGTCAGTACAGATGAAGGGAGAAGTCTTCCCTGGAGCAATCTCACATCGTCGTGAACAGACTACACAAACGTGTCACATTTTACATGACAGGAAGTAAGGAAATGCCGTGTAAGGTCATCTTCCTCCCAAAAAAGTCCCCTAAATGTTTCCTAGATATAAATTATTTGGTTTGTCTTCATACAATACTCACAAATGCTTTCATAATACACAAATATTACTTTGGTAAAAATAAAATATACTTCTTGACAGAATGCATACCTCTGTTCAGAATAATACTTATGTCTCTAGTCAAGAGTATACATTGTGAACAAACTTAAGTAGGGTCATTTATTACATAACTTCTGCATTAGAAATATATGGTACATGTAGTTGCCTCTTGTCAAGCCCATCACAGGGCCTCTCCTACAAAACCTTTCCTCCAGCCTTTCTCTCACCTTTGAAGTCTCTAGCCTTTCTCTAATCTTTGAATTCTTTGAAACTTTATTGAGGAGAAATGCCTTTGAGAAAAACACACCAGGTAAGATTTAAATGTTCAGGGGGTAAAAGGACAGACCCAAAACACTGGGTAAGAGCTACTCTGGAAAGGGCAGGAGCTGGGTAAAGGGGCCTTGAGTATTGAAGGCTGTGGTTTTCTCTCAGCTGACAGAGTTTGGAGCGGTTTAATCCACACTCGCGGGTTAAAATGGACAACTATTAGAATGTCTTATTGAATGGGCCGGCGCCACAGCTCACTAGGCTAATCCTCCACCTGTGGTGCCGGCACACTGGGTTCTAGTCCTGGTCGGGGCGCCGGATTCTATTCCGGTTGCCCCTCTTCCAGGCCAGCTCTCTGCGGTGGCCCAGGAGTGCAGTGGAGGATGGCCCAAGTGCTTGGACCCTGCACCTCATGGGAGACCAGGAGAAGCACCTGGCTCCTGCCATCGGATCAGCGCGGTGCGCCGGCCGCGGTGGCCATTGGAGGGTGAACCAATGGCAAAGGAAGACCTTTCTCTCTGTCTCTTTCTCTCTCACTATCCACTCTGCCTATCAAAAAAACACAAAAAACAAATAGAAACAAACAAACAAAAAAAGAATGTCTTATTGAAGTCCCTGTCAGACTAGGTACTAGGATTAGTAGTTCAGATGTCTTTTAGGCTACTCACTTCCCATATTGGAGGGCTTGGGTTAAAGTCCAGGATCCATTCCTGACTTCAGCTTCCTGCTAACGCACAACAAGGGAGGAATCAGGTAATGGCTTAAGTAACTGGGTCCCTGACACACTCAGGGGAGAAACAGAGTGAATTTCCAGCTCCTGGCTTCAGCCTGGTGTAGCCCTGGTTGGTGTATGCATTGGAGCTGTAAACAGTGGATAGGAGGTATCTCTGTGTGTCTGCCTCCATCTCAGTCTCTCGCTCGCTCACTTGCTCACTCTCTCGTAATATACTTTAAAATTCTCTTTCATTTTATTCTTACTCTCCCATTATATCATGCAATCTCCATTTACTTAAATAGAAATAATAAAAATTATTAAAAATTGCTGTCCCCCATTGAATACAGTGTCTGGCACAGATTACAGAGGCAAAAAGAAGAGAAAAGTGTCATTCAACCCTGTACTGTTTTATTATGCAAGGTAACATAAATGACTTTTGAATTATGCAAAGCAATGGCTAAGGAAAAAAATGAATGGTGCCAGAAATAAAAACTTCATCAGGGCTGACACTGTGGCATAACGGGTTAAAGCCCCAGCCTGCAGAACCGGCATCCCATATGGGCGCCAGTTCGAGTCCTGGCTGCTCCTTTTCCAATCCAGCTCTGTGCTATGGCCTGGGAAAGCAGAATAAGATGGCTCAAATCCTTGGGCCCCTGCACACATGTGGGAGACCTGGAAGAAGCTCCTGGCTCCTGGCTTTGGATCAGCACAGCTCTGGCCATTGCAGTCATTTGGGGAGTGAACCAGCGGAATGGAAGACTCTCTCTCTGGCTCTACCTCTCTCTGTAACTCTTTCAAATAAATTTAAAAAAAATTCCCATGGGAAGCAGGATACACAGCAGACTCATAGAATGGCAGATATCCTAAATAGCACTCTGGCCTCAGAATCAGCCCTTAAGGCATTCGGATCTGGCTCAAGAGCCCATGAGAATATTTTAGGCATGGAAAGCTAAGACACTCTGGAAAAAACAGAAGACCTAAATGAAAGATCTCTGCGAGTGAGATCCCAGTGGAAAGAACGGGGCCATCAAAGAAGGAGGTACCTTTCTCTGAAGGGAGGAGAGAACTTCCACTTTGACTATGGCCCTGTCGGAATAAGATCGAAGTCGGCGAACCCTAAAGGCTTCCATAGCCTCGGCAACTCATGACTAGAGCCTAGGGAGATTACTGACGCCATAAACAAGAGTGTCAAATTGTTAAATCAACATCAGGAGTCACTGTGTACTTACGTCTCATGAGGGATCTGTCCTTAATGTGTTATCCAATGTGAAGTGATGCTATTACTAGTACTGAAACAGTATTTTTACACTTTGTGTTTCTGAGTGGGTGCAAACTGATGAAATCCTTACATAGTATATATTGAATCGATCTTCTTTATATAAAGATAATTGCAAATGATTAAAAAATCTTGGTGTTAAACTGGAAATTGCATAGACAATTAATCAATTTTTTAAAAAAAAATCATGTAGGATCTCTGTCCTTAATGTGCTGTACATTGTGAATTAATACTATAACTAGTACTCCAACAGTATTATCATTTTGTGTCTATATGCGAGGGCAAACCGTTGAAATCTTTACGTAATATGTACTAAATTGATCTTCTGTGTATAAAGAGAATTGAAAATGAATCTTGATGTGAACAGAAGGGGAGAGGGAGTGGGAAAGGGGAGGGTGGGGGGAGGGAGGGAAGTTGTGTGGGGGGGAGCCATTGTGGTCCATGAGCTGTTCTTTGGAAATTTATATTCTTTAAATAAAAGCTTTATATAAAAAAAAAAAAATTCCTTCCTCTGTGGACTTTTTATTTCCAGAAGAAGGTTGAGTTTTAGAGGGTGGAATAACTTGAAATTCAACATTAGTATGGAAGGATACTCTTCCATTTCACAGAATATATGAAGGAGAAAAAATGAAATACAGGAGAATAATGTCCCAGCAGATACCAGCTAATTAGTCATGTTTACTTGTACCTGGTATTTTTTTTTTTTATTTGACAGGTTGAGTTATAGACAGCGTGCACGAGAGAGAGACAGAGAGAAAGGTCTTCCTTCCATTGATTCACCCCCCATATGACTGCTATGGCTGGAACTGCACCGATCCGGATCCAGGAGCCAGGTGCTTCTCCTGGTCTCCCATGCAGGTACAGGGGCCCAAGCACTTGGGCCATCCTCCACTGCTCTCCCAGGCCACAGCAGAGAGCTGGACTGGAAGAGGAGCAGCCAAGACTAGAACTGGTGCCCATATGGGATGCAAGTGGAGGATTAATCAAGTGAGCCACGGTGCCGGCCCCATACCTGGTATTTTTTCTAACTATGTCCCACAGAAATCTAAGTTCTATAGAGAATACTGCAACATAAAGGAATAAGGAAGACACAGCTTCAGATCTTCAGATCCCATGCCTTCTCTAGCCACAAAGGTCTACTTCTATCTGTTTCACACCACATGGTATCTTGCATTCATTTTTACAAAGAAAAGTTCTATTTTTCAAAAATAATGTAAAAGGCAAAGTCTCTAATTTCATGTAGGAGATCACAGAGCCAACTCAATACAGGCCAGCAATGGGCCTTGTGTCTTATTGCTGAGCCTGGAGATCTAGGGCAGCTATTTCCTTCACATTCAGGAAAAATACATTGATTTTAAAATATAACCTACAGAAAATGCTTAAGTAAAACATTTCCATGCAGTTCAGTGACTTTTAGGCATGGAACATAAGATTAGTTCTCTAACATAACTGTGAGTTCTGGAATTATGAATAAAGAAATAAAAATTATGATCACAATCTGTTAGCAACAATCAATATAGTGAATTTCCATAGAATAAGGAAACTAAAGGAAGATACTTTTCATATGAGGACTTATACTCTCTCTACCTTCCCTAAGAGGCAAAATTTACCCAGTTCATGAATTTGGTGAAGCATATCCACCGGGCTTTCATTGCTTCCCAGAGTCACATGAACTAGTATCTGCTGCCATTTGGAAGGAAGTAGCCAGATAGATGGTCAGATGGGTGTCGAGCATTTGTTTCTGCTACCTATATCTGTGTGGGAAAGTGGGCAATCTGGGATGAAGCATTTGGAAGACCACTGTGGCTGAAATCTAAGCCATATCCCCTCACAAGTCATTAATATTAGAAACAAGTGGGGTTGGCGCTGTGGTGTAGTGGGTAAAGCCGCCGCCTGCAGTGCCAGCATTCCATGTGGGTGCTGGTTCCAGTCCTGGCTGAGCTTCTTCCTATCCAGCTCTTTGCTATGGCCTGGGAAAGCAGTGGAAGATGGGCCGAGTATTTGGGCCCCTGCAGCTGCACGGGAGAACTGGAAGAAGCTCCTGGCTCCTGGCTTCAGATTGGCACAGCTCTGTCCGTTGCAGCCAACTGGGGGAGTGAATCAGTGGATGGAGGACCTCTCTCTCTCTCTCTCTCTCTCTCTCTCTCTCTCTCTCTGTGCGTAACTCAGACTTTCAAATAGATAAATCTTTAAAAAAGAAAAAAGAAAAGCAGATAAGTATAACAAGCTAAATATTAGCAAGATCTAACAAGTGATACATATGCTCAGAATAATTATAAATTTTTATATCACACATAAACTCAGATTAATTATATTATATATTATAATACATATTATATATTATACATATGCTCAGAATAATTACAAAATAATGTAATTACTTCTGATATACATATGAAAAGTATTCCAGAATTAAACTGGGATGCAAAAACTGAAATTAAAGCATATTCATAGTAATTTATCACTACAATTGCTGTTATGTGGCAAGTCAAAATTTCATGTAATAGTGCAAGATACACTAAGTAAAATATGTTATGACTATGGGACAAACTTGCTTCAACAACCAGGACACCTGAAATCACTGACTAGTAAACTGCTGAATTTATTATAATTCTTTTCCAAACAAGTAGAAAAAAATGCTAAGATACAACTCTACAACAGGAATACTGTAAAACACTTGAAAAAGTAAAATGAATCTTTAAAAAATGTATCCTCCTTGGCCAGCGCCGCAGCTCACTAGGCTAATCCTCCACCTGTGGCACTGGCACCCTGGGTTCTAATCCCAGTTGCGGCACCAGATGCTGTCCTGGTTGCTCCTCTTCCTGTCCAGCTCTCTGCTGTGGCCCGGGAAGGCAGTGGAGGGTGGCCCAAGTGCTTGGACCCTGTACCCACATGGGAGACCAGGAGGAAGCACCTGGCTCCTGGCTTCGGATCAGCGCAGCGCACCAGCCATAGCAGCCACTTGGGGCTGAACCAACAGAAGGAAGACCTTTCTCTCTGTCTCTCTCTCTCTCACTGTCTAACTCTGCCTGTCATAAAAAATTTTTTTGAAGGACATAGACCCTGACCACCTCATTTGTTACAAAAATAAAATTAAATTAACCCAAGAGTTTGAAAAAAAAGAGCTAGAATCTTAAAATTTTTGCATTAAAACAGCCACTTGATTTGTTCCCCTTTAAGCTATCTAGCTGTAATATTTTGTAAACTTTGTAAACTTTGGGTCTGCTACTCCGTGATGTATTAAGGTATGGACTTAAGTAACAAAATCATGATCACATCCTTAACATGGGCCTATGCTACTCTTCTCTGCACTAAAAAGATCTTGAAAACATAAAACTGTAATTCAATGTGTACTCATTGAAATGAGCATTTTAAATAGTGACAAGTAATGAAAACTAGCTTCTGTATTAATCCTTGTTCAAACAAATACTTATTGTTTTGTAATTTTCCCCCTTGTCAAAAAACAGTCCTATATTACAGAAATATCTGAAACTGAGTCAACTGGATTTTACCAACTCTACAACTGATGATAGCTTGTCCCTCTCGAACCCTATTCTTAAATTCTCAAAATGAATTCTTCTTATGAATAAAATCACATGGTTGGATTAGAAGGTTACTATTATATCTCCAATGAAGATATGGACAGTATGAAGCTTTTCACAGGATTCTGTATAGGAAGAAAATAAATGATTCTGTTTGATGATAGTTGCTATTTACAGATGTTATTTCTACTTTCATCATCAAGCATTCAAGTGATAGACTGTGTCAGTAAACTTTAAAAAATTCAAATATTTGTTCAGGGTCGATGCTATGGTGCAGTGGGTTAATGCCCTGGCCTAAACCGCCGGCATCCCATATGGGCACCGGTTCTAGTCCCATCTGCTCCACTTCCGATCCAGCTCTCTGCTATGGCCTGGGAAGGCAGTGGAGAGTGGCCCAAGTCCTTGGGCCCCTTCCCTCACATCGGAGACCAGAAGAGGCTCCTGGCTCCGGCTTCAGATTGGGGTAGCTCTGGCAGTTGCAGCCAATAGGGGAGTGAGCCATTGGATGAAGGACCTCTCTCTCTTTCTTTCTGCCTCTCCTCTCTCTGTGTAACACTGACTTTCAAATAAATAAAATCTTTTAAAAAAATTCAAATATTTCCTTAATTTAATTACTTAAAATTGTATGCTTTACAAAAGTTCAAGTAAAAAGGCTATAAATAAAAGAGCAATTAAAGAGGTGTTCTTGTTTTAGATCATAAACATTCTAAGGGAAAAAGCATAAATTTTTAATCTTTACTGGAATTACATGTTCTTTTAAAACAAAATGATTGCTTTCAATCAATAATAAACATCCACCAGTGGTTAACTCTTTGAATGCCAATCATTCAACAATGATTAAGGGTGAAAAGCTTGTTATAAAGCAATAAAACTTGAAAATCATTTTGAACCAGTTAAACCAAAATCCATTAGGAAGTAAGTCAAATTATCTCCAAGTATACCTTTAGTTATTAGGAAAATATTTTCTACTTCTAAAAGGTAATATGGATGCATCTCTTAATTTAAAATGTGTTGTTGATTCCATTATTGAACATAGTTATAAACAATTATATAATTTATTTTTCACATTAACAAAGTTAATTATAACCCTAGCATGCATAAGTCAAATTCAACCTTTCAACTAAATTAAAAATGTGAATTCTATAACCTTTCAACTAAATTAAAAATGTGAATTCTATCAAGAATCTGAAGCCCAAAGGAAAAGAAGATATATCTAACCTTGGTCAAATAGTCATCCATGGTATTATTTGATGGCTGTGGTCTTAAGATGGGAATCACTAAGTTTTCCTTTACAACAAGATCTCTATTGAGCATGAAACTGTTCTTAGGGTTTCCACAGTATGGTGACTCTAGGACAGGCCTCATGGTCAGAGTGCTGAGTAGAGATCTATTCAGTTTCTTCTCTGTGTGAAGCTCCATGGTGATTTCAGCTATCCTCCTTTTAGTTCTGTGAAGGGTTCAAAGATAATTATTTACTTATTCAGTGCCCCCCCCCCAATAATTTCTAAATGACTGGCATTTTAAAAAGATTTATTCATTTGAAAGGTAGAATTACAGAGAGAGAGGAGGAGAGACAGAAGATATTTTCCTTCCACTGGTTCACTCCCCAAACGACCACAATGGCTGGAGCAGGGTCAGGCCAAAGCCAGGAGCCTTGAACTCCAGCAGGATTTCCCATATGGTTGGCAAGGCCCCAAGTCACCTTCCATTACATTAGCAGGGAGCTAGATCAGAAGCACAGAATCCAAGGCTTAAATTTGTGCTCATATGGGATGCCAGCAGCAAGACAGTGGGTTAAGCCACCGACTGGCCTTTTTTTTTTTTTAAACACACACACACACACACACACACACACACACTTCCATACAAATAGGTGGAATTTCCTATTAAACAATGTTTTAGTACAAAAATGTATCAGAACACACCTGCTATTTAAAATTACAGGGTGTAAATTCTTCTAATGTAGTAAATACATTTGTAGGTGGATTTCTAATGAACAATTGAAAGCAAGAGTCCAAGAAATGACTGTCAATGAAATATGGCTGGTTGTTAGCACTTGCTGCCTTACAACATGTCTACTTACAAGATTCTTGTGAATGAAATCAGAAATACTAGTATTTCAAAGGTTAAGATGTGAGATGATGAATATATTAATTATCTAGGGGCCGGCGCTGTGGCACAGCAGATTAACACCCTGGCCTGAGGCGCCAGCATCCCATATGGGCGGTTCTAGTCCCGGCTACTCCACTTCTGATCCAGCTCTCTGCTGTGGCCTGGGATAGCAGTGGAGGATGGCCCAAGTCCTTGGGCCCCTGCACCTGTGTGGGAGACCCAGAGGAAGCTCCTGGCTTCGGATCGGTGCAGCTCCTGCTGTTGCCATCTGGGGAGTGGGCCAGAAGATGGAGGACCTCTCTCTCTCTGTCTCTACCTCTCTCTGTAACTCTGTCTTTCAAATAATTAAACCTTTAAAATTATCTGTACTATAATAACCTCTTTGCTGTGCATATATATATCAACATATGCATATATATAACAAAAGCATAACTTTGGAGAGAGATATATTTCATATGCTGTTTCATTTCCCAAAATGCCTGAAACAGCTAGGACTAGGCCTGGCTAAGCCAAGCCTGTAACCAGGTCTCCAATGTGCATGGCAAGGTGCCAAGCAATGAGACCATTTCTGATCCCTTCCACAATGCATTACCAGGAAGCTGGATCAGAAGTAGAGGAGTGAGGACTCAAATTGGCACTCTCATATGGGATGTACCCACTGCACATCACCTATCCCTCAAAATCTTTTATAAAAGGCTAGAAAAAGTTGTATATAGTTAGATTAGAAAATTTTAAAAATCCTCAAACACATTTTCAAGAATTTTTTTTTTTGACAGGCAGAGGGGACAGTGAGAGAGAAAGAGACAGAGAGAAAGGTCTTCCTTTGCCGTTGGTTCACCCTCCAATGGCTGCTGTGGCCAGCGCGCTGCGGCCAGCGCATCGTGCTGATCCTAAGGCAGGAGCCAGGTGCTTTTCCTGGTCTCCCATGCGGGTGCAGGGCCCAAGCACTTGGGCCATCCTCCACTGCACTCCTGGGCCATAGCAGAGAGCTGGCCTGAAAGAGGGGCAACTGGGACAGAATCCGGCGCCCCGACCGGGCCTAGAACCCGGTGTGCCTGCGCCGCAAGGTGGAGGATTAGCCTATTGAGCCACGGCGCCGGCCTCAAGTATTTGTTTTTACCACTTCTGCACACTTCATCTTTTACTTGGGGGAAGTTAAGCATTTGGCACTGAAGAAAATTCAGAGTAGCAAGCTCTTGCATTAGCTAAGTTGGTAAGGCGAAACAATTAAAGCAGTCCCAAAGGCAATTAGCTCATAACATTATTGCCCTGGCATCAGAGGTGGATGACCAAGGTTCTGTTTATTTAAAATCAGAGCTGGTATTGTGGCCTAATGGATTAAGCTGCCAACCATGATGCTGGCATCCCCTATGGGTACTGGTTCAAGTCCTGGATGCTCTTATGATACAAGTCCCTACTAATGTGCCTGCGAAAGCAGTGGAAGATGGCCCAAGTACTTGAGACTTGGATACAGTTCCTGGCTCCTGACTTCAGTCTGGCCCAGCCCCAGCCATTGTGGCCATTTTGGGGAGTGAACCACTGGATGAAGATCTCTCCCTCTCTGTCTCTCCTTTTACCTAACTAAAATAAATAAATCTTAGAAATAAATAAGTTATTTATGTTTACTTATTTATTTCAAAGGCGTAGAGACAGGTAGAAAAGGAAAGACAGAGAAAAGATGTATCTTTGTGGGCTTACTACCCAAAGGCCTGCAACAGCTAGAGCTGTGCTAGGCCAAAATCAGGAGTCAAAACTCCATCAAGTTTCTCACTAGGATGGTAATGACTCAAGTACTTGGGCTAGCATCAACTGCCTCCCACATGCATTAGAAACTGGTTCAGAAGCAGCACAAGGACTCACTCTGGATTCTCTGACAGTGGACACAGGCATCCAAAATGGCAACCCAAACTGCAAGACTGCAATGCCTGCCCCAAGGTTCTATTTTGAACCACTCTTGTGAATTATTCTTCCTTCCATTTCTGTGTTAATCTCCCTAGCTCGGGGTGGACACGTCATAACGGGCAGTTTTTCTCAATATACCCTCTAGTGATAACACCAATAATCACAATCAGGGAATTGTTAAGCTATTGAGTACCAGATTGTGCCAAGAGCAGTAGCTGTTTCTGACACTTTGGGTGTGAGTTGAGAGATTCCAAAGACAGTTAAATTCATTATTATTCATATTAACTGTCTTGAACTAAAATTTTGTTTTTTTCAAGTGGAAATACTATCTTTTAAGAATATTTATTATCACTTGAAAGACAGAGAGGGACCAGCGCTGAGGTGTAGCAGGTTAAGCTGTCGCCTGCAGTGCCAGCATCCCATATGGGCGCTAGTTCAAGACCCGGCTGCTCCACTTCTGATCTGGCTCTCTGCTGTGGCCTGGGAAAGCAGTGGAAGATGGCTCAAGTCCTTGGGCCCCTGCACCCATGTGGGAGACCTGGAAGAGGCTCCTGGCTCCTGGCTTTCAATCCTTCCAGCTCCGGCCGTTGCAGCCAATTGGGGAGTGAACCAGCAGACGGAAGACCTCTCTCTCTCTCTGTCTCTTCTTTCTCTGTGTAACTCTGACTTTCAAATAAATAAATACATCTTTAAAAAAAAAAAAAAGGAAGACAGAGAGTCAGCAAGACTGTTGCAGAGAGATCCTCCAGCCAAGGTCTCATTCTGCAAGGGACTACAATAGCCATGGCCAGCCCAAAGCCTGATGCCTGGAACCCCATCTGAGTCTTCCATGTGGTTGTTAAGGGACCCAGATATGTGACCCATTATTTGCTACCTCTGTAGGTGAACATTAGCAGGCATCTGGATCAGAGCTGAGTCACTGGGACTCAAACCAGGTGCTCTGATGTGGGTTCCAAGTAGTCACTTGAGTGTAGCACCAAACATCAAGCTCTGGATGGAAATAGTTTCCAAAAGTACTTAATCTACTTAGCTTTCATTTTCTACTAATGTTATAAGCCTGTCTTTCTAAATTAGAAAGTATGCTTTAGAGGCAAATTAATTAGCTTAATTTATTTTACATTATTCTAAATTTTGGCTTACTCATTTAATTCAGTTGACAATGATTTCTTATCTTTTAATTCTTCTAGGTAGAATAGTTTATATTTTTCCAATTCTGTATTATTAGAATCTTTAGCAGCTTTCAGTTTGGAGATTTCAGATTCTAGGTCATTGATTTTGAGTTCCATGCGGGTCCATATGTAAGAATTATCATTGTCTCTTGAATGATTTATATTTTCCTGAGATGCTGATTGTGCCTACATAAAATCAGAAAAATAAGTTTAAAATAATTACAATCTTGATAAATCATTGTTTAATATTTGTTATTGATAATATTTGTTTCCTTATTTTTCAGTGATTCTGAGAGCAGTTTTAAAGATGTGAAAAAATAGATGACATCTAAAATACACATCCTCAATAACCACTGAATTAAATGTGAGCCAAAATAAAAACTGAAATCCTTCTGTTAGTAGTCATGTAATCTGATAATTCAGAAAACAGATTTAATTAAAATTTAAAATATTGAACAGTGTCACATAAAGACAATAATTTCTAAATGACACTTTTTGTTTCTTCCTAATAGTCTGGTTTCATGCCAAGTAGTCATAATAAAGAATATCTTAAGAAAATTATTTTGAAAAATCACCTTGGTTCTAGTAATGATAGAAACTGAAATATTTAAAAGAATTAACAGATGCTAACTTTCTTCTAGAAATCTAGTAAACAAATTGCCATAAGGGAAATATAGGAAACACACACAATATCCTCATATACATCCAAAACAATGAAATACGTGGAAGCATATCACAGATATATAATTAACTATAATTAACCTGTAAAAATAGATTGACTTCTTTTAATCTGTCTACTATATATTGCCTTGCTCTTTCTTCAATCTCCTGTTTATACAATGCTACTTGATTATATTCTGCCATATTCATTTCTATATGACTCTTGAGGTTTACTACTGTTTGCTTCAACTGATTTTTTTCCTCTTCCAGTTTTTTATATTTCCTTTCTATTGTTTTCAGAGATCTCAACTGTTGTTGAAGAGTTTCATTCATTGTGTACATACGCTGACATTTTGAAGATGCAATATCCAGTTTTATTCTAAGATCATCAATCTGCATGAACAAAATAATACAAGTTGGTAATGAGGGAAGTAAGCTGAAACTGTGTAATACAAAAACTGACAAATTTTGAAATAAATCCAATGGAAATCATTATATTCAGATCATGTAAATTCAGACATTTATAGAATGTGGTACTTTAAATTACTTATTCAGAATATCAAAAAATTTAAAAACACGGAGAATCAAAAATATATTCTTTTATTCATGTCATCTGCTATATTTTAATTTACATTTGATCTTAAAGTTTTATTTGCTTAGCATTGTTTCTCATCTTTCTTCTTTAAGATGTTTCTAAGTCACCCTTAAAAAAACTCTGGGGCCGGCATTGTGCACAGCAGGTTAAGCTGCTGCTTGTGATACCAATAATCAATATGGACACCAGTTGGAATCCCGTCTGCTCCACTTCCAATTAGGTTACCTGCTAATGTGCCTGGGAAAATAGTGGAAGATGGCCCAAGTATTTTGGCCCCTGCAACCACTTGGGAGGCCTGGATGGAGCTCCAGGCCCCAGGCTTCGGTCTAAGCCAGCACCAGCCAGACCATTTGGGGACTGAACCACAGGACAGAAGATATCTCTCTGTGTCACTCCCTCTCTCTCTCTAGCTCTGCCTTTCAAATAAATAAATAAATCTTTAAAAAAGAAACAGACAAAAACCCTGTTCTGTTTGTATTATAATTAACTGTGCTGTAACATGAGAATTGATAATTGTGTTGTAATAATTATCATGCATTTGCTGTGACAGAGAATCTAATATATTAATAAAATTTTTAAATTAAAAATCTACATCAAAAAAGAAAAAAACTCTTACTTCTTTCCACCATTTTCATTTATCATAATTTCTAAAGATGTTTTAAAGATAGCATATTATTTTATTTAAGTCTGAGTTAACAAATGGCTCCCTGTATAGGACTTGAAAGTAAGACTCTTATTGATGAATCTTGCGAGTAGAGACTCTAATAACATAAGCTTTTTCTGAAATGCAGATGTTTTATGCTTGTTTCAATTGCATTTCAAAGAGTAATTTCTGGGGTTAAATGGTAATCTGGGGTTAAGTGGTAATCATGTTTTCGGCTATATAAGTGGTGACATGATCTATTAATTTTTAAATAAATATTATTAATAATGCTGTTTTTTTTTACACTTTTGGGACTTTTCACAATTAGTAATTGTGCTAAACAAAAACCACTGGTGGAGTTGGGAAGAACTACTTTCCTTCAGACCTAATCATTATTTGATTTTGAAGTGGTGGGTTCAGAACATGCCTACAACTCCTTTGACATTTCTCCCAGCAAATCCCCTCTCCTGAATATGTATATAGTAACAAATTTCTAGTAACCAGAATATCACAGAATGTGTGTGTGACTTTTGTTACAAAATGTCATAGAACTTCTATCTGGCTTTTTCTGTGTGTTCATGCTTATAACCCAACACTCATCTTGTGAGAAACCCCAAGCTTCAAGATGAATCATCATACAAGCATTGCAATAGTCTAGTATTTTTAAAGGTCCAGCCAATAACCAGTTTCGACTATCAAACATGTGAATAAGCAAGTCTTTAGTTAGTTTCAAGTCACTGCAGATGATGCCAGAAATGACTGGCTCACTGAATCTTAACAAAATTGTAGATTGTGTACTAAGTGAAACCCAAAGAGCTCCCATCTACTACTTGACTTGCTAAATACCCCAATGGCTGGGGTTGGCTGGGGCAGAGCCAGGAGCTGGAACTTAATCCTTGTCTCCCACATGGGTGGCAGGGACCCAACTACTTGAACCATCCAGGGTCACCACTGGCAAGGAGGTGGAATTAGAAACCAGAGCCAGAGCTGAAGGCAGAAATCAAACCCGAGCAGTCCAATTTGCGATTGAGATGCCTTAACTTACCAGGCTAACACCACCCCCAGGAACCCTGAATTTGGAGGTGATTTTCTACATAGTGAGAAAAACTAGCACATACACTGATACTAAATACGGGGGAGTTGCCATTTAAAAAAGAAAAATCTAAAACACACAAAATGTCTTCAGCCAGTAGGTGGGAGTAAGCTGAGGTGACCTAGAGAAGAGTAAAAATGAAGATCAAAAGACCTTCACAGAGACTGTGCGTGGATGCCTAACATCCCTGGACAAAATGACATAAAGAGCTTCAAGTCCTGGGAAAGAAAGCATTGAGACACAAATTAAAGGGACCTCTCCTGACATGCAGCATCTGAGAGTTCATGTGAAAGAGAAATGAAAGACTATTAACTGTAAAGCAACCAGGAATTGCTGGGATAAAGTTACTGTTTCTCATTTTTGAACATGTCAAACAGCCAATTGTAACATAAACGGCTCCTGTGATAAACTCAAATCCATAGTGCTGCCAGTGAAACACAATCTAAAGATGAAGCCAAGGGGCCGGTGCTGTGGCTCACTTGGTTAATCCTCCGCCTGCGGCACTGGCATCCCATATGGGTGCTGGGTTCCAGTCCTGGTTGCTCCTCTTCCAGTCCAGCTCTCTGCTGTGGCCTGGGAGGGCAGTGGAGGATGGCCCGTGTGCTTGGGCCCCTGTACCCGCCTGGGAAACCAGGAGGAAGCACCTGGCTCCTGGCTTCAGATTGGTGCAGCTCCAGCCATAGCGGCCATTTGGGGGGTGAACCAATGGAGGGAAGACCTTTCTCTCTGTCTCCCTCTCTCTCACTAACTCTATGTCTCTCTCTCTCACTGTCTAACTCTATCTGTCAAAAAAAAAATACATATGAAGCCAAGACTGTGCCTATAAAATTTCATTTTTAAGACCTCAGAAAGATTTAAGCTGTTACCTCAAATAACTGTAAGGATCTTACTGTATGAAAATGTTAATGGTAACGATTCACTGTAGAGGAACCCCACAGTGAAGAGTTCATCACAAAAATATTTGTGGCATCAAGAAATTGTGGTTAAAGTCCACATCCCATGTGATTATGCCCAGATTTGATATTCCTTCTGGTTCCTGACATTAGTTTCCTACTAACTCAGATCCCGGGAGAAAGCAGTGAAAGATCAATTAACTGAGTTCCTGCCACCAAGCCAGGAGATCTAGATTGAGTTCCAAGAACACAGCATCAGATCTAGGCCTGGCCCAGGGACTACACAATCAATGAGAGCCAGCAAGGAAGCAGGGGCATTAGGAGTGCTTAAATACTTCTTTAGACCCACTCAAAAACATCGACTGACCACTTGGAGATCTTGTAAGAAATTGTTGCATTTCCTTACAAGATCAGAAATGAGGAGCAAGAGAAATCCTTTCAGTAAGATGTGGGGTGGTAGAAAGTGAGAAAGATCAGTTTTAGAAAACAGACAGCTAAAACATTTGCTCTACAACTTGTTAACCTTTAAAAATATAATTGCTGCTAATAATACTTTAACAATACAGTCCTTTAGAAAAAACTAAAGGCTTACTGAAAATGAGGTCTTGTGCCCCAAATGCAGCTGAATTAAATATAAAAGTTAGTTCACGAATCAATGCTGTCAAAGGATTTAGTGAAGTAGAAAAACTTTTTAACTGATAAAATTTCATTCTAAATTTGGTAATGTGATCAAACACAATCGCTAAAATTTTTCTACTTTTCTGTAAGGCAGTTATGTATTCTGGGCCATTTTGTAAAGAAAATATTTTGTATTCTACAAATTGACACTTTAGTATCACTCTTTCATGGACTGTCTTTTTTAAGTAATTTCTGAAATTTCTTTAAATTACACACTTAACACAGCAGAAAAACTTATTTTGTATTTAGGACTGCTTCCACCTTAAATACTCCAAACTTTGGGAGTTTGTCACATATATGATATCCTTAGAGATAATATTACATGAACTTATTTTATAAACTCTTGGACTACATAATGTCATGTAAATACATATACAGTATCCATGTCTACTATCTCTTGAAATTTAGCCTATAAAGAATGTTGAATAATTTTCTTTGGCCAGAAACACATTTGGATGAAAGTAGTATCACTTAGGTCAGGATTTTCTTCAGTACTGTTTAGCAAGTCAAGTGTCTTTCTTTTTTAAGATATATTTATGTATTTGAAATGCACAGTTACAGAGAGAGGGAGAGACAGAGATAGACACAGATCTTCCATCCACTGGTTCAATCCCCAAACAGCAGCAATGGCCAGAGCTGGGCCAGACAGGAGCCAGGAGCCAGGAGCTTCACTCAGGTCTTCTTTGTGGCTGGCAGAGACCCAATTGCATTAGTGCATCAGCAGGGAGCTCTGGCTGCTGTGGCCAACTGGGGAGTGAACCAGTGGATGGAAGACTTCTCTCTCTCTCTGCCTCTCCTTCTCTCTCTCTGTAACTCTGACTTAAATAAATCTTAAAAATATATTAAAATAAATATAAAAATGAAAAAATGTGTATAATACAACATTACTTAATGGTTTCCATGTAGGAGGAATTCTTTCACTATTCTTTTGGAACCTAGTCTACCAAAATCAGAGAAAAGGACATAGAAGATTTACCTTTTTTTTTTTTTTTTTTTGGACAGGCAGAGTGACAGTGAGAGAGAGAGACAGAGAGAAAAGTCTTCCTTTTTTCCGTTGGTTCACCCCCCAATGGCCGCTGTGGCTGGTGCACCGCGAGGAGATTTACCTTTTTCAAGAGAAAATGTCAACATTTTCAGGCTAAAGAAAACAAATATTGTCTATAATCTCTACCCTGCAAGATTTGCAGAGTTTTGGGCCTATCATCTGTACTATTTGTGGGGAAGTTAAATAAAAATATGAAATCGAGAATTCTCATTTCTAAATGCCTCCTAAATGAAAAACAAAAAGGGAAGTAGTTATTATAAATTAACTTGAAAAGTGGAAATTGTCCTGGTGTATCTTTCCTTGTATTCATGACATTTTCATTCAGGTACACGTCATCCAATCTTATGTTCACTGCATTGAGCAGCAAAACTGAATAGGAAAATAACTGTTGTAACAACTGAATTCCATTGCATTGTGTCATTCAAGATAACTGTTGTAACAATCTTTAATATTTTTATATTTTATAATTTTAATATTTAATATTAATTAAATAATTTTAATAATTAAATTTATTAAATAAATTTAATAATTAAATTAATATTTAATATTAATTAAATAATTATTTTAATGTTTTATAAGAAAATGCAAAATGGCACTGATAGATATATAGGTTTTGAATGATACTTTCTTTCTGAAGAGAACAAAAAAATTCTTCAGAGATGAAAACTCAAAGAGGATAAGAAGAGTGCAATTTATAGTATATATCAAAGACACTGCTATTGTTTATTTTAAATATTTAAATATATATATATATATATATATATATATAGTTTTTTATTTGAGAGGCAGAGTGACAGAGGGAGAGAGACGGATGATCAAAGGAAGACATCTTCCATTCATTGGTTCACCCCCTAGATAGACACAACAGCCAGGGCTGGGACAGGCTAAAGTCGAGATCCCAGAACTCCATCCAGAACTCCCACATGGGTGGCAGTGGCCCAAATAACTTTGGCTGTCTCTGCTGCCCTGCCAGTTGCCTTGGTAGGGAGTTTGAACTAGCAATCTGATATGGGATGCCAGCATCACAAGCAGTGGTTCAAACTGCTGTATCACAACGCTGACCTCATTTCTGTTTTTGAAATCATTAAAGAGAAAGTTTAATATTTGGAATTCAAAAAAGGTTTCAGATGGTGCTGTAAGTTTTAGAGGGGCAAAATTCAAAATGGAATAATTATGAAAATGTAACTCTAGTGCTATAGTGTGATTTTTTATAGGGTTCTATAAAATCAAATTATAGTTAAAGAATGGTTGAAATGAACTGAAATATTGAAATATTGCTGTTATCTCTTTATCTAATTCACCATTTTTTTCATTTCTTGACCTAAATTATAATACTCCAGAGTTTTTTAACTCAGTGATTTTCTTTTACTGCTCCTTCACATCCCCAAACCTTGAAATAAAGTTATTTTGGTCTAATTTTTCTTGATTAAAAAATTATCTCATGAGAGTTCATGAGTAATATGTTGTGAAATGCAAACAGATTTGAAAAATGACTTTTCTTAAAACAATCCAAAACAGATTCACATTTTCATCAGTATCTTTTCTGGAATTTAACTACAAAAATTTGTGAAAAATAGATAACTTTACAAATAAAATACTAAGCATTAATATAATTACTGGACTTTGGGATGGGACAAATACACTCATTGTAAGAATTCTTCCATAGGTTTCAACATTGTAGTTTTATAAATATCTCTGAGTAAAGATTAAGACTTGACTTTGAAATGCAAACACATAACTTCCCACATGCTCGGGGTATTTCTATCATCCTGTTTTTCTCCCTTTTATTGTACTCTAATATTTTAAAATGCATGTATCTTCCAGAGGTCTAATTTTTTGTCATTTTTTTTTGTTTTAACTTAAAACCTGACTTTCAACCCCATAATTTCATGAAGAAACCTTGAGGGTCACCATGGACCCCTTTCTGAGTCCTTATCCTGCTTCAGTTCTCAGCAGTAACCACTCCTAGTGACCACACCTTCCCCTCTGTTCTTTTAACAAATTTCTCTCCTAAATGCAGCCACCCCAGAATTTTAGTACTGTCCTTTTCTATTGCTCTTCATAAACTCTCAGAATTCCTTAAATAGCAAGGCTTCAACCCAGATTATTTAATAAATATTTCCAGCCCAATTGTTTTATTGAGGTATTTTATACTTACTTTTTTTTTTTTTTTTTGACAGGCAGAGTGGACAGTGAGAGAGAGAGACAGAGAGAAAGGTTTTCCTTTTTGCCGTTGGTTCACCGTCCAATGGCCCCTGCGGCCGGCGCACTGTGGCCAGCTTACCACGCTGATTCGAAGCCAGGAGCCAGGTGCTTCTCCTGGTCTCCCAGGGGGTGCAGGGCCCAAGCACTTGGGCCATCCTCCACTGCACTCCCTGGCCACAGCAGAGAGCTGGCCTGGAAGAGGGGCAACCGGGACTAGCACCTGGTATGCCGGTGCCGCGAGGCGGAGGATTAGCCTATTGAACATGAATATTTTATAAGATTGAACTAAGTCCTTTAAAGGCTAAAAAGCATATACTTATGGAAAAATTAATTTCTGAACTTGAAATGCTAAGAGCATTATGTTTCTGGGTAATATCTTCTTATTCACTGACATCTCTCTTATCTTTTTCTTTTTTAAATTCTTTTGGGTTAAAAATACTTAAATAATAACCTGGTTTCCATTACTGAAGGATTTCAATACCTAATGCAATTCATTTAGAAAATCTCACTGAAAGCATCTCAGACTTTTAGGAAAGATTTTTTGAAAATATAAATATTACCAAGGATTCAAACAGAAAGTTATATTTCGTGGCCCATAGCAATATAATTCATAGAAGTCAAAGGGTAGAAATAATTCAAATCTTCATAAGTGGATGAACAAATATGTAGAATACATAAAATAGTGTTTTTAGTCTATCATAGCTTTTAAAATATTACTACCAAAATAATTAATTTTATGAATTCAGTTGATTTATTCTATAAAATAACAGGACAAGCATTACAAATAGCAAAGCTATGCAAATAAATATAATGAATACTTGTATTAGAGGCCTTTCATATTATCTAAAATATCCTCATACAAAACCATGATAGAAATAAATACTTTTTAATATGTCAGAATTGAAGAGATTGACTTACTGAACTTGGATTTAACTGGTTTTGATGAATCTGTTTTATTTTGTCTGCCTGTTCTTTGATTGTAAGTTTTAATTGAGAATTTTCACTTTCAAGCCTGAAATGTATATTTTAAATAATTATTCTCATGTATAAATATAAACACAACCTCGTAATTTCTGAACATCTGATGCATAATTAGATTAATTCTTAAATATTTAAAAAGTAAATAATTCAGCAACTGTACCATGTTTTCTAGCTGTGATTTCTGGATAAGTACAAATTGAGGGATATATGGAAAACTGTGCATCTTAAAATGACTTAAAGCTGAAAATTTTCCCTGGTTTCACATAGATGTACATATTATCATAGCTGATACAATTTCCATACTACACTTCTTATTTTTTTATAAATAAGCTATTCGGTGTGCTAATTTTTTACTTTTGAAAAATAAATTTATTAAATTCATAATTAATAGCACTATTAATTTGAGAGTATATTTTTAGAGTTATAAGCATTTTAGTGATATAAACATTTTCATATTACAAGCAAAAGAAGGCAGGAAACAAAATCCCATGTGGGCGCAGGATTTTAGTCCCAGTTGCCCCTCTTCCAGTCCAGCTCTCTGCTGTGGCCCAGGAAGGCGATGGAGGATGGCCCAAGTAGTGCTTGGGCCCCTGCACCTGCATGGGAGACCGGGAGGAGGCACCTGGCTCCTTGCTTCGGATTGGCATAGCTCCGGCCTTTACGGCCATTTGGGGGGTGAACCAATGGAAGGAAGACCTTTCTCTCTGTCTCTCTCTCAGTGTCTATAACTCTACCTGTCAAAGAAAAAAAAAAAAGAAAAAAAGAAAGAATAAATTCCATGTATAAAATGCCTTTGATGACTTCAACAAAAGCACTAAGAAAGTGTTTTAAGAAAAAACAATTTTGTTTATGATGTATATTTTATACTAAGCACAGAAGTCTATGGGTATGAATACTAACTTCTTTATCTAGAGAACACTAGCAATATTACAAGGATTTTTCTTAGCTTTAAGTCACAAGATTAGTCTCATTCATGAGCCAAAACTAAATTCCAAATGAATTCCTTATTTATATTGAATATAACAGCACTGCTTTTACAAAGGTTACTACATTTTAAAAAAGTCATGGTCATCACAAAGCTAGATGACCAATGTATCTGCAGAATGTCCGTAACTGTGTAAATATTTACAATTTGAATTGCCTGGTGACCATAATGAGAAATGTTAAATTCTATGGGCAGAAATGTGTACTTTTTAAAAAGTGTATTGTGAGCAAAATTTTGAAAGATAATTTCCTGGATGCATTTCTAAAACTTCTTTTGATATTACAGGAAATACGTAACTTTTTTATCACTATCTTGAATTTAAAAAAATCTTTAAAAATTTTACTTAAGGTATACAAGTTTCACATAATGCTAATTTAAATTTTACTTTTCCAAGTGATCTTACCGCTTCATAGCTTCTTGCACAATGTTGTGATTCTGTGCTTCTTGCAACTAAAACAAAGCAGGAGGGGAAGAACTTTACTAATAATTTGGTATAAGTCTGCTGCTCATTGCTTATATTTTTCATAAAATTCCTTCCAAACAGAGCCACAGTTTTATCTGCATATTGTCCAGAGCTGAGCTGTTGCAGCAGTGACCTTCTGGCACAGGACCTACAATAATAATCGCTAGTCCTCCATAGTAGCATCAAGACCCTGCTCTAGGGCTAAAGTACAACATTAGTCTTGTTTAAAATTATAATTTATCAGATAAATATGCAAAGAAACAAAATTGATCAACTGGAGAAAGATAGGAAATTATCTTGTGTGGTAAGCAATTATATATTTATGATCCAGCACCACCATATCAAGTATAATTTTCAAAATTCACATATATGAATGATAATAGTTATGCCAAGGATTTTAAAAATTCACATAATATTTTAGATAGCAACCACATGATCTTTGTCTTTGGAACTTTCTAAGAATTATCTACCCAGAGGCCAGAATGCCATGGTATGAACCACAGCTCCACGAATTACCAGCTGTGTTGTGTGATCATAAGTAAATGAACGCTGTATGTCTCTTTTTTTTTTTTTTTCCAGCTGTATACTAGAGATAGGAATAGTACCTTCCACATTAGAATGCAGGGAAAAATACATTTGTGAATAAAGGTAAAGTACTTAGAAGAGTATGCGGTACATAATGACCCATATTTTCCATTTCCAATGTTACGGATTTCACATTCTAGTGTATTTTAGGGAGATGGCATGGCAGGGAAATTTGGCTCCTATACAAGTTTCACTGAAATGCTCTTCACATTATTGAGACTGGCAGCAAATGGGGAGCATGAAGCCCAGGACACACCCCCAGGACTTCATAAAACTTTCACCCATTATATTAGACAGTAGTACTTTTTCCAATTATAATGTATAGCTTGGTCAGTACCCTTCAATGGGAAATTATTATGTCCCATGATGCAAACAGCATTGTTGGATGTAGCAGTACATAAATTACATGTCTAGCAGAGACAGGCTAAGCCACTGAACTGAAAACACTGAACTCTATGGTTATATCAACATTCCCAAATCCACAGCACCTGTTAATGGGGTGTTTGGAGCAAGCAAAGAAGAGTGGATTAAGATTGCATATGGCATACTGGAAAAGATACTGCCACGGCTCTGAACTTGCTAAACTGCTATAAAGCTATAAATCCCAGTACTGAATATATAATAATGAAATAAAATTTATATATTTTTGATAGAGAAACATTAGTATTTGATAGAAAATTATCTTCTGCTAGGATTAAGTGCTTTTAATTTTGCATGTAAGTGCTTAAAATACATTGTTTTATCCTAAAACTTAATTTATAATATTCATGTAAATATATCAAAGAACAGATAAATTTCAGAAATTTCTCTCAAAAATAGCTCAAACTAACTGCATAAATAACTGCTAAATCAATCAAACAGCAAAAAGTTTTTAAATACATGCAAGTGGGCTGGCATTGTGGCACAGTATGCTAAGCAATGCCAGCATCACTTATTGTAGCGTTACTTCCAGGCCCAGCTACTCTACTTCCATTTACAGTTCCTGCCAATGTGCCTGGGAAGGCACTGGAGGATGATCCAAGTACTTGGGCTCCTGTCATCCATATGGAAGATCTCGGTGGAGTTCCAGGCTCCTGGCTTCGGTCTGGACCAGTCCCAGGCAAAGTGGACATTTGGATAGTGAAATCAGTAGATGATTTCTACTCTCTCCTTCTCTATCACTCTGTTTTTCAAATCAATCAATAAATAACTCATAAAATAAATAAATACAGGTAGGTATGAAATATGAAATAATATGCCATTACAAAATATTTAACTAGTTTCACAACAGTCTCAGAAGTATGTCTGAATTTTAATATAAAATATCTGAGATAATTTAACTTATTTTCCATTGCTTTATTCATAAAATATGTACTAAGCTTTATCAGTGCAAGATTTACAATAAATAATTTGAGCTATAAACTTCATAATTCATTTTAAGATGACAGAACATTTTTGTTTTAAATCTAAATAATACATTTTAAATAGGGGGCTATTATAAGTAATAAAGAATACAACTAGAAATACTAACATCTACCAGATTCATTTACCTGATTCAAATTACTTCTTACAGTCCTCAATTTCATTTCTAGTGTTTTAAGTGTCAGTTCAAGTTGTCCTTTCATTTCAACTTCTTTACTATATTGCTTTTCTTTTCTTTTTAACTCTTCCCCAATTTTTTCAGACAATATATCAGCATTTCTTCTCTTTTCTTTTTCTTTCTTTAATGTAAATCTGCAGTTAAATATGGTTATCTTAAAATTAAATTTGTTAGAAAATAAAAAAATAATTTTGTGATTTGGTCCCATATATATGCTGGAATATTATCTTAATTTCTATGTTCTAAAATATTTTTTCTACTGATTTGCATGTTTTGAATTTCTCATTTTACTCTCTCCCAAATAACAAATATACTTGAAAAGTAGTGATGAAAGAACATCCAAATAACTGATCAGTTTCCTGTATTAGTATCTGAGGTATATATTTAAAAAGTCATTTTAAATTATTCAGCAAAATTTATAAGTAAAAAATTATCTTTAAAATATTCATTATTACTACCTAATTAAGATAGATAATTTAGAATTGACTAACTATAATATTAATATCTTGAATGTTATATATTCATTAGAAATAAGATCTCATTCTTATGAAATATTTCAAGTATCCTTGAAAATTATTCACAAAATAAGACAGCATCATCCAATGTCTTTCACACAACATATATCAGCAGAGTACTATAACCCATAACTAAAAAAATATCTGGGGACTGGCGCTGTGGCACAGCAGGTTAACACCCTGGCCTGAAGTGCCAAGTGCCGGTTCTAGTCCCAGCTGCTCCTCTTCCGATCCAGCTCTCTGCTATGGCTTGGGAAAGCAGTAGAAGATGGCTCAAGTCCTTGGGCCCCTGCACCCACGTAGGAGACCCAGAAGAAGCTCCAGGCTCCTGGCTTCGGATGGGCTCAGCCCTGGCTGTTGCAGCCATCTGGGGAGTGAACCAGTGGATGGAAGACCTCTCTGTCTCCATTTCTCTCTGTAACTCTGTCTTTCAAATAAATAAAATAAATCTTTTTAAAAAAGAAAATATCTGTTACCATACACATACACATTTTATATTGCTTTTTTGGTAATACTTATTTTATTATCTTGTTGACTATTATGAATTTTATGAACAGTTTTAAAATAGATTAAGACAGTATCTAATGTTGATTAAGGAAGATTAGCAAGGCTTTTAAACATAGACCTTTGAATGAATTTTATCTGTGTATGAAAAGATTTCATTTTGCTTTTTATTCAAATTAAGAATAAAACAGGGGTGGGTGCTGGGCATAGTGGGTAAAGCTGCTGCCTGCAGTGCTGGCATCCCTAATGGGAGCTGGTTCGAGTCCCAGCTGCTCTACTTCCAATCCAGCTCTCTGCTATGGCCTGGGAAAGCAGCAGAAGATAGCCCAAATCCTTGGGCCCCTGTGCCCATGTAGGAAACCTGGAAGAAGCTCCTGGCTTCAGATCAACACAGCTCTGGCTAATGAGGCCATCTGGGGAGTGAACCAGCAGATAGAAGACCTCTCTCTCTGTCTCTGCCTCTCTGTAACTCTCTGCCTTTCAAATAAATAAATAAATAAATAAATCTTCAAAAAAAAAAAAGAATAAAACAATGACTTCAAAAAGTATTATGGGTTTAGAAAATGGTCATTTGAAACTCTGTTGTTGGAACTGTAAATGGGTATAAACTTTCTTGAGAACAATTTAGGAACATTAAAGACTTTTTTCAAAAGTTTCTGTCTGGCAAACACACATATAGAAGAATTTACCCAAGATAATTAGAGATATGAGAAGATTTATACAAAATATGTTCCTTGGGGGAATTATCATATACTGTAAAATGGAAGTACTGAAAATTCAATAAAAAATAATGAAATTTCCATATTGCAGACACCTATGTAGCCATTAAAATTATGGTTTGAAAAATAAGTATTTAGTTATCACTTATGAGTTTGATATATGTTCTTTCCAAGAGTTTCTCATCCCACAAGACTAAAAAGTTTTCCCTTGTAAAAATCTCTGACGGTGTGACAGCAACTTGAATCCTCCCATGCACCTGCAGTACAAAGTAAATAGTTCAGGGCTGAGCATCTTATATAGCAGTTAAGACGCTTGTGTGCCATACTGCAGTTATCTGGGTCCAATTCTTGGCTCTGATTTCTGACTCCAGCTTCCTGTCAATACAGATTCTGGAAGACAATGGTTATGACTTGAGTAACTGGGGTTCTTGCCACCCAGATCAAAGTCTCAGCTACTGGCACTGGCCTTTTTCTTGCCCCAGGCCTTTGCAGGCATTTTTTCTTTTCTTTTTTTCTTCTTATTTCTTAAAAATTTTATTTAAGATACACAAATTTCATGTATTTCATGTATACAGATTTAGGAATACAGTGATATGAGTTTACCAGCCAATGGGATCTCTCACACTCTATAGCAAATTAATAAAATAGTTTTAAACTATACAGTTTTAACATTTCCTTAAAAGAACGATGTCATACCTCAAATTGCAGCACTCTTGTTCCCTTTCTACTGTTTGACGCTCCAACTGTGTTTTCTCTTCTCTTATTTCTGAGAGTTTTTTTTGTAGTCTACTGACCTTATTTTCCATGTACCTAATTTTTCCTATCAGCAGTCTACAGTGACTTTTTTTAAATTCTATTAATCTTTCATATGAAAGTACTGCATCTTGGATTTTCAATAGGCTGACAGAATCTAGTGTAAGGAAGAAAGGAAGATAGAAATAAATTATAAGATTTTTGCACATAAATTTTAATTCATTTTCACATTCACTCATTCATGTGCTGAACAAAATCTGTATTGCATTTCTGTAATGTAAGATATTATGCTGGGCTCTTCAGATAAAACAGATAAGATACCTGTTCTTATTTAGTTAAAGTCTAGTGGAGAAGAAAAAAATAAAAATACAACTCCACATTCAGATAAATGTTGTCGGAAACATATATAAAATAATTTAGTAATATTATACAATTTGACCTGCACTAGGCCCAGAGAAGAGAGTTCGCTGAGGAAGAGATGGCTACCCTGAGAAATGAAAACTGAGAATAGAGCATCTAAGCAAAGGAAGAAGAAAACAGTCCAGTCAGTCTACTGCAAATGCTGGAGCTCAGCTGCAGTTTGTTTCTGGTCAAAACGGTTTGCCCTCCTACATGAAACAACAAAGAACATTAAATAGAAATTTTCAAGATAACAGTCATCAGACAATAAAGAAAATGATCCCTGAAGGACAGAGAACAAATGAAGCACATCTCAGAAGTGTCCCAGCTCCATGCATGAAGAGATTCTAGGCCATCACACAGGCAGAGGAAAGGAAGGTGGAGTCTACCAGACTTCCATTTAACTGAGAGTCTTGAGACACCAAGGCAGTTGGATATCACGGAATATCCAAAAGGAAAGGATAGTACTGAGAAAGAATGTTAGAGATCTGCAGAGGCCCCATTCAGGTGTTTAGCAGAGCCATGAATACTGCATGTGTATCAGAGACCTTCTCTCTCTCTCTTTCTCACTGTCTAACTCTGCCTTTCCAAAAAAAAAAAAAAAAAAAAGATAATGGGAAAATATGTGAAAAGGTTAGAGGAAATTCTTCCTGGTACACATGGAATTCCATGAAAAGTATCCATTCTCATTAGTAAGACTGACAAATTTCTAAGTCATGGGAAAATTAATAAAGTAATGAGAATGACTTTGTCTCAGGAGTGGGAAACTAGCTCCAGGCTGAACATGGTTCTGATCCACATATCAAAGTGTAAAAGCAAACCTGAAAAGAAACTAATTATTTATAAGGAACTCAACTATATAAACAAATATAAAACAAAGCTCAAGAAGATAAGTAGAGGCATGGAAGATTTTTATTAAAACCAATTTACAATTATATAAACAGAAATTACAATATTTATTGTCATGATACTGGATGGAAACAAATACAAACAACACATATTAAATGAAAGAATATGGGTCCAGTGCTATGGCATAGCAGGTAGAGCTGCTATCTGTAGCATCAGCATCCCATATGGGTGCCAGTTCATGTCCTGGCTGCTCTATTTCCAATCCAGTCCTCTTCTATGGCCTGAAAAAACAGAAGACAGCCCATGTGCTTTGGCCCTTGCACCCATGTGGGAGACCCAGAAGAAGCTCCTGGCTCAGCTCCAGCCATTGGGGCCATTTGGGGAGTGAACCAGTGGATGGAAGACCTTTCTCTCTGTCTCTCCCTCTCTCTGTCTGTAACTCTACCTGTCAAATAAATAAAATCTTTTTTTTTTAAAAGAAGATAATGGTATTTTTCTTGATTAAAGAATACAAAAGGGGCATAAGAACACTTTTGTGGGTGATGAGGTATGTTAAATATCTTGATACAGTGATGATTTTGCATGTGTATATACAACTTAAAACATACAAAATTGTGCACTGTATAAATGTGGTGTCTATTATACAGAAATTATACCCAAGTAAAGATAAGCAGGAAAAACCTCTATTTCAGCAACGAACATGTAAGACAATGGCTGGCACATAGAAAGAGGCATATAAAAAGGTGTAGTATTAAGGCAAAAGGATTAAGATTCTTAACTTTACTGAAATGACAAGTGATATCTGAGTTCAAAGAAGGAGATACCATTACTAGATCTGAGTTTTTGAATGGATATAATTATTATTTTTTTAACATTTATTTAATAAATATAAACTTCCAAAGTACAGCTTATGGATTACAATGGCTCCCCCCCATAACTTCCCTCCCACCCACAACCCTCCCCTTTCTCACTCCCTCTCCCATTCCATTCACATCAAGATTCATTTTCAATTATCTTTATATACAGAAGATGAATTTAGCATATAATAAGTAAAGATTTCAACAGTTTGCACCCACACAGAAACATGAAGTATAAAATACTATTTGAGTACTAGTTATAGCATTAATTCACAATGTAAAACACATTAAGGACAGAGATCCTACATGAGGAGTAAGTGCACAGTGACTCCTGTTGTTGACTTAACAAATTGACACTCTCGTTTATGGTGTCAGTATTCAGCCTAGGCTCTTGTCATGAGTTGCCAAGGCTATGGAAGCCTTTTGAGTTTGCCAACTCTAATCTTATTTGGACAAGGTCATAGTCAAAGTGGAAGTTCTCTCCCCCCTTTAGAGAAATGTACCTCCTTCTTTGATGGCCCATTCTTTCCACCGGGATCTCAATCGCAGAAATCTTTCGTTTAGGATTTTTGCCAGAGTGTCTTGGCTTTCCATGCCTAAAATACTCTCATGGGCTGTTCAGCCAGATATGAATGCCTTAAGGGCTGATTCTGAGGCCAGAATGTTGTTTAGGACATCTGCCATTCTATGAGTCTGCTGTGTATCTCGCTTCCCATGTTGGAATGCTCTCTCCCTTTTTTATTCTATCAGTTAGTATTTGCAGACACTAGTCTTGTTTGTGTGATCCCTTTGACTCTTAGTCCTATTATTATGATCAATTGTGAACTGAAATTGATCATTTGGACCAGTGAGATGGCATTGGTACATGCCACCTTGATGGGATTGAATTGGAATCCCTTGGCACGTTTCTAACTCTACCTTTTGGGGCAAGTCAGATTTAGCATGTCCCAAATTGTACATCTCCTCCCTCTCTTATTCCCACTCTTATATTTAATAGAGATCCCTTTTCAGTTAAATTTAAACATCTAAGAATAATTGTGTGTGAATTACAGAGTTCAACCAATAGTATTAAGTAGAACAAAAAAATACTAAAAGGGATAAAGTACTAAGGTGTTCATCAACAGTCAGGACTAGGGTGATCAAGTCACTGTTTCTCATAGTGTCCATTTCACTTCAACAGGTGTCCTTTTTGGTGCTCAGTTAGTTGTCACCAATCAGAGAGAACATATGATATTTGACCCTTTGGGACTGGCTTATTTCACTCAGCATGATGTCTTCCAGATTCCTCCATTTGGTTGCAAATGACTGGATTTCATTGTTTTTGACTGCTGTATAGTATTCTATAGAGTACATGTCCCATATTTATTGATCCAGTCTACTGTTGGTGGGCACTTTGGTTGATTCCAGGTCTTAGCTATTGTGAATTGAGCTGCAATAAACATTAATGTGCAAACAGCTTTTTTGTTTGCTAATTTAATTTCCTTTGGGTAAATTCCAAGGAATGGAATGGCTGGGTTTATGGTAGGGCTATATTCAGGTTTCTGAGGAATCTCCAGACTCACTTCCATAGTGGATTAACCAGTTTGCATTCCCACCAACAGTGGGTTAGTGTCCCTTTTCCCCCACATCCTCGCCAGCACTTGTTGCTGGTAGATTTCTGTATGTGAGTCATTCTAACCGGGGTGAGGTGAAACCTCAATGTGGTTTTGATTTGCATTTCCCTGATTGCTAGTGATCCTGAACATTTTTTTCATGTGTCAGTTGGCCATTTGGATTTCCTCTTTTGAAAAATGTCTATTGAGGTTCTTGGCCCATCTCTTAAGTGGGTTGTTTGTTTTGTTGTTGTGGAGTTTCTTGATCTCTTTTTAGATTCTGGTTATTAATCCTTTATCTGTTGCATAGTTTGCAAATATTTTTTCCCATTCTGTCGGTTGCCTATTCACTTTCCTGATGTTTCTTTTGCAGTACAGAAACTTCTCAATTTGATGCAATCCCAATTGTTAATTTTGGCTTTGACTGCCTGTGCCTCCAAGGTCTTTTCCAAGAAGTCTTTGTCGGTGCCAATATCTTGTAGGGTTTTCCAATGTTCTCTAATAATTTGATGGTGTCGGGTCGTAGATTTAGATTTTTAATCCATGTTGAGTGGCTTTTTGTGTAAGGTGTAAGGTAGGGGTCTTGCTTCATGCTTCTGCACATGGAAATCCATTTTCCCAGCACCATTTATTGAATAGACTGTCCTTACTCCAGGAATTGGTTTTAGATCCTTGATCAAATATAATTTGGCTGTAGATATTTGGATTGATTTCTGGTGTTTCTATTCTGTTCCATTGGTCTATCCATCTGTTTCTGTACCACTACCATGCTGTTTTGATTACAAATGCCCTGTAGTATGTCCTGAAATCTGGTATTGTGATGCTTCTGGCTTTGTTTTTGTTATACAAGATTGCTTTAGCTATTTGAGGTCTCCTGTGACTCCATATGAATTTCAGCATCTTTTTTTCCAGATCTGAGAAGAATGTCTTTGGTATTTTGATTGGTTTCGCATTGATTCTACAGATTGCTTTTGGGAGAATGGACATTTTGATGATATTTATTTCATAATCCATGAGCATGGAAGATTCTTCCAGTTTTTGGTATCCTCTTCTATTTCTTTCTTTAAGATTTTGTAATTCTCATCATAGAGATCTTTAACATCCTTGGTTAAGTTTATTCCAAGGTATTTGATTGTTTTTGTGGCTCTTGTGAAGGGACTGATCTCAGAAGTTCTTTCTCAGCCATGGCATTGCCTGTGTATACAAAGGCTGTTGATTTTTGTGCATTGATTTTTAGATCCTGCTACTTTTCCAAACTCTTCTATGAGTTCCAATAGTCTCTTAGTAGAGTTCTTTGGATCCCCTAAATAATCATATCATCTGCAAAGAGGGATAGTTTGACTTCTTCCTTTCCAATTTGTATCCCTTTAATTTATTTTTCTTGCCTAATGGCTCTGGCTAAAACTTCCAGAACTATATTGAATAGCAGTGGTGAGAGTGGGCATCCCTATCTGGTACAAGATCTCAGTGGAAATGCTTCCAACTTTTCCTCATTCAATAGGATGATGGCCGTGGGTTTTTCATAAATTGCTTTGATTGAATTGAGGAATGTTCCTTCTATACCCAATTTGCTTAGCATTTTCATCATGAAAGGGTGTTGTATTTTATCGAATGCTTTCTCTGCATCTATTGAGATAATCATATGGTTTTTCTTCTGGAGTTTGTTAATGTGGTGCATCACATTGATTGTTTTGTAAACATTGAACCATCCCTGTATACCAGGGATAAACTGAATGGATATAATTATGGCTGCAGGCCTGACCAAGATTTTGGGAGAAGAGCAAGGGAGCAAGGAAAACATTTCTAAGGTTACTGTGTTATTTCAGGTGGGAGACGATAGTAATCTGACCATGGCAAAAAGCATAGAAGGAAAATCAACAAAAAATGCCAGGGGTGCCATTCTCACTAAGAAAACTACTATATGAATTTTCAATTTTTTTTTGGCTGAGGGTTTAGAGTATTTAACAGATTGCATTCAATTTTAATAAACAGTTTATTTCTGAGATGAACACCACTATACTACATCAGTGCTGTATGTGCAGTGCTAAGCAATGTATATGGATATTACTATAGTACACATAAAAGATCTTACGTTTATGCAAGAGTCTTACCTTTACAGTCCATTTGCAGTTTTTCAATTAGCAACAGAGTATTCTTAGAGTGAGGCCACTCATAATCCTCTGAGGCTATTTCCCATGACTGAGTTATTTCGTCATCTGTAGAATTTATTTGGCATTGTCCCTATAAGATAAATAACACTATTTCAAAATGTCCCTAAGTACTTACACCATTACTTAAGTTTACAGATGTAGTAATTATCCATCTACTACATGAGAAAAACCATCAATACTTCTCAAAAAGACTGAGTTCTTGTCAAAAGATATTAGTACCAATGGTTACTGCCTCTAATTACAATTTCAAAGTAAATATTCTTACAAAATTTCTCTTTTTTTCAATTTACCTTTTACAGCGTATTTTGAAATTCAGGTTTTTGTAATATATCCCCTTGTCTTTTTTTTTTTTTTTTTGACAGGCAGAGTGGACAGTGAGAGAGAGAGAGAGACAGACAGAAAGGTCTTCCTTTTGCCGTTGGTTCACCCTCCAATGGCCGCCGCGGACAGCACGCTGCGGCCGGCGCACCGCGCTCCTCCGATGGCAGGAGCCAGGAGCCAGGTGCTTTTCCTGGTCTCCCCATGGGGTGCAGGGCCCAAGCACCTGGGCCATCCTCCACTGCACTCCCGGACCACAGCAGAGGGCTGGTCTGGAAGAGGGGCAACCGGGACAGAATCCGGCGCCCCGACCAGGACTAGAACCCGGTGTGCCGGCGCCGCAAGGTGGAGGATTAGCCTGTTGAGCCATGGCGCCGGCCCCCTTGTCTTTTATAATATATTTTTTTCAACACAATAATACATTTGATTATTTTGTATAATACCTGTTCAATTCCCTGAGTTGTTTTCTTTGCAGGCCTAAAAAAACAAATAATTCCTTTCAAAATATTATGCACACAAAATATAAGGAATATATAAACTATTATATTTTCTATATTTTCATTTAATATCTTTTATATAGTACTATTCTACAATAGGGATTAATTAACATAAAGAGTGATATGAAAGAAGAAAATATATTATCAATAGTATTATAGCAAATAATTCAACTTAGTTTATCTTTCTGACAGTGAAAATTAAACAGGAACACATTATTTGTATTTTAAGACATTTATTTATTTATTGGAAAGGGAAAGAGATGGGTGGAGAGAGAGAGAGAGAGAAAGAGAGAGAAAGAGAAAGAGAGAGAGAGAGAATATATCTACATTTATTTGTTCACGTTAAAATGGGCTGTGCCAGGCTGCAGCCAGAAGCCAGAAAATTAATTCAGGTCTCCCACATGGGAGACACTGACTTAAGTACTTGAGCCACCATGTGGCAGTTTCCAGGCACATTAGCAGGGAGCTGAATCAGAATTGAAGTACTCAGGACTCAAATAGGCACTCCAATATGGCATGTGCCCATGACCGGCAGCAACCTAACCCACTGTACCACAAAACCCACTACTATTTACATTATTAGATGGAAATAAATAAGGTTTTACTGTCATTATCATTTCCAATAAAAGCAAGATTTCATGGTCACTAAATCCTATTTGCAGTCTTTCTGAGAGAACCCTTTTTGTAATGATGATATTAGATAGCTTACTCAGAACTTCATGCAATTATTAAGTGTAATTCTAAGAATTGTACATGTATTAAACTCATTTTAACCCTCGCAATTGTGTAATGTAGGTAACATATTAGGAATATTATAGAAGAAGTTATTAAGTACAAGAATTCCAAGTGACTTGCCTAAACCCATACAGTTACTTAGCAGCAAACCCTGAATTCAACTCTGGGAATTCTAATTTCTAACCAGGTTTAAAAATGTAATATAAAAGTAGTATTTACTTCCAAGAGTTTTTAAAAGATAGGATAGTAGAAGAATCAATATTTTTATTCTATTTAAGGCTATAGCTATGAATAATAAAGGTGTGAATCTTGAAAATATCTTTCAAAATTATAAGACTTATATCCAGGCACATTTCAAAATCTACATTAGATAAACTAAAATGTATTTTTCTAAAGAAATTCATCAATAGGCGTTTAACAATTTGTTAAACTGTTTATCCTTGCTATCAACAAATAATTGTTGAGCACATAAGAGATGTCAACATGGTTTGTACAGGGAAATGTAGTTTTTATTCCTAAGAACTTTATAATCCAAAAGTAACCATCTGTGATAGACTGTCAATTGGTTTACTCTTCTATCATATACAAAAAAAAATCCTCTCCTTTCCCTCAGAAGCTGAATTATTTTAGAGAACATTGAAAAGTCATGGATATTTTTCATGATGATACCAATAACACTAATATGTAGAATAACTGAGGAATGATGAAATCCTATCCAGTATAGCCTAAGTGTTTCCATTTATCATTTCACAAATCTACAAAATCTATGTATTATTATTTAGCTTTTAATTCATTGTTATCATGTTAAATTCATTACAATATCCATTTCCAGAGCAGATGTGTATCCTGGTAGTTAAGATGTCCACATCCCCCATTGGAGTGCCTGAATTTTATTCCTGGCTATGGCTCCTGCCTCCAGGTTCCTGCTAAAACAGACTCTGGGAGGCAGCAGAAATGGTTCAAGTAATTGGGCTCCTGGCACCCACACAGAAGACCTGGATTAGGGGCAGGCACTGTGGCACAGTGGGTTAATGCTCTGGCCTGAAGCACCAACATCCCATAAGGGTGTCAGTTCGAGTCCTGGCTGTTCCACTTCCTATCCAGCTCTCTGCTGTGTCCTGGGAAAGCAGTAGAAGGTGGCCCAACCTTGGGCCCCTGCACCTGCGTGGGAGACCCAGAGGAAGCTCCTGGCTCCTGGTTTCGGATCAGCGCAGCTCCAGCTGTTGCGACCAATTGGGGCGTGAGCCATTGGATGGAAGATCTCTCTCTCTCTGCCTCTCCTCTCTCTGTGTAACTCTAACTTTCAAATAAGTAAATAAATTCTTAAAAAAAAAAAAAGACCTGGATTAAGTACCCTTTTTCACAACCCAGCCCTGGGTATAGCAGGCAGTCAGGGAGCCAACCAGGAGAGGCGCTTCCTCGCTCTTTACATTTTCCTGTCTGTATCTCTATCTCTTTCTGTATCTCTGCCTCCTCCAAAAAATTAAATGAAAGAAAATTTAATGCTTGAACTGATTATGAATGAACCACCTTCACCATAAAGCTGAACAGGAATAGAAGTTCTAGAAACAATTCTTTACTATAAATCTTTAAGATTGCATTTATCAAGCTTTTACATACTTAGAAATGCAAACAAAATTTAATTGAATATGTCCTAGATCATTTCCAGAAATATACAACACAATATAAATGCTTCCATATTAAAAGAAATAAAGAAGCTCTTTGAATTCTACATTCTTTTTCAGTGATCACTGATTTCTGTATTGCCTTTCTCAGAAACAAATTCTTGATGTTGTCTAGATTTACTGGTAATGGACTTCCATCACAACCAACTGTTGAAACTGTTTCTTTTCAGGATTACTTATCCTCATCTTATCAACCTTTTTTTTTTTTTTTTTGACAGGCAGAGTGGACAGTGAGAGAGAGAGACAGAGAGAAAGGTCTTCCGTTGCCGTTGGTTCACCCTCCAATGGCCGCCGCTGACGGCGCACTGCGGCCGGCGCACTGCGCTCGTCCAATGGCAGGAGCCAGGAGCCAGGTGCTTTTCCTGGTCTCCCCATGGGGTGCAGGGCCCAAGCACCTGGGCCATCCTCCACTGCACTCCTGGGCCACAGCAGAGGGCTGGCCTGGAAGAGGGGCAACCGGGACAGAATCCGGTGCCCCGACCGGGACTAGAACCCGGTGTGCCGGCGCCGCAAGGCGGAGGATTAACCTGTTGAGCCACGGCGCCGGCCCATCTTATCAACCTTTTAAGATCATTAATAAAGAGCTATGTTCTCTTGCTTTGGCCTGCAAAATACACTATTTTTTTTTTTTTTAGAAAAAAGTAATCACCACTAACATTCCTTTGTTGAGAAATACTTTATAAATTTCACCTTGTTTCATCTTGAGATACTTCATTTAAACTGTTGTCTTTATTAACTTGCAGTAGACCACTATCTAGTGAATTGGCCTTCTCCAATACTGTTGTGATTCCAGAGTCTTCAAAGGTCCATTTTTCATCTTTATTTTCACATACTTCCTTAATACGGGAGACAGGATTGGTCCTTCAAAAACCAATTTAAAACAATGAATCATTTTAAATCTACTGGCAAAGGGAAAAAACAGCAATGCTTTGTAAAATTCCTACTCTTTGTTAACTTAATTCATTTATTAATTAAAAATCCAGTTAAAATATATTAACTATATATGAGAAAATGTAAATGAGGATTTAAAAAAGTTTGTGAGAAAACAGATTAGAAATATATTTGCTATAAAACCATTTGAGAAGAGGTTCCAAGGTGGCAGTATAGCAATAGGACAAACTGAGTCACACAGGGCAAAACAGATAGTTAAAAAGGAGAGAAGATACATGCTGGAGATACAGCCATGGGAAATTCTCGATGGGAAGCCCAGGAGAGCAACAGAGACTGGGCAGGTTCACATTGAAAGAGCAAATAAGAAAGGAAAGCGGTGGAGGCCCAGACCCGGGAGGTTGGTATCAGCCCCTAGCAGACCAGGTGAGATGGGAAATAGCAGCGGAAGAGAGAGACTGGCAAACTGCTTTTGAAATTCTATGCTGGAAAAAAGAGAAGGTACAGAGGAACAAACAGAGAGGTCCGGCACCCCACTGCCCACCTCCCTCCCTGCCTTGCCCCACCAGGACCTACAAGATGGCTGGGAGAAGCCATTTCATTTGTTCACATTTTCAAGCATAAGCAGGAGATTGCTGCTTTTGTCTCCCTAGCACATGCCCATCAATTGCGGGGGCCACCTCACCCCCTACCCAAGAACGAGGAGCATAACATTTCAGAATTTCTTCCCCACCACACAAGCTGTACAACTAGAAGTCCTGAATATTGAAAACTCAAGCCCACTCCATCCACCAGTGAGAAGTGAGACAGGCTATATAGTAAGTGGGGCTCCCTGCACTGGTGCTCCTATCGCCTCCACCACCATTGAAAAGTGAGCTGGGCTCAAGTAGGCAGGACTCTGTGTTTCCACTGGCAACACACAGAAACACAGAGTCTCATAATAGAGCAAAACCTCACCACAAGAAAATCTCCACAGATTAGAGGTGCAGTTCTTTAAGCAGGGTGAACCCTGAGCTCACCAGAGACTAAAACTTGGGTGTCCCACAACTGTGAGGAAAAGGGTGGGTCACACCAACAGAATTGAACAACCTCCTCTAATCAAAAACCAAAGGAAAGCTACAAAGCCCCATGGGGCCTTGCAATGGATACCCACTCTACCCTGGACTACTGAACAGAGCACCCAGGTCACATCCAGCACATACCTCTTGGAACTCATTGAAAGTATAGACATCTCACTAAATTACAAAGATGCTGGAGAGGACTCCAGCAGCCAATAACCTACACATCAGCATTGGAAAGTGAGGTGGGACCAGACCACAGCAGCCCAAGTCACTGGTGCTAAAGCTGCAGGAAGAGCCTGGAGAGGACCTGGCTTGGAGCCCCATGGGGATAGTGAATCTGCCAAACTAGAAGAGAAAAAAAAGGAGGGACACATTTTTCTTTCTTCCTTTCTCCCTGATCACTTTACAACAGTGACCTGTAACAAGCCAACAGAGCAGGTGCCATTTTGGATATATGTAACAGCTGTGCCAGCGTGTGTCTGCAACTAGCTGAGTGGACTCCTGACTCTGGTGGGGAGAACTAACCAGGGGCTGGGAGCTCATGTCTGTGGGAGGCTTCTGTGCCGGGACTGAAAAAAAAAAAAACCTGAGGCTGTGTGGGAGGACTCACCATGTGGCTGGGACTTTGGGCAGTCACTGTGGGAGATTTTACATGCTCAGGGATCCATGGTTACCTGGTGAGGGACATTGTTGGTGAATCTGAACTTAACACTGAGGACTGCACAGATCCTTTGTGTGTCGTTGGGGCAGAGTAGACGAATATTATACACACTGGAGCTAGTGCTCAGGCACTGTTCTCTTTTAAGAGGAGCTCAGCTGAGCATAATAAATATCCATTCTTAAAAAAAAAGAGATTTATCACACTAAACCTGGGTGTGTCACCTTAGACACACTCTTCATCTTGGAGAACTGAATAGAGGTCCCTGGCCACACCCACTACAAGCTTCTAGATATTCACTGAAAGCAGACACTCCACTTATCCACAAAGGCATAGTACAAAGATAAAAGCCACCACAGAAAAAAGAAAGAAAGAAAGAAAGAAAGAAAGAAAGAAAGAAAGAAAGAAAGAAAGAAAGAAATCAATGACTGTCTCCACAAATGCCACAAACACAACAATCCAAGAAACAAGAATAAGGAAAACAACATGACACCCCAAAGAACACAACACTTCAATACTAGATTGTGAAGATGATGAGATGGACGAAATGCAAGAAATGGAATTCAAAAAATTGATAATAAGGTTACATTGAAGTAATCAAAAGCAAATGCATGAACTACTGAAAACCATTCAGAACATGAAAGAAAATTTCACCCATAAAATTGAGATCTTAAAGAGAAATCAAAATGAAATGATGAATTCAATAGAACAAATAAAAAATGCAGTGAAAGCTGTAAGAGAATCAGTGAAGCAGAAGAAAGAATATGGGACTTAGAAAACAAAGCACAGGAAATTATACAGTCAACCAAAAACAAGATAAAAAAAATAGAAAACTGAAAAACACTGTTTGGAATCTATAGGATACTATAAAATGACCAAATATACAGATTCTAGGAGTTCCTGAAGGTGTGGAAAGAGAGAAAGAACCAGAAGGCCTTTTTACTGAAATAATAACAGAAAACTTGCCTAATTTGGAGAAAGAAAGGGATATCCAAGTACAAGAAGCACATAGAACTCCTAATAGACATGACCAGAAAAGAACTTCACTAGAACACACTGTAATCAAACTCACCACAGTAAAACATAAAAAGATTCTAAAATGTGCATGAAAGAAATTCCAGATTACTTTCAGAGGATTTCCAATTAGAATCATGGCAGACTTCTCATTAGAAACCCTACATGCTAGGAGAGAATGAGAGAGATATATTCCAAGTCTTAAGAGAGAAAAACATTCAACCCAGAATACTATACTGTGCAAAGCTCTCATTTATGAATGAAAGTGAAATAAAGACCTTCCATAACAAACAGAAATTGAAAGAATTTGTCACCTGTCCAGCACTACAGAAGATGCTTAAGGATGTGCTGCCCACAGAACCATAGAAACATGGATATCACTATGAAAGAAGGTAAAGGAAAAAAATCTCTCAGTAAAAGTTCAAAGTGAAAAATAGGAGTATTTTTGGAAAAATGGCAAGGCAAAGTCATTACTTATCAATAGTCACCTTGAATGTAAATGGCTTCAACTCTTCAGTTAAAAGACAGAGACTGGCTGAATTGATTAAAAAACAAAACCCATCTATTTGTTGCCTACAAGAAACACATCTCACCAACAAAGATGCACACAGATTGAAAGTGAAAGGATAGAAAAAGGTATTCCATGCCAACTTAAACCAAAAAAGAGCTGGTGTATTCATCCTAATATGAGAAAAAATACTTTAACACAAAATCTGTCAAAAGAGACAAAGAAGAGCACTATATAATGATTAAGGGATGAATTCAACAGGAAGATAGGATAAGCACCTGGCTCCTGCCATCGGATCAGCGCAGTGTGCCGGCTGCAGCATGCCGGCAGCGGCAGCCATTGGAGGGTGAACCAACGGCAAAAAGGAAGACCTTTCTCTCTGTCTCTCTCTCTCACTGTCCACTCTGTCTATCAAAATAAAATAAAATAAAATAAATAAAAATAAACATATATGCACCTAATTACAGGGCACCTGGCTATTTACAAGAAATGTTAAGGGATCTAAAGGAAGACATAGACTCAATACAATAGCAATGAGGGACTTCAATACTCTACTTTCAGCAGTGGGCAGACCAACCAGACAGAAAATCAGCAAGAAAACAGATTTAATTGACACTATAGACCAACTGGACCTAATAGATATCTACAGAACTTTTCATCCTACAGTTGCAGAATGCACACTCTTGTCAGCAGTACATGGAATATTCTCTAGGACTGATCACATACAAGGCCATAAAGCAAGTCTCAGCAAATTCACAAAAATTGAAATCATACCATGCATCTTTTTGGACCACAATGGAGTGAAGCTGGAAATTAGAAACTCAGGAATCTCGAGAATATATGCAAACATATGGAGACTGAACAACACACTCCTTAATGAACATAGGATCACAGAAGAAATCAAAAGAGAAATCCAAAAATTTCTGGAAACAAATGAAAACAACAACACAACATATCATACAGAAAAAGAAGTATTAAGAAGAAAGTTTATAGCATTTGTTGCGTACAACAAGAAATTGGAAAGACACCAAATAAATGACCTATCAGAGCATCTCAAGGATCTACAAAAACAACAGCAAACCAAACCCAAAACTAGCAGGAGAAAATAAATAATTAAAATAAGAGAAGAAATCAACAAAATTGAATCAAAAAATATAAAAGATCAGTATAATGAAGAGTTGATTTTTTTTAAAAATAAACAAAATTGACACATCATTTGCCCAGCTAACCAAAAAAAGGAGAAAGACTCAAATCAATAAAATTAGAGAGAAAAATGGAAATGTAAAAACAGCACAGAAATAAAAAGAATCATCAGAAATACTTAGAAAGAGCTGAATGCCAGCAAACTGTAAAACCTGGAAGAAATGGATAGACTCCTGGATACATACAACCTACCTAAAGTGAGCCTTGAAGACACAGAAAACCTAAACAGACCCATAACTAAGGCAAAAATTGAATCAGTAACAGAGGCTATCCCCACAAAGAAAAACCCAGGACCAGATGGCTTCACTGCTGAATTCTATCAGATGTTTAAAGAACTAACTCCAATTCTTCTCAAGTTATTCAAAATAGCTGAAAGGAGGGAATCCTCCCAAATTCTTTCTATGTAGCCAACAACATCTTAATTCCTAAACCTGAAAAAGATGCAACAGAGAAAGAGAATTACCAATTTCACTGATGAACATAGATGCAAAAATCCTCAACAAAATTCAAGCCAATTGAAGCCAACACACCAAAAAGATCATCCACCCAGACTAGGTGGGATTTATCCTTGGTATTCAGGGATGGTTCAACAGTCAAAAATCAAATATCAATGTGTTAAATCACATTAACAAACTGCTGAACAAAAACCATATGATTATCTCAATAGATGCAGAGAAAATATTTGAAAAAAAAAAAACCTTTCATGATGAAAACTCTAAGCAAATTGGGTATAGAAGGAACATTCTTCAATACAATCAAGGCAATTTATGACAAACTCTCAGCCAGCATCCTCTTAAATGGGGAAAAGTTAGAAGCATTCCCACTGAGATCCGCTACCAGACAAGGATTCCCATTCTCACTATTGCTATTCAATATAGTCCTGGAAGTTTTACCCAGAGTCATTAGGCAAGAAAAAAAATCAAAGGGATACAATTTGGGCAAGAAGAAGTCAGACTATCCCTATTTGCAGATGACATGATTCTATATACAGGGGATGAAAAACACTCCACTAAGAGAAAATTGGAACTCATAGAAGCGTTTGGAAAGTAGCAGGATATAAAGTCAATACACAAAAATCAACAGTCTTTGTATACACAGACAATGTCAAGGCCGAGATTGAGATTCTAAGATCAATGCCATTCACAACAGCTATAAAAATATCAAACACCTAAATTTAACTAAGGGTGACAAAGATCTCTACAAAGAGAATTATAAAGCATTAAAGAAAGAAGTAGAAGATACAAAAAATGGAAAAAAATCTTCCATATTCATATAATAGAAGAATCAATATCATCAAAATGCCTATTCTCCTGAAAGCAATATACAGATACAATGCAGTACCAACCAAAATATCAAAGACATTCTTCTCAGATCTGGAAAAAATGATGCTGAAATTCATATGGAAACATAAGAGACCCCAGATAGCTAAAGAAATCTTCTACAATAAAAACAAAGCCAGAGGCATCACAATACCAGATTTCAAGACATATTACAAGGCAGTTATAATCAAAACAGCCTGGTATTGGTACAAAAACAGATGGATAACCAATGGAACAGAACAGAAGTGCCAAAAATTTACACAAGAACAATGAAATTAGCAAATATAAGAGCTATCTGCACCCCTGTGTTTATTGTAGCTCAATTTACAATATCTGAAATATGTAATCAACCTAAACGCCCATCAACTGAAGACTGGATAAAGAAATTATGGGATATATACTCTATGGAATACTTCACAGCAGAGAAAAAAAATGAAATCTGGTTGAATCTGGGAACCATAATACTTAGTGAAATAAGCCAGTCTCAACCCTTTGACCATATGTTATCCCTGATTTCTGATAACTAATAAAGCAGTAAAAAGGAACTCTGTAAAAGCGAAATTGACTCTTTGAGAAGCAAAGACTTGAACAGCCCTTGTCTTAACTATCGAAGTTTTTTTTTCCTCTTTTCTCTTCTTCGTACTATTTGTTGAACTCTTAACATAGAGTTAATCATATGTGTATAAAGACAATTGAAAATATAGATCAGTAAAAAATAAGAGTGGTAATAAGACAGGGAGAAGGAAGTTTGTAAGTGGAAAGCTGTATAGCTCTGCATACATTCCTATGGACTTATATCTAAGGGTACAGTTTAAAAACTTGCTATGGAACCCCAAATTCCATTAAATTTGGTAGTAAAATGGCATCTTAAGTGTTAAAGTTATCATATATAGTGGTCTTTTTCTTTTTGTTTTCTTTCTTTCTTTTTACATTAGGGCTCACTGTTGGTGTTGCACCTTCTGTGGGTTTTGGACAGAAATATAACGGCCAGGGTTCTGGTGTCTCACTTGTACCCAGCCTGTTAGCAGTACTACAGAAAATTCTCACTATAAAGTTAACATGACCCCATTGTAGAGCCTCTAAGAAGAAACGGAGAAGGGTGAGGAGAACCAGGCACAGCCTGGCCTTACACCACCACCCTTGGTTTGCATGGCTTTGGTCTCAGTCTGCCTCTGCTGTTCCAGTTGAAGGGCACAGTCCCCAGCCCCCTTGTATCCTGTGACACGGCTTGGTCTAAGTTTGGTTGGTCCCAGATTCCATATATAGTGTTAAAGCAATCATATATATATAGATAGGTTTAAGTGTTAAAGGGATCATATAAATAAGATCAATGGTCTGGTAATTATAATAGAATTAAAAAGGAGAGGATGTTCCAACATGGGAAGCAGTCCACACAACCGATTCATAGAATGACAATTGCTTTAAACAGCACTCTGACCTCAGAATCAGCCCTTAAAGCATTCTGGTCTGGCTGAGAAGCCCATGAGAGGATTTCAGGCATAGAAAGCCAAGACATTGTGGCAAAAAATGTCCTACATGAAGGATCTCTGTAAGTGAGACCACAGTGGAAGGAAGTGGTCATCAAAGAACATATCTTTCTCTGAAGGGAGGAGAGAACTTCTACTTTGCTTATAGCCTTGTCTAAATACTGATGGAGATTGTGAATTCAATGGCTTCCACAGCCATGGCAGCTCATGTCAAGAGCCTCGGGTGATCACTGATGTCACACAAAAGAGAGTTAATTGTTAAATTAACAACAGGAGTCACCGTGCACTTACTTCCCATGCAGGACCTCTGTCCTCAATGAATTATAAGAATTATCTGTAAAACTTGTTCTCAGTTTGTGTGTGTGTGTGTGTGTGTGTGTGTGCACGTGTGCAAATTGCTGAAATCTTTACTTAGTACAGAGTTGGTTTTCTGTGTATAAAGTTAATCAAATGAATATTAATGGAGAATGGTAGAAAGGGAATGGGAGAGAGAGGATGAGGTGGGGTGGGAATGGGGGCAGGAGGGAGGGTATTGTGGGAATAATCACTATTTGCCTAAAGTTGTACTTAGGAAATTTGTACTCATTAAATAAAAGGTTTCTTTGGGAAAAAATTTCAAATCCATGCATATTAATAATATTCTTTCCATGAGTTTTTGAAGAGCACATTCTCTTTCAAAAGTATGTAAATATACAATTATGATACCCTGTGATATATGAGTTGATATTGAGGTGGGTGTTTTGCCTAGTGGTTAACACAACAGATAATATGCTCACATCTCATACTGGAGTGCCTAATTTCGATTCTCATCTTAGGCTGCCAATCTAGCTTCCTGACAGAGCAGAATTTAGGAGGCAGCAGGAGGTGGCTCAAGTAGTTGAATTGTTGCCACCCATATGGCAGACCAGGATCTAGTTCCTGATTTTCAAGATTTGCCCTGTGCATTCCTGGCCATTGTGGACATTTGGGAAATAAACAATAGATTAGGAACATACAAACACATTCACACTCTCCCCATCTCTCTCTCTTTATCTGTACCACATAAAGAAGTTTATAAAAAGACTTAATTTTGAAAAATTATACCTGATCACAGAAAAGGCTTTGAAGAGGAGATGATTCATGAAAGAAGAACTCAGGAGGAAACAAGCAGCACCTAGAACTATGCCGATCTGAAGCCAGGAAACAAGAGATTCCTCTGAGTCTCCCACATGGGTGCAGGGGCCCAAGGACTTGAGCCATCTTCCATTGCTTTCCCAGGCCATAGCAGAGAGCTGGATTGGAAGTGGAGAAGCCAGGACTCGAACTGGCGCCCATATGGCATGCTGGCACTGCAGGCGGCGGCTTTACCTTCTAAGCCACAGCGCTAGTCCCCCTTAATTGTTTTGAAGGAAAGTAAAAGATTTTTTTAAAAAAAATATTTATCTATTTATTTGAAAGTCAGAGTAACACAGAGAGAGAAGGAGAGGCAGAGAGAAAGAGTGGTCTTCCACCCGCTGGTTCACTCCCCAGTTGGCTGCAATGGCCAGAGCTATGCCAATCTGAAGCCAAGAGCCTGGAGCTTCCTCCAGGTCTCCCATGTGGGTGCAGGGGCCCAAGGACTTGGGCCATCCTCCACGGCTTTCCCAGGCCATAGTAGAGAGCTGGATTGGAAGTGGAACAGCTGGGATTTGAACTGGCACCCATATGGGGTGCTGGCACTGCAGGCAGCTATACCTGTTATGCCACAGCACCAGCCCCAAAATATTTTTATAACCATGTATCCTATTATCTAATCCTAGGGCAAAAGCTAGATTTACCAACAGGAAGCTACAGTTATATTTTTATGGAATGGACATGTGCCTAAGAATATCACTGTCATCTACCTACATAAATTTACAAAACTGAAATTTCTTAATGGAGTTTATTGTGTTAGAATTTGAGCATGAGTCCCTAAAAGTACTGATAATAAAACAAAGCCAGTTACCAACTACAAAAAATATGGAAATAACTTTTCTAGTTCAATTTAAGCATCTAAAAAAGGAAATCCTACTAGAGCCATTATTTAATAACTCCTCTTGACCTGGCCTTCTAAAATAAGTCTACTATCCTAAAATATGAAATAGTTTAAATTTTACATATGGATAATGGAAGCAAATTTTTGTTTTCAGATTCAGAGATAGAAAGAAAAAAAGAAGGACAAACTGATAGGGACGAAGACAGGAAGAAGAAGGGAGGTCTCCTTTGCTGATTCACTCCCGAATGTCCCTATCACCCAAGGTGGACTAGGACTGCTTGCTCTGAAACCTGGAATCATGCCATATTATCAATCCATGTCTCACATGTGTAGCAAGAGCCCAATTCCTTGAGATACCACTATTGCCTTCCAGGCAATGGAAGGAAGCAGGAATGGGAACTTGGGCTAGGTATGAACTCAGGTATTCTCTTACGGTTAATCAGGTATTTTAACCAGCATCTTAATTGCTAATCTAAGTTCCTACCACAAAAGGCAACTTTTAAGCAGAAAGCATCTAGTTAACATTGCCTCAGATTTATAAAAGGACTGACCTGTAGCCATGATAAGAGGCAAACATCCAGAACCAGTTTTCAACTTATTCAAACAATGAACTTTTGTCTCTCATCAGCTAAAATCTTGCTTATTCAAGACAGCCAGGAGACGACAAGACAGTGTAATAGTGACAGGGTGGTCTGCTCTGGGATGGGAAAAAATCTTAAAAGAGAGAGAGAGAGAGAGAGAGAGAGAGAGGATTCTGCGGAAGCAGGAGAGATGCTGTGGATCTGTGTGGAAGGTGCAGATGCGGCGCATGTCTTTCCCCATATCCCACCACAATGGTGCTTGGCAACCAGCTGTGACATAGCAGGCACCGTTTTAGACATAAGAAGGTAGCCACAGGACTTGTGTGCGCACCCAGTAACTTGAAGGGACAGTCTCCTTTTCGTCAGCAGAGGCAACCGCAGCAGCTTGGCTGCACCCACCTAGCAACGGGCAGGGGAAGGAGCCATTCTGGCATCAGTACCGCCTGCGGAGACTTGTATGTGCCCAGTACAACTATGAAATGAGTAGGGCTGTGGCTGGCAGGTATAGAGAATGTGTGTGATCCAAGGATTTTACCAAAGGGAAAAATCTGTGTTCTCCATCGACTTTGAGTCTGGCTAGGAGAAATGACAGGGGGTTGCACACCCACTTATGACTGTGAGGTGCCCCTAACCTCTTAACATATCACAGCCTCTGGGGCTCAGTCCACCTCAGTGGAGCACCTACAGGCAATGGCTCTGGGAACGCCTCAGCCTCTTTGTGGATGGGAAAGGCTATCAGGGCAGAGTGGATCCTTTGTACCCTATAACTGTGGGAGTCTTTAGTGTTGAGACTGTAAGAACACTGTGACTGCATGAGAAGGCATAGAGTGTAGCTGGGTCTCTGGGCAATCACTGTGAGTGGCTCCACATGCTCAGAGCTCCCTGATTGCCTGGGCTGGGTCACTGCTCACACTGAAGACTGCACAGATCCTTTGCGCAGTCCATGTGGAAGAACAGATGAGTAGTATATATCAAGGCATTAATAACCTCAGAAGAGAGGAGGTGAGGGTGTGACCACACCAACGGAGATGACCATACCCCACTTCTGTTAACAAGATAACTACTAGGCCAATTTGGGTGTCATTCTTGATACTCACCCCACTGACCAGAGCTCCCTGGCCATGTCCAGCATATGCCTCTGGGTATTCAGTGAAAGAGCAGATATTCCACCAAGCAACAGAGACATAGTTCAAAGACAAGGTCATAGGAGGAAAAAACCAAAAAGTATCTCCACAAATGCCCAAAAATAAATGGAGAAACTCAAGAAACAACATTAAGGAAGACAACATGAACCCCCCCCCCAAGGAACACAATAAAACTTTATTAGAATAAGAGACTGATGAAATGCCTGAAATGGAATTCAGAACATTAATCATAGGATTACTCAGAAAAAATGCGAAGCAAACTTACAAATTAAAGAAATCCAAAATGACACGAATGAAAATTTTTCTCCTGAAGATGAGATTTTAAAGAGAAATCAAAATAAAATATTAGGAATGAAAAATTCAACAGAGCAAATAAAAAATGTGGTAGAAAGCCTGAACAACAGAGACAGAAGGAAAAATATTCAGTATTAGAGCTAGAAGACAAATCTTTGGATATCTTTCAGTCAAAACAAAAAAAGGTAGAAGAAATTAGAAAACTTAAAAAACAGTGTTGAAGATTTATGGGATACTATCAGATTACCCAGCATAGGGGTCTTAAGAGTTCCTAAAGGTGTGGAAATAGAGAATGGATTAGAAGGCCTATTTAGTGAAATAATTATAGAAAAGTTCACCAATTTGGAGAAAGAAAGGGACATTCACATAGAGGAAACTCACTGAACTAACAGACATGACCAGAAAAGAACTTCATCATTACACATTATCACACTGTAGTCAAACTTTCACAGTCAAACATAAAGAAAAGATTCTAAAATGTGCACGAGAGAACTGACAGATTACTTTCAGAGGATCTTTAATTAGGCTCACAGCTGACTTATCAGAAACCCTACAGGCTAGCACAGCATGGAGAGACATAATCCAAGTCTTAGAAAAAAAACCTGTCAACCCAGAATACTGTACTTTGCAAAGCTCTCATTTGTGAATGAAGTTTTAATAAAGACCTTAAATAACAAACAGAAACAGAAAGAATTTATCACCACTTATCCAGCCTTACAAAAGATGCTTAAAGATGTGCTATACAAAGAAACACAGAAAGATAGCCATCATTATGAAAGAATGTGAAGGCAGAGAACCTTCCAGTAAAAGTACAAAGGAAATCCAAAGTAAACAATAGAAATATTTATGGAAAATGGGCAGTGACAAGTTGTTACAACATATCAAAACTTATACGATATAGCAAAAACAGTGTTAATTATTACAAAGAGCTCTATGCTAACAAATAAGGAAACCTAGGAGAAATGGATAGATTTGTGAACACATACAATCTACCAAATATGAGTTATGAAGACAAAGAAAACCTAAACAAACCAATAACCAAGATGGAGATTGAATCCCTAATAAAGGCCCTCCCAAAAAAGAAGAGTCCAGGACAGGATGACTTCACGCTGGCTTCACTTTTTTTTTTTTAAAGAAAAGATTTATTTATTTACTTATTTGAAAGGCAGAGTTATGGAGAGGCAGAGGCAGAGAAAGAAAGCATCTGATGGTTCACTCCCCAAATGGCTGCAATCTGCTGCTATCGGACTCAGCCTATCCGAAACCAGGAGCCAGGAGCTTCTTCCAGTCTCCCACGTGGGTGCAGGAGTCCAAACACTTTGGTCATCTCCTACTGCTTTCCCAGGACATAGCAGGTAGTTGGATTGGAAGTGGATCAGTGCAGCTGGGATTCGAACCGGAGCCCACATGGGATGCTGGCACTACAGGAGGCAGTCTTACCCACTACGCCACAGTGGCAGCCCTATGGTTTCACTTTTAATGAACAACTAATTCCAATTCTTCTCAAGCTATTCAAGACAATTGAAAGGGAAGGAATCCTTCTAAAATCCTTCTATGAAGCCAGCATTCCCTTAATTCCTAAACCATAAAAAGATACAACAGAGAAAGAGAACTATAGACCAATATCCTTGATGAACATAGATGCAAAAATCCTCAATAAAATATTAGCTAATTTAATCCAACAACACATCAGAGAGTTCACTACGTTGGACCAATGGGATTTATCCCTGGTCCAAGGTTCAACTTTTGCATATCAATCAATTTGATACATCACAATAATAAACAGAAGAATAAAAACTATATGAGTATTTCAACAGATGCAGAGAAAGCATTTGATAGAATACAACCCCTTTTCATGATAAAAATTCTAAGTAAATTGGGTATAGAAGGAATATTCCTCAACACAGTCAAGGCAGTCTATGACAAACCCATGGCCAGCATCATACTGAGTGGAGAAAAACTGGGAGCATCCCCACTAAGATCCAGAACCAGACAAGAATGCCCATTCTCACCATTGCTATTCAATATAGTTCTGGAAGTTTTACCCAGAGCCATTAGTCAAAAAGGAAATCAGGGATACAAATTGGGAAGGAGGAAATCAAGCTATCCCTATTTGCAGATAACATGATTCTATATAGAGAGGATTTAAAAGATTCTACTGAGAGACTACTGGAACTCATAAAAAGAATTTGGTAAAGTGGCAGAATCTAAAATTAACACAAAAATCAATAGCCTTTGTATACCAGACAATGTCATAGCTGAGAAAGAACTTCTAAGATCAATCCCATTCACAATACAAAAAAATCAAATACCTTGGCATAAATTTAACCAAGGACATCAAAGATTTCTATGATGAGAACTACAAAACATTAAAGAAACAGAAGAAACAAAAAACGTAAAAATCTTTCATGATAAAGGATTAGAAGAATCACATCATCAAAATGTCCATTCTACTGAAAGCAATTTACAGATTAAATGCAATCCCAATCAAAATATCAACATTCTTCTCAGATCTAGAAAACATGAAGCTAAAATTCATATGGAAACAAAAGAGATCCAAATAGCCAAAGCAATCTTAAACAACAAAAAAGATGATGAAATCACAGTATCAGATCTCAAAACATACTATAGGGCAATTATATTCAAAACAGCCTACTACTGGCATAAAAACAGATGTAGACAGCAATCGAACTAAATAGAAACTCCAGAAACCCACGCATGCATCTTTAACAAAGGAGCTAAAATCAATCCCTGGAGCAAGGACAGTCTCTCAACAAATGGTGCTGGGAAAACTGGACCTCCACTTGCAGAAGTATGAAACAAGACATCTACTATACATAATAAACAAATATCCACTCAAAATGGATTAAAGACCTCAGTTTATAAATCAATATCATCAAATTACTAGAGAATATTGAGGAAACCCTAGAAGACACTGATATTGGCAAAGAGTTCTAGGCACAATCAAAGCCAGAATTGACAAATGGGGTTATATCAAACTGAGAAGCTTCTGAACTGCAAAAGAAACACTCAGCAAAGTGAAGAGACAACCAACAGAATGGGAGAAAATATTTGCAAACTATGCAACTAATACAGGATTTTTAAAAAAGATTTATTTATTTGAAAAAGTTACACAGAGATAGAAGGAGAGGCAGAGAGAGAGAGAGGTCTTCCATCTGCTGGTTCACTCCCGAATTGGCTGCAAAAGCAGGAACTGCGCGGATGTGAAGCCAGGAGCCAGGAGCTTCCTCCAGGTCTCCCATGTGGGTGCAGGGGCTCAAGGACTTGGGCCATCCTCTACTGCCTTCCCAGGACATAGCAGAGAGCTGAATCCAAAGTGAAGCAGCCAGGTCTTGAACCAATGCCCACATGGAATGTTGGTACTGCAGGCAGCCACTTTACCCACCTTGCTACAGTGGCAGTCCCTGATAAAGGATTAATATCCAGAATCTATAAAGAGCTCAAGAAACTCCAAAACAAAAGAAACAATACAGTTAAGAAATGGGCAAAGGGTCTGAACAGGTATTTTTCAAGAGAAGAAATTCAAATGTCCAACAGACACATGAGAAAATGTTCAGGATCACTAGACATCAGGGAAATTCAAAGCAAAATCACAATGAGGTTCCACTTCACCCCGTTAGAATGGCTTTCATATCTAAATCAACAAATAACAAATGCTGATGAGGATGTGGGGAAAATCGTACCCTAATCCACCATTGGTTGGAATGTAAACTGGTCCAGTCACTGTGTAAGACAGTATGACGATACTTCAGAAATCTGAATATAGATCTACCATATGACTCAGACATTCCACTCCTGTGAATTTATTCAAACTTAAAAAAATCAGCATATGAAAGAGTTATCTGTACCCCTATGTTTATTTCAGCTCAATTCACAATAGCTGAGGTATGGAATCAACCCAGATGTTCATCAACTGAAGATTGGATAAAGAGATTATAGTATATATACACTGTGAAATACTACACAGCAGTTAAAAATGAAATCCTGTCATTTGCCACAAAATGGATACAACTGGAAATCATTATACTCAATGAAATAAGCCCATCCCCAAATGCCATACGTTCTCCCTAATCTGTAGTGACTAATAGAGTACCTAAAAGGTAATCTATAGAAGTGAAATTGACACTTTGAGATGCGATGATTTTGAATAGCCCTTGACTCATCTGTTGAGGAACAGAATTTTTTTAAATCTTCATACTATTATTTGGATTCTTTACTTAGTGTAGAGTTAATCTTATGAGTATAAGGCAAATTGAAGGGGTTAGCACTGTGGCATAGTAGATTAAGCCTCCACCTGTGTCATCAGCCTCCCATATAGGCACCCATTCGTGTCCTGGTTGCTCCTCTTCTAATCCAATTCTCTGATAATTGACCCAAGTGTTTGGGCCCTTAATCTGCATGGGTAGCCCAGAAGAAGGTCCTAGCTCCTGGCTTTGGATTGGCCCAGTTTCAGCCATTGTGGCCATTTGGGGAATGAACCAGTGAATGGAATATTTTCTCTCTCTCTGTAACCCTACCTACAAGTACATAAATAAAGCTTAAAAGGAACAGTCAACTGAAAATAGATCTTTGTAAAAAATAAGAATGGGAATAGAAAAGGGAGGAAGAAGGGTGGGTGTGGGGGTGGGAGGGAGGACAGAGTGCTTAGAATCACTATGTTCCTACATTTGTATATATGAAATGCATGAAGTGTGTATTCCTTAAATAAAATTTTTAAAAATTTAAATTAAAAAATTTTTAAAAAAAAAATAGGATTAAAAAAAGACAGCTAATCAGATACTAGCTCACATTGTAAATATACCTTGAATGCCAACCAATTAACAGCAGTCTTACTCTGATAACCACGCTGCTGTGACAGATTGATATCAATCCCCTTATGCCTTTGCGAGCCTATCAGTTGTTAAATTCCATTCTTCCCCTCAAACTATAACACTAATAAGCTGCTCTGTTCAGACAGTCTATGCCCAAACATCTCTTTTACTGTTCAAGGCAATAAACTGCAGTATTGTCTTTTTTATTTTAAATTGTGGTGATTTGTCACAAATTGGCAAGAATTATATCTACTACCTATGTATTTTACCTTTGTTTTGTTTTGTTTTGGCAAAATACAAATGACGGAACATAGCTGAAAATAGAGGATCTACATCCATCTCAGCCAGGAAAAGTTTCAAACAATGAGAGAAAAAACTCATTTCCAGAAGACTGCCAGGAAAAGCTTCGGTGAAGAAGTGACAGGAACAACAAGCAGCACAGAGACCAAAAACTAGCAGAGAGAGAGAGAGAGAGAGAGAGAGAGAGAGAGAGAGAGAGAGAGAGAGAAACACAGCATCCTTCCACCCCTACCCCAGTGCCCTGTCCAGAAAACACCACTTTGCCTGGAACAGGATTCTAAATAAACAAAATTAGAACTGAGAAGACTGACTGGAGGAACACGTCAGTAAGGAAGAGATGAGAAGTGCAAATGGTAAAGAGACTCCAAAAACCAGCAGATAAACAAAGCTCATTAGTATTGCTGCAGCTTGGGCTGCCTGTAGCCACTGCCCTCCATTCCTACCCTGACTACCTAGCTAAGGGACATCATCTTGTTGGAAAATGGTTCCAAATATTAGAAATGAACAGACTGATGAGGGGAAAAACTTCAGTAAAGAAGTGACAATATCTGCCAACAGTGTAAAGACTGAAGGCAGCAGCCAGTGCTGTGGTACACTAGGTTAATCCTCTGCCTGAGGCACTGGCATCCCATATGCGCGCCAGTTCTAGTCCTGGATGCTCCTCTTCCAGTCCAGCTCTCTGCTGTGGCCTGGGATAGCAGTGGAGGATGGCTCAAGTCCCTGGGCCCCTGCACCCGTATGGGAGGCCAGGAAAAAGCACCTGGCTCCTGGCTTCGGATTGGCGCAGCTCTGGCTGTTGCAGCCATTTGGAGAGTGAACCAATGGAAGAAAGACCTTTCTCTGTCTCTCTCTGTTTCTCTCTCGCTCGCTCACTGTCTGTAATTCTACTTGTCAAATAAATAAATAAATAAATAAATAAAACTGAAGGCAAACAGAGAGAGAAAAAAATGTCACATCTCCTGCTGCCACCCAGGGATCATTCCCCAGATTCCCTGCTAGGGCATGCCATCTTTCCAGAAAATGTAAGCAGAAAGCACCACAGACCCCAACAGCTACCCCTACTGCAGAATGGCTGCCCAAACTGTGAGAGAATTCCACAGTCCTTACAGACTTTAACTACAGTCTAGAAGGCTGACTTGTGTCCAAGAGAATACTTTTCTCATAATAGGAACACCACACTGCCTCCCTCCATCCCCAAAGTATCAGATATGTGTTGCTCCTGGGAAGTTGCTGATCTCCACTTGTCTTAGGAGGAATTAAGTCACCCCTTCTCTGCCAGAAGCCTTCAGACATAGAAAGGGCAATTTCCAAGAAAGAGGGAAGGCCCCTGTGAATCCTACAGTCCTGGGAGTTCTGGGCCAAAGCCCTGGAGCTACACACCTCCTTGCTCAGTGTCATCTAGGGAAGTTCCCCATGGCTTCTTGGGGCTACTTGTCAGCAGCAGCCCAGATTCAATACAAGAGAACAAACCTGAGAAAGTCCATTCCACAGTTCCTACCACAGGGTGCTGGGAGGCCAGAGCACACGGCCAAGCATCACTCTTACATGCCCTGTAGAAACTGCAGGCCATCTGCTCTGTACCCTGCAACTCTGGGACTGCTGCTGATCATGCTAGTAACTCCAGTAGCAGCTAACACTTTCCTGTGGGATCTTGGGGACACTGCCTATATTCCTCTGCTTCAGACTAGTTACTGTCAGTTCACAATCCCTGCAAAAACTGGCATTTACTCTATGAGACCTGGGTAAGGAATACAATGTATCCTGCAGATCCAGGACTGTGACAATTAGTACTATATTCTTCAGTCATTGGAACAGACTCTATATGACCTATGGAAGAACCTGCTTACATTCCAGTTCTCCAGGCCAACTGCAAGAGCACAATCCTCAGCATATCCTGTATGTACCCTGTGGCAAAGGGATAAAGTCCCCTTAACATTCTCCAGGGCTGGGAATTGAGCTGTTGGTGTTAAAACCCCCAGATTTACTGCCCACACAGCCAAAACTGGGGGAGGTGCCATTCACATCATACAGTAAAAAGGCTACAACTATCGGTCCCTAGCATCACTCTTGCTTGTCTGTCAGATCAAGAGAACAGGTCCACTGTATTCTCCTGTATCAGAAACAAGGCTTAAAAAAACCCTCTAATGTAATTGATACCCAACACTCTGGGGATTAAGGAAACACACCTTTGGACGCTCATACCAACTTCAGTTATATGAATACCTCAAACTGCTGCATACTAGACAAGTGTGGCTCCTGTAGACACTGCTGGCATCGATTAGCAGTGAAGAAATCATTCTGAAGTGACATTGCTAGACTCAACTATAACCAAAGCCAAATCAACCCAAGTCAAACCCCATTCAAAAAAACTCTTTTCCAGTGAACCTTATTCCATAAAAAAAGAAATATTATGCCATATGTTCACATGTCAGAGTAAGGACACAGGATATATGAAAAAAAAAGTATAACATCTCTAAGAGAACACAGTAGTTCTCCAGAAATAGATTTGATTTGTAGGAAATCTATGAAGGTCCTGCAAAAGAATTCAAAATAATGATCCTAAGGAAAATGAGATGCAACCGAGTACAGACAGACAGTTAAAAGAAGTGAGGAAAACAATTGATGACATGAGAAATACAGTAAAGGGATAAAAATCATTAAAAAGAAGTAAATTTTGGAGATGAGAACTTCTCTCAATGAAATGAAAAATTCATCTGGGAGCTTAAAAATCAGAAAAGATCAAGCAGAGGAAAGAATTTCTTACCTAGAGGAAAACACTTTTGAAATAATCCAGACAAAGAAATAATAAAGGAAGAAATAAGAAATAATGAAGAAAGAGTACATGTACTAGACCATTAAACAAATAATCATATTATAAGAACACCTAAAGGAGAAGAGAAGAAAAAAGCACTGAGAATATAATGATTGAAGTAATCATTGAAAATTTCTCAAGTTTGAAACATACAAGGACATACACATACAGGAAGCTCAAATGACTCCAATCATATTTAAAAAAAAAAAGAAAGAAAAGAAAATCTTCTCCAAAGCAAATTATAGTCAACTTTTAAGAAGTTAAGGATGGGCCAGCATTGTGGTATAGCAGCAGGCACTGCCTGAGACATTGCCATCCTTTCTGGGTGCCAGTTCAAGTCCTGGCCGTTCCACTTCCAATCCAGCTCCTTGTAAACATCCTTGGGAAAGTAGTGGAAGATGATCCAAGTGCTTGGGCCCTGAATCCACGTGGGAAATCCAGAAGAAGCTCCTGGCTCCTGGATTCACCCTGACCCAGCCCTGGCCATTGCAGCCATTTGGGGAGTGAACCAGCAGATGGAAGACAGTCTCAGTCTCTTTCTCTCTCTCTCTCTCCTCCCCACCCTTTCTCTTTCTGTCTCTCTCTCTCTCTGTCTCTCTGTAACTCTTTCAAAAATAAATCATTTTAAATAAAAAAAAGTGAAGAAGAAATAAAGTATTTCCTAGACAAGTATAAAGAGAATTCAGGGTCGGTACTGTGGTGTAGCAGGTAAAGCTGCTGACTGCAATGCCAGCATCCCATATAGGCATCAGTTCATGTCCTGGCTGCTCTACTTTCCATCCAGCTCCTTGCTAATGCTCCTAGGAAAGCAGCTGAGGATGGCCCAAGTCCTTGGGCCCCTGAATCCATGTGGGAGACCCAGATGAGGCTACTGTTCTTGGCTTCGGCCTGGCCCAGCTCTGGCCGTTGTGGCTATTTTGAGAGTGAACTGGTGGATGGAAGATCTCTCTCTCTCTCTCTCTCTCTCTCTCTCTCTCTCTCTTCCTGTCTCCCCTTCTCTGTAACTCTGCCTTTCAAAAAATAGATAAATCTTTTTTAAAAATGAGAATTCACTGCCAGACTAGCCTTACAAGAAATCTTGAAGGAAGTCCTACATTAGAAGTAGACATCGAGGCCAGCCACCTACAGTGCTGGCATCCCATATGGGTGCCAGTTCGAGTCCCAGCTGCTCCACTTCCCATCCAGTTCTCTGCTGTGGCCTAGAAAAGCAGTGGAAGATGGCCCAAGTCCTTGGGCCCCTGAACCCACATGGGAGACCTGGAATAGGCTCCTGGATCCTGGATTCGGATCACCACAGCTCTGGCCATTGCGGCCATTTAGGGAGTGAACCAGCAGATAGAAAACCTCTCTCTCTCTCTCTTTCTCTCTTTCTCTCTCTCTCTCTCCCTCTGCCTCTCCGTAGCTTTGCTCTTAAATAAACAAAATCTTAAAAAAGAAAAAAGAAGTAAACATCATGAAAACACTTCACAGTACCAAATGCACTAACAGAACTTAAACAATTGGTAACATATCAACACAATGTCAGGAGTTCATTTTTATCTATCAATATTAACCTTGAATGTAAGTGGATTAAATTCTTCAGTCAAAAGTTGTATGTTGACTGAATGGATAAAAAAGCAGGATCCAACTATAGTCTCCCTATAAGAAATTTACTTCAAAGATAAAGATATACATAGACTGAAAGTGAAGAGCTAGAAAAAGATATATCAGGCAAATGGAAACCACAAATGAGACAGAGTAGCTATACACAGATCAGATGAAACAGAACTTAAATCCAAAACTACAAAGAGATAAAGAAGGATATTACATATCAATAAAAAGATCAATTCAGCTAAAGTATATAACAATCAGAAGTATATATGCGCTTGACACAAGACCACCCACACATATAGAACAAATATTAGTAGCCATAAAGGGAGAGATTGACTCCAATATGATAATGGTATGGGAATTCAACATCCCACTGTCATCAATGGATAATTCCAGACAGAAAATCAACAAAGATCCATCAGAGTTGAACCATACTATTGAGTGAAAGTATCTAACATTTACAGACCATTTCACCAACGAGCTACAAAACATATATTCTTCTCATCAATATATGTACGTTGCCTAAAATAGACCATATATTAGGCCAGAAATTAAGCGTCTGTAAATTTAAAAGGATTGAAATAAAAATATATATCTTCTTAGACCAAAAGTCATAAAACTAAAAATTAACAAGAAAAATAGAAAAGAAAAAGAGGGGCCGGTGTAGTGGAGTAGCAGGTAAAACCACCATTTGGAGTGCCAACACCCCATAAGGGCACCAGTTTGAGTCCCAGCTGCTCCACTTCTCATCCAGCTCCCTGCTAATGTGCCTGGGAAAGCAGCAGAAAATGGTCCAAGTCCTTGGGCCCCTGTACCCATGCAGGAGACCAAGAAGAAGCTCCTGGCTCCTGGCTTTGGATCAGCCCAGCTCTGGCCATTGTGGCCATTTGGGGAGTGAACCAGTGGATGGAAGATCTCTCTCTGTGACTCTGCCTTGCAAATATCTAAATAAATCTTTTAAAAAGGAAGGAAGGGGGCCAGCACTGTGGCGCTGCGGGTTAACGCCCTGGCATGAAGCGCCAGCATCCCATATGGGTGCCAGTTCTAGTCCCAGCTGCTCCACTTCTGATCCAGCTCTCTGCTATGGCCTGGGAAAGCAGTAGAAGATGGCCCAAGTCCATGGGAAACCCAGAAGAAGCTCCTGGCTCCTGCATTCAGATCAGCGCAGCTCTGGCTGTTGTGACCATCTGGGGAGTGAACCAACAGATGGAAGACCTCTCTCTGTCTCTACGTTTCTGTAACTCTGTCTTTCAAATAAATAAAATAAATCTTAAAAAAAGGAAGAGTTTATTACAGAAAACAGATAACTTAAGGGAACAACCAAACCACATTGTGGTGCCTGCTCTGGGAGTGACATAGGACATTCTCCAATCTAAGAAAAGGTGCCACACAAACAATAAAGAGGCCCTGGGTAAACATCTGGTATCAGAGAATGAAAATTGGTTCATTATTTGAACTGGACCCAAATAATATTGTCTAATAGAAAAAGACAAACAAGAGCCTCAAATAATATCTTACCATGTAGATCCAGGCCAAGATGTGAGATCCACATGAGATTTATTTTATTTCTTTTCCTTTTATTGAAAGAAGAGGAGAGAGAAAGAGAAAGATCTTTCACCTACTGGTTCACTCCTCAAGTGTCTGCAACAGTTATGCTGGCCCAGGCCAATGTCAGGAGCATAGGACTCAGTATGGATCTCTGACATGGGTGGCAGGGATACTGTACTTGAATCATCACTGGTGTTTCCCTAGCTGCTCATTAGCATGAAGGCAGAAGATGAGGTGGCACCAAAATCAGCCTCAGCATTCCTAGGATGTGGCAATTCCAAGAAGCATCTTGGCTGCTAAACTTAACACCCAGTCCAGGAGGTTTTGATTGTTATTTTGATAAATCAACCTTCAGAATACTTTTGAGTTCATTCTTAGTAACTTCTTTTTCAACATAAAATTATTGATAAGAATTTGTATTTTCTCCTGGTACACAACAGCTGGAGCTGGGCTGATCCGAAGCCAGGAGCCAGGAGCTCCTGGTCTCCCACACAGGTGCAAGAGGCTCAAGCACTTGGGCCATCTTCTACTGCTTTCCCAGGCCATAGCAGAGAGCTGGATGGGAAGTGGAGCAGCCAGGACTGGAACCAGTGCGCCCATATGTGATGCTGGCACTGCAGAAGGTGGGTATGCCACAGTGCCAGCCTCCATCTTTTCCTAATAATATGAAATATAACCAGTATCAAGTTCTAAATTCTTACATATACTTTGGAGTTTCTGGATTTAAGTTCCATTCATTTGTCTTTTCAACCGATAGTAACTGATTACCTTATGAAAACTGGTAGCACAATTTTTAGCATGTCTTTGTTTTTAAGGCACTGCGAACTAATATCACAAGAGTAGTTGAAAGGCGGCATGGGCAACAAAAAAACTTATAACCCTGCTATATCTATTTTGTTTATGTAAAACAGATAAACATATAAAGAGCTCACATTGTGACAAAAGCAGATCTTAGTAAAATACAGCCATCGTCCCTCTCCACGTTCCCATTTAAGTTCCCTCATTAAAGAAATTGTATACATAAATATGCACTAATATGAAACGGATATTGGATTTTGCCAAAAAGAATTACTGGCTCGGGAGTTGACATATAAGGGAAACATTTCTCTCGGGAGACATTTTCCATAACATATATACAGTATATACAATAAAATGCATATTTTAAAAGTGAACCACGGCACGGAGCGACCCGGGAGAGAGAACCCGCCTTCCCTGTACCTGTCCTGCTCCCCACAGTTCCCGCCACTTTTCCGGAGCAGCACGAGCTGCTGCCCTCCGGCTCCCTCACCCTCACGGGCAGCTTCGCGCGGCTTCCCGAGACCCTTGTGAGGGAAGCGGTTCCCGGGCAGGGCTCGAGTCCCGTCTGCCATTCTCACGCCGGAGCGGACAGATCAGGAGACACTCGCGCTTCTTGAATGGGAAGGTAAAACCTTCATGGCCGAGCCCTCCGTTTCGCCTCAACGTTCCCAACAGAAAAATTCCTGTTTCAGCTTACAGCGACTGTCGCCAAGCAACGCGGGTAAACGCATGCGCGCTCCTGCGCGTCTAGCGGGCAAGTTGGCGCGCATGCGCAGGGAGCCCGTGGCCAGAAGACTGGAGCGCGGTATTTGCAGGACCCTTTTGAGCGATTGCTTCGCTTTCGAATGCGGCTGACTGTAGGGCACATTTTTTTTTTTTTTAAGGGATTCCTGCCTGGGACTTCAGTAAACTCCCCTAATTCTCTGTAAATCGCCTTATCCCTCAGTTCTACATTCCTCGGGGTCCTAGCCGGTTTCCATGGGAACTTAACAGCTATAATAAAATTGTTTTTTCTCGATTTTAAAAACTGGCCGTATCAGTTGCAAACTTAGGAGGAGAGATCAGTGCGCATTTGCCAGGAGACATGAAAATGCATTTCTGCAGGCCCAGCTGGTTTTCAAGTTTTCTTTATTTTTTGCTGTAATTTCCTCTAAATGAATCTTTATTAACCCATGCTTTATTTTGGAGGGATGCAGGCAGCTCTTAACATCCTCTACTTCCCTGCAGTAAGGCCCAATGATGACAGGACCTGCTCCTGCAAACTGCCCCCTTCTACACTGAGCCGAAGTGTGCTGGCTCCTAGCTGACCTGGGCCCTTGGCAGTGCCCGCTTCCTAGACAGTGGGGTGCTTACAGCTTACACATGGGGTGCCGTGTACTTGGCCAGGTCTGTGTTGTTAGGTGCCCCTCACTGTCCCTTTACATGCTCCAGATATTCCTCCTAAAGGGATCACAGGTCCTGAGTCCAGCATGGCCACTGCCTAGTTGTGGGATATCCAGCAGCCAGGAGCTCCCTCAGCCTCAGTTGACCCAGTTCAAAGGGCTCAAGGAGGCACCGTAGCCTAGGAGTAAGACTAACAAGCTGACTGCCCAGCAGCACAGTCCTGGTTACCTGAAATCCTTGGGCAAGTTACTTGGTCCCTGTCTAAATTTGCCCATCTGCAAAATGGACGTAATAACAGCACCTGCTTAGTAGGAGTGTTGTGGGATTTACTACAACAGTCACAGCAATTAGGCTGGTGGGAAGCTCCCCTTGGGGAATCACTGCTTCCCAAGGAGAGGAGAGAACTGAGCCTTGTTCTGGCTTCCAGAGCTGGGCACAGGGCTCTGAATGCTGCCCCAGCACTCCTGGGAGCTCACAGGGTGGTACAGTGAGTGCAGTCTGTTAGGCACTCACAGTTTTTCAAGTGAGGTTCACATTGATTTGGCTGCTCTGGCCAAGTCCTCAGAGATTCAGCATTATTGCAACTGGAACCCACATTCTCCTAAAAATGGACTTGACATTAACTTTCAGAACCTCAAGTGAGAGGATCCAGGGTCATGGGGGACTAGCCACCTGGGTGCATGTGGAAGCACTGGAGGTTATGGGGCTGGGTTACTGAGGTGTTGCTGCCAAGGCTGGGCCTGCAGGGGAGCAGGACAGCCTCTCTGAACCAGGAAAATCCTGTAATGCCTCATTCCTCAGCTGCAGACATGAGCTTTTCAATCCTTGGCTAGGGCTGGCGCTATGGCATTGTAGCTAAGCTTCCACCTGCTGCATCAGCATCCCATATGGGTTCTAGTTCAAGTCCAGGCTGCTCCTCTTCTGATCCAGCCCTCTGCTATGTCCTGGGAAAGCAACAGAAGATGGCCTAAGTCCTTGGGCCCCTGCACCCATGTGGGAGACCTGGAAGAAGCTCCTGGTTCCTGGCTTCAGATTGACGCAGTTCTGGCCATTGCAGCCAATTGGGGAGTGAACCAGCAGGTGGAATACCTCTCTTTCTCTCTATCTCTGTAATTCTGTATTTCAAATAAATAAAAATAAAATTGAAAAAATGTATATTTCAATGTAAGAAGAGAGCGAGGGAGAGAGAGAAGGAACCTCCTATCTGCTGGTTTATTCTCCAAATGCCCACAACAAGCAGGGCTGCGCCAGGCCAAAGCCAGGAGCCTGGAACTCCATCCAGGTCTCTAATGTGGGTGGCAGGAGCCCAAGTACTCAGGCCATCTTCTGCTGCCTTCGCAGGCACATTAGCACGGAGCTGGACTGGTAGTGGAGCAGCTGGAACTTGAACTGGTGCTCATATGGGATATTGGTGTCACAGACAGTGGCTTAACCTGCTGTGCTACAATGTTGGCTCCAGACACCTCCTTTTGGAGTGGAGCCATGGAACAGTGAGAAATGGGAGTCCCACCACCACCTGTATTTAAATGTAGTTCTCTCTAGCCTTCTGCCCTCTAGCAAGGGTCCTCCCAGCCAGGGCAACAACCTCTTCTGGAAAATGCGCTGTGTTAATGCTTTCTTACCGGGGTGCTGGGAAGATGAATGGGATAAAGTAAACACCTGCTCCCTCCTCCTGCCCTGCCCCTTTCCTTTACTGTCTCTTGATAGATCTAGGCTGCCCTGTTGGTGGCAGATTCTCACCCAGTGCATGCAGGACAGCCAATAGTGCTGGGAGAGAACCCAAGGGCTGTCATGAAGCTGCAGCTGGCCCTCTTCTTGCCTTGCCGGGTTGGCAGGCTTTGTTTACTGCCCCCAACAGGGACCCCTCCCTCTCTGAGCCTTGCCTGCTGGGACAACTGCAGCGTCTGGATTCAACCAGGTCTTGGGTACCTCAGTGGCCCAGGTCTGCATGGCAAGAGGTGGGGGGAGCTCTTCCTGCATATAGGGCAAGGGTGCTGTGTGGCCCAAGAGTCACTCCTCTGCTGAGATGCAGTGCATGCCCATTTATCTCCCTCACCTGAGAACCCAGGCCTGGACTAACAGAGGGATCCCTGCTTGCAGGAACACACAGCCAGCTGGATTTCTCTTCCTAGGCTTGCTCTTGAATTATCACACATGACTCACAAATAAAACAAACTGTGTGGTTTCCTAACCCAGTGTTGTGTCTACATTTCTTCTTCACCCTGTGAAACTGACATGAAGGGGGCATGAAGGGCTCACCTGATGAGATTTGAGTCCCAACCCTAATGCTTCCATCCTGTGTGATCTTGGGCACCTCATTACTTTTCCTGAGTCTCAGGTTTCTCAGTGGCAAATTAGGATCAATGGTTCCTGCTGAGGATGAGCCTAGGGACACAAATGCGAGGGCACATGATGCACCATGCACAGAGTAAATTCTCAAGAAATGAGAGTCACTCTCTGCCCGGTGACCAGCCTGCCCACTGATTACTTGTCCCCTGGATGGAGGCAGCAAAAGGTCAAGGGGACACTGCAGACAGACACAGTCAGGGTGCCCTGTAGATACAGGCACAGGCATGCACACGAGGCCTGAGTTGACATTTGGCAGTGATGGGGAGGATGTGAGGAACCAGGATGGCCCTCGGAACCAGGCTTGGGCATGGAGGCTGAAAACCCAGGAGCAGCAATCAGAAGGCTCCACCCAAGCCCTTGCTCTACTCCTCTCTGGCCCTTTGGTTTGGGGTCAGTCACATACCACTGTGTCCCATTATATGACACAGTGATATTTCTCATCCCTGCCTTGGACTGGGCATGGGGAACATGGGGTTACAGGGGGTGCTTGTGAGCTCACAGCTCCAAGAAGCTCAAACTTTGCTTGTTTGCCTTTTACACTCAGGTAGAGAAGCCTGCCTTGTGGTGGTGGGGGAGTTCTCTGAGGTGGATAAACACATGGCCAGAGTAGGACTCCTGGCTGAGGATTTAGACAAGGCTGAAATACAGTCCATGTGTGGCTGTCAATCTGTGCATCATGGAGTGGGTCATGACCCTTCAGGGAGAGGGGCATCTTTTCTCTAATTTGCCCCCAGAATGTCTTTGTGACAACCTCTGTGCTTGCAGGGCAGTGCTGTCCCTGAACAGGGGCACAGTAGGGATGGTCAGTGGCCTGAGGTCTGATTCTCCTCCCTGTCTTGGGAACTGTTGATTAGCTGTTGAGTTCCCTCAGGAGTGCTGGGTTAGGGATATGTCTTTTATATTTTTCTGCCATTTAACTGTGCAGAGAAGAACTCAACACAGCTGCCATTCTGGAAACATAAATTCTTTAAAAATCCTCTGATCTGGTTATAAAGTAATACATATTTATTGCAGAAAATTATAAAGACACAGGAAGCATAAAGGAGGAAATGAAAATCACACATAATCCCATCACAGAAATGAATGAAAATGTTAAAAAGTAGATGTTTTGAAGATTCTAAGAAGGAAGAATAGGAAATGGCATATTGCACTTGACCAGGGATGTATCATCATCACCATCATCATTATAATATTAATAAAGTTTAGGAAGTACATTCTCAGGGGAGAGTTAGAGAGAAAACCACAGTGGAAATTCTACAGAAAGAAGAGGAACACTGTGGATCTATGAGCAAGGTGCAGATGTGTAGCACGAACATGGACACGACACGTGACTCCAGCAGCCCAGAACCAGAGAAAGCACCAGCTCTGGAGTCTGAGGTGAGCTCAGATGGCAGCAACCTGAGCCACTGGTGATGTAGCCAGAGGGAGAGTATGGTATGAGCACAGCCTGGAGGCCTAGGAGGGAGAGGGAGCCTACTGACCCAGTAAAAAGAGAGGGCACATTTACCTCACCCCATCCCCTGACAATGGTGCCCGGCAACTGGTTGAGGGTGGATGTCATTTTGGGCAGAAGTGGCAGCAGCAGAAGCCCTTGCACACATGCACACCAACTGGTTGAGACAAGATGCCATCTTCTCAGCGGTACTGTTGGTAGTAGCTCTGGTGCAACTGGCTTGTGTAAGCAAGTGACCCAGAAATTCTAGCAGAAGGAAAAATCCACGTACCCTACCGACTTTGAGTCTGCCTGGGAGGATTGACTGGGACTGGGAACTCACATAGGACTGTGAGGCACCTCCAGCCTCCAAACATACCACAGGCTCTGGGGCTCAAACCACCCAGGTGGAGCACCCACAGGCAGTCGGCTCTGGGAACATCTGCCTCTCTGTGGACTGGACAGACTAGCAAGGCGGAGCAGATGCTCTGCACCCAGTGCCTGTTGGAGCCTTGTGTGCTGAGATTGTGGGGACTCTGTGATTGCACAAGAGGATGCAGGATGTAGCTGAGTCTCTGGGCAATCATTGTGTGCAGCTCCACAAGCTCAGAGCTCCCTGATTGCATGGGGTGGGTCACTGCAACAGGATTCAGGCTTGTAGTGAAGACTGTACAGATCCTTTGTGCAGTTCATACAGCAGCACTGATGAGTACTGCACACACACAGGGCTAACATCTGTGCTTTGATCACCTTGGAAGAGGTGAGGGTGTAAAGACAAACAGAGGTGACCATATCTCCCCTTCTGTTAACTAGAGGACATCTACTATGCCTAACTTGGGTGTCACCCTGGATACTTGCTCCACCCTGGAGCACTGCTCAGAGATCCCTGGCCATACCCAGCACACACTTCTGGTTATTCACTGAAAGAGCAGACATTCCACTAAGCGACAGAGGCATAGTTCAAAGATAAAAGCAATCAGGAAAAAAACCCACAAGTATCTCTACAAATGGCAAAAAAGAAACACAGAAAAGCAAGAAACAAGAAAAAAGAAGAAAACATGACCATGCCCCAAAGGAATACACACTTCAACATTAGAACATGAAGATGAAGAGAAGGAGGAAATGCCTGAGATGGAATTCAAACGATTAATCATAGGATTACTCAGAAGCAATGAGAAGCAAATTCACTAAGAAATGCATACATGACACGAATGAAAATTTTTACCATGAAGTCGAGATTTTTAAAGCTAAATTAAAAAGAAATATATAAGAAATGAAGAATTCAATAGAGCAAATAAAAATGTGGTACAAAGTCTTACAACAAAATCAGTGAGGCAGAAGAAAGAACAACCAAGTTATAAGACATATCTCTGGAAATTTTACAGTCAGATTAAAATAAAGAAGAAATTAGAAAACTTAAAAACAGTGTTAGAGATTTATGGAATACTATCAAATGCCCCAACATATGGGTTTTAGGAGTTCCTGAAGGCATGGAAAGAGAGAATGGATTAGAAGGCCTGCTAGTGAAATAATTACAGAAAACTTCCCCAATTTGGATAAAGAAAGGGACATACAAGAACAGGAAGCACATAGATCTCCTAACAGACTTGGTCAGGAAAGAGCTTCACCATGGAACTTTGTAGTCAAACTTCCCTCAGTAAAATATAAAGAAAAGATTCTAAAATGTACATGAGGAAAATGCCAGATTACTTTCAGAGGACCTCTAATTAGGCTCATGGCTGACTTCTCATCAGAAACCCTACCCTGCAAAACTCATTTATGAATGAAGTTGAAATAAAGACCTCTAACAAACATATATGGAAAGAATTTGTCACCATTCATCCAGCCTTACAAAAGATGCTTATGGATGTGCTACACACAGAAACACAGAAATATGGTCATCACTAAGAAACAAGGAGAAGGCAGAAAATCTCCCAGTAAAAGTACAAAAGAAATCCAAAGTAAACAATGGCAATACTATGGAAAAATGGCAGGGCAAAGGCTACTTATCAATAGTCACCTATTGAACATGTAAATGGTCTCAATTCTCCAGTTAAAAGATACAGATTGGTTGAATGGACTAAAAAATAAGACCCACCTATTTGCTGCCTAAAAGAAACATATCTCACTAACAAAGATATAGGGAGAATGTAGGTGAAAGCATGGAAAAAGATATTTCACATTAATGAAAATGATAAAAGAGCTGGTGTAGCCATCCTAATATCAAAAATAGACTTTAACACAAAAACTTTTAAAAGAGATAAAGAAATGCACTATGTTAAGATTAAGGGATCAATTCAACAGGAGGATATGACTATAATAAATGCATATGCACCCAATTACAGGACACTTATCTATTTAAAAGAAATGTTAATAGATCTACAGGGAGACATATATTCCAATACAATAGCAATGGGGAACTTCAACCCACTTTCAGCAATGGACAAAGCAACTATGCAGAAAATCAGCAAGGAAACAATAGTTAATCGACACTATACTCAACCGGACCTAATGGATATTTACAAAACTTGTCATCCTACACTTGTAGCATACACATTTTTCTCACCAGTGCATGGGCTTTTCTATAGGATAGACCACAGGCTAGACCATAAAGCAAGTATCAGCAAACTCAAAAAAGTTAAAACTATACCATGCATCTTCTCTGATCACAATGGAATGAAGCTGGAAATCAACAACTCAAGAATCTCTAGGATGTATGTAAATACATGGACACTGAAAAATGTTCTTCTGAATGAACAGTGGATCACAAAAAACAGAAGAGAAATCAAAAATTTCTGAAAATGAATAAAGATGACAACACAACATATTCAATTTATGGGATACAGCAAAAGCATTGTTAAGGGGGAAGCTTTTAGCAATTAGTGCTTACATAAAGAAATTGGAAAGAAACAAAATAAATGAGCTATAAATGCATTTCAAGGACCTAAAAAAACAACAACAAATCAAAACCAACATTAGTAGGAGAAAAGAAATAATTAAAATTAGAGAAAAAAAAAATTGAAACAAATAAAATTCAAAAGACCAACCAATTGAAGAGCTGGTTTTTTTGAAGAAATAAACAAAATTGATACACATGGTAAAAACAAACACAAAAACAAAAAATGATGAAGACCCCAATCAATAAAATACGAGATGGAAAAGAAAATGTAATAACAGATACCACAGTAATAAAAAGAATCATCAGGAATTCCTACAAAGAGCTGTATGCCAACAAATTGGGAAATCTAGAAGAAATGGATAGGTTTCTGGACACATACAATCTTCCTAAAAGGGGTCATGAAAACATAGGACACCTAAACAGACCAATAACCAAGACAGAGATTGAGTCAGTAATAAAGACCCTCCCAACAAAGAAAAGCCCAGACTGGTCAGCTTTACAGCTGAATTCTACCAGATATTTAAAAAAGAACTAACTCCAACTCCTTTCAAGCTATTCAAAACAGTTAAAAGAGGGGGAATCAGCCTAAACTCCTTCTATGAAGCCAATATCACCTTAACTCATAAATTAGGAAAAGATGCAACAGAGAAAGAAAACTATAGACCAATTTACCAATGAACATAGATGCAAAAATCATCAACAAAATACAAGCCAATCAAATCCAACAACACATCAGAAAGATCATCTACAGAGACCAGATGAGATTTATCCCTGGTGGGATGGTTCAACATTCTCAAATCAATGAATGTGATATATTACATTAAGAAACAGAAGGACACAAACCATATGATTATCTCAACAGATGTAGAGAAAGCATTTCATAAAATACAACATCCTTTCCTGATGAAAACCTTAAGCAAATTATGTATAAAAGGAACATTCCTCAACACAATTAAGGCAATCTATGACAAACAGGCCAGTATCTTGTTGAATGGGGAAAAGTTGGAAGCATTCCCACTAAGATTCAGAACGAGACAAGGATGTCCACTCTCACCATTTCTCTTCAATTTAGTACTAGAAATTTTAGCTAGAGCAATTAGGCAAGAAAAAGAAATCAAAGGGGTATAAATTGGGAAGGAGGAAGTCATATTATCCCTATTTGCAGATGACATGATTCTATATATAGAGGATCCAAAATCCTCCACTGAGAGACTATTGGAACTCATAAAAGAGTTTGGTAAAGTGACAGGATATAAAATTAATATAGAAAAATCAACAACACTTGTATACACAAACAATGCCAAGGCTGAAATTGAGCTTCTAAGATCAGTCCCATTCATAATAGTTACAAAAAATTAAATACCTTGGAAAAAATTTGACCAAGTATCTCAAAGATCTTTATGCTGAAAATTACAAAACAATAAAGAAAGAAATAGAAGAAGAAACAAAAAAATGGAAAAATCTTCCATGTTCATGGGTTGGAAGAATCAATATAATAAAAATGTACACACTACCTAAAGCAATTTACAGATTCAATGTGATCCCAATAAAAATACCAATGACATTGTTCTCAGATCTAGAAAAACAGCTGCTGAAATTCATATGGAAACACAGGAGACACTGAATAGCTAAAGTAATCTAATGCAACAACAACAAAAAGATGGAGACATCACAATACCAGACTTCAAGACATACTACAGGGCAGTTATAATCAAAACAGCCTAGTACTGTTACAAAAACAGAGGGTTAGACCAATAGAACAGAACAGAAACACAGAAATCAATTTAAGCATCTACACACAACTTATCTTTGACAAAGGAGCTAAAATCAATCCCTGGAGCAAGGACAGTTTCTTCAACAAATGGTGCTGGGAGAACTGGATCTCCACATGCAGAAGTATGAAGTAAGACCCCTACCTTACACCTGACACAAAAATCCACTAAAAATGGATCAAAGACCAATACAATACAATACAAAGGGAAGCAGGTACACAGTGACTCTCCATTGTTGATTTAACAATTGACACTCTTATTTTTTTTGTGTATTTTATTTTATTTTTTTAAACTTTTATTTAATGAATATAAATTTCCAAAGTACAGCCAATACAAAGTACAACCCGATACAATCAAATTATTAGAGAACATTGGGGAAATCCTACAGGACATTGGCATAGGCAAAGACTTCTTGGAAAAAGACCCCAGAAGCACAGGCATTAAAGCTAAAACTGACAAGTGGATTATATCAAATTGAGAACTTTCTGCACAGAAGAAACACTCAGCAAAGTGACTGGACAACCATCAGAATAGTAGAAAATATTTGCTAACTATGCTACTGAAAATGGATTAATATCCAGAATCTATAATGAGTTCAAGAAACTCAACAATAACAAAACAAACAATCCAGTTAGAAAATTGGCAAAGGACTTGAACTGGTATTTTTCTAAAGAGGATATCTAAATTATCAACAGATGCACAAAAAATGCTCAGGGTCACTAGCAGTCATGGAAATGCAAATCAAAACTACAATGAGATTTCACCTCACCCCAGTTAGAATGTCTTTCATACAGAAATCAACAAACAGCAAATGCTGGGGAGGATGTGGGAATAATGCTATCCTAAACCACTGTTGGCTGGAATGTAAACTATTACAGAAACTGTGGAAGACAGTATGGAGATAGCTCAGAAATCTGAATATAGACCTACCTTATAACCCAGGCATCCAACTCCTAGGAATTTACCCAAATGAAATGAAATCAGCATATGAAACTGTGGCTAAATTCACAATAACTAAGATATGGAACCAACTCATGTGTCTGTTGACTGAAGACTGGGTAAAGAAATTATGTGATATCTATACCATGATATACCACATAGTGGTAAAAAAATTAAATCTTGTTGTTGTCAACAAAATGGATGCAACTGGAAAACATTATACTGAGTTAAATAAGCCACTGTCAAAAAGACAAATGCCATATGTTCTCTCTGATCTCTGGTAAATAATAGAGTAACTAAAAGGTAATCTATAGAAGTGAAATTAACACTTTGAGATGCAAGGATTTTTTTCTCTCTTTTTTCAACTTTTATTTAATAAATATAAATTTCCAAAGTACAACTTTTCAATTATAGCAGCTTTCCCCCCATAAACTCAATCCCACCCACAACCATCCCATCTCCCACTCCCTCTCCCATCCCATTCTTCATTATGATTCATCTTCGATTAGCTTTATATACAGAAGATCAACTTAGTATATAATAAGTAAAGATTTCAACAGACTGCACTCACAAAGACACACAAAGCATAGATTACTGTTTGAGTAGTAGTTTTAACATTAATTCTCATAGTACAACACATTAAGGGCAGAGGTCCTACAATACAATACAAAGGGAAGCAGGTACACAATGACTCTCCATTGTTGATTTAACAATTGACACTCTGATTTTTTTTGTGTATTTTATTTTATTTTTTTAAACTTTTATTTAATGAATATAAATTTCCAAAGTACAGTTTATGGATTACAATGGATTCCCTCCACCCCATAACTTCCCTCCCACCTGCAACCCTCTCTTTTCCTGCTCCCTCTCCCCTACCATTCACATCAAGATTCATTTTCAATTCTCTTTATATACAGAAGATCAGTTTAGTATATATTAAGTAAAGATTTCAACAGTTTGCCCTCACATAGCAACACAAAGTGAAAAATACTGTTGGAGTACTAGTTATAGCATTAAATCACAATGTACAGCACATTAAGGACAGAGATCCTACATGATATTTTTTTTAAAAACTGATTAATTTTCTATGCAATTTCCAATTTAATACCAAGTCTTTTTTTTTCATTTTCAATTATCTTTATATACAGAAGATCGATTCAGTATATACTAAGTAAAGATTTCATCAGTTTGCACCCACACAGAAACACAAAGTGTAAAAATACTGTTTCAGTACTAGTTACAGCATTAATTCACGTTGGACAACACATTAAGGACAGATCCCACATGAGATGTAAGTACACAGTGACTCCTGTTGTTGATTTAACTAATTGACACTCTTATTTATGGCATCAGTAATCTCCCTAGGCTCTAGTCATGAGTTGCCGAGGCTATGGAAGCCTTTAGAGTTTGCCGACTTTGATCTTATTCTGACAGGGTCATAGTCAAAGTGGAAGTTCTCTCCTCCCTTCAGAGAAAGGTACCTCCTTCTTTGATGGCCCCGTTCTTTCCACTGGGATCTCACTTGCAGAGATCTTTCATTTAGGTCTTATTTTTTTTTTTTCCAGAGTGTCTTGGCTTTCCATGCCTAAAATACTGTCATGGGCTCTTCAGCCATATCCGAATGCCTTAAGGGCTGTTTCTGAGGCCAGAGTGTTATTTAGGACATCTGCCATTCTATGAGTCTGCTGTGTCTCCCGCTTCCCATGTTGGATCGTTCTCTCCCTTTTTTATTCTATCAGTTAGTATTAGCAGACACTAGTCTTGTTTGTGTGATCCCTTTGACTCTTAGACCTATCAGTGTGATCAATTGTGAAGTGAAATTGATCACTTGGACTAGTGAGATGGCATTGGTTCATGCCACCTTGATGGGATTGTATTGGAATCCCCTGGCACATTTCTAACTCCATCACTTGCGGCAAGTCCGATTGAGCATGTCCCAAGTAGTACATCTCCTCCCTCTCTTTTTCCCACTCTTACATTTAACAGGGATCACTTTTCAGTTAAAATTTAAACACCTAAGAATAATTGTGTGTTAATTACAGGACACTCTGATTTATGACGTCAGTAACCACTCGAGGCTCTTGTCATGAACTGCCAAGGCTCTTGAGTTCACCAACACCGATCTTATTTAGACAAGGCCATATACAAGGTGGAAGTTCTCTCCTCCCTTCAGAGAAAGGTATTGCCTTCTTTGATAGTCCGTTCTTTCCACTGGGATCTCACTCACAGAGACTTTTCTTTCTTTCTTTCTTTCTTTTTCGCCACAATGTCTTGGCTTTCCATGCCTGCGAAATTCTCATGGGCTTTGTAGCCATATTCGAATGGCTTAAGGGCTGATTCTGAGGCCAGAATGCTGTTTACGGCTTTTGCCATTCTATGAATCTGCTGTGTATCCTGCTTCTCATGTTGGATCATTCTCTCCTTTTTAATTCTATCAATTATTGAAGACACTGGTCTTATTTATGTAATCCCTTTGACACTTGATCCTATCTTCTTGATCAATTATGAACTGAAACTGATCACTTTAACAAGTAAGATGGCATTGGTACATGCCACCTTGATGGGATTGAATTGGAATCCCCTGGTACATTTCTAGCTCTACCATTAAGGGTAAGTCCAAGTGAGCATATGCCGAACTGTATATCTCCTCCCTCTCTTATTCCCTCTCTTATATTTAACAGGGATCACTTTTCAGTTAAATTTAAACGACTGAGAACAACTGTGTGTTAATTAAAGAGTTCAACCAATGGTATTAAGTAGAACAAAAAAACACTAAAAGGAATAAAATAGTAAGTTTTTCCTTGACAATCAGGACAGGGATGATCAAGTCATTATTCCTCATAGTGTCCATTTCAATTCAACAGGTTTCCTTTTAGAAGCACAGTTAGTTGTCACCTATTAGAGAGAACATATGATATTTGACCCTTTGGGACTGGCTTAATTCACTCAGCTTGATGTTTTCCAGATTCCTCCATTTGGTTGCAAATGACTGGATTTCATTTTTTTTTTTTTTACTCTGTATAGTATTCTATGGAGTACATATCCCATAGTTTCTTTATCCAGTCTACTGTTGATAGGCATTTAGGTTGATTCCAGTTCTTAGCTATTGTGAATTGAGCTGCAATAAACATTGAGGTGCAGATGGCACTTTTATTTGCCAATTTAATCTCCTTTGGGTAAATTCCAAGGAATGGAATGGCTGGGTTTATGGTAGGGCTATATTCAGGTTTCTGAGCAATCTCCAGACTCACTTCCATACTGGCTTAACCAGTATGCATTCCCACCAGCAGTGGATTAGTGTTCCTTTTTCCCCAAATCCTCGCCAGCATCTGTTGCTGGTAGATTTCTGTATGTGAGCCATTCTAACCAGGGTGAGGTGAAACCTCAATGTGGTTTTGATTTGCATTTCCCTGATTGCTAGTGATCCTGAACATTTATTCATGTGTCAGTTGGCCATTTGGATTTCCTCTTTTGAAAAATGTCTATTGAGGTCCTTGGCCCACCTCTTAAGTGGGTTGTTTGTTTTGTTGTTGTGGAGTTTCTTGATCTCTTTTTAGATTCTGGTTATTAATCCTTTATCTGTTGTATAGTTTGCAAATATTTTTTCCCATTCCGTCGGTTGCCTCTTCACTTTCTTGACTGTTTCTTTTGCAATACAGAACTTCTCAATTTGATGTAATCCCAATTGTTAATTTTAGCTTTGACTGCCTGTGATGCGATGATTTTAACAGCCCTTATCTCCACTGTTGAGGAACAACATTTTTTTCATACTATTCTTTGAACTTCCTACTCAGTGTAGGGTTAATCTTATATGTATAAACTTAATTGAAAATAGATCTTAGTGGGAAATAAAAATGGGAATGGGAGAGGGAGGAGGTAGAAGGGTGGGAGTATGGATGGGAGGGAAGATAGGGTGGTAAGAATCACTGTGTTCCTAAATTTGCATATATGAAATGCATAAAGTTTGTATACCTTAAATGAAGTTTCTAGGTAAAAAAATTAATATTTTAAAAGAACAATACTGAAAGACATTTCTTTTTTATGAATTATGATTAGCTATGCTATTAAATAATGGACATACCAATATTTGTAGACAAATGATGGAAATTTGTACAATGAGAAATTTTAGTGACTGTGTCAATAAAACCTGATAAGCATTAAGTTGAAATCCTTTAATAATCCTGTGGTGACAAAAACTATGTATTATTTTTAATTTATTAATCATTTCAGGATTGGGCCAGTTTTTCTAGGGAAATCCATTCCTGCTCTTTAAAAAAAAAAATCTTTATTCTAGTTAATATCTATCCCTGCAACTAAAACAGGAATGGATATTTAAAAATTTTAGGATTTCACAATATTCAATCATATCTTTTTATGTTGTTTTCAAAAAATCTTTTATGCTGGTGTTGTGGCACAGTTGGTTAAGCAATGCCAGTATCCCATATCGGAGCACCTGTAGAGTTCTGGTTGCTCCACTTCTGATCCAGTTCCCTGCTGATGTGTCTGGGAAAGCAGCAGCAGATGGCCCAAATGCTTGGACCCTGGTCTGTAAGAGACCATGGTAGAATTCCTCCTGGCCCAGACCTGGTAGATGTGGCCATGTGGGAAGTGAGCCAGCAGATGGAAAGTATTTATCTCTCTTTCTCAGTCTCTTTCTGTGCTTTGCATTCCAAGTAAATAATAAATAAAATAAATAATTTTTTAGATAAGCCTTTCAATGGAATAGAAAACTGAATTAATGTATACCTGAAAGCCACTGAGGTACGGGGATGTCACTGTTCTGCTGTTTCACAGATGGACCCCAACTCATAAAGTGAAGTGAATCATAAGCACAGCTGGAGTTCTACACCTGTTACCTTGTCTATGTGAGTCACTACATGTATTGACATTTAATCCCATTTCTTCCATCTGTTCCAAGAGCTCCTTAGTATCATACAGAGATCATTTATGATATAGGGCATCAAATTTGGATAGGACCACATATTTATGTGTCCTTAGAAGAAATAAAACATCATTAGCCAGTTAATAAACCAGCACTGAAAGTCATTTAATGGGGCATGGTACTGGGTGCAGAGCCGGTGGAGGCCGCTTCCCGCCTCCAGGGGGCAGTGTCGGGTCGATCCCGAGCAGACAGCTAGGCATCCTGGCCCCCAGGGCTCTTGCAGGAGCAGTGAGCAGACCAGCGAGCAGACCAGCGGGCGGCCTTCACTCCAGGGTGGCTTTGCCTGCGGGAGCCTCTTTAGCCGGCTGCGGCGCTGGGCCTGGGGCACTGCAGCGTTGACAAGACCACGTCATTCAGGGTCAGCAGAGGGAGGCGCTCTGCGACCACTGCACCGCTGGAGCTCTCAGCGTGAGCAACTCTGCCAGCCCAGGGCGGCCCCTCCGGAGAGTGGCGGAGGCAGTGAGCAGGGTAAGGAGGAAATCCGGGAATCTGCTCGGCTGAGAAACATTAAACAAGAATCTTCCCCAACCGCTGGAAAGAAAGGCTCCACTCAGGGAAAAGGAGGAAGACTTTTTTTTTTTTTTTTTTTTGAGAGGCAGAGTGGACAGTGAGAGAGAGAGACAGAGAGAAAGGTCTTCCTTTTTGCCATTGGTTCACCCTCCTGTGGCCGCCGCGGCCGGCGCACTGCAGCCGGCGCACCGCGCTGATCTGATGGCAGGAGCCAGGTGCTTCTCCTGGTCTCCCATGGGGTGCAAGGCCTTTGGGCCATCCTCCACTGCATTCCCTGGCCACAGCAGAGAGCTGGACTGGAAGAGGGGCAACTGGGACAGAATCCGGCACCCCGACCGGGACTAGAACCTGGTGTGCCGGCGCCGCAAGGCGGAGGATTAGCATAGTGAGCCGCGGCGCCGGCCTAAACGTATTTTTTAAGTTATAAAACCGCCTCCGTTTCCACCTTAATCACTGCAGAATCCATCTGGTACCAGGCGTTGCTTCTGCGGTTGATGAACAAGACGGAAAGCCTTGCTACGCTCGGGTCAGGGGGTTCATTTCACTCGGGACCAACTCTGGCGTGGCGCATTTCCACTCTCCCTAGCCCCAGAGACCAGCACGATCCTGCATCTACATCACATGGACAGAAGATCTTCGAGGAAGACAGAATATTTGGAATTTGTCGTAACTTTCTGAGTATTTCAAGTCTCAGCCATCACCAGCCACGAGAAGGGCAATGTTTGGACTCACGTTTGACCTGCTTCTGCGGTAAATATCACAGAAACTGCTGCCAACCACTTATAGTTTAAAACTTAGAAAGGGTGGACGACTGCTAAAGCAATTAGGCTGTCAGTTGCGTAGCCCGCATCCCACTTCAGAGGGGCTGGGTTCAAGCCCTGGCTCAGCTCTACAGTCCAGCTTGCTGCTAAAATTTTTAGCTGGAAAATGACTAAAAGTTTTTTTTTTCCCTTGATACCCAGTAATCATTATTTTCTTTATTACTGTCATTTAGAGAATTAAGAGGAATAGAAAAGAATGAAATGACGTTAAATACTGCTTTCTGCATGTATGTGTTCACAGGCAAAGGCTGAATTGCCCAGGGAGACCATTAAGAACAGGTAGTATTTTTTTTCTCCATAATTTATTGGTAGAAACTCATAAAATGGGATTATATTTTTATAAGAAAATATTATGATTTAGCCTTCTGACCAAGTTCTGAGTCACATGAAATATAGCTGTGACTGACATGCCTAGCATGTCCAAGAACTAGCCTAGTGTGTGCCAGCATCCCATATGGGTGCCAGTTCGAGTCCTTGATGCTCCACTTCCAAGCCAGCTCTCTGCTATGCCTGGGAAAGCAGTAGAAGATGGTCTAAGAGCTTGGGCCCCTGCACCCGTGTAGGAGACCTGGAAGAAGCTCCTGACTCCTGGCTTCAGATTCACTCAGCTCTGGCTATTGCAGCCATTTGGGAAATGAACTAGTCGATGGAAGACGTCTCTCTCTCTCTATCTCTCTTTTCTCTCTCTGCCTCTACCTCTCTGTAACTCTGCTTTTCAAATAAATTAATAAATATTTTAAAATAAAGTTTAAAAATACTATGATACATATATACCCTTAAAACATAAACATTACTTTTTACTCACTCCAAATATAGAAGCGTAAATGAATTTTAATAAGACACATTATTTTAAAAGGCAGCTATAATTTAAAATTTAAGTGTTTTAAATAAAAGACATTATAAAATATTTATTGTAAAACACTATTTTCTCTTTAAGATTTTATTTTATTTATTTGATAGACAGTCACAGAGAGAGGTAGAGGCAGAGAGAGAGAGGTCTTCCATCTGCCAGCTCACCCCCCAAATGACTGCAATGGCCAGAGCTGAGCCTGATTTGAAGCCAGGAACCAGGAGCTTCTTCCAGGTTTCCAATGTGAGTGCAGGGGCCCAAGGCCTTGGGCCATCTTCCACTGCTTTTGCAGGCCATAGCAGAGAGCTGGATCGGAAGTGGAGCAGCTGGGTCTTGAACTGGCGTCCATACGGGATGTCGTCACTGCAGGCTGGGGCTTTAACCTGCTGCACCACTGTACCAGCCCCATAAAACACTATTTTCCTCAGCTGATATATTACTTGAATGTGACTTTACAAATATGATGAGATAGCCTTTGTCATCCAACTTTTAAAGATGTTTAAAGTGAAAATACCAATCCATGGCATTTAAAAAAGCAGAAGACATCACAGGAATCAAAAGAAAAAATACCACTGAAATTCTATAATCTGTATATTCTTGGGCACTTCTCCTGAAACTTACTCATAAGTAAGGTCTTGAACAAACATCACTGAAAATATCTGTCTATCTGTGTATCTACTTATCTACTTCCTACTTACTGTGAGTCTGACAGGTCCAGAAGTATCAACTTTGCCATGTTTTCCAGGAGTTTCCTAGTAACATAGAGAGATCATTTGTGAAGTTACACCATCAAATTTGTACAGTTTCATATATTTACATATTTTTTTTTCTTTAGCAGAAAATGTTACCTCTGCCCAGGAACACCAGCATTTCCTGCTTTTCCAGGGTTTCCAGGGTCTTTCTATAGAATAAGTTGAAACTAATCTAAAATTCAATCCATTTGCTAAATACTTTTAAAATTCTGTTTAATTAAACATACTAGAGAAATTATAATTACTCATTTACTCAAATTTGATCACTAAAATTAGAGCAATGGCGACTTTTTTTTTTTTTTTTTGGACAAGCAGAGTGGACAGTGAGATAGAGACAGGTCTTCCTTTACCGTTGGTTCACCCTCCAATGGCCGCTGCGGCCGGTGCACCATGCTAATCCGATGCCAGGAGCCAAGTGCTTCTCCTGGTCTCCCATGCAGGTGCAGGGCCCAAGCACCTGGGCCATCCTCCACTGCACTCCCAGGCCGACTGGAAGAGGGGCAACCAGGACAGAATCCTGCGCCCCGACCAGGACTAGAACCCGGTGTGCCAGCACAGCGGCTCAATAGGCTAATCCTCCGCCTGCGGCATCGGCCCAATGGCGACTTCTACAATAAATCTACATAGGGTTTATTTTAGGACACAGGCTTGTTCACAAAGAATCAAAATAATTTTATATTTTTGTTCTTTTTATTGAGAATTTGGCAACTTCAAAAAGGTTATTTACCTTTCAGCTGTTCTGAGATTTCATCTCTATGTGCATTGAAACAGTCAATATAGTTTATGTTGCAGGAACCAGATAGTTAAATTCAGAAGAAGATAAGATCAAATGTGACTTATCAGTAATAATTATAGTTTTTTTCTTTTTATTATTTTTAACCTTTTATTTAATGAAAATAAATTTCATGAGCACTTCTTTAGGAATATACTGATTCTTCCCAGCAAACCTGCCCTCCCCCAAACTCCCTCCCCACCACCTCCTCCTCTCCCATTCCCAGTCCCATTCTCCATTAAGGTTCATTTTCAATTAACTTTATACATGGAAGATCAATTCAATACTAAGTACAGATTACAACTCTCTGCATACCCACACACACAAAGTATAAAAACTGAGTAATAATCATATTTTAATAAACTGTCACCAGTGCTGAAAAGGATTTATCAGAATGAGCACACTATTTGTAATAGAATCTAATATGCTTGTTTAAAGTTGTATTGGAAAAGAAAATTTTTAATATATCAAGCTAGAAGCTATATAAACAAACTTTTTAATGTGTTTCTTTCTTATGAACATCATAGTAATTTTCCCAATAAAAATTACTGCAAAATATGGAACTCAAAAAATTGGAACTCATTAGATGTGAGCAATCTTGGAAACACTTTTCACACAGTAACTTTCAAGACTGACTCACTGACATTATTTTTAGCCAAATTTTCATTATAATTCCCTAATAAGCACCCCTATATTTACTCAAACTGGTTGAAAAATATTTAGATATCAGTCATTATTCAACTAGCTATAAAATTCTATGATGTGGGCCACAAAGATATGACTTTACTGTTTTGAAAAACACTAAAATTTAACATATCACAATATTAAATACATTTCAATATTTAACATTTTAACATTTCAATATCTAAGTTGTATACTAATGTTTGTCTTTCACTTTACAAACATCTTAGTTTTCATTTCTCTGATTTGGATAAGCCACATTATTTGTTTCATTGTATAATAATACATGCTGTTTCTTTGGCCCTCTTAGTTGAATTATATGAAAGGATCATAGTTGTTGCATTGCCAGTTGTCCTTAAATTGGGCCCCTGCCAAGTCTAAGGTAGCAGCAGAACCCTATGAGATGGCAAGAGTTGATGAGACCAGCAGGCACCTAAGGAGCAGTCTAAAGTCAATACTAGAAAAACTCATGTCCTTTTGAAATGCACATAGCATTGATCATTATTGGGTCTTTGGTGTGGTCACTTTGGGCCTATTGGAACCGTTCAGTTCCTATTGCACCCTAAGTAAGATACATTATAAGTTTATGAAATATTAATGTATAGCTAGGAACAACAGGGGTTGGACTCAGATGTCTAGCCATTTTACAAGAGGAGACAGAAACATGCAAAACATCAACTGCCTTTGTATCATAAAAATCATGTTCATGGCTAATCTCTATTCTTATAAAACAGGCAATGCTTGCAGATTGGCAGGGGAAAAGTGCTTTCTAATGACTTTTTTAAAGATTTATTTTATTTATTTGAAAGACAGAGTTACAGAGAGAGGTAGAGACACAGAGAGAGAGGTCTTCCATCCACTGGTTCACTCCCCAGATGGCTCAACAGCCAGAGCTTCACTGATCTGAAACCAGGAGTCAGGAGCTTCTCCCAAGTCTCCCACATGGGTGCAGGGGCCCAAGGACTTAGGTCATCTTCTACTGCTTTTCCAGGCCATAGCAGAGAGCTGAATCTAAAGTGGAGCAGCCAGGACTCGAACCAGTGCCTATATGGGATGCCGACAATTCAGGCTAGGGCTTTAACCCACTGTGCCACAGCGCCAGCTCCTCTAATGACTTTTAAGCGTTCATCCATAACTCAAAGAGAATATACTAAAATAAGTGCATTTGTTCTGATACTATGAAAAATGTCCAGCTTACTAGGCTAGTTCTTGGACGTGCTAGGAATGAACAGGAAGTTCTTGAGAGCCATCTGGACCCAGCAACCCAAACTCTCTTCTGCCCCTCAGGACTTCCAGGCCCCCAAACCCCATAAGGACTTGCATCTCCCTTAAGGGGATGCAAAGGGAAATGTTAATTTAAGAAAAATGTAAGTGTGATGTGTTACAAAGTTGACTGCCAACTTAGAGTTTTACACTTTAACCCAAGCATTTAAAGAGACCAAAAGCACAGGGTTTATTAAATATGTTTACCTAATATAGCTTAAGAAGTGGGCTCATTTTCCCTCCCCTTCTCCGTGGGATGATGCTGCTGGACTCAGAATACTCTTCACACCACAATCTCCAGTTGCAGAATTTCTGTACATCCATCACTATTAGTTTACTTCCCCTCTCTTCTGAACCTCCACAAAATCTAGATTTTTTTTACTACATTTATGAGTTTTCTTCTGCTTATGACATATTGACATTTAACACAGCACAGATTAATAATGAAAACCCAGGAACAGCCCCACACCAGGCACTTCCAAGTTAAGCAGAGAATAAGAAAAATTGTACCTCTGGAAAGTTAGATTTTAACATGCTGTTGGATAAGTATTCAGGTCCTCAAGCCCACATTTGTGTATATAGCAGTACTACTTATAGATTTTTTTTTTTAGGTTTTATTTTATTTATTTGAGAGGAAGAGTTACAGAGACAGAGAGAGAGAGAGAGAGAGGTCTTCCATCCGCTGGTTTACTCCTTAAATAGCCACAATGGCCAGGGTTGGGCCAGGTCGAAGCCAGGAGCCAGGAACTTCATCTGGGTCTCCTATGCAGGGTCCCAAGCACTTGAGCCATCTTTCACTGCTTTCCCAGATGCATTAGCAGGGAGTTGGATTGGAAGTGGAGCAGCCGGAACTCAAACCAGAGCCTTTATGGGATGCTGGCATGACAGGAAGAAGCTTAACCTTCTAGGCCACAGCACTGCCCCCTACATTTAGATTCTTGAAACAAATTAAATGAGGGAGGAAAACTGGCTTCATCTACTGCTCTTGTAGGATTTGTTCTGTTTCAGTTTAAAACTGGGCATTTCAAACCCATCAATGTACCACACAATTAAAACTTGATGCAGTCATCAGAGGATTAACCAAATTATTTCCTAGTATCCCTAAAATAGCCCAATGTCAGTTAAACTGTGCAGCAGGATTCATTGAGTTTTCCAAATGTGTGTGCCTCACTATAGAAATGTATCTATAGAAATACATATCTCCATTACAGAACAAGAAATTGTTTCCTTGTTACAGGAACAACACAACAAACCATGTTTCAAAGTACAAGTGATTTGTTTACGAAAATTCAATTCCTGGTCAGTGATGCCACCGGCCAGTGGATGAGTTGGAGGGCCCAACCCAGGTGAGCTGGGGGAGAGATCTAATGTGGAGCCCTGGCTACCACCCCAACCATTCCGTGCCCCCTCCCCACCAGAGATTCCAGCTCACCTGTCCCCATGCAGTTTCAACAGTCAGAGAGCACAAGTCAGGCTCAAGAGCCATGCAGATCTGACCAGCGCAAGAGGCCCACCCCTTCCTGGTGCCCAAGCAGGCTGGGTCCCATCACAACCCCCTCAGGCCCTCACCTCCTCACCCACCAGAAACCTGCTGAGCAATGCAGATCTGTATTTGGCTCAAATGCATTCCGCTGTGGCACCACAACCCGCACATGCAGCTTGTGGACAAGCCCCTGACCACTAAGGCCACAGCCTAGAGGAGCTGCAGCTCCATGCAAACCAGCACAGGAGACACCCAAACCCTTTTTCCGGTACTGAATATAAGCAAGCTGAGGCTGATCAATAATGAGATCCAATGATTGCCTCCCCAGGTGGCCAACGTCATGCTGTCTGTGGAGCTGAAAGTGCCCCATAACATCCCTGGAGCCACATGGATGCCAAAGGTCATGAAGGGATCCCTGGTATCTGCATATGGGAGGTGAACCCCACAGGAGCACCAGGCACAATGGGAGGCTATGTGTGGGGCTGTGACTTGTGGAAGTGGCCCAGAAGAGCCTCCTGTGCCTGATGCCTACTGAGGTGGTGCCATCATTATGCAGCTTAGGTGAAACCCTCACCATGCTAGTCTGATGGCTTTGATACCAGCTCTGCTGAAGCCCAGGAGGTGTTCCCAAGTGTCATTGCCAATTCCATTGTGGCAGTCATCGGACACTGGAAACACCCGAAGTGTCTGTCCATTGACCAGGAGCTAAGCCCAGAGGGCAAGGAGAGGGAGCTGCTTGGACACACCCCAAAATGGGCCCCTGAGACCATGGTATCATCAGGGACAACTGGAAGGAACATGCAAAGGCTCCATGCTCTTCCAGCAGCCCACTTCCTTGGTCAAGCCACCCAATGTTAGTGAAGCAGGCCTACAGGGCCTTGCTGCTGTACCCAGTCTGCACCCACCCAAAGACAGCCCTGTCCAGTTCACTACACCTGGGCCTTTGACCTCCCAGGAGTAGCTGTCCCTTCCACCAGCAATAGATATACCCTAAACTCAATCAGAAGGTCTCCATAAACAAGAATCCCTGGTGGGTGCTGAAGACCTGTGGAGGAAGCCCACAAGTTTCTGCAGAAGCAAACCCAGATGCTGCAGGAGGAGACAGTGGCCACAGAAGCCGCTGTGGGGCTTGTACTGGACCAGGAGTCTCCGGTCTGTCACTGGAGGGCCCAGCCCAGTGTCACTCACACCCCTGTCCTGGGAGGGATCAAAGTTCAGTGGCCCCAACAGGAACGCTGCTGCATGTGAAGAACCCTGAGCCATTGGCACCCGAGCATATCCCATCCTGACCAAGCACCCAGCTCTGGTGGGAGGAGGCACTCCACATGCACATGGTTCTAGATGGGACACAGGAAATTCGGGGCAAGTGGGGCTCCTGGAGTGGCTGGCAGAGACCCCTTCACCTGCTCCCACCCCTTAGACCTCAACCTCTAGACCAGCACATCCCCCTGATGTCTGTCATCTTGCTTTGCAGAGGAGCTGAAGTCCTGGAAACCATCAGCCTGGCTCCTGGATGGAAAGGTGGCCTGTAGCTGTTGCACAAGGCCTTCACAGGTGGTTGATGCAGGCCCTGAGGAAGTGATGTTGAATAGAGGCAGCTGCCCCGCATGGCGATCCATGGCCTGGACCCTGTGCCCTCCTAAAGATATTGCACCTTCCCAGACTTGGGGTAGGGCCTGCCAGCTGCAACAGTCTTGCCCCAGACTTCTTATTTTTAAAGATTTGTTTATTTATTTGAGAGATAGAGTTACATAAAGAAAGAGGGAGAGACACAGAGAGAGATGGAAAGACACAGAGAAATGTCTTCCATCTGATGGTTCACTCCCCAGATGGCCGCAATGGTCAGAGCTGAGCCGATCCAAAGTCAGGAGCAAGGAATTTCTTCTGGTCTCCCATGCGGGTGCAGGAGCCCAAGCACTTGGGCCATCCTCCACTACTTTCCCACGTCATAAGCAGAGATCTAGATCAAAAGAATAGCACCCAGGAAACGCACCAGCACTGCAGGCAGAGGCTTAGCCTACTATGTCACAGCACTGGCCCCAGCCTGACTTTTAAGAGACCCCTCTCAAGAGTCCTGGCCTCTGAGTAATTGCTCCCTGCCCATGCTGCAGCCCTTGGGAAAACTGTAAATAGTGATGTTAGTACAAACAAGGTTGTTTGAGGAGAATGAAGTTTGCCTCCTTTAAAAAACAGAAAAAAAAATTTAATTCCTTTGACCTTCAAGAAAGCATTTATTAAAGAAGAAAACATCTGGCCTACAAATCTCTAATGAACCAGAAATTTTTTGGCAACATGGAAGCAACAAGTCCATCTGTTTTATTCAAAACACTTTGATAGGAATGAAAGGATGCTAAAAAATAAAGCTACAGTAAAAGTAGAGCAAAGTAGGCAAGCTAACCTAATACTGACTTTGATTTCAACCCAAGACAGTAAATAAAAATGCAGAATGCCAACTTAAGTTTTAACTCAGATGAACAAGTCACTTTTAGTACTTGTGTGATTGTTTCTATGCAATAATTGGAAGCTACTTACCCTGAAAATATATCTTTATCAGAAATGCAAAATTAATTGGTTCCTATAATTTACCCAGCATATTATATCCCTATGTGGATCTAATCTAAAGGGACCTCAAATATTAAACTAATAGGACTTTAAAGATTAAATCTGTATCAACAAAACACATTAAAGTTGTGTTATTATAAACTAAAATGCAAATAAGTATATGTGATAAATTATTCATCCAGAGAGCCAGAGGCCATGACAGAATCTTACCAGAACAGGATTCTGGCTAAAAAACAAAGACTCAGGAATTTTATAGTGGGGTGTGGAGGCTAAGAGAGGGATGCAGTTTCTGAAAGAAACAGTGTCCCTAGATGTTTGAGTATAAGGAAGTTTCAGTAGCCAACAACAGTACTACAGAAAACCAGGAGGAGATGATGTATCCAGTGAGAACAATTGTGCGCCCTGAGATTGCTAATGGAACTTAACTTGATGCTGCACTAGGAGCCACCCTCCTCTTACTAACTCGCAGTCTTAGGCTTTTTGAATTTTTCTTCTTTATTTTCCTAGCCCAAGCTCATTCTAGGGATGTAAGGTCTCACATAAAGAAAGAAAGCAGCCGGCACCGTGGCTCAATTGGCTAATCCTCTGCCTTGCGGCGCCGGCACCCCGGGTTCTAGTCCCGGTCGGGGCACTGATTCTGTCCCAGTTGCCCCTCTTCCAGGCCAGCTCTCTGCTGTGGCCAGGGAGTGCAGTGGAGGAGGGCCCAAGTGCTTGGGCCCTGCACCCCATGGGAGACCAGGATAAGTACCTGGCTCCTGCCATCGGATCAGCGCGCTGGCCGCGGTGGCCATTGGAGGATGAACCAACGGCAAAAAGGAAGACCTTTCTCTCTGTCTCTCTCTCTCACTGTCCACTCTGCCTGTCAAAAGAAAGAAAAAGAAAGCAGAGGCCAGTCTGTTGGCATAGCAGGTTAAGCCACTGCATCATCTATCAGAGTGTGGGTTGGAGTTCCAGGTGCTCTGCTTCTGATCCAACTTCCTATTAATGTACCTAGGAAAGCAGTAGAAGATGGATCAAACACCTGGGCTCCTGCCACCCATGTCGGAGACCAAAATGGAGTACCTAGCTCCTGGCTTTGCCCTGGACCAACTTGTGGGTATTTGTGTACTAAATCAATAGATGGAAGATCTCTTTTCTCTGTTTCTACTTCTTTGCCTCCTTGCCTTTCAAATAAATAAATAAATGTTTTAAAAAAGAAAGAAGGCCTTGTGCATGCTTTCATAGGGGTATATAGGAAGACTGGGTCTAGGGCCAGTGGTAGTTAAGACTATAACTTCAATGAACAGATCAGATGCATGGGAACCTTCACAATGAGTCTTCAGTGAAAGCAAGGACTCATTTGTGAAATGACTTAGGCATCATCTTTCATAGGCATGACATGGCTTTGGCACATATTTTAAAGATGGCACTAGAGTCTACAGAACAATTGTATGTGATGATTCTCACATTGTAAAGTGTATTTAAAATGTCAGCTCAGTTACATACTTTTGTCTTGTTTGTTTGTTTGTTCCTAAGTTCAAATCTCAGTTTGAGCAGTATAAGTACGAAGGAGCTGAACCTATATGAAGAGTGTCCTCTGTATCAGGCACAGAGCTACAGATTTGCATAGATTACCTCATATAATTCTCAACAAAAGCTCATGAGAACACATTCTTTGGATGGGCCAGGTGAATGCCCATGGCCAGTCATTTATTATAGTCCAGTCTTGCAAGTGAAACCCCTTTGTCAATTACTGCCAAAGGAAAACCAGGAGGGAGGGTTAGGCCAATGTGCCATGTTGTATGACATTTATTCTTTCATATTTACCCAATTAGTTAGCTAGCATCATCCTAATATTCTCCTACTGTATTGCTGGAATTTATTCCAAATTCCTGAGAAAAAGAACAAATTGTGACGTACTGACAAATATAACTCATCTCTGCAGATTACTTTAATTCATTCCCACATAGAAGCCAAGTAGCCTGCCTGCCCAGTGCTTTAAGGACTGTGTGAAAAACTAGGAGTGAGGCAGAGAGGTGGAGTGGTGGCCAGTATTGTGTAAAAGAACAGCTGTCTGACAACCTCTGATTAACTTTAACTTCCCTTTGTTTACAACATTCTGCTATTTATTATTCTCAGGCACTCTGTCCAAGAGCAGATTTTCATTCAGTTTAATGCTTTCTTTTTGCAGCTATTTCCATTTTTCTTCTACTTTTAAAAAATTGTTTAAGTTCTACAAGACTCATATATTTCATAAATACAGGCTATGTTTAGTGATACTTCCCACCCTCCCTCCCGCCTATATTCCAACCCTTCTTCCTACCCCTCCCCTATTCCCATCCTTAATTTTTACAAAGATCTATTTTCAGTTTACTTAATACTTGTAAAGTTAACCCTACACTCAGTAAAGAGTTAAAAAACAGTATGAAGAAAAAAACACTGATCCTCAACAGAAGAGACAAAGACTGTAAACAATCATTAAATCTCAAAATGTCCATTTCACGCCAAAACATTTCATTTGAAGTATTCTATTAGTTACCCCAGAACAGAGAAAATATATGATACCTTTTTGAGACTGGCTTATTTCACTAAGAATAGTGATTTCCAGTTGCATCCATTTTGTTGAAAATGACAGGATTTCACTTTTTTTTTTTTACAACTGAGTAGTACTCCATAGTAACTATATACCATAATTTCTTTATCCAGGCATCATTTGGTGGACAGCATGGTTGATTCTGTATCTTAGCTATTATGAATTGAGATGCAATAAACATGGGGTACAGATAATTCTTTCAGATTCTGATGTCTTTCTATTTAGGTAAATTCCTAAAAGTAGTATGGCTGGGTGATAAGGTAGATCTATATTCAGATTTCTGAGGTATCTCCATACTGTCTTCCACAATGGCTATACCAGTTTACATTCAAACCAGCAGTAGATTAGGGCACCTTTTTCCACACATCCTTGCCAGCATTTGTTTTTTGTTGACTTCTGTATGAGAATCATTCTAACTCGGGTGAAGTGAAACCTCATTGTGGTTTTGATTTGCATTTTCCTGATGGCTAGATCCTGAGCATTTTTTCCAACTGTCTGTTGACCATTTGAATTTCCTCTCTTGAAAAATTCCTGTTCAAACCTTTTGGCCATTTCTTAACTGATTATTTGTTTTCTTGTTAAATTTCTTGAGCTCTCTACAGATTCTGGATATTAATCCTTTATCAGTTGCACAGTCTGCAAATAGTTCTCCAGTTCTGTCAGTTGCCTCTTCACTTTGCTAAGTGTTTCTTTTGCAGTGCAGAAGTCTCTAAGACTGATGTAATTGCATTTGTCCATTGTGGCTTTGATTGCCTATGCCTTTGGGGTGTTTTCCAAGAAGTTGTTGCCCATGTCAATATCTTGCAGAGTTTCCCCAATGATCTCTAATTTGATGGTATTGGGTCATAAATTTAGGTCTTTGATCCATCTTGAGTGGATTTTTGTGTAAGGTGTAAGGTAAGAATCTTATTTCACACTTCTGCATATGGAGATCTAGTTTTCCCAGCACCATTTGTTAAAGAAACTGCTCTTGTTCCAGGCATTGATTTTAGCTCCTTTGTTAAAGATAAGTTGGTTGTGGATGCATGGGTGGATTTCTGGAGTTTCTGTTCAGTTCTATCGCTGTGCATGTCTGATGTCTGTTTTTGTGCTAGTACCAGGCTGTTTTGATTATAATTGCCCTGTAGTAAGTCTTAAGATTTGGTATTGTGATGCTTCAGCTTTGTTTTTGTTGAATAAATTAGTTTAGCTACTTGAAGTCTCTTGTGTTTCCATATGAATTTGAGCATTATTTTTCCTAAATCTGTGAAGAAAGTCATTGGTATTTTGTTTGGGATCACATTGAATTTCTAAATTGCTTTTGGCAGTATGGACATTTTGATATTGATTCTTCCAATTCAGGAACATGGAAGATTTTTCCATCTTTAAATGTCTTCTATTTTATTCATTAGTGTTTTATAATTTTTATTATAGAGATCTTTGACATTCTTGAATACATTTATTCCAAGGTATTGAATTTTTCTGAACTGTTGTGAATGGGATTGATCTTAGAAGTTCTTTCTCAGTCATGGCACTGTCTCTGTATATAAAGGCTATTAATTTTTCTGTGTTAATTTTATATCTTGCTACTTTACCAAACTCTTATGAGTTGCAATACTCTCTAGATGGAGTCTTTTGGATCCTCTATATATAGAATCATGTCATCTGCAAATAGGGATAGTTTTATTTCCTCATTCCCAATTTGTATCCCTTTGATTTCCTTTCCTGCTTGATGGCTCTAGCTAAAACTTCCAGGACTACAATGAATAGCAATGGTGAGAGTGGACATCCTTGTCTTGTTCTGGGTCTTAGTGGAAATGCTTCCAATTTTACACATTCAATAAGTTGCTGGCCATGGGTTTGCCATAAACTGCTTGGATTGTGTTGAATAATGTTTCTTCTATACCTAGTTTGCTTAAGGTTTTCATCATAAAAGGATGTTGTATTTTATCAAATATTTTCTCCTCATCTATTGAGATAACCATATGGTTTTTGTTCTTCAATTTGTTAATCTGATGTATCACATTGATTGATTTGCAAATATTGAACCATCCCTGCATACTAAGAATAAATCTCACTTGGTCCAGGTGAATGATCTCTCTGATGTGTTGTTGGATTTGAATAGCTAATATTTCGTATATTTTAATATGAATATTAATATATTAAAATATGTAATATATATTTTAATTTGAGGATTTTTACATCTATGTTCAGGGATATATAGTTCACTTTCTTTATTGGATCTTTATCTTGTTTAGAAATTAAGGTGATGCAGGTTTCATAGAAGGAGTTCAGGAGGATTCCCTCTTTTTTTAATTGTTTTTGAATAGTTTGAGAAGAATTGGAGTTAATTTTTTAAAGTATGGTAGAAATCAGCAGTGAAGCCATACAGTCCTGGGCTTTCTTTCTTGGGAGGGTCTTTATTACTGATTCAATCTTTGTCTTGGTTATTGGTCTATTTAGGTTTTCTATAGCTTCATGACTCTATTTTGGTAGATTGTGTGTCCAGGAATCTATCCGTTTCTTCTAAGTTTCCCAATTTGTTGGCATACAGCTCTTTGAGTAATTCCTGATGATTCTTTTTATTTCTGTGATATTTGTTGTTACATTTCTTTTTTTCATCTTTTATTTTATTGATTTGGGTCTTCTTCCTCTTTGTTTTGGTTAGTTGGGCCAATGGTATATAATTTTTGTTTATTTTTTCAAAAAACCAGGTCTTTGTTTTGCTGATCTTTTGAAATTTTTTTTTTGGTTTCAATTTTGTTTCTTTCTTCTCTGATAGTATTTCTTTTCTCATACTAATTTTGCATTTTGTTTGTTGTTGTTTTTCTGGTTCCTTGAGATGCATTGATAGCTCATTTATTTGGTACCTTTCCATTTTTTTCATGTAGGCACCAATTGCTATAAACTTCCCTGTTAACAATGCTTATGCTGTAGCCCATTGTCTTCATTCATTTCCAGAAATTTTTTTCTCTTTTGATTTTTTCTATGACCCATTGTTCATTCAGGAGCATGTTGTTCAATCTTCTTGTGTTTGCATATGTTTTAGAGATTGTGTATGCATATGTACTATTTCTTGTATTGTTGACTTCCAGTTTCAATTCAATATGGTCAGAGAAGATGCATGGAATGATTCTGATTTTTTAAAATTTGCTGAGATTTGCTTTAAGTCCTAGCATAAGGTCTAATCTTAGAGAAAGTTCCATGCACTGATACAAAAATGTGTACTCTGCAAATGTGGGGTGAAAAGTTCTGTAGTATAAGGTCCATTTGAGCCATAGTGTTGATTAACTCTGCTGTTTCTTTGTTGATTTTCTGTCTAGTCGACCTGTCCATTGATGAAAGTGGGGTGATTACCCACAGGCGGAGGATCAACCAAGTGAGCCACAGTGCCAGCCCCCAGTTTTTGTATTAAAGTCTATTTTGTCATATTAGGATTGGTACATGGGACTGGTGCTGTGGCTCACTTGGTTAATCCTCTACCTTGCGGCACCGGCATCAGATAGGTGCCGGGTTCTAGTCGTGGTTGCTCCTCTTTCAGTCCAGCTCTCTGCTGTGGCCCGGGAGGACAGTGGAGGATGGCCCAAGTGCTTGAGCCCCTGTACCCACGTGGGAGACCAAGAGGAAGCACCTAGCTTCTGGCTTCGGATCGGCATAGCTTCAGCCATTGAGGCCATTTGGGGGGGTGAACCAATGGAAGGAAGACCTTTCTCTCTGTCTCTCTCTCACTGTCTATATCTCTACCTGTCAAATAAAAAGTTTGGCTTCATCTGCCCTTTTTTGCTTTCCATTAGCGTGGAATATATTTTTCCATCTTTTCACTGGATGTCTGTATGTATCTTTGTTGGTGAGGTGTGTTTCTTATAGGCAGAAAATAGATGGGTCATGGTTTTTAGTCTATTTATCCAGTCTGTATTCTTAACTCGAGAGTGTAGGCCATTTACATTCAAAGTTAATATTGATAAGTAAATGACTTGGCCCTGCCATTTTCTCATAAATATTCCCTTGTTTATTTTAGATTTCTTTTGTACTTTTCCTGGGAAATTATGTCTTCACATTCTTTCATAATGATGATTATCTTTCTGTGTGTCTGTGCATAATACATCCTTTTTTTGAAGATTTATTTATTTATTTGAAAGGCAGAGTTAAAGAGACCCAGAGGCAGAGAGAGAGAGGTGCTCCATCCACTGGTCCCTCCCAAATAGTCACACCAGCCGGAGCTGGGTCAATTCAAAGCCAGGAGCAAGGAATTTCATCCAGGTCTCCCATGTATGTGTAGGGGCTCAAGGACCCAGGCCATCTTCCACTGCTTTCCCAGGTCATAGCAGACAGCTGGATCAGAAGTGGAGTAGCTGGGACTGAAACCTGTGCCCATATGAGAAGCCGACATTGCAGGTGGTGGCTTTACCTGCTACACCACAGTGTCTACTCCATAGCACATCCTTAAGCACCGTTTTTAAAGCTGAATGAGTGGTGAAAGATTCTTTCAATTTCTGTTTGCTATGGAAAGTCTTTATTTCACCTTCATTCATAAATGAGAGCTTTGCAGGGTACAGTATTCTGGGTTGACAGTTTTTTTTTTTTCTCTTAAGACTTGAACTGTCTTTCCATTCTCTCCTAGCCTGCAAAGTTTCTGATGAGAAGTCAGTTGAGTCTAAATGGAGATCCTCTGAATGTAGTTTGGTGCTTCTCTCATGCACATTTTGCAATCTTTTCTTTATGTTTTACTGCTGAAAGTTTGACTACAATGTGTCATGGTGAAGATCTTTTCTGGTCACTTTTATTAGGAGTTCTATGTACTCCGTGTACTTGGATGTCCCTTTCTTTTTTTTAAGATTTATTTATTTATTTGAAAGTTAGAGTTATACAGAGAAAGAAGGAGAGGCAGAGAGAGAGAGGTCTTCCATCCACTGGTTCACACCCCAATTGGCCACAACTGTCAGAGCTGTGCTGATCTGAAGCCAGGAGCCAGGAGCTTCTTCCGAGTCTCCCACATGGGTACAGGGGCCCAAGGACTCAGACTATCTTCCACTGCTTTCCCAGGCCACAACAGAGAGCTGAATTGGAAGTGGAGTAGCCAGGACTTGAACCAGGGCCAAATGGCATGCTGGCACTGCAGGTGGGGCCTTTACCAGCTATGCCACAGTGCCCGCCCCTGGATGTCCCTTTATTTCTCCAAATTGGGGAAATTTTCTGTAAATTTCTGTAAATTTTCTGTAAATAGCCCTTCCAGTACATTCTCTCTTTCCACACCAAGAACTCTTAAGACCCGTATGTTGTATTATTTGATAGTATCCCCTAAATATCCAACATTGTTTTTAATTTTTCTAATTTATTCTTTTTTTGTTGTTCTGACTCAAAAATTTCCAAAGATTTCTCTTGTAACTTGGAATTTTTTCTTCTGTCTCACAAAGTCTGTTGTTAAGGCTTTCCACTTCATATTTATTTGCTTTAGTGAATTCATTTCTAATTCATTTTGATTTCGCTTTAAAATCTCATGTTAATGGAGAAAATTTTCATTCATGTTATGTTTGGTTTTCTATAATTCATAGATTTGCTTCTTCTTGCTTCTGAGTAATCCTATGATTAATCTTTTGAATTCCATTTCTGGCATTTCCTCAATTTCTTCATCTTCACATTCTAATATTGAAGTGTTGTTGTATTCCTTTGGGGAGGTCATGTTGTCTTTTTTATTCTTATTTCTTGAATTTCTGTGTTTGTTTTTTGGCATTCGTGGAGACACTTGTTTTTTCCTCTGTTGGCTTTTATCTTTGAACTATGCTTCTGTTGTTTAGTGGGATGCCTGCTCTTTTAGTGAATACCCAGAGGTGTATATTGGATGCGGCCAAGAAGCTCTGTTCAGTGCTCCAGGATGGGGTGAGTATCCAGGGTGATGCCCAAGTTTGGCATGGTAGATCTTCTTTTGTTAACAGAATGGGGGGTATGGTCATCTCCATTGGTGTGATCATATCCTTACCTCCTCTCCTCTAAGATGATCAATGCGTGGGTGTACCTGTTGGTGCAACACTCATCTGAGCAACCATATGAACCACACAAATGAACTGTGCAGTCCCCACTCAAAGCATTGATCCTGTTGCAATAACCTACCCCAGGCAACCAGGGAGCTCTGAGTGTTTGGAGCCACATACAGTGATTGTCCAGTGACCCATCCATACCCTGCGCCCTCTTGTGCAGAGTCCCCAGAGTCTCAACACATAATACTCCTACAGACACAGGGTGTTGAGGGTCTGTTTTGTCCCACCAGCCTGTCTGGTCCACAGAGAGGCAGATGTTCCCAGAACTAGCTGCCTGTGACTGTTATGTCTTGTAGACTTGAGCCCTAGTGTCTGTAGTATGTTGGGAAGCTTGGGGTGCCTCACAGCCCTAACTCGGTGCCCAGCCCCCTGTCAATCCTTCCAGCCAGACTCAAAGTCAGTGGGGAAAGTGGATTTTCCCTTCTGCTAGAATCTCTTGTTCACACACATCACAAGACTCACTGGCCAGATGTTTCCTTCTCCCTGCCAGTTACACTGGAGCTGTTGCCACCAGTCCTGCTGAGAAGATGGCATCTTGTCTCAACCAGCTGCTGTGCACATCCATAAGGGTTTCCGCTGCAGCCACTTCTGTTCAAATTGGCTACTGCCCTCTCTCAGATGGCTCCTGTGTGCCATTGTGGGGAGGATGCAGTGAGAGAAATGTGTCCTTTTTTTTTTTAAACTGGTCAGTGGGTATTCTCTCCCCTCTTAGCACTCCAGGTCAGACTCATGCCACACTCTCCTTCTGGCTATATCACTAGTGGCACAGGTTGCTGCAGTTTGATCTCATCTCAGTATCCAAAGCTGGTGCTTTCTCAGGCCCTATGCTGCCAGAGTTGTGTGTTTTGTCTGTGTTCATGGTACATGCCTACACTTTCCACACAGGTCCATGCCTTCCTCCTTCTTCCACAGAATTTCAACTGTGGTTTTCCTCCTAATTCTCCCCTGAGAATGCACTTTGTACACTTTTTTTCCCTACTATTTATCCCTAGCCTAGAGCAATACATCATACCCTATTCTGCCACCTTTGAATCTCATTTGCATCAATTTTCTGCTAATATTGTCATAACGCAACAGATTATTTGATGTTATAATTACATGACTATAAGTAATTGTTTTAGTTACATATCATACAATTTCATTTCCCTGTTTTCCTTGTTTTTTTCATTAGGAACAATTAGCATACTCTAGTTTTTCCTTCAAGAAAAATAATTTCCAGGGATGGATATTTGACTCAGCTGTTAGGCCACTACTTGGGACACCTGTGTCCCATATCAAAGTGTCAGGCTTTTAATCTCAGCTCCACTACCAATTTCAACTTCCTATTAATGCACACTTGGGATGCAGCAAGTGATGGCTCAAATACTTGGGTGACTGTCACCCATGTAGGGGGCCCAAGTTTGAGTTCTGGGCTCCTTAATTCAGCCAGGCCCATCCCTGGCTATTTTGGATACTTGAGCAGTGAAACAGCAGATGGGAAATCTCTTTATGCTCTTTCTGCCTTTCAAACAAATAAAATGAATAAATATATAAGAATGAAAGGGTAATTTCCATACTTTTCAATTTGTGAAATGTCATTTTTCCCTTTGGTACACATACAATCAAAGAAAGTTAAATATATTAATAGCTTACGTTTATCTCAGAATTTCCTGGAAATTTACATTTATAAAGACAGGCATGAAATACAAACTAATGGTTTAGAGGCTAAATTTAAAGGATATAAGTGTTAGAAAAATATAATTCTAGATTTCTAATTTTCCTTGAGGATTATTTTTTTAATTCCATCAGTTTCAAATTAATAAGTTCTGGGGATTGCACTGTGGCACAGTGGGGAAAGCCACTGCCTACAATGACGGCATCCCATATGGGTACCAGTTCAGTCCCAGCTGTTCCACTCTCGATCCAGCTCCCTACTAATGGTCTGTGAAAAGCAGCGGAATATGGCCCAAGTGCTTGGCCCCTGCCACCCACATGGGAGACCTGAATGCAGCTCCAGGTTGCCTGGTTCAGCCTTGGCTATTGTAGCCATGTAGAGAGTGAAACAGCAGATGGAAGATTTTCTCTCTCTCTCTCTCTCTAACTCTGACCTTCAAATAAATAAATAAATAACCCTTAAAAATAAATAAATAGGGGCTGGCATAGTAGGCTGAGCATATAACACATGAGGTAGAATGGTCATAACTGCCTTGGAAGATGATAGAAGAACAGAGAAACAAAGATAAGAGATTGGACATAATGTGTAAGGCAGCATAAGCTAATGGCTGATTTTATTCTACAATACTGCCTATGTTCTAAGAGGATATTTTGATTACCAGTATCTTAAGAAATAGTCCCTTGCTCTTTCAAACCAATGCCTTGACTTTGGTATCAGTGAGAAACATCATGAGGAGGTTGTCCTCTGTGGTCTAGGCTAACAGTAGAGGATGCAAAGTCTAGGACTCACAATAGTAATGAATATGATAAAATCTCAAAATAAAAAAGGTCAGGTGACACTCATTGTTTGTAATCAGCAGTGAGTACAATGTAGTAAATTCCAAGTTTGAAATATAAGCTAGCTGTAGTCTGATTTTTAGAGAGCTTGAAGAGAATTAACAAATATACCTCTCTACCCAGGTTAAAGATGTATATAAAAAGATTACAAGAATACTTTTCAAGCTGTAAAATTAATCCAAAGACAGGTGAACAGGGTCTCAGAGCTCTAAAAAAGTATACTCATAATACCTATCACTTAGGATTGTGATGAAAATAGCATAAAAGTGGTTGCAAGAATGCTTGGTATAAAATAATTGCTTGATGTTACCTATTATTGAATTTATTTCAAAGTCCCTATTTTTCTATGGGCTATTATTTCATGATACTGTATTTTCTCACTTTTATATTAAAATAAGTAAGCAATGACTCAACTGTGGTTATGCAAATGTTAACAGTAAAGAATCTGGATGATGGTGAGCAGAAAATCTATAATATATATATATATATAAAACTATATATATATAACACATATATATATATTTATATATACTCTACATGTAATATACTCCAAACTTCCATACATCTAGCATTATTCCAAAATAAAAATTAAAAAGTAGGTAACCAGTACTGTTAATTTCATGTTGTGTAAAGCATATCTGCAAAAAAAGTTGAAATACGGGTCTCAGAAATATAAATGAAAACTAGCACACTTACAGGAGCACCCTGTGGCCCAAGCTTCTCTCTGTATCTTGGCATTCTCTTCAGACTCTGTAGAGGAGAAAGAAAATGCAATCATTTGGATCATTTAATTTGAAAAATCTAATTTAATATAGTTTGACTATATTAATCCAATTGAGACTGAATATAATAAATGAACAAACAGCAGTATTTATGGGAATGATTATAGGTTGGAAAAACTTTCCATCTGTGGAGATATTTACAATCTCTTATGTAAATATATTTCACTGAAGCTAGCACAAAAAGATTGAATGTGCAATAATACTGATATGCTCCTAGTTATACAAGAATAAGGGCTTTCAACAGTTCAGAAAAATGATGAAATACAGCAAGGGCCTCTTTCCATTCAGAGGGTCCAAATTTCTTGACATGGTTGTCTATCAGCCAGGTATCAAGATTATTTCACTAGTTAACATAGTTCCCCGTGGCTTTTAATTCTTTAATCTAAATATTCTGTTAACACAGTCTAAAAAAACAGAAATGAAAACAAATACATAACCAGTATGTACCAGAGGACCCATGGCATCTGGTAGGGCCAGTTCCCCCCAAGCAAAAATGATATTACATTACAGAGTAAGAAACCTACAATTCATGTTCATATTACTTTGTTCATGTGTGTAAAATTTTAAGGGCATATTTTCAAAGAGGACGATAGAAAGACATACTTTCTTTTAAAAAAGTATTTATTTATTTGAAAGACAGAGCCACAGAGAGACATAGGAATAGAGATCTTCCATCCGCTGATTCACTCCCCAGATGGCTGCAATGGCCAGAGCTGAACTGAACCTATCTGAAGCCAGGAGCCAGGAGCTTCCTCCTGGTCTCCCAAGTGGGTGCAGGCACCCAAGGACCCAGGTCATCCTCTGCTGCTTCTCCAGGCACATTAGCAGGGAGCTGGATCAGAAGTGGAGTAGCCAGGACTTGAACCAGTGCCCATATGGGATGTTGGTGCTGCAAGCCTTGGCTTTAACCTGCTGTGCCACAGAGCTGGCCAAGAAAGACATACTTTTAACGAAATTTTTCAGAAATTTTTATAATTTTTTCCTCAAAATGCAATGACAATTTAGTTTCTATAGAAATAAGTCTAAATAAAGGTAGGCACTTGGTGCAGTGGATGAAATGCCACTTTAGATGCTTGCATCCAATATCTTAGTGCCTGTGTATGAGTCCTAGTTCTACCTCAAATTCTACCTTCCTACTAATGTTGTTGTGCATTCTTGGAAGAAGCAGGTGATGACTCAAGCAATGAAATCCCTGCCACCCACAAATATATCAAGATTGAATTCAAGGCTTCTTGCTTCAGTCACACTCAGTCCTGGTTGTTGCAGGTATTTGGAAAAGTAAACCAGTAGATACAAGGTCTCTCTCTCTCTCTCTCTCTCTCTCTCTCTCTCTCTCTCTCTCTTTCAAATAAATGAAAATAATTAATTACAGGGGTCGGTGCTGTAGCGTAGAAGGTTAAGCCGTTGATTGCAGTGCCGGCATCCCATATGGGTGCCAGATCAAGACCTAGCTGCTCCATTTCCGATCCAGCTCTCTGCTATGGCCTGAAAAGCAGTAGAAGATGGCCAAAGTCTTTGGGCCCCTGCACTTGCGTGGGAGACCCAGAAGAGGCTCCTGGCTCCTGGCTTTGGATCGGTGCAGCTCTGGCTAATTAGGGAGTGAACCAGCGGATGGAAGACCTCCCCCCCCCCCAACTCCAATTTACAAATAAATAAAATTTTTAAAAAAGAAAATAAATCATTACAAAGAAATGAAAAGTATCTAAATAAAACTCAAGATATAAACAAGATGAAGAAATGGAACTATCATATCTAATTATAATAATTAGTTCCAAAAAAGTAATTCCATGTCTAAGTCTCAAGCAAGACTTTATAAAGCTACAATTTGCTGTAATTTCCCTTAAGATCTCTAATAAAAGACTTAGAAATAAGACTTTAAAACCAAATGTTTTTCCACATATTTGTGTCACGATGTTTCTCACCAAAAATTCCTCTACACAATATTAATGCTTTCTCTCTCTAAAAATAAATAAAATTGAGGGGAAAACAATGGCCAGACAGTCCTAGAATTAAGAGGCTGAACATAACAGAAGAAGTTCTATTTACTTAATCATTTATTTATACCCCTTTTTCCTACAGAATGATTTAAAGTGGAAATGAAAAATTTAGGGGGCACTTAAAGCAGAAGAAATGATATAGTGAGGTTACACTGAGGTATTATAACTTAGAACCAGTTGCTTCAACTTCAGATTGAAGGCCTCCAGTACATTTGTGTCTTGGAAAGAAAATTATGAGATGATATTTGTATCCCATTTTTTTAAAATTCTCCAAAACATGAAAAAGGAGTCAAAATAATCCGACAGTCCTTATGTAAACTACTCTCAAGTACAAAATTGTTGCTCAAAACATTACCAAATTCTGAACCTTATTCAAACTGTATGTAGGAGCTAGAACTGTAGCGTAGTCTATAAAGTTGCCACCTGCAGTGCTGACATTCCGCATATAAGCGCCGGTCAGAGCCCCAGCTGCTCCACTTCTGATCTAGCTCTTTGCTACGGCCTGGGAAAACAGTAAAAGATTGGGCCTCTGCACCAGCATGGAAGGCCCGGAAGAAGCTCTTGGCTTTGGATTGGCCATTGTGGCCATTTGAGAAGTGAACCAGCGGATGGAAGACCTCTCTCTCTCTCTGCCTCTCCTTCTCTCTCTGTGTAACTCTTTCAAATAAACAAATCTTTTAAAAAGGAAAAGAAAAAAAGTATATGCAAATGACATTAATGTTTTTACTTTTTTTTTTTTTTTTTTTGACAGGCAGAGTGGACAGTGAGAGAGAGAGACAGAGAGAAAGGTCTTCCTTTGCCGTTGGTTCACCCCCCAATGGCCACTGCGGCCGGCGCGCTGCGGCAGTTGCACCATGCTGATCCGAAGCCAGGAGCCAGGTGCTTCCTCCTGGTCTCCCATGTGGGTGCAGGGCCCAAGGACTTGGGCCATCCTCCACTGTACTCCCGGGCCACAGCAGAGAGCTGGACTGGAAGAGGTGCAACCGGGACAGAATCCAGCACCCCGACCAGGACTAGAACCCGGTGTGCCAGCGCCACAGGTGGAGGATTAGCCTATTAGCCTACTGAGCCGTGGCACCCGCCCTAATGTTTTTACTTTTAAATAACATTTTCAACTTAACAATATTATGACCTTTCTAACAATTGTGACTTCATACAAATTTAATCTGCAGCTGTAAATCAGAACTTATAAAGGAAACATGGAATTATAGAATTCATTTAGTTAGAAAGCATAAGTTATACACAGAGTTGATATATATGTATTTGAAAATATTGAAAATATTAATTCAAAATATAAAAATATTTTTAAAAATATTTAAAAAGATGCAGTTGCATTGCTACTGACAAAAATATGTAGTTAGGATTACAATGGTTGCATCTGCATTGAATATGTAGAGACATTTTGTCTTGTCATTATGCCACAAACAGTAAAATATTACAATAATTTAAATAGAATTTACATTGTATTAGGTATCATGAGTAATTTAGAGATAATTTAAAGTATGCAGGAGGATATACATATATTAAGTGCAAATTTTTTGTCACTTTATATTGGGCACTGAAGTATGTATGGATTTTAGTGACCCCCCCAGGTTCCTGGAACCACTCATCCATAAATATTAAGAGGAAATTTATTTAGTAACTATTATAGCAGCAAACATTATAACCAGAAATTAAACTACTCAAAGCAGAGGCCACTCCATGTGTACTGACTAAATATTTGCTTTGGTCTCAGATAGACAAACATACCACTAGGTAGACTGTATACATGTACACAGTATAAAATAGTTCCATGTTAATTGTCTTGAATTCTCTTTCTAAGATGTATTTTATTTATGTGAAAGGCAGAGTCACAAAGGATTATAGTAGATAGAACTTACTCAGTGACCACTCAGGCCCAGAAACCAGGAGCACCATGATAGCCTCCAGCTCACTGTAGACAGAGAAAAGACATCGTGGAGTCATAAATAAGAACAGAATTTGCTTAAAATACATTTTTCACAAAAACTTTTTGGCACATCATTTTTCACCAAAATATTCCAGAAAAAATTATCTTTCAATAAATCTTGAGTGATTAAAATTAGCAGAGATGGAAATTAGAAATGGAAACATAGTTAAAATATAGATCAATGTCAGTTATTGATTTGATGACATTTTCAAAAGTTTAAGTAATACCACTGTGCTTAAATTAGTAACCAAGGGACAAAAAGCAAGAACATAAGCATAAATCAACTTGTTCAGGCTGGTGCCGTGGCTCACTTGGCTAATCCTCCACCTCTGGCGCCAGCACCCCGGGTTCTAGTCCTGGTTGGGTCGCCAGATTCTGTCTCAGTTGCTTCTCTTCCAGTCCAGATCTCTGCTGTGGCCTGGGAAGGCAGTAGAAGATGGCCCAAGTTTTTCAGCCCCTGTACCCACATGGGAAACCAGGAAGAAGCTCCTGGCTCCTGGTTTCAGATTGCCATTGCGGCTACCTGGGGAGTGAGCCAGCAGATGGAAGACCTCTCTCTCTGTTGCTACCTCTCTCTGACTGTAACTCTGCCTCTCAAATAAATAAATAAAATCTTTAAAAAATTCTATCAAGGCCTAAGAAGGAAATTCAGGAGAGGAATTTAAAGAAAACATGGTTTATCTCCCTTATTTTGTGATTCAATTGTGGTAGAAGAGTAAATGTATTTGTAGCAAGCCAATGTATTTTATGTTTCTTTAATTTTTGAATAGTGGTATCAATATAAATGGGAAGGATGATATTATCATGAAATTTTTTAAATGATACATTATGGAGAAGTTTTATAGATTTACAATTGTTTACAAAACAAAATTGAGAGATAAAATATCCACCAGAATAAAGAGGTCAGGAAATATAAGAATGGGATGGTCTCCTGACTCAGAATTCTGCTCAATTCTAAGTTGGTATTGTGGCATAGCCTGTAAAGCCGCCATGTGCAGCACTGGCATCCCAAATGGGTGCTGGTTCAAGTCCTGGCTACTCCACTTCCAATCCATCTCCCGGATATTGCACCTGGGAAAGCAGCAGATGGCTCAGGCTCTTGGGCCCCTGCACCCATGTGGGAGACCTGAAAGAAGCTCCTGGCTCCTGGTTTCAGACTTGAAAGAAGCTCCTGGCTCCTGGCCCCAGCTCCAGCCATTGTGGCCCTCTGTGGAGTGAACCAGGGGATAGAAGACCTCTGCCTCCCTCTCTCTCTTTCAAATAAATAAATCCTTTCAAAAAAGAATTCTAATTCTATGTATCTTTCACCTAAGCACAATAAAGAAAAAGCAGTAGAAATACAATAAGAATCTAATTCAATATTTCGATTTTGAAATGATCTTTGAAGCACTTTCCATATACTGTCTTAAAATATGCAAAAACTCAGTAACAATTATTTTATTATTCTTATTGCCTTTATTATTTGGGTTTGCATTCAATTGTCATTATGACTGCCATCAGATTTAGTGTAGGTTGATTCTATTAATGATTATCAATTACTCATCATTATTATTAATCACCACATACTCAGCCTTATCCTAGGTAGTGAGGATTCCATGAATAACCAATTAGGTAGGAAAACGGTTTAGTGTTTCTAACTCTCTCAGAAGCTCACTCGAACTTTTGTTACCTCTCTTGTCCTAGCACAATCACATCAAAGATGCCAAAACACTGCTTTGCACATCATAGACTTTATTCACTGTTTTAGTAAAACAATGAATAGGAAGCTCAACAAATGAAAATCATATAATAAATCCAAAGAAATAATTCCTTTGCAAATCATTGCAGATAAATCACTTCTTCTTTATATTGGAGGTGGGTAATGTATAGGGGAATCACTGAGCTATGTTATTTCAAATAATTCACTAACATCACAGTTTTATGGTATGTAATATAAATTTCCATGTCATTACATAACTAACATAAAGATAAAATGAACCAAAAGTGCCCTTCAACAAATTCTGATTGTGCTGACCAAGAAATATATGCTGTTGCTCTGAGCTTGCACAGTGCATCTGTGAGGGGCTGGTAGGGTGTCTTTCCTCCCCTTATGCTGTGAGTATGTGAGTGTCCAGCTGGACACTGGAGGTTCAAGCGTGGATTGGTTAAAAGGACATCAGTGCTAATGACTAAAGATCAAACCTTTGTCTACGTTTACTTCCCTGGCTGATGGAGGAGGAAAGAAGACAGCAGGGAGATAGCAAGACTCAAACTATATTTGAAACTAATCTTTTGGCCCAATAAATTATTTTATAGTATCAGCATTCATTTGTTTAAAAAATCCTGGCAGTGAACTTCATCAATTGTCAGAATGTAAAGAGAATAACACAGTATGGCTGGTTGTATTTTATAGTAGAAACATTAGGAAACACAGTAAGGAGGAGGCGAGATCAGTTACAGGCCACCTGTAGGGCAGGAGTATCCATCCGGGTAGGAATGGTAAAAGAGAAATTTTGCTTATAATTTTCTAATTTTCCCCATTGCCTGTGTATTATACCATAGAGAAAGGTCTAGCAAAGCAATGTAAGTGATAACAGATGGTGAGCGCAGAGAATGTTCAAGTAACCCAAATCCTGAATTCTGGTGGAGTCAGCTGCCAGGGATCTGTTCCTTTGTCAGGCAAGGGCTGAAGAAAGCTGTGTTAGGAAGCCTGGCAATTAGTGTACCACGTCAACAGATTTTAGGGCCTGGAACATTAATCTGGAATTTCAGTTGGTGTTAGGATTCTGGGAGCAGTCAATTAGAAACCCTATCCGCACGTTATTGTCACAGCTGCTAAAAAAAAAAAAAATCAATAAAATCTCTTCCAAGCTATTGTTTCAAACATAAAACACAATGTACAATAAATGTACAATAAAAGTATTAAAAAAGATTTAAAACAGAATGGCAGATGTCCTAAACAGCACTCTGGCCTCAGAATTAGCCCTTAAGGCATTTGGATATGGCTGAAGAGCCCATGACAGTATTTTAGGCATGGAAAGCCAAGACACTCTGGAAAAAAAAAAAAAGAAGAAGAAGACCTAAATGAAAGATCTCTGTGAGTGAGATCCCAGTAGAAAGAAAGAACGGGGCCATCAAAGGAGGTACCTTTCTCTGAAGGGAGGAGAGAACTTCCACTTTGACTATGACCCTGTCAGAATAAGATCGAAGTCGGCGAACCTTAAAGGCTTCCAGAGCCTCGGCAACTCATGACTAGAGCCTAGGGAGATTACTGATGCCATAAACAAGAGTGTCAAATTGTTAAATCAACAACAGGAGTCACTGTGTACTTACTCCTCATGTGGGATCTCTGTCCTTAATGTGTTGTCCAATGTGAATTAATGCTATAACTAGTACTGAAACAGTATTTTACACTTTATGTTCTGATGAAATCTTTACTTAATATATGCTAAACTGATCTTCTGTATATAAAGAGAATTGAAAATGAATCTTGATGTGAATGGAATGGGAGAGGGAGCAGGAGATGGGAGGGCTGTGAGTGGGAGGGAAGTTATTGTGGGGGGAAAGCCATTGTAATCCATAAGCTGTACTTTGGAAATTTATATTTACTAAATAAAAGTAAGAAAAAGATTTAAAATAAACAGGATTGAAAAGTGAATTATAAACAGTCAGGCTGGTGACTTATTTTCTAAAATTTTTTTCTGTTTTTGAAAATTTGATACTCAGGTTGGAGAGCATCAAACTGTTAGGTTATATTAAAATTCTCTGGTGGTACAAGGTTACTCATGAGGTGTCACTGCAAAGCATGAAATAAGATGAAGTAAAAAAAAAACACTGTTCCTTAACAGTTGAGAAAAGGGCTTTTTTTTCCTCTTCATATTATTTCTTGAACTCTTTACTTAGTGTAGGATTAATCTTATGAGTACAAAGTTAACTGATAGGCCGGCGCCGTGGCTCAATAGGCTAATCCTCCGCCTTGCGGCGCCGGCACACCGGGTTCTAGTCCCGGTCGGGGCACCGGATTCTGTCCCGGTTGCCCCTCTTCCAGGCCAGCCCTCTGCTGTGGCCCAGGAGTGCAGTGGAGGATGGCCCAGGTGCTTGGGCCCTGCACCCCATGGGGAGACCAGGAAAAGCACCTGGCTCCTGGCTCCCGCCATCGGATGAGCGCGGTGCGCTGGCCGCAGCACGCCGACCGCGGCGGCCATTGGAGGGTGAACCAACGGCAAAGGAAGACCTTTCTCTCTGTCTCTCTCTCTCACTGTCCACTCTGCCTGTAAAAAAAAAAAAAAAAAAAAAAAACAAAGTTAACTGATAATAGATCTTTGTAAAAAATAATGAAGAATGGGAATAGAAAGAGAAGGAAGAAGGGTGGGAGTGTGGTTGGGAGAGAGGGTAGGGTGGAAAGTATCACTATATTCCTGAACCTGTATATATGAAATTCATGAAATTTGTATACCTTAAACAAAATTTTTTTTTTTTTATTTTTTATTTTTTACAGGCAGAGTGGACAGTGAGAGAGAGACAGAGAGAAAGGTCTTCCTTTTGCCGTTGGTTCACCCTCCAATGGCCGCCGCGGTTGGCGCGCTGCGGCCGGCGCACCGCGCTCGTCCGATGGCAGGAGCCAGGAGCCAGGTGCTTTTCCTGGTCTCCCCATGGGGTGCAGGGCCCAAGCACCTGGGCCATCCTCCACTGCACTCCTGGGCCACAGCAGAGAGCTGGCCTGGAAGAGGGGCAACCGGGACAGAATCCGGTGCCCCGACCGGGACTAGAACCCGGTGTGCCGGCGCCGCAAGGCGGAGGATTAGCCTGTTGAGCCACGGCGCCGGCAAACAAAATTTTTTTAAAAATTTAAAAATCATGAAATAGGAATTAGCTTTCACTCTGGCAAAATGTCCTTTGACATTTTACATTTTGACAGCTGGGACCACTGGTTGGTTGCCTGCAATTAGTGTCTATACACATGCAGAATGAGACGCATGTTCTTTATTTCTGGTAGTTTGTCTGTAAGTCTTATATAGATAAGATCCTGCAAATCCCACTGCATGAGTATTTCTATGAAAAGGGGTAGGGAAGAGAAGAGAGATGAAAATTTTATTTTCTGATATTTGATAAATAAATTGCAAATAAACATCTTCTTTAGAAAGTTCACATGTAACACTCCAAATGGTATTTTAAATATTAGGTTCTGTTCCTGATAGCAATTCATTGTACAAGTCAGTTTGCAGACCTTCCATTAATTTATTCAGAAGAAAAAATATATATATTATTCTAGTCATATTTAGTGTACTTTATGAACATCAGAATTTATACAAACACAAAAACATTTACACATAGAATTTACACACAGAAATGCATAAACATGTGCATATAAATAAACACATATGCTATGAAATCATTTATGACTAAGCACTGACCTAAGAAACTAGTTTTTAAAATGTTATGTCATTGTTTTCTTGTGATTTTTAAAAAGAACTTTGAGACATTTTTCAAACATAGTTCAAAGTGATCTGTCTAAATAGCATGACTCACGTGGAAAAAATACTGTATTTACATGGTTTAGAATTACATAACTTTAATGGCCTGCTCATAATTTTATCATAAACTTTGGAACAGCTATACAAAGAATCTAGAAAAGCAAATCTGTTGTTATACACTACTCTATGAAACCATATTCTTAGTAAAATCTGCAGTTGAGTCTTTAATTAAAAAGACAATTGATAAAATTACTTTTTCAATATAGCAGAGCCGTATTAAACATATTGGCACTACAATTTCAACACATTTTCAAAATTCCATTTAATTATGACCTCAGAATGATGTATTGCCAATAGAACAATGTATTTTTTTCTTTCAGATCATTTCAGTGGTTCTTATCAGCAAAGGTTGTAACCTATTGTGATGATTCTAGAATCTGAAGGAGAAATATTTTTTGAATAAATTTTATTACATGAGCATGTTTAATTATTTTATTTTCTTTTATTTATTTATTTGGAAGGCAGAGTTACAGAGCGGCAGAGGCAGAGAGAGAGATCTTCCATCCACTGGTTCACTCTCTAAATGGTCGCAACAGCAAGAGCTGGGCTGATCAGAAGCCAGGAGCCAGAAGCCTCCTCCAGGTCTCCCACATGGATTGGAAGTGAAGCAGCCAGGACTTGAACCGGCATCCACATGGGATGCTGGCACAACAGGCGATGGCCTTACCTGCTCTGCTGCAGGTGATAGCCTTACCTGCTCTGCAACAACGCTGGCTCCTGAAGGAGAAATCTAAATGAGACTACAGAGGAGGCATTAATATAATATTATCAAAACAAAGAGACTCTGTAAATTAAAAAAAGAAAAATTTCCTCTGGAGGCCCACATTGTGGCCCAGTGGGCTAAGTCCTGTGACACTTATTTGGGAAAGAGATGTCAGTAGTGTAACTGGGGAGAACTGAGTTCCCACTGTGGCTGAAGTCTGCCTAGCAGAGCCACAGTAACTGTACCTCAGCAGAAGGCAGGAGCCAGGGTTGGCATCATGGTACAGCAGGCTCGGCTGCCACCGGTGACGCTGGCATCCTGTATTGAGTACTGTTTCAAATACCAGCTGCCTCACCTCAGATCCCACAACCTGCTAATGTGCTTCTGAAAGCAGCAGAAGATGGCCCAAGTGCTTGGGCACTTGTCATCCACATTGGCGACCTGGGTAGAGTGCCATGCATTTGGCTTCAGCTTCACACAGCCCAGAACATTGCAGCCATTTGGCGAGTGAACAAGTAGATGGGCGATCTCTTTCTCTCTGTGTTCTTCCTCTCTCTTTTTAACTCTGCCTTTCAAATAAATAAGTAAATCTTTTTAAAAGAAAAAGAAAAGAAAATTTCCCCTCAGTTCTCCAGTTTTGATTGAATTTAGTGGAAGCTATAATGATGGAGAAAATGAAGTGGAATTAATGCATAAAGTTTTTTTTCTTAAGACTGTGATTCTTCTTAAGCTTCAAAACTTCAAAGCAAAATGAAGAAAGGCAGCTTACATCTTCACTAGGGTTTCCAGAAGTGGCTCTAATCCACATATGTTAACACACCTCTAATAACAAAACAAAGAAAAAGGAATTCTATTTTTACCTGCCAATGCTATGATGCAAAATTATTGAGACTAATGAAAAATATCAGAGAAAATTGTGTATTAATGTTTGGAATATTGAATTCTAATCCTCAGATCATGTGCTCAGCAGGAAAGTGTTTACTCCACAAATTCCACAGACATAATGACAATGTGGTAACCTTCCTTTAGCTAAAGATTCTTCTCGTTCTTTTGAAAACATATTTTCTAAAGCTAATTAAATGACTACAAAAAATTAAACTGTCCTATATCACAATTTTTTTGGTATTCAATAGGCATAGAAAATGTATTCTAATGTGTTCTTTCAAAATATTTCGGAGACTTATCACCTTGACTGTTATTTCTGATAATAACACAAGGTGATGGCCTTTTATGAGGCAATTTTACAGCCTCAAAGTTATCACATAATCAATTAAGAGAGTTTTCATCATGACATGAGATAATAATCTGTTTTTCAGAAGCAAAATTCACCACAGTGGAAAGCAGCCACATGAAAAAAATCAAAATGATAAAAATTTAGGCACTGAAGAAACTGAAATCTATTGCAAGAATTTCTCTTGAGTAGAAGTTATTTAATGCAGCTTACTCACAGGAGGCATTACAATAAGCAGTTTAAAGGACAGTCAAATGTAGTTGTATCACACAGACCTTGTTTGTATTCTTTCTGCTACAGTATGCAATTTGTAAAAAAGTTTTATTTATTTATTTATTTAAAACTCAAGAGTTACAGAGAGAAAAGAGACAGATAAGGAGAAATCGTCCATCCGCTGGTTCACTCCACAAATGGACACTACAGTCAGGGCTGGGCCAGGTCAAAGCTGGAAGCCAAGAGCTTCTTCCCAGTCTCCCACTTGGGTGCAGGAGCCCAAGTCCCTCCACTGCTTTCCCAGGTGCATTAGCAGGGAGCTGGATCAGAAGTGGAGCACCTGGGACTCAAACCAGCCCCCATATGGGATGTCGGCTTAATCTGCTGTGCCACAGCACCAGCCCCTACAGTATGCAATTTAATTATAAAACCTTATGTGCTACCTGTATTAACCTTGAGATCTCCTTGCACCTACCAGGAACCTTTAAAACAAATGAGAACAGAAGTTACATAGCATTCATGACACTTATATTTCAAAAAGCTGATGTAGCTATAAGATCTGGAAAGTGAAGCTTTGACAGTCTCCTTTCTGCATTCACAAGAGGGCAATTAACCTTAAAGCCAGGAACAATTAGACAACACTTGAGATTTGCTAATGCCACCTGTGTCATAAAGGGAAATGAACAATATGCCTAGGATTTATCCTATAGATGAGGGGTGGTTCAAGATTTACAAATCAAAAAACATTGTGAATCATACCAACAGAATAAATAATGAAAACAATATAAGTACCTCAAAATATATGTAGAAAACATTAGGCAAGATTCAACAACTCTTCATGCCAAAAACCCTGCACAGTGGCATAGCAGGTTAAGTTGCTGCCTGTGACACCAGCATCCCACGTAAGTGTCAGATTTGAGAACCAGCTGCTCCACTTCAGATCTAGCTCGCTGCCAACATGCCTGAGAAAGCAGAGAAAGATAGACCAAGTTCTTGGGCCCCTGCATCCATGTGGACAACCTAGAAGAAGCCCCAGACTTCTGGCTTCAGCCATTGTGGCCATTTGGGGAGTCAATCAATGGATGGAAGATTCTCTCTCTCTCTCTCACTCTCTCTCTCTCTCTCTCTCTCTCTCTCTCTCCCTCTCTCTCTGCATGTCCCTCTCTGTATCGCTGCCTTTCAAATAAATAAATAAGTAAATCTTTAAATAAAACAAAAGCCCTCTACAAATTTGTTATACAAGCATACCTTAAGATTATAAAGGCTTTCTATGACAAACTAATAGCCAACATCATACTGAATGGTGAAAAGCTGAAAGAATTTAACCTCAGATCTGGAACAAGACAATGATACTCACTCTCAACACTCTTATTCAATGCATTATAAGTTATAAGTTAATAAGTTATAAGTTATGCAGGAGCAAATAGAGAGGGGAAAGAAATAAAGGGCAGTAAAATTGGAAGGGGTAAGTCGAATAACCATGTTTGCTGAGACATGATGCTCTATATGGAAATATCTACACTCCTGAAAACAATTGTTACAACTGACAAATCAATTCAGTAAAACTGGAGATTACAAAATCAACATGCAAAAAATTGCCCTTTTTATAAACCAGTAATGAACTCAGCAAAGAGAAATCAAGAGAGAATTAACAATCACAAAAGCCACAAAAAAATCAACTATTTAGGAATAATTTTTAACATAAGAAGTGAAAGAACTCTACAATAAAAAATTATAAAACACTAATGAAAGAAATCAAGGGCATAAAAAAATGGAAAGATTTTCCTTATAAAGCTCTATTACATGAACAAATATCTAGAGTAGTGGTTGGAACATAAAAGGAACAAATAATATGATGAAGAATAAAGCATAAGGATTGAAATCTTTAACTTTTTTGCAATGACAAATGATCTCTGGGTTTTTTAATTTTATCTTTTATTTACTTGAAAGGCAAAGTGACAGAGGAATGGAGAAACAAAGAAAGAAATAGTATTCCATCTGCATGTTCACTCCTTAAATGGCTTCCAATGGTTAGGACTGGGCAAGGCCAAAGTCAGGAGCCTGAAATACACCTGAGTGTTCACATGGGTGGCAGGGGCCCAAGTACTTGAGCCATCATCCATTGCCTTCTCAGGTGCATTAGCACAGCACTGAGTTGAAAGCAGAGCAACTAGGACTTGAACTGGCACTCTGACATGAAATACCAGCATCACAAGGTGTTGGCTTAATCCACTGTACCACAATATTAGCCCCCAAAATTGGGTTTAAGGCAAAGGAAATTAAAAGAAAATTAGATTGGCAAACAAAAAAGCTGTCTGCACATTAATGTTTATTGCAGCTCAATTCACAATAGCTAAGACCTGGAACCAACCCAAATGCCCATCAACAGTAGACTGGATAAAGAAATTATGGGACATGTACTCTATAGAATACTACACAGCAGTCAAAAACAATGAAACCAGGTCATTTGCAACAAGATGGAGGAATCTGGAAAACATCATGCTGAGTGAAATAAGCCAGTCCCAAAGGGACAAATATCATATGTTCTCCCTGATCAGTGACAACTAACTAAGCACCAAAGGGGAAATCTTTTGAAGTGAAATGGACACTATGAGAAACAGTGACTTGATCAGCTCTTGTGCTGACTGTTGATGTACAATGTAATACTTTATCCATTTTAGTATTTTTTTTTGTTCTAGTACTATTAGTTGAACTTTGTAATTAACACACAATTATTCTTAGGTGTTTAAATTTTAACTGAAAAGTGATCCCTGTTAGGAATTTGGAAAACATTATGCTGAGTGAAATAAGCCAGTCCCAAAGGGACAAATATCATATGTTCTCCCTGATTGGTGACAACTAACTGAGCACCAAAAAGGAAACCTGTTAAAGTGAAATGAACACTATGAGAAACGATGACTTGATCAGCCCTTGCCCTGACTATTGATGAACAACTTAATACGTTATCCCTCTTAGTATTTTTTTTTGTTCTACTTAATACTTTTGGTTGAATACTGTAATCAATACACAGTTATTCTTAAGTGTTGAAATTTAACTGAAAAGTGATCACTGTTAAATATATGAGTGGCAAAAGGAGAGGGAGGAGATGTACAATTTGGGACATGCTCAAGCTGACTTGCCCCAAACGGTAGAGTTAGAAACATACCAGGGGATTCCAATTCAATCCCATCAGGGTGGCATGTACCAATGCCATCTCACTAGTCCAAGTGATCAATTTATGTTCAAAATTGATCATAATGATAGCACTAAGAGCCAAAGGGGTCACATAAACAAGACTAGTGTCTGCAAATACTGATAGAAGAAAAATGGGAGAGAACGATCCATCAGGGGAAGCGAGATACACAGCAGGCTCATGAATGGCAGATGTCCTAAATAGCACTCTGACCTCAGAAACAGCCCTTAAGGCATGCAGATCAGGCTGAAAAGCCCATGAGAGTATTTTAGGCATGGAAAGCCAAGACACTCTAGAAAAAAAAAGTGACCTATGAAAGATCTTTGTGAGATCCCAGTGGAAAGAACAGGTTATCAAAGAAGGAGGTACCTTTCTCTGAAGGGAGGAAAGAACTTCCACTTTGACTATGACCCTGTCAGAATAAGATCGAAGTCGGTGAACTCAAAAGGCTTCCATAGCCTTGGCAACTCATGACTAGAGCCTAGGGAGATTACTGATGCCATAAACAAGAGTGTCAATTTGTTAAGTCAACAACAGGAGTCACTGTGCACTTACTCCTCATGTAGGATCTCTGTCTTTAATGTGCTGTACATTGTGATTTAATGCTATACCTAGTACTCCAACAGTATTTTTCACTTTGTGTTTCTATGTGGGTGCAAACTGTTGAAATCTTTACTTAATATATGCTAAACTGATCTTCTGTATATAAAGAGAATTGAAAATGAATCTTGATGTGAATGGAAGGGGAGAGGGAGCGGAAAAGGTGAGGGTTGCGGGTGGGAGGGAAGTTATGGGGGGGAATCCATTGTAATCCATAAGCTGTACTTTGGAAATTTATATTTACTAAATAAAAGTTTAAAAAAACCCTAAAAGAATAAACATTTACTATACTTGATTGCACACTTCCAAATTATAGTATTCTACAAGTTGATATTCAAATTTTTGTAACATTTTAGGTTTAATATTCATTAAATAAATTTTCAACATCTAAAAAAAAAGCAAAGGGGTAAAAGATAACATCATCAGATCTAACTTTATGAAAATATTTAACAGCTACAGACCTGACCAAGGATTTCAGAGGCAGGCTAGCAGGGAACATGATTCAAACGTTACTACATTATTCTTGTGCTACATGGTAAGTAACCTGGGTAAAGACACAGGAGAAGCAGAATCAGCGACAACAAAAACACTGGAAATGCCATTCACACTGAGAAAATTACACTGGAAATTATCTTAACTCCTTAGCTGGGAGTGTACAATATACAGCAATTCTCATTCAAATTTAATATAAGGCATATTTTTTAGATTGACAGCACTATAATATATAAGGACTTTATATGTAATGCTAAGCAATGTACATAGCTATTACTATAACTATAGCACATATAAAAAGGCCTTAAGGTGGCATGTACCAAGGCCATCTCACTAGTCCAAGTGATCAATTTCAGTTCACAATTGATCACACTGATAGGTCTAAGAGTCAAAGGGATCACACAAACAAGACTAGTGTCTGCTAATACTAACTGATAGAATCAAAAAGGGAGAGAATGATCCAACATGGGAAGCGAGATACACAGCAGACTCATAGAATGGCAGATGTCCTAAATAGCACTCTGGCCTCAGAAACAGCCCTTAAGGCGTTCAGATCTGGCTCAAGAGCCCATGAGAATATTCTAGGCATGGAAAGCCAAGACACTCTGGAAAAAAAAGAAGACCTAAATGAAAGATCTCTGTGAGTGAGATCCCAGTGGAACGAATGGGGCCATCAAAGAAGGAGGTACCTTTCTCTGAAGGGAGGAGAGAACCTCCACTTTGACTATGACCCTGTTGGAATAAGATTGAAGTCAGCGAACCCTAAAGGCTTCCATAGCCTTGGCAACTCATGACTAGAGCCTAGGGAGATTACTGATGCCATAAACAAGAGTGTCAAATTGTTAAATCAACTTCAGGAGTCACTGTGTACTTACGTCTCATGTGGGATCTGTCCTTAATGTGTTGTCCAATGTGAATTAATGCTATAACTAGCACTGAAACAGTATTTTACACTTTGTGTTTCTGTGTGGGTGCAAACTGATGAAATCTTTACTTAGTATATACTGAATCTATCTTCTGTATATAGATAATTAAAAATGAAAAAAAATCTTGGTGTTAAATTGGAAATTGCCTAGAAAATTAATCAATTTTTTAAAAAAATATATCATGTAGGATCTCTGTCCTTAATGTGCTATACATTGTGAATTAATACTATAACTAGTACTCCAACAGTATTTTTCACTTTGTGTTGCTATGTGAGGGCAAACTGTTGAAATCTTTACTTAATATATAGTAAACTGATCTTCTGTATATAAAGAGAATTGAAAATGAATCTTGATTGAAGCAAGGGGAGAGGGAGTGGGAAAGGGGAGGGTTGCGGGTGGGGGGGAAGTTATGGGGGGGGAAGCCATTGTAATCTATAAGCTGTATTTTGGAAATTTATATTCTTTAAATAAAAGCGTTATAAAAAAAAAGGCCTTACATTCATGCAATGCTCTTAACTTTACAATGAACTTCTTTTTTGAAAGATTTATTTTATTTATTAGAAAGGCAAAGTTTGGGGCCAGTACTGTGGTGCAATGGTTTAATGCCCTGGCCTGAGGCGCCAGCATCCCGTATGGGCGCCAGTTTGAGACTTTGCTGCTCTACTTCCAATCCAGCTCTCTGCTATGGCTTGGGAAAGCAGAAGATGGCCTAAGTCCTTGGGCCCCTGCACTCACTTGGGAGACCCGGAAGAGGCTCCTGGCTCCTGGCTTTGGATTGGTGCAGCTCCGGCCATTGCAGTCAATTGGGGAGTGAACCAGTGGATGGAAGACTCTCTCTCTGCCTCTCCCCTCTCTGTGTAACTCTGAATTTCAAATAAATAAAGAAATCTTTTTTTAAAAAAAGGCAAAGTTAGAGAGAGAAACAGAGGGAGAGAGAGAGAGAGAGAGGCAGAGACAGAGAGATCTTTCATCCACTGATTCAGTCTCCAAATGGCCAAAATGGCCAGGACTGGGTTGGGCTAAAGCCAGGAGCCAGGAGTTTCTTCTAGGTCTTTCATGTGGGTGCAGGGACCCAAGCACTTTGGCCATCTTCCACTGCTTTCCCAGGTGCATTAGAAGGGAGCTGGATCAGAAATGGAGCAACCAGGACTCAAACCTGTACCCATATGGGATCCCAGCATCACAGGCGGTGGCTTAGCCTGTTATGCCATAAGGCTGGCCCCCTACAATGCATTTCAAGCAACACAGATGTTATAGAGTAAGGCCACACATAATCCTTTGATGTGTTTCAGACGACTGATGTCATCATGGTCATTTATAAAAATTATTTTGTTGTTGACCTTTAAACATATTATACCATGAGGCAGGCACTGTGGCATAGTGGGTAAAGCCACTACCTGCAGCACCAGCACCCCATACAAGTGCTGGTTCAAGTCTCAGCTGCTCCACTTCTGATCCAACTCTCTGCTATGGCCTGGGAATGTAGTGGAAGATGGCCTAAGTCTTAGGGACCCTAAACCCATGTGGGAGATCCAGAAGAAGCTTCTGGCTTCTGGCTTCAGATTAGCCCAGCTCTGGCCATTGGGCCATTTGGGGAGTGAAGCAGAGGATGGAAGACCTCTCTCTCTCTCTGCCTCTGCCTCTCTGTAACTTTGTCTTTCAAATAAATAAATACATCTTTTTTAAAAAAAAGTTCAAGGAAATGAAATTAAAAGATTTTTTAAAAATAAAAAAAATTATATCACACTTAAATGTACAGAAGTGCTAATTATTTTTCTGTGAGCAAAACCATAAGTACTTATTAAAAGAACTGATTTATTGTCAAATGATTCTTTCTTAACCACTCTGACAAGATTCATTTTTCACTTTATCTTGTATAATTTATTTAAATTTGCATTTTTGTTTTTTAAAAAAACAGTTGTTTGATTATTTTCATCTACCTGAAGGGCATGGCAGATCAGAATGGTTCACTCCCCAAATCACCACAAGTACCAACCAGGGTTGGACAAAGCCACCTCCAGGAACAGTCAAGAGCAAAGAACTCCATCTGTGTCTCAAATATGTGCGGCAGAAGTCAAGTTGAGCCATCATCTGCTGCTTCTCAGGATGCATTAGCAGGAAGGTGGATTGAAAATGGAGGTGCTAGGATTCAAACTAGCACTCCAATATCAGTGTGGGCGTCGGTATCAGTGGCTTAATCTACTGTGCCACATTTGCCCAACGTATATTCTTACAATATATCACTTTGCCTTTATAATGTATTGGTTTAGGCAAGCCAATTAGCTTTCCTTTATAAGATACCAAATACTTTACCTAAGTCACAGAAGTTTGTTGTGAGGATTAAAATGAATTTACTACATTCATAGTGCTTAGAATCAAATTTAGTAATTGCATAGTGAGTCCTGAAAAAATATCAAAAATCACAACTTTTCAGGATTTTTTTTTGCAAATAAGGACTCAATCAGTATTTTCAAAAAAATTTTAATACTGATTAAAAAACTCGTTTTATTATTTAAAATAATAAAAAATATCTTCAAGATGGACATTTGGTGTAGAGGCTAAGACACCATTTGGGATCTTTGCATCCCATATCAGACTGCCTGGGTCCAAATCCTGGGTCTGCTTCCAATTTCAGCTTCCTACTAATGTGTACCATGAATGACAGATTGTGGTTCAAGTTCTTGAATGTCTGCCAGTCATGTGTGGTACCTGGATTGAGTTCCTGGCTCATCGCTGGCTGTTTTGGGTATCTGGAAACTGAACCAGTGGGTGGAAGATGTATCTCCGTCTCTCTGTTTCTCTGCTTTCAAATAAAAATAAATTTAAAAAATTTTAAACTGTTTATTTTTTTCTATCAAACACTACAAGTAACTTTATGCTTTTCTTTTTGCTTCGACTATCAGAAAGCTTGATCTAAATTTGATTATGTATTAATTTATTATTAGTGGTACAATTTTATTTGTCCCTTAATGTTACTCTGTTTATAATTTAATACCCATTGTATATGATTATTATACTTTAAATTATCTGTAAGTTCTATCATAGGAGGAAAATTATAATATTTGAGGTTCTATATAAAGAAATACTATTTTTATTTTTTATGGTGAATTCTTTCTAATTTTTATTTTTGTTCTGCCCTGAAATTTCATCCAGAAACTTAAGCACTGGACCATAAATTGTGCCCTAAATTAGAACTTTAATTTCTCCACCAGATCCTTAGACTCTTGATTTTGATGTTGTAGTCATATCAACTAAAATGCTTAAGGATGAAGCACAAATTCACTCATAAACGGTGTTTTACAAAATTGTTAAATAAAATAAGAAATCCAAGGTAGGAGATTCTAAAGTTCAAAAATTCAATGTTTTTCATCTTCCCACTTCGCCATTTGTGTGGGTGATAGCTCTCTCCATTTTCACAGATGGCAACAGTAACAGCAATACAAGAAAGAAAAATGCTCCCTTGTTTCTTCACAAAACTTTATACCACAAGCTCCCAATACATTTTTCCCTGCTTAGAACCGGAGGTTGGCCGGAGCCAACGGTATAACAGGTTAAGCTGCTGCCTGGCAGAGGTGTGTGTGGGGGGAGGGGCTTCCATAAGCTGGTTCACTCTCCAAAAGACCGCAATGGCCAGAGCTGAGGCAATCAGGGGCTAGGAACCAGGACCTATGAGCTTCTTCTTGGTCTCCCAAGTGAGTTCAGGGGCCTGAGGAATTGGGCCTTCTTCTACTGCTTTCCCAGGTCATGGCAGAGAGCTGGATTGGAAGAGGAGCAGCTGGTACTTGAACCAGCACCAGTATGGGATACCAGCACTGCAGGCACTGGCTTTATCTGCTATGCCGCATCAGCCCCGTGATTTTTTTTAAAGATTTTATTTTATTTATTTTAAAGACAGAGTTACAGAGAGAGGTAGAAACAGAGAGAGAGGTCTTCCATCTGCTGGTTCACTCCCCAAATGGCTGCAACGACTGGAGCTGCGCTGACCCAAAGCCAGGAACCAGGAGCTTCTTCTGTTTCTCCCACACGGGTGCAGGGGCCCAAGGCCTTGGGCAGTCTTTTACTGCTTTCCCAGGCCAAAGTAGAGAGCTAGATAGGAGGAGGAGCAGCCGGGACTAGAATCGTTGCCCATATGGGATGCCGATGCTCAAGGCCAGGGCTTTAGCCCGCTGCACCACAGCGCCGCCACCTCCCCCATGATTAATTTTAATGGAGTAGACACATGCATAAAAATATCGCTGTCATGTATTATAATTTCCTGCTAAATGCACAATCTCCTACTGAAGGGTTAAGTGTTGAGCCTGAGTCCCTAAAAGTACTGAGAATGCAAACAAAATTTATTACTTAAAAGAAAAGGTTATATAAATAACTTTTAGTTAAGACCAAGAATCAAAAAAAAAAAAAACCACAAAAAAACAAAAAAAGAAACCAAATGGAGGTCTTCTTGAGATTCATTATTGTCACTACTCTTGACCCAAACTTCAAAAATAAGTCTATAATTCTAAAATATAAAAAAAATCCCATTCCAAATATGGCTGATGGTAGGCAATCTTTTTCCTTGAGAAGCAGTGAGACAGAGAGAGACAGAGAGAAACATAACATTCCTATATCCTGGTTCATGCTACTTATGTCAGTAATAACCTGTGCTGGGCTGGCTGAACCAAGAGCCAGGAACTCAACCCAGGTCCCTCATATGGGTGGCAAAAAGCCAACTACTTAAGCCATCACTGAGGTTCCCAGGGTTTGTGTATTAGCCCATTTTCCATTGCCTGAACTAAAATACCCAAGAGAAGCTTCTTGGGAAAGAAGTCTGGAGGTTGTAGTTCAGGCTCTGGTGGCAACATAGCCTAGAGTCTAGTAGAGGCTGGTCATGGTGGGTGCAGAAGAATGCTCACATGGTGAGTCAGGAAGGAGAACTAGAAATCAAATAACTGAACTTGAAACAAAATAATCAACTTAAAATCAAATAGGCTGTATTTGAAATCAAGTAACTCTCCTGAGATCCACCCTCTCAGGGCATGCCCCGCATGACTTAAAGACCTCCCACTGGGCCGGCCCCGTGGCTCAACAGGCTAATCCTCCACCTTGCGGTGCCGGCACACCGGGTTCTAGTCCCGTTCGGGGGGCTGGATTCTGTCCTGGTTGCCCCTCGTCCAGGCCAGCCCTCTGCTGTGGCCCAGGAGTGCAGTGGAGGATGGCCCAAGTGCTTGGGCCCTGCACCCCATGGGAAACCAGGAAAAGCACCTAGCACCTGGCTCCTGCCATCGGATGAGCGCGGTGCACCGGCTGCAGCGCGCCGTCCGCAGCAGCCATTGGAGGGTGAACCAACGGCAAAGGAAGAAGTTTCTCTCTGTCTCTCTCACTGTCCACTCTGCCTGTCAAAAAAAAAAAGACCTCCCACTGGCCCCACCTCCTAGCCACAACAATTAGATACTGATCCTCCACCCTTAATTCATCAACTATTCACATAAAGACATCAGAGTTTAAACATGTAAATAAATTTGGAGTTTACAAAGCTTACTCTGGGCCAGTGCCGCAGCTCACTTGGTTAATCCTCTGCCTGCGGTGCTGGCACCCTGGTTTCTAGTCCGGGTTGGGGCGCCGGATTCTGCCCTGGTTGCTCCTCTTCCAGTCCAGCTCTCTGCTGTGGCCTGGGAAGACAGTGGAGGATGACCCAAGTGCTTGGGCCCTGCACCCTAATGGTAGACCAAGAGGAAGCACCTGGCTCCTGGCTTTGGATCAGTGCAGCGTGCCGGCTGTGGCAACCACTTGGGGGGGGGGTGACCAACAGAAAAAGGAAGACCTTTCTCTCTGTCTCCCTCTCTCTCACTGTCTAACTCTGCCTGTCAGAAAAAAAAAAAAAAAACAAGCTTACTCTGTCCACAACAGTATGCATTATTAGGAAGCTGTAGTTAGGAGACCCAGCTAGGTATCAATCCAAGGCACTCAGATCAGGCATCTTAACACATCTTAACTGTTGGGCTAAATAAATGCACAACTTTCGCAACTTTTCTTTTTTAAAGATTTATTTATTTATTTATTTGAAAGGCAGAGTTACAGATAGGCAGAGGCAGAGAGAGAAAGAGAATACTTCCATCCACTGGTCCACTCTCCAGATGGTCGTAATGGCTGGAGCTGGGCCATACCAAAGTCAGGAGCCAGGAGCTTCTTCCAAGTCTCCCATGTCAGTGCAGGGACCCAAGGACTTGGGCCATCTTCCATTGCTTTCCCCTGGCCATAACAGAGAGCTGGATAGGAAGTGGAGCAGCTGGAACTTGAACCAGAGCCCATATAGAATGCAGGCTTTACCCACTATGCCACAGTACTGGCCCTGAAAGCAACTTTTAAACATAAAACATATTGTTCAATTTACCTCAAATTTAGGAAAGAGCTGATCTGTAACCATGGTAACAAGAAACTAGAAACAGTTTTAGCTTTATTCAATCACTTAGTGACCACTGGCCTCACTCACTAATCTATCATTGTCAGCCTCTTGCTTCTAAAGAACAATTAGAGCCAAGCTCACTCTATGAGCATGACTCAAGTGCCAACCAATCAATATCAGCCATACTTGAATAAACATGCTGCTATAACAGATGGTGTCAACCCTCTTTTGCCTCTGAAATTCTGGCAATCCTTAATCTCTACGGTTCCAAAAATCCTACCCAACCAGCAAGCTGTTCCACTAAAAGAGATTGAGCCTGATTAGCACTGCTTTCTCTCACCACGGAAAGCAATTCCAATGTGCTATTATTTCAGATAAAGAATAAAGATTTATTATTCTGATAATAACTTTCAAAGTTATTACATCTACCACTCATCTTTTATTTTCCTTAATGAATGCAAATAAAATCTGCAATTCCTTTCATCTATTTTACCATAATTATCATAAATACCAATAAAAGAATGAATAACAACATTCATTCACTTTTTTCCCTAAATGGAAAAACATCAATGTAAACAATGTAGCTTATTAGAAAGAGCTAAAAGAATCCAAATGCAAATATGTGCCAGGTATCTCAAAAAAAAAAAAAAAAAGACAGAAAGAAATGGGGAAAAAAGGAGGGTGGGAGGGAGAGAGGAAAGGAATATCATTATGTTCTTATGATTGTATTTACAAACCATATTGAATCTGTCAAATACTAATTAAAAATTTAGAACAAAATGTGCCAAGTAAAATTACTAGAATGGACTCACACCAAAGTATTTTAAAATTAGAATTAGCCCAGTGTCTCAAATAATACAGCTGGGGTAAACTCCACTCTCTCATTTAATAAAAATTTAGTGAGGGGCCAGCGCAATGGCTCAGTGGGTTAATGCCCTGGCCTGCAGTGCCTGCATCCCATATGGGCACCAGTTCAAATCCCATCTGCTCCACTTCTGATCCAGCTCTCTGCAGTGGCCTCAGAAAGCAGTAGAAGATGGCGCAAGTCCTTGGGCCCCTGACCCGTATGGGAGACCCGGAAGAGACTCCTGGCTCCTGGCTTCAGATCAGCACAACTCCGTCTGTTGCAGACAACTGGGGAGTGAACCATTGAATGGAAGACCTCTCTCTCTCTCTCTCTCTCTGCCTCTCCTCTCTCTGTGTAACTCTGACTATCAAATAAATAAATAAATAAATCTTTTTTAAAAAAAGATGATACTTGGGATGCCCACATCCAATATTGGAGTGACTGGGTTGGAGTCCTGATTCCACTCCCAATCAAATTAAAAAAAAAATTTTTTTAGTGAGTAGTAGGATGTTAGGTCCTTTTCTATGTATAAAGTCACAGCCAGGAACAGACAAAAGTCCTCCTGTAAACACAATATTACAAGAAATATGACAAGTGAAATAGATGGTATGTTAGAGGAGAAAAACGAAACCGGAGAAATAAAATTCTTATACATTATAGGGGAGGGGTGCTGGAAATATTAAGTAGGATGGCCAGGAAAGGGCTTGCTGAGAAAACCAAGAACTTAAGAAATGAAAGGAACAAGCCAGGAGGATATTAGAGGGAACAGCATCAGCACAGAAAGATGCCAGGAATGCTTAAGAACAGTGACAAGTTCACTGTTGCTGGAGCAGTTTGAAAGTGATAGAAAATTGGAAGCCTAAGTCAGAGTAATAACAGGGTTCAGACCATGAATTGCTTTATAAGCATTAGGAAGAACTTTGGCGTGTACTTTGAGTGAAATGAGAGGCAATTGAAAGCTGAAAGGAGAGGAATGACATCATCTGACTTACATTTCAACAGGTTCACTATGATTGAAAGAGGATTTAAGATAAAATGAAACAAAAACAATTAGCAATTTTATTACATTAATCTAGACAGCATATGATGATGGCTTGGGAAATGGATACGTCTAGCTTCTGCACATATTTTGCTGACAGTTTACAGGAGAGCTGTAAATCAAAGAGACAGTCAAGAATGACGCCAAGAGTATTGACAGAGCAACTGTAAAAGTTCCCATTAACTAAAGTTAGGAAAGACTACATGAGAAGCAGCTATAAGAAAGCTTGTCAGGTCAGCTGTACAGTAGGCAGTTTAACTTCTAGATATAGAATTAAAGAGACCTGGCTGAAGGCTAAATTTGGAAATCATTAGCATATATAAGGTAGTAAAAGTCATAAGAAAGACTAAGGACTGAACCCCAGGGCATCTCAATGTGTAAAAAGTGGGAGATGACAAAAACAAGTGATGGACTAGAAAGAAGATGAGTAATATCCTCAACATAAAATGAAAAAAATATTTTATAGGAAAATTTTCTGTTGAGTCCAATATTGGTGACATGTTAAATAAAATGGGATTTAAGAAATTATGACCAAGTTAGTAAAAAATCACTGGTAACCTTGAGAAAACCAGTTCTAAAATTGTGAGAGAATAAAGAATTCCAAATATCTTTGGTTCATGGACACTTGGGTTGATTCCATATCTTACCTATCATGAATTCATCTGCAATAAACATGAGGGTACAGATAACTCTTTCATTTTATTTTATTTTATTTTATTTTATTTTATTTTATTTTATTTTTTTGACAGGCAGAGTGGACAGTGAGAGAGACAGAGAGAAAGGTCTTCCTTTTGCCGTTGGTTCACCCTCCAATGGCTGCCACGGACGGTGCGCTGTGGCCAGCGCACCGTGCTCATCCGATGGCAGGAGCCAGGTGCTAGGTGCTTTTTCCTGGTCTCCCATGGGGTGCAGGGCCCAAGCACTTGGGCCATCCTCCACTGCACTCCCGGGCCACAGCAGAGGGCTGGCCTGGACGAGGGGCAACTGGGACAGAATCCGGCGCCCCAACCGGGTCTAGAACCCGGTGTGCTGGCGCCGCAAGGCGGAGGATTAGCCTGTTGAGCCACGGCGCCGGCCGATAACTCTTTCATATGCTGATTTCATTTCCTTTGTGTAAATTCAGAGCAGTGGGATGATAGGTCTATATTCAGATTTCTGAGATATCTCCAAACTGTCTTCCACAGTAGCTGTACCAGTTTACATTCCCACCAACAGTGGATTATGGTACATTTTCCCCCACATCCTTGCCAGAATTTGTTGTTTGTTGATTTCTGTATGAAAGCCATTCTATATGAAAACCATTCTATATGAAGGCCGTTCTGGAGTGAGATGAAACCTCACCATGGTTTTGATTTACATTTCCCAGATGGTTAATGATCCTGGAAATTTTTTCATGTGTCTGTAAAAATACCTGCTTTAAATCCTTTGCACATTTCTTAACTGGGTTGTTTGTGGAGTTTCTTGAGCTCTTTATACATTCTGGATATTAATCTTTTATCAGTTGCATAGTTTGGAAACAATTTCTCCTAGTCTGTCAGTTGCCTCTTCACTTTGCTGAGTGTTTCCTTTTTGCAGTGCAGAAGCTTCTCAGTATTTGATATAATCCCATTTGTCAATTTTGGCTTTGATTGCCTGTGATTCTGCTCCAGGGATTTATTTTAGCTCCTTTGTCAAAGATAAGCTGGTTGTTGATGTGTGGGTTGATTTCTGGAGTTTCTATTCTGTTCCACTGGTTTAGTCAGCTGTTTTTGTGCCAGTACCAGGTTGTTTTGATTTTAACTGCCCTATAGCATGTCTTTTTTTAAAGATTTATTTATTTATTTACTTGAAAGTCAGAGTTACACAGAGAAGGAGAAGAGGCAGAGAGAGAGAGAGGTCTTCCATTCAATGGTTCACTCCCCAGTTGGCTGCAATGGCCAGAGTTGTGTTGATCCGAAGCCAGGAGCCAGGAGTCTCTTCCAGGTCTCCCACTCAGGTGCAGGGGCCAAGGACTTGGACCATCTTCTACTGCGGGTGCAGGGGCCCAAGGACTTAGGCCATCTTCTACTGCTTTCCCAGGCCATGGCAGAGAGCTGTATTGTAAGTAGAGCAGCTGGATCTTGAACCATCCATATGGGATGCCAGCGCTTCAGGCCAGGGTGTTAAATTGCTGTGCCACAGTGCCGGTCCCAGCATGTCTTGAAGTCTGGTATTGCTTTTGTTGTATAAGAGTGCTTTAGCATATGAATTTCAGAATCATTTTTTCTATATATGAGAAGAATCCTTGGTATTTTGATTGGGATTGCATTAAATATGTAAATTGTTTTTGGTAGTATAGATATTTTGATGATATTGATTCTTCCAATCATGAAAATTGTAGATTTTTCCTTTTTTGTGTTTGTGTCTTCTTCATTTACTATTTTGTAATTTTCATCATAGAGATCTTTGATGTCAATGGTTAAATTTATCCCAAGGTATTTAAGTTTTTTGCAGCTATTGTGAATGGGATTGGTCTTAGAAGTTCTTTCTCAGCCATGGCATTGTCTCACACCAGGCTCTCCTCAGAGCTTTTTTTTTTTTAAAGATTTATTTATTTATTTGAAAAAGTTACACAGAGAGAGCAGGTCTCGAACTGGTGCACATATGGGATGGCAGCACTTCAGGCCAGGGTATTAACCCACTGAGTCACAGCACCAGCCTGTCCCACAGATTTATCACAAGTGGCTTGGGCTATTGCAATCTGGTCTCGCCTCCCTCTCCAAAGCTTGTGCTGAGGTTCCTGGCTGCTGGAATCCTATTTTCTATTATGCTATGCCACCAGACCCTTTATGTAGATCCACTGCATCCCTCTAACTTGCATGTTTCCAGTGCAGTTTTCTTGCTGTGTCTTCCCTAAGATCACACTCTTTTTAAACTATCTTCTCCTAGGCTAGAGCAGAAGTAGCTTATTTCAAGACACATTTTCATAATTAGTCACATATTATGCATAAACCTTTCCTAAGTAGAGAAGCTGAATGGATCAGATGATGAAGGTGGGAATAAGCAGCAGTAAGTAAACTTCTATCTCTTTTTAAATTAAACTTTTTCATCCTCCAAATCCAAAATTCTACTTTTAATATGCCTACCTCATCCATAAACATTTAGATATCCTGCAATATTTTTCACATATACTTTTATTGTTCTGTCACTAAGTGGTAGAGAATAACTCATACTTTCAAATTTGTGTTCCATGTTTCTATAGTTATTAGCATTGTAAGTATCATCTAAATGGCTTCTTGAACACATACTGTATTAGTTTTGATTTTTTTGTACATTTATCAGCAAAAATGCTATCTTTTTATTTGAATCATGTTTGATTTCTTTGGAACACATAAACTACTAATCCAAAAGGCTTACTGGACCATTAAGCTAAAAGATATGTCCAGTATCTAATTTCCAGTAATTGACATTGTGGTTTATATTTTTTGTCATTTGCATATCAAACTAAAATCAGAAAACAGATTCTCCTTTATATTCAAATGGGAGTAGAGATATATGAAAACAAGGATAGAGAAATATAATTCATTAATGTGCAAATGAAGAGAATAAAGGTACATGAAATAATAAAGGGGTAAACAGCCATTAAAAATAATGGAATCCTGCATTTGCAGCAAAATGAATGGAACTGGAGGACATCATGTTATGTGGTATGAGCCAAACACAGAAAGACAAATACCACATGTTCTCTCTCACACACAGAAGTTTAAAATAAAACTCATTCTGAATATGAAATGTTCATTACTAGTTGCTGGGAGGAAAAGAACTTGGATTTTTAAAATGGAGAAAGAACAGAGTAAGCTGAGTGTGGTTCATTAACCCTGACAATATGAGATATTAATAATAGGGTTAATAGTGATAAGTATACTAAAATGAGATGTTGGAAATAGGAGAAGCTGGGTTTATAGATTGTTACAAATATATCATACGAATTATAAATGACAATAGGAAGGCTGGGTGGGGGGTAAATAGCAACTGTTTGTACTACTTCACAATTTTAGCTTTTAAATGTAAAACTATCCTGAAATAAAATGTTAAAAAAAAAGAGGGATTGGGGAGACAGTCCATTCTACTTGTGGAGCTCAAGAAATGCTGCCATGAGGGACACATTTTGAAAAACAGAGTGCAGAAGGAGGGTGTGTACATAGAGCAGCATAAGCAAAGGACAAGGTATGAAACACAGCAAAAGAGGGATATCAAAGTAAGGAGGCAAAACTGTCACAGTTTTATCAGGAGAGAACCAAGAGACTCAGGGCCACACCAAAAAAGACAAGTGTCATACTCGAATGTGAACCTACACTTTTCTATATGGGGATCCACTCAGTAAGCAATTGAGTTACAACACCACAAATATATCTCAGAGAGGTTATTCTGGCAGCAAAGTTAAATTAGATGACAAAGTCTTCAACTTGGGCTATATCAGACTTGAGTAACCCACAGGACTTAGAAGACATTACTGAAAAATACATTTGGAGTAGGAGTAAATAAAAATTCCTAGAGAAAGCATGTGGTGTTAGACAAGTATATGTAAAATACAATAAACTAGTGGCTGACATTGTGGTCCAATGGGTTAAGCTGTTGCTTGTGATACCAGCATCCCAAATCATGGCACTTGTTCAAGTCCCAGCTGCTCTGCTTATGACCTAGTTCTCTGCTAATGCACTTGCGAAGGCAGCAGATTGTCCAAGCACATGGGCTCCTGCCAGCCATATGGAAGATTAGGATAGAGTTTCTGGCTCTTGGCCTTTCTCTTGCAGCCTGTGGGAAGTGAACTAGTGGGTGGAAGATTCTCTCTCTCTCTCTCTCTCTCTCTCTGTTGCTTTTCTATTCAAATAAATAAATATTTAAAAAACTAAAATATACTACACTAATATATTATACATAAATTTTGCAAATGAAGAGGAAAAAAAACCAAGGGTTTCAGTTTTTTAATTATACATATGCACATTTGTTTTAAGGACATAAAATATACTTTCATTAGTAAATGCAAATATTTATGGAATATTATGCTAATAAACTTTTTTTAAGGAAAAGAGTTTATTGGGGAAAACTCAGTAGCCTAGAGGGAAGGGGTGAAGAGGGAAAAAGAGAGAAGGAGACTGTAAGAGAGAGAGACAGAGAGGAGAGAAAAGAGAGACAAGAGGCGAGGAGCCAAGAGAGAGAGCCAAGAAAGCAGAGAAGCCAAGAGAGCACGTGTTCAGGAACAAGCCCTTTCAAAACTTTGCCAGAGGGCGGGCAGGAAGCAGGAGCAGTGAATCCCATTAGGATGGGGGTGGAGCTTGACAACAGAGGTTGGGCCATGTGGCCACTTGGCTTTTGGCGGGAGCTAGAGCTTGGGATGTAAATCAGGGTATAGATCACGCCATAGATAAAACCATGCCAGTTTCCTAACATTCCCACCTTTTGTTTTTTATAAAGCAGGAGTTGTATGGGATTACATTACTCCCAAAAGTCCAGGAGGGGTAGAGAGACGATGATCTGTCTTTAGAGCTACTTCCTGCTGGCATGGGGCGATGTCTCAAGCCGCTGTCTCCTGGGTGGGGAGCTGAGTGTATCCCTGTAGCAACATTTGTTGACAACCGGGTTGCTGAAGGCCTTGGCTCATTTCATTATCACCAGCTATAAACACTTAAACAGACAATGTAGTATAAAAGACAGGGTGAGAATAGCAACCAATGATCCTAAGAGTAGCATTAACCAGATAATGAGAGGATTTCATAGAGGAGAAGAAATGGGAGTCTCTGGACCCTTATGGGGACAGTTTGATGGACATGGCTTAAAGCTGATCCCAGCCAAGACTGGGAGAAAGACTACTTAACTTTTGCAGGTAGCGGGGTTTGTCTGTAGAGAAATTTTGAACAATCATACAAAGTGGGGGAAGAGGACCATCAGTACACATAGGTTGGGAGTAGAGCCATTGGTGGAAGAGTAGAGGCTATGGTTACAAAGGAATGAGGCCCAGGAGTGGGCTAAACAGGGTCTAGAACAAAGGACAGAGTCATTATTAGAGGAGTTAAGAAAAGTGCTATCTAAGCTACAACTAATAAACTTTTTTAAGTGAAAAAATGTAAAGGACCAATTCAAAATGCTGCAAGATGACTCCTCTTAAAAATTAATAAAACAATGAGGCATTTTAAGTTCTGCTATGATGTAAGAAAGATGTGTAAAATCCTATTGTAAAACTTACATAGCTTACTCTTTTTTTTAAGTCATTAGGGTATTAAAGATTTACTTATTTATTTGAAAGGCAGAGTCAAAGAGAAAGGGAGAGAGACACACAGATCATCTGTTGGTTTACTCCTCAAATGGCATCCTGGCAGGGGCTGGGCCACATCAAAGCCAGGAGCCTAGAACCTCATCCATGTCTTCCAAGTGCGTAGCAGTGGCCAGAGCACTACAGCGATCTTCTGCTGCTTTCCCAGGTGCATTAGCAGGGAACTGGATCAGAAGTGGAGAAGCTGGGACTCAAATCAGTAGTCAAATAGGATGCTTGCTGTTACAGTTGATGACCTTTCTCATCATACCACAATACCAGCAGCCACATAGTTTTCTTACTCTCCTTTAAACAGCATACTAATATTACACATTTCCAAAAGGTCCAAGCATGGTCACACAATGGGCAAAGCTACCACCTGCAATGCCAGCATCCCATATGGGCATAGGTTCTGTCCTGGCTGCTCCAGTTTGACCCAGCTCTCTGCTAATATGCCTGGGAAAGCAGCAGAAGATGGCCCAAGTTCCTGACACCCATGTGAGAGACCTGGATGAGGCTGTTGGCTCCTGACTTTGGTCTGGCCCAGCCCTGACCATTGTGACCATCTACATAGTAAAGCAATGAACGGAAGATCTGTCTCACCCTCTCTCTCCATAACCCTTTTTTAAAATAAAAATTTTTAAAAAGTCCTGGAAAATACCTACTGTGGAAAAATGATGCATGAATTTCAAAATTTTTAAAAATTTGAGGAAAAGAGAGGTATTTTCTCCAGTGTGCAACACACCTGTTTCCCAATTGGAGCCCCTGTGTTCTGTACTCAGCTCCAGCCTCATTTCTGACCAATGCTGAAATGTCCCCATTGATGAAGATTTTTTTTCATTTAAAACAGCTATTTATTCTCTTAGCAAGACTTCAATTTTTTTCAGTTTTTAAAAAATTTTATTTAAGTTATACAAGTTTCATGTGTTTCATATATACAGAATTAGGAACATAGTGACACTTTCCCCTACCCTTCCTCCTGCCCACGTTCCAACCTTTCCTCCTACTCCCTTTCACATTTCCACTCTTAATTTTTACAAATATCTATTTTAAGTTTACTTAATGATTATATAGTGAACCCTACATTAAGTAAAAGAGTTCAACAAATAGTATGAAGAGAAAAAAATAAAAAAAAAACACTGTTCTTCAATGGAAGAGACAAGGGCTGTAAGCAATCATTAAATCTCAAAATGACTATTCACTCCAATATATTATATTTCAGGTACTCTATTAGTTACCTCTGATCAGGGAAAACATATGATATGTGTCTTTCTGGGCAGTCTTATTTATTATTTCACTAAGTATAACTGTTTCCAGTTGTGTCCATCTTGTTGCAAAAGACACAGAATTTCATTTTTTAATAGCTGAATAGTACTCCACAATGCATATACACAATAATTTCATTATTCAGTCAACAGTTGATGGACATCTGGGTTGATTCCATATCTTAGCTATGTGAATTGTGCTACAATGAACGTGGGGGTACAAGATAAGTCTTTCATATGCTGATTTTTTTCAGTTTGGTAATTTCCCAGGAGTGGGATGGCTATATCATATGGTAGGTCTATATTCAGATTTGAGTTATCTCCATACTGTCTTCCACAGTGACTGCACCAGTTTACATTCCCACCAACAGTGGATTAAGGGATCTTCTTTCCCACATCCTTGCCAGCATTTGTCATTTGTTGATTTCATGAAAGCCATTCTAACTGGAGTGAGGCAAAGCCTCACAGTGGTTTTGATTTGCATTTCCCTCATGGCTAGATTTTCTCAAGTGTCTGTTGGCCACTTGAATTTCCTCTCTTGAAAAAGTCCTGTTCAAGACCTTTGCCAATTTCTTAACTGGACTATTCTGTTATTGAATTTCTTTAGCTCTTTATAGATTCTAGATATTAACCCTCTATCAGTTGCATAGTTTTCAAATGTTTTCTCCCATTCTGTCAGTTGCATCTTCACTTTGCTGAGGGTTTCTTTTGTAGTGCAGAAGCTTCTCAGTTTGATGAAATCATGCTTTTCTAGCACATAAAATGTATGTTATCAGATGTATGTTGATAGGGCAAACAAAAAGCAAGGACAAAAATATCTTCAGTGATTACATTCAAGTACTTTGGTATTTTATTTTTAAACACTCAAAGGGATATTCATTGTATTTTTCTAAATAAATGACTACTGTGGAGAAAACAAACTATACAAAGATTGAGAGTAGCCAGGATCTAGGGAGAGAAAGGGATGATCAGATGGAGTACAGAGAATTTTAGGGCAGTGAAGTAATAACAGGTTTATTTTAAAAATGATATTCACTAAACCTGTTATTACTTCACATAAGGACACATAACCACCTTGAAAGCTGCAGAGAATTAAAGATCAAAGTAACAGAATATGAGAACTCCAAAAATGAACATGTGAAAACACACAAATTAAATAACTTTAAGTTAAATCGCATACATGGACAAGAAAATAACTGGTAACAATGATTGAATAATCTAGTTTTAATGACACAAAACACTTTTTTGTGACACAAATTACCATGGAATATTCATTTACTAAATACAATCCATTTTTTATAAAAATCAAAGATCCAATCTTTTAACAAGTCCAATTTGTGATCATAGGACTACAGAAAAATATGTAACATACCAACCGAAAAATCAATTTTCTACATCAGATGATTAGACTAGCAGTGAGACACTGGTGAAGACACCCATGTCCCACATTGGAGCACCAGAGTTTGATTCCTGCCTCTGGCTCCTGACCCCAGCTTCCTGCTAATGTGTATCCTAGCAGCAGCATTGATGGTTAAAGTGGTTAGATCCTTGTCACCCATGTGAAAGACCTAGATGATAAGAGCTGTGTCATTCTCAAACATATATATATATATATATATATATATATTAAATATTTATATAGAACCATAATAGGAGACCATATTTAAATAATTTTTTCAGACAATACTTTTCAGATTTTTAGTTTCCTGAAACTAATTTACTAATTCTGAACACTAGACTACTAAAAAAAATTAAAGTAAAACATGTGTGCAACTTAAACACATTTTTTCATTCATGATCAAAACTTTTTTATTTTCTAAAGATTAATTTATTTGTAAGGCAGAGTTGAACAGAGAGAGGAAAAGATAGAGAACTTCCATCTGCTGGCTCACTCCCCAATCCACTTTTGATCCAGTTCCCTGCTAATGCATCTGGGTAAAGCAGCAGCGGAAGACAGCCCAAGAGACCCGGATGAAGTTCCTGGCTCCTGGCTTCAGCCTGGCAGAGCCCTAGCCGTCACAGCTATTTGAGAAGTGAACAAGCAGATGGAGCTCTGTCTCTCCCTCTCTCTGTCATTCTGCCTTTCAAAAAAAGCAAAGAAATCTTTAAAAAAACAAGAATTATTTATTTTAAAGGTAGAATGACAGAGAGGGAGAGGCAGAGAGAGACAGAGCCAGAGCCAGAGACAGAGAAAGATCTTCCATTAGTTGTTTCACTCCCAAATGGCCACAACCACCTGGACTGAGCCAGGGTGAAACCAGGAGCCAGGAGCTTCTTCCAGGTCTCCCATATTAGTGCAGGGGCCCAAGCAACTGTGCCATCACCTATTGCTTTTCCAGGACCATCAGCAAGGAGCTGGATTGCAAGTGGAGCAGCTGGGACTTGAACCGGTGATCATATGGGATGCCAGCGCTGCAGGAAGAGGCTTTACCTGCTAAGCCACATTGCTGGCCCTGCAGATATGTTTTAAGGATTAGAGATAACACCGTATTTTCATGATTCTAGGATGCTTATTTCCTCTCATTTTTAATAGAGGGGCATTGGAATGTCCCTATTGTAGTTCATGACACATTACAACAGTAATTGGCAGCATTTTCAAAATTCTCTTGTTGAAACATAAAATATTAAGGAATCACACAATCCATGGTGGGTTGTATTAAATGTAATATGGCATATACAGTAGGTTTCTGGCAGTTCTAGTTAGATGGTTGGCATGTAAAGAAATTTTAGTTCCTAAAAGTTCTACAGTGAAATAGGAAAAACAGAGTGAAGCAATTCTTACTTCAAATTTCAAGAAATACGAAGTCTAAGGAAACTGAATCCAAATGAATAGGTATAGCATGTTTCATTCAACATTTAGATGAACAGAATGAATGAAAATAACATTTTCAATGATTAGTATTTAATACAATTACAAATTTGTTAAAGATAGTTAAAAGCTATATTTTATAATTTCCTATCCTTTTTAAAATATTTATTTATTTGCTGAAAGTCAGAGTTATGGGGCGGGGCGGGGGGGGGGGAAGAGGTCTTTCATCTGATGTTTCACTCCCCAGATGGCCACAACGGCAGGAGCTTTGCCAAACCGAAGCCAGGAGCCAGGAGCCTCTTCCAGGTCTCCCGTGCAGGTGCAGGGGCCCAAGGACTTGGGCCATCTTCTACTGCTTTTCCAGGCCATAAAGGAGAGCTAGATTGGAAGTGGAGCAGCCAGGACTTGAACCAGTGCCCATATGGGAAGCCAGGACTTCAGGCAGCAGCTTTACCTGCTACGCCACAGCACTAGCCCCTAGGCTGCAAGGATCTTAAGAGACAGAATATTTCTGCTGCCTAATAGATATTCAAGTTACTTTTTTTTTCTGTCAGGCAGAGTTAGACAGTGAGAGAGAGAGAGAGACCAAGAGAAAGGTCTTCCTCCCATCGGTTCACACCCCAAATGGCTACTACAGCCGGCACGCTGCACCGATCAGAAGCCAGGAGCCAGGTGCCTCCTCCTGGTCTCCCATGAGGGTGCAGGGTCCAAGCATTTGGGCCATCCTCCACTGCCTTCCCGGGCCACAGCAGAGAGCTGGACTGGAAGAGGGGCAGCAGAGACAGAATCCGGCACCCCAACCAGGACTGGAACCTGGGGTACCCGCGCCACAGGCCTCAAGTTATTACTGAGTAACTTAGCCTAGTGAGTCGCAGCACCGGCCTCAAGTTACTTTTGACAATGAACTGAATTGAAAGAATTAAATACAGCTGGAGAGTTCAATGTTTTTAAAGAAAGCTTTTATAAAGTAATACTATGGGCTGGCGCCATGGCTCAATAGGCTAATCATTCGCCTGCAGACCAGCACACTGGGTTCTAGCCCTGGTCGGGGCGCCGGATTCTGTCCCAGTAGCCCCTCTTCCAGGCCAGCTCTCTGCTATGGCCAGGGAGTGCAGTGGAGGATGGCCCAAGTGCTTGGGCCCTGCACCCCATTGGAGACCAGGAGAAGCACCTGGCTCCTGCCTTCAGATCAGCGCCGTGCGCCGGCCACAGCGTGCTGGTCACAGCGGCCATTGGAGGGTGAACCAACAGCAAAGGAAGAAGTTTCTCTCTGTCTCTCTCTCTCTCTCTCTCTCTCTCTCTCACTGCCCACTCTGCCTGTCAAAAAAATTTTTTTAAAAAGCAAAAAAATAAATACTTTTATAATAGCAATAATGATATATATTTGATCATTTTTATTTTCATAAAGCTATAGTAAAATGTATCTATGTAATAAATATATAATAAAAGCATAGGTACATAACAAAGGCACAAATAAAGTCTACAAGCACATACCAAAAGGTCACCTTTTCCTTATCTTTTAATTCTATATTTCATGAACTTTTTAAAAGATTTATTTATTTACTTGAAAGGCAGAAAAGAGACATCCTGCAGTTCACTCCCCAAATGCCGACAGCTGCCAGGTCTGAGCCAGGCCAAAGCCAGGAGCTAGGAATTCCATCTGGATCTCACATATGTGTGGCAGGGATCCATGAATTTGGCCTATGATCCATTGCTTTCCTAGCAACATTAGCAGGAAGGTGAATTGGAAACAGAGCAGTCAGGACTTGAACTGGCACTCTGACATGGAATACTGGCATTGTAAGCAGCAGCCTAACCTGCTGTACCACAATGTTGGTCCCATGCCTTTCTTTCTGAAGAGACTAAGGGTTATCAGAAAAATCTAATCTAGGCCGGCGCCGTGGCTCAACAGGCTAATCCTCCGCCTTGCGGCGCCAGCACACCGGGTTCTAGTCCCGGTCGGGGCGCCGGATTCTGTCCCGGTTGCCCCTCTTCCAGGCCAGCCCTCTGCTGTGGCCCAGGAGTGCAGTGGAGGATGGCCCAGGTGCTTGGGCCCTGCACCCCACGGGAGACCAGGAAAAAGCACCTAGCACCTGGTTCCTGCCATCGGATGAGCGCGGTGCGCCGGCCGCAGCACGCTGTCCGCGGCAGCCATTGGAGGGTGAACCAACGGCAAAAGGAAGACCTTTCTCTCTGTCTCTCTCTCTCTCTCACTGTCCACTCTGCCTGTCAAGAAGAAAAAAAAGAAAAAAAAAAAAGAAAAATCTAATCTATAGAAAAAAACAGAGTGGGAAATTATTTTTAGAATAATTTATAATTTTTATAATTAATTTTATGATTTGTTTATTTGAAAGGTAGCATTACAGAAAGAGAGAGAGGGAGACAGAGAGAGAGATCTTCCACCTGCTGGTTCACTCCCCACATGGCCGCAATGGCCAGAGGTGGGCCAGACAGAAGCTAGGAGCCAGGAGTCAGGAGCTTCTTTTGGTCTCCTAAATGGGTGCAGGATCCCAAGGACTTTGGCCATTTCCTGCTACTTTCCCAGGCACATTAGCAGGGAGCTGGATCAGAAGTGGAGTAAACACAAATCAAACTGGCACCCATATGGGATACTGGTGCTGTAGGCAGCAGCTTAACCTGCTATGCCACAGTGCCAGATCTGCAACATCTATATTTCTGTTCTTCCTAAAGGTTAATAATAATAAACCTTTACTAGAACTTTTACATATGTTCAGTGTAGAAATCATAGTTATGAAAAAGATAATTTCACATATAATCTCAATGCCTAAAAGTAACAAATTTTATTATAGTGTATACATCTTAGCTAACACAAGACTATAGTTTTTGTGGGAAAGGGTTACAGCACAAGTGGGTTAAACTACTGCTTGTAACATAAGCATCCCATATTGTAATGCTAGGGTTAAAGCCCTGTTTCCACCTTAGATCCAGCTTCCTACTAATGCACACCCTGGGAGGCAGATGACCATTCAAGTACTTGAGTCCCTATCACTCAAATGGAAGACCTGGATGTCATTCCTGGCCCCTGGCTTTAGCCTGGCCCAGCCTTTGGCAAGCCAACAGGCAGATGAAAGATAACTTTCTCTCTTCTTCTGTTTAGTTCTGCTCTTCAAATAAATAAAAACAACATTGTTTTAAAAATCTATATAAAAAAGGCAACAGTTTGCACACATGCATAATCAAACTTACATTTTTCTCCTAACAAAGTATATCTTTGCTGGTCAATACACATTTGTACCAAATACACATTTGTATTGTTGGATTCTACAGATTGATGTGTTGCAATTTCTTTATGAAACTCATTGTATGAGTTCTTCCTAATATGTATGCATTTTAAGCAGTACAGAGAAAAACAAATTGTATGTATCTCTATTTTCTAAAAATATTTTAATAGAAATGCAGAGATGTACATTTTTAAATGTGGTACAGTAGTCTCCAACATATTATCTATTCAGAAGTCACAACCAAGTTTAACTCTACCTAGCAGTGAACATACTACTGCTCTTCACCTTCACAAACTACGTTAGAAAAGAGTATGTCACCCCTCTTTTAATAGTTTTCTGTGTTGCCAGGAACACTTTTTTTTTATGCCCATAAGTCACTTGTAGATCTTCAAAATAATACTTTGGGGGCCAGTACTGTGGCATAATGGGTAGTGCCAGCATCCCATATGGGCATTGGTTCAAGTCCCAACTGCTCCACTTCCAATCCAGCTCTCTGCTATGGCCTGGAAAAGCAGTGGAAGATGATCGAAGTCCTTGGGCCCCTGCACCTGCATGGGAGACCTGGAAGAAGCTCCTGGCTTCTAGCTTCACATTGGTGCAGTTCTGGCCATTGAGGCCAACTGGGGAGTGAACCAGCGGATGGAAGACTTCTCTTTCTCTCTCTGCCTCTGTGCCTCTCTGTAACTCTGCCTTTTAAATAAATAAATAAATATTTTTAAAAAAACCAAAAATATACTTGGCTCAATTTCAAATCAGGCCGGTGCTGTGGCTCAATAGGCTAATCCTTTGCCTAGTGGCGCCGGCACACCAGGTTCTAGGCCCAGTTGGGGCGCCGGATTCTGTCCCAGTTGCCCCTCTTCCAGGCCAGCTCTCTGCTATGGCCAGGGAGTGAGGTGGAGGATGGCCCAAGTGCTTGGGCCCTGCACCCATGGGAGACCAGGAGAAGCACCTGGCTCCTACCTTTGGATCAGCGCAGTGTGCAGTCCACGGCAGCCATTGGAGGGTGAACCAACGGCAAAGGAAGACCTTTCTCTCTGTCTCTCTCTCTCTCACTGTCCACTCTGTGTGTCAAAAAATAAATAAATAAATAAAAAATTTCAAATCAGAGGTTTTTTTTGTTTTTTTCTTGCTCATTTCAAATAATTCTCTAAGTTGAAGGTATATTTTTCATCTAAATTATGTTATACATATATTTGGAAGTATATTGTCTTTTATCTTGATAATTTTTTTCTGTTATATGGGAGAGTAATTTTTTTTATTTATTTACTTGAAGGGCAGTTAGAGAGATTCCATCCACTGGTTCACTCCCCAAATGGCCACAATGTCCTGAGCTGTACCACGTGCAATCTAAGAACTCCATTCAGGTCTTCCATGTGGATGGCAGAGGCCCCAGCACTTGGGCCATCTTCTGCTGTCTTCTCACACTTACTAGCAGGAAGCTAGATCTGAAAAGACTTCATAGGGATGCTATTGCGCCAGTCCCTTGGGAGATTTTAATTTTAATTTTGAGAAATCAACCTACAGAATACTTGCTTTTGAGGTCTTTGTTGACATGAAAATGTCCGAATTTGTGATTTGGTTTTCTTCTGGTATTTTCCATATATATATATATAATATATATTTAATTTAAATAATAATAATTTAAATAATATATTTAATTTAAATAATAAATAATAATCTAAATAACATATATATATGTTTTACAGGCAGAGTGGACAGTGAGAGAGAGAGAGAGACAGAGAGAAAGGCCTTCCTTTACCGTTGGCTCAACCTCCAATGGCTGCTGTGGCCAGCGCACTGCGGCCGGCACACCACGCTGGTCCAAAGCCAGGAGCCAGTTGCTTCTCCTGGTCTCCCATGGGGTGCAGGGCCCAAGCACTTGGGCCATCCTCCACTGCACTCTCCAGCCACAGCAGAGAGCTGGACTGGAAGAGGGGCAACAGGGACAGAATCCGGCGCCCCAACTGGGTCTAGAACCCGGTGTGCCGGCACCACAGGCAGAGGATTAGCCTATTGAGTCACGGCGCCGGCCATCGTTTTTATATCAGAAACAATGAATTTTTATTCCATAACAAACTTAGGTTTTAAAAATACTTTGAGGTAACATATTTTAATTTACATTATAGCCAAAAATTTAATGGCTATACTGAAAAAACAGGTCAGCAGTTAGTATTACAATATAGCAGGTAAAGGCCCCACTTGCAACAACCCATATGGGTCCCATATGGCTGCCAGTTCCTGGCTATTCAACTTCTAATCCAGCTCCCTCCTCATGGCCTGGGTAAGCAGCTGGAGATGGCCCAAGTGCTTGGGTCCTTGCCACCCGTGTAGAAGATCTGGATGAAGCTCCTGGTTTCTGGCTTTGGTCTGGCCCAGCACTGGCTGTTGTGGCAATTGGGGAGTGAACCAGCAAGTAAAAGGTCTCTCTCTCTCTCTCTCTCTCTCTCTCTCTCTGTTCCTCGCTCTAAATCTGCCTTTCAGATAAAAATGAAATAAATTTTTAAAAGCCAAATAAATAGAGTTCAACAAACAAAAAGATCATAATCTAGCAGGAAACAATAATCAAGTGAATGATGTTCAACTTTACTCATCTAAAGTACATTTTTTTTTTGACAGGCAGAGTGGGCAGTGAGAGAGAGAGAGAGAGAGAGAGAGAGAGAGAGAGAGAGACAGAGAGAAACTTCTTCCTTTGCTGTTGGTTCACCCTCCAATGGCCGCCGTGACCAGCACACTGTGGCCGGCGCACGGCGCTGATCTGAAGGCAGGAACCAGGTGCTTCTCCTGGTCTCCAATGGGGTGCAGGGCCCAAGCACTTGGGCCATCCTCCACTGCACTCCCTGGCCATAGCAGAGAGCTGGCCTGGAAGAGGGGCTACTGGGACAGAATCCGGCGCCCGGACCAGGGCTAGAACCTGGTGTGCCAGCGTTGCTAGGCGAAGGATTAGCCTATTGAACCGCGGCGCTGGCTGATAAAGTACATTTTAAAGTATTCATAAAACCATAAAAATCATACAGAAAAACTAGCTAATCTCTCCCAGTTAAGAGGGCAATAATGAGTAATTCTTTTTTCATAATAGTTAAGTTCTAAATTCTTACATATTTTATTGTTTCTGGGTTTCCTGCTCTCTTTGTCTTTTCAATTGTCAGTACATTATTACTTTGTGGAAATCAATAAATTTTCAATCTAGAAAGGCAAAATTTCTTTCTTTCTTTCTTTCTTTCTTTCTTTCTTTCTTTCTTTCTTTCTTTTTTTTTTTTTTACCAAATTACAAACGAATGCCATCACAACAGTAAAAGTGCATGTGTAACTCCAAAATTTTAAAACCTGGATACTTTTATTTGGTTTTAGTAAAGCTGATAAACATAAAATACGAACATTTAGATAAAAACGAGTCTTTCTATCGGAGCCGGCTGCTCAGTGCAGTTCCCTCCTGGGTCCGTGGGCCAAGCACATCATCAGACAGCTGTGCAGTGATACCCGTGGACACTGGGCTTCTGTCAAGTGGGTTTTAGCCCAGAAGTTGACATCGTACAGCATTACTCGGACTGTACACTTCTCCATAACGTACACACAACAAGGATCTTCGATGTCCACACTGAAAGTAGAACGCTATCAACACTTAATTTTTTGGTACCATCCCTCCCCAGCTGTCCATGGGAGCAGCGAGCGCTCTGGTTCGGGGTTCGCGCCTCAGGCGGACGCTCAGGCTCCGGCCGGCAGAGCGCGGGAAGGCGCCGGCCCCTCGCCGCCCGGCTCGCGGGACCTGGGACCTGTCCAGCTCGTCTCGGTCATCGCCCCACCTCCCGGGCACCCACGCGGCCGGACGTGGTACCCCCCCACCTGACCTCCATGACCACCCGCTCACCCGACGAGCCCAGCGAAGGCTCTGAGGTGCCGCCTCACAGACCTCTCTTCTCCTCAGCTCCCCACCGCCGCCTCCGGAATCCAGCGCGGGCTCTGTGGACGCGCCCACCCGCGCCCTCACAAAGTGGGAACAGGAAAGCTCGCACTTCCAAACTCCAGCTCAGAACAACGGTCGCGCAGCAACGCTTCTAAACACAAGCGCGCGGCGCGCCTCCGCCGCGGACACTGCGCACGCGCACAGACGCCCGGCGGCCGGGGAGCTCAGCGCGCATGTGCGTGGTTCGGGCCTCGCGGACCTCAGCGGCCGTGTGGGAGTGGGCAGCGTGTTGAGGACCTAGCGGAAGAAAGACTCGATTCTGTGGGAAAGCAGTCTTTGTACTGCACTGGGGCTAGCGTAGGTGGAAAGATAACCCCCTCTAAAATCGCAGTCTCCTTATCCCTCCATTTTAGCTCCCTCCGCATCACTTTGGTCTCCACGGGAGGTCAGCAGGGGAGTGGTTTCAGAGACCGGGTCCACGTACGTCAGCAAGTGCAAACTTAGGAAGCAAAAGCATTGCAAACTTTCCAAAAGAAGTAAAAGCAGATTTCTTTAGGCCTCGGGCTCCTCCCTTTCAGCCCAGCCTTTCTGTTGTTTGCTTTACTTTTTCTTTTTTTCCTTTTTTCTTTTTTTTCTTTTTGCATTTTACCCCAAATTTAATCTTCAATCAAACCACAATATATTTTGGAGCAGTGTGTTAACATCTAAAACTTTTTTTAAAAATAGCTGTTCACTTGTCCCAAAAACTTCAGGTTTCAGCAGTGAAGTAAAATGCCACTTTATCTTACCTTAAGTTCATAGGTGCGATTTTTCTCTTCCTGTTTTTCATTCTGTCACATTGAATGGTTTGCTCTTGCCTTAGTACTCTGCTACTTCAACTTCTTTTGTTATAAATATACATCATTTTAATACCCGTTATAGTTCCAGAGTTCACCACTGTATTCATCCTTTTTTAGTAGTCTCTTGGCAATGTTTACCTCTACATTATTTATTTATTTGACAGGTAGAGTTATAGACAGAGAGAGATAGAGAGAAAGGTCCTTCTTCGGTTGGTTCACCCCCCAAATGGCCGCTATGGCTGGAGCTGCGCCTATCCGAAGCCAGGAGCTAGGTGCCTCTCCCTATCTCCCATGGGGGTGCAGGGCCCAAGCACTTGGACCATCCTCTACTGCTTTCCTGGGCCACAGCAGAGAGCTGGACTGGAAGAGGAGCAGCCGGGACTAGAACCAGCACCCATATGGGGTGCCAGTGATGCAGGCGGAGGATTAACCAAATGAGCCATGGGGCCAGCCCCTGTACATTAGTTGAGAGGAACTTTTAACACTATGTCAAGAATTTTAGATCTTCATTGTAATTGAGTTAGGAGAATTAATTTTAACTGGGGATCTAATCTTTTATTGTTCTCTCCAGATAAATGTTATGTCTCTCGATTTTTCTGATTGTTAAAAAATAATTGATTAATTAATTTGTCTATTTATTTGAAAGGGAGAGAATCAGAGAGAGAGAGGAGTTTCCATCCCTCTAGTTTATTCCCCCAAATGGCTCCAACAGCCAGGGATAGAACAGGCTGAAGCCAGGCGCCAACACCTCCATCTGTGTCACCCACATGGGTAACGCACAAGCACAAGTAATCTGATGCTTCCTCAGGTGAATTAGCAGGAAACTGGGTCAGAACAGAACAGCCAGGGCTCAAGCTGGCGCTCCCATTTGAGACGCCGGTGTTGCAAGCAGTGGCTTAACACTGGCCTTTAAATCTGATTTTTTAAAAAGACAGTTTATGTATTTATTATTTAAGAATCAAAGACAAGCAGAGAAACAGAAATAGATTTCCCATGTCCTGGTTTACTCCCCAAAGGCTAGGGCTGGGCCAAGCCAATGCTGGGAGATGAGAAGTCAGTGCAAGTCTCCCACATGGAGGGCAGGCACCCAGTTACTTGAACCATCACGTGCACCGTGGCAAGCAGCTTGAGTTAAGAACAGAGTCAGAGCTCAAAGCTAGGATCTCTAGTATGTGATGCAGTCATCCTTGCTGATGACTGGCCAATTGCTGGACCCTATAATACAGATTTCCCAGGAACTTTTTGTATACCCACCTTGTGCATGAATCTCAAAAATATATTGCACCAAAACGTGTAAATATTTAGCAGTTGGAAACCCTGTCACCCATGTGGAAGACCAGGATGGCATTCCCAGCGCCTGGCTTTGGCCTGGCCCAGACCTAGCTATTTTGGCCTTTCGTGGAATGAACAAATGGCTAAAAAAAAATCCTCCCCCTCTATTTCTGTTTGTCTGCCTCTCCATCTCTGTTGTTCTACCTTTCAAATAAGTAAAAATTTCTAACTCTTTAACAAATTAGTGAGGGGTATTTCTGAACAACATTCCAGAAATAAAAAAATGAACTTTTAAGGACCTAAAAGGAGTCATAAAATTTTCTTTGCTATATATTTCTGATCTCAGAAGTACTTGCCTCAGAAAGTAGCCTGGCCACTGGAAGGTGGAAGAGAGAGGCAGGAGTATAAGCAGAGATCTATTAGGTTGTACTTGCATAATGCAATGCCTACAGTGCTAGTTGTAACAGTGGCATAGGATGCAAGGAAAAGGGGAAGCCAAGATTGCCTGAAATGTTTCAAAAGAGTGTGTCATGAAAACTAATCCCAAGACTACTATTTAAAAATCAATGACATTTTAGTAGGCTGTCAGAAAAATTTGCCAAAGATTTAATATAATTCCAAACAATAAATGAAATGGCATTTTGGTTGCAATAATCATTATTGTTGTGAAATTCCTATTTATACGTTTCATTTATAAAAGTGTAAGCAGGAGCAGGCATTGTGCTGTAGCACTTGGAACTCAGACATTCCATGCAGGGGTGGCAGCTTGAGAACCGGCTACTCTGCTTCTGATCCAGCCCTCTGCTATTGCACCTGGCAAACAGTGGATTTAGGAACACTTTAGAATTCCAAAGTGAAACAAAGATTCAAGTCTCCAAGATCTTGTAGACATTACTCACGGCTGATTTCTACATACGGAAGCATACCCAGTAGGTGGACAAGCTTCTTCTGCTTGTTCAAATCAGGTAAACAGAACAACACTGAATATTAACAGAAACCCCATAATGAAAAGTAATCTTTTGCTGCTTGTTTCATATAGACTAATTTTTAAGTTTTCTCATAAAAAAGAGACTCAAGCAAGCATTTTCTGATCTCAGTCACTTAAAAAATTAAGCCATTTCTTTCAAATACGTTATTGGTAAAGAATGCTTTGAAATGAAGAAAAAAAAAGTTTTCTTCCAGGATCTGCATATTTTACTTAGCTTGATACAATTTCTCATTGTCTTATTTCTCAAATTTAGAAAGAACTACTGCCATCTGGGTAGTATTTTTTTCAGATACCAAGCAACACCAGAAGGATTCATCCATAGGATTTCTTGCCACAGACAGGAAAGTCTGCTAACATTTACAAAATATCTTGTGCTCTTCTTTCCAGCATAGAAGATGGCTGAAAATTATCAGTTATGATTAGTTTTTGGGACAAACAAGAATTTATATTTTTTCTTTTTAGCCAACATTGTAAATAATCACATTAAACTTCACTTCTAGGTTTCAAATTAAAACAATTGAACACCACTACGAATAAATAAAAGGTACTCAACTAGAAACAAATCCCACATTCCAATGTTAGTTTTAACCTGCCAGGTATAAGCTACTGCCAGTATTCATATGTGTAAGTGGAGATGGCTGAAATTAGAGGCTCTTCCCATAAGAAAAGAATTTTAGACAGGAGACCAGAGTAGTGATAAGCAAGATAGTAAGATGTAAACAAGTAGTACATCCATCAGAATGGATGGGCACCTCTTCAAGAATACCCAATCATTCAGACTGGCTAAGCAAGATAATAAAGTTTAATGAAGAGAACATACTTGCCAGGCCGGTTAAGAACCTCAGTAAAGATCTGAGAGCCCCATTTGCGTTCAGACTGGGGATTATAAGGGTATAGGTTCCAGTTCATTCTGCCAATTCTCCTTTCTCCCACTCCCTTCTCCCGGACAAAAGAGTTTCCTGAAGTGAAATAGGTAAAATTCCTCCCGAGGTTTTCTCATCCAGTGTTTTCTGAGAGGGCAGCCTGCTTGGCACTAGGCAAACAGGATTCTCCTGGGATGCTTTTCCTGGGGAAAAAGCCTGGGACCACCTGTGAAGCTGTGGGCTGGACTTTGTTGTGGAAAATACTGGGCGGCTTCCAAGGCCTGCTACGTTCCTTTCTGCAGGCGCTTTGTTTTCACTGGGTCCCTTTCACACAATTTCTCTATCATCCTACCTAACATTGGATTTAAACCAACAGGCATAACATACTAACAGTATTTATGTGTATCTGCTTGTTTTATTAAATAACAACTGGTAAATTAAATAAAAGGGGAATTTCCAAAAATGGTACTTGGTACTGAGTTACCTTAATGCTTCTATAAATAAACAACAAGATTAAAAATAAATAAACATACATCTAAGATGGTGAAGAGAATTCCATGAAAGAGGTGAACTCTGTGATTCTTATGGTGTAAAATGTGTAAATATTTAAATTGAATATTTTAAGTCTTGTTTGCAAGTCTTTTCTGATACATAAACATGTATTTTCACACTGAGTTTCAGTTTTAAAGAAAATGTATTTGCAATTTTTTTTTACATTTATTCTGTGGCTATGTTAAGCATTTGGGAAAAAATAGCTCTTAAATAGTTTTAAGTCTGTCAATTAACAAAGACATTTTTAAATGTTATTTTCCACTGATAGATTTTAGGAAGTCTAGTCTCATCTAGCATGGTTGATTTTAAAAGACAAATAAATCCCTATATCATATGGTAATGAAATACTACACTTGCTTTTTATAACATATGGAAACAATTCCAGACAGACCCAAAGCAGACAAAAATCTGCCAAATCAGAGTAGAATATATCTTATATATCTCAGAGCAAAGAAACTCTCCAAACTTACAATCAAAAGACCACCCACTCTTCTACCCCCATGCAAAATCCACCTCAAACACTTTAGTTTTGAGTTTCAGGGATGCCCACATAAGCCAGATCATCCTCACCTCAGTAATAAGTAAAAGTGCCTGGTAAAGTGTGCTTTTTATGCTGATAAAGTAGACAACCTCAAGTGCTACAGAAAATAACTAGCAGCACTAGAGGAGTAAAGCAAAAATGGGAAACCTACCAAAGTGATCTGAATTTAGAAGAAACAAAGCTGGCAAGTGAAGTCAGGGACTGGGTTAAGCTACTGCCTAGGTCTCTTACATCACACATCAGAGTGTTGGCTTGAACCCTGGCTATTCTGTTTCTAATCCAACTTCCTGCTAACATCCCTGAGAAGGCAGCAAATGATGGATCAAGTACTTGGGTCCCTGCTAACCATGTAGGATACCCAGATGGAGTTCCTGGATTTTTCTTGGCCAATCCTGGCTGTTGCAGGGATTTGAGGAGTAAAGCAGCAAATGGAAGATGTTTCTCTTAAAATAAAACTTTAAAAATAATTTTAAAAACAAGAAATAAATTATCAAAGAGAATCCTTTTTATTCTTGCTGTGTTTGTAGGTCAGTGGTTGAACTAAACTGTTAGATTTACTAACATTAACAAACATTTATCCAAGTTTCCCCAAGAACCAAATAAAAAGACCTTTGCAGTAAAAGTGACATTGTGTTTGGGGCCAGCATTCTGGTGTAGTGGGTTAAGCCACCGCATGCAGTGCTGGCATCCCATATGGGTGCCAATCCACTTCCAACCCAGATCCCTGCTAATGTGCCCAGGAAATCAGGAAAAAATGGCCCAAGTGCTTGGACCCCTGCATCCACATAGGAGAATCCTGGCTCCTGGCTTCCATTTGGCCCAGCCTGGCCATTGCTACCATTTAAGTCCCTGCAAGTACCAAAATGGAAGATTATCTCTTTCCCTGTCAATCAAAATACCTAATTTTCAGGATGCACCTGTTTCATGCCAGATTTTGAGGTGGTGGTGGTGGTGGTATGCACAATGAAATTATGAAAATTAAGCTCCCTGTGGAATGTATGTATATATAAAATGTATAAAATCCTCAGTTGTCTTCATGCATGTAAAGGCACCACCCCCTACCTCATAAGAGACCAGGAATGGGAAAGAGACTTCTCTTTCCCCAAGGACCAAAATTGGAGGGGCTACTTAGGTTTGGTAACCCTCTACCCACTCATAAAAGGTATTTCTCCATGTGGGGCAGCCCACAGTCACACATGAATGTATGCATTATCTCTCACTGTGAAATGAATCCTGTTCCCACCTGTACCCTTTTATGTTTCTCCACTTAGAATTTTTATCTTAGTGAGAGGCAAGAATCTGATACAGAGAATAAAATACAGTTGTACCTACAAAAAATATGATATAGAGAATAAAATACAGTTGTACCCACAAAAAATACAGTGTACCCACAGAGAAGCCTCTTTGATATCTTGAGCTGAATGAGTTCAAAGATTGAGAATAAAGTTCAAAAGAAAAGCATTAGGAGTGTGATGGGAACAAGCTTTGAAGTTCATTGCACAGTCATCAGTTGGTTCTCCAGAACATAGACATCCTTCCCATGATACTCTTGTTAGAGCATCAGAAAGTTGCCTTTGTTTTTCATGATATTTGCTAGATCTGTTCCACTCAAGAATACCATCTACTTTCTGCAGGGTGAGTCTTCAATACAGATCTTATGTTTATGAAGTTTTTCTACCTCTCCCTTTAAAAGTCATTCTGGGACTGGCACTGTGGCATAGCAGGAAAAGCTGCTACCTGCAGTGCTGGCATCCCAGATGGGCACTGGTTTGAGTCCCAGCTGCTCCAAATCTGATCCAGCTCTGTGATATGGCCTGGGAAAGCAGTAGAAGATGGCCCAAGTCCTTGGGCCCTGAACCTGTGTGGGAAGACCCAGAGGAAGCTCCTGCCTCCTGGCTTGGGATCGGTGCAGCTCTGGCTATTGTGGCCAATTGGAGAGTGAATCAGCAGATGCAAGACTTCTCTCTCTCTCTCTCCCTCGCCTTCTCTCTCTGTGTAACTCTGACTTTCAAATAAATAAATAAATATTTTTTTAAAAAAAGTCATTCTAAGTAAAGCTATTTGAGTTCTCTTTCCAGCCATGATGTCAGGCCAGTGTACAAACTCACCATCCAGAAAACAGACTGTGCTTATAGAATTCAGATCTGGTATCAACGTCACCTGCCTGGATTGTGCTAAAACACAATTCAGAAAACACCAACTCCCTCAACCTTGATCAAACGGGCTTAAATAAAATTTCTATGCTTTAGTTCTCTTTCACCCACTTTTGATAATGTGTCCATCTGGGAGATTCAACCAATGCTTTGGATTCTAAGGCCAATTTCTGCTCTTGCTCAGTATTATCTCCAACATAACACAGTTTTTCTTTAATCATTCAAACATTTGCAAAATCAGCAGAATGGTTGATAGCTTATGTTCCCCTCGATAAGATATCTGGTAATATCTCTCCCTGTACTATCCCGGTCTCCCAGTAAGATGAGGGACTGGAAACCCATCCCCCACTGGGAAGATGTGAGACCACCTCCAGAGTATGCTACTAAGCCAATAAGTAAACCTTGAGCACACAATTTCAGAGTTGCCCGGATGGCTGCATGTATGTCAGAAAACTGGTATGCTTCAAACATTACATCTCCAGACTTTTTCTGGTTTTGCTGGAGTTCACAAGGTATCCTGTTTGTAAGACCTTACAATTTCTGATAATCATAATATGTTTCATCAAAAGTATAGTCCCACTATCAAATGTATAGTTGTTTTATGTCATCCCAATTTTATACTACACCATTGTCCATGTATTTTATTAGGATGTATTTTATTTATTTGAAAGGTAGAGTTACAGAGAAAGAGAAGAGAGAAAGAGAGAGAGAGAAAGAGAGAGAAAGAGAGAGATCTTCCATTCGCTGGTTCACTCTTAAAATGGTCACAACAACAGGAGCTGGGCCATGGTGAAGCCAGGGCTCCTCTGTGGGTGGCAGTGCTGAGGCACTTTGGCCATGCTCTGCTGCTTTCCCAGGTGCATTAGCAGGAGGCTAGATCAGAAGCGGAGCAGCTGGGACTTCAACCAGCACTCATGTGGTATGTCAGCATTGCAGGCAGTAGCTTAACTTGCTATGCCAGTATGCTGGCCAGAAGATGAGCATTTATTAGCCTCTAAAGGCTTGAGAAATATCAAGCTTCATCTACTGTTTATTCTTAATACGGATTTTGTGTTCTGACATTTTTTCTCAGCATTGCACTAGCTATGTCTGTTTGATCAGTAATTTCATGAATTGTATTATATTTCATGTAATAACAGTTGCAAATTTTATTATATACACTCTGGTTCAGTATCACTTGCATCTAGCTGATGTTTCAGTTTCTAAATTCCAGACTTGACAGCTAGCACATGTACTGTCAAGTGTCTTTCCTCAATAGTGCGTAGCCTAACCACGTCACCAGGGCATGGGGAGGGGAAACAATGGGCAAACACTAGGCTGCAGGTGTCCATGGCTCTCAGGGTCTGCCTGAGATAGATCTTCAGCCCTCAGTTTGGCTGTGACCTAAATTCACCAACTAAGTAAATGTTGAACTAGGGCAGGGGAGTGTGTCCTCCTCCAGTATGTCCTCAGGTCTTAAATGTCCCTGTGACCGAGTCTTGTCCTTTTTCTTTTTTTCAGATTTATTTACTTATTTGAAAGTCAGAGTTGCACAGAGAGAGAAGGAAAGGCAGAGAGAAGAGAGAGAGAGGTCCTGTCCTTTCCCTCTTGTGTACATCTCCGAAAGCTTCCGTCCCTTCCTGACTACCCCTAGCCAAGTGTCAATCTCAGGTGTTATGAACAGGTTTTGGTTTGGAGGAAAAAGCCAGCCAAGACCATGTGCTAGTGCCTTGTATGAATGTTAGTGTGGAAGGTCAAAGGTTGGGACCCTTGACACCACCTTCAGGTTGGATGACTCCCTTGCCCCAGGGAACTCCACAATGCTGACCCTGTCCACCATGATAAAAAGGAGGAGGGAGGCTCAAGGCCTCTGCTATGATTATGTGGTCACTTCTTCACTACAGGATGGATGAGCCATGGGAAGGCTCTTCTAGGAAGCATCATCTCTGGGGTTCTCCGGCCAGCCAGCCCAGCCCCCAGGGCTTCTCCCTGCTCCCACAAGGACTTAGGGGCACAGCGAGGCACCAGAGAACTGCAGAGGGGGGTGTTCTGGAGCCTTGATGCATTGTCCCTGGCCACTTGCCAGGGTACCCTCCACAGCCCCAGATACTTGGCAGCTGAGGAGCCTGTTGGAACTCTTCCGGCATGCTCACCTCCCACTCTGATCTTCTAACCTGTGCTTGTAACTGGTCCTGGTCTCTGGAGCCATCGCTTCCTTGATATGTTGGAGACTGGGATTACAGCACCAAATGTTGGCCCCTTAATAACCATTTAGAAAAGCCAAAAAGTACAGACAGTTATAAAGGAAGAATAATGCCACTTCGTGGAGACAAACAGCTGTTCTATCCACTAGGGTAATTTTTTTTTTCTGGTTTAAGCGTTTACCAAAAATAAGAATAAATTCTCACTAAGTGATGTTGTTAGTTCTTTGGTTTCACATTGATAGACTGGGATTGAATGCTATTTATTACACTGGGTACTATAGATGTCTATTTACTTGAATGTAGTTCATGTCTTTTTAAAAGCTCCTTAATTAAGGGCGTGTTCACCACTAAGTAGTTACCCAATGAACATTCCGTGAAGTAAAGTAAGTCAATCTAATCAGATGGCAGTAGACTCCTAGGCAGAACTGGAACCTAGAACCAACAGTTCAGTTTTGGTTCACAGTGGTAACCAAGAGCAAGTCAAGTTTTAGCTGCCGGGGAGTATATTTTTCTTTCAAAGTAAAATTCATACTATTTTAATTTAATTAGCTTTAGAATTTTCTACCTCTGGTAATTTTGACATGTCATAAGTGTCCAGTGAAAGAAGAAGAAAAGCCACAGAACAATTCTTATTTTACCACTTCTTCTTTTTTTTTAAACATTTATTTTTTATTTGAGAGTCAGAGTTACACAGAGAGAGCAGAGGCAGAGAGAGAGAGAGAGAGAGAGAGAGAGAGAGAGAGAGAGGTCTTCCATCCGATTCTTCACCCCCCAATTGGCTGCAACTGCCGGAACTGCGCCGATCTGAAGCCAGGAGCTTCTTCTGGGTCTCCCATGCAGGCACAGGGCCCAAAGACTTGGGCCATCCCCTACTGCTTCTCCAGGCCATAGCAGAGAGCTGGATCGAAGTGAAGCAGCCGGGACTAGAACCAGCACCCATATGGGATGCCAGCGCTTCAGGCCAGGGCGTTAACCTGCTGCACCACAGCACCAGCCTCATTTTACCACTTCTAACTTCCAGAAGTTCTAACTTCTAGAATTCTTGTTGTTTGTATAGATATCTTATTCTCAAATTTTGTTCATAATTCTGGAAAAAATAAAACAAAAGGTACCAGGCTTCAACCAAGTGACCAGATCTGAGAGAAAAGAAGGTTTATCAATTGGTTTTGTTGGTTCCCGGGCCGATAATCCAGCAACGTATCACACACAGGGTAGCTGGTTGCTGGTAGCTGTGGGGTTCTCTGGCTGCGGCTACAGTAGGGAGAGATGATTGGCTGTCCAGGGAGGTTGTGGTAGCTGCAAGCTGAGTGTGGCTGCCTTCATACCTTCCCTGGCGGCTTGCGGCCCCCATGGGCACTGCTGACATTGAAACCCAGCATCAGCTTCACAGGGGCAAGAAGTGACCCTTTATTTGTACTGCCTCCTTCCACACAAGTGCCCCCTTGGCCAAAGAAGATTATTACCAAATATGAGAGGAGCTTCAAAATGCCAGCCAGAAACATACCAAGAAAGCCTATACAAGCACCCTGACACAAATAAGGATGACCCCAGAGCCAAGGAGAATTCTCCTAGCTGGCAGAAGCTGGGAGAAGAGGAAACAGTACAATGCCTGTGGCCCATTGGCTTTGATCCCAGGGGCGCCAGCAGCTCTGGGCAGCCCCATTGATGACCCTGATGGACTGCTCAGGAAATTTTGGGGGAGTTCTCATCATCTTCACTTGGAGATTTGTAGAGTATTTCAGGAATACATCATAGAGTTCACATTGAAACAAATTGCCAAGGGCATCAGCCAGAAATTTACTGTGAACATAACGGACATCTCCGAGTGCCACAGCGGCAAGGGGAATGAGCCTGACACCAAGGTAGGGCAACCCCACTACTGAGGCAGCTCGGCGTGAAAACCACCAACAGGGGCCCTTTTGTGATGTGGTCCATTTGTCCTTTTGTGATGCAGAGATACGGTGGCTGTGGCTCCATCATCAGAACCCCCTGTGTGACCCTGTGTGATATGCAGGGGAGCAGAGAGGCCAAGTGGAAGAAGCAGGTGGCAAGATCCGTGTCTGCAGGATGGCCAGACTGTGAGGATGCCTGTGGGAAAAGGAGGAGGAGTTTTCATCACGTTCAGGGTGTAGAGAAGCCCTGTGTTTTAGAATGATGGCAGAGACATCCATTCTGACCTCTCCCTTTCGGTAGCACAGGCTATTCTTAGGGGAACAGCCAGAGCTCAGGGTCTGTATGCAGCCATCAATGTGCTGATGCTCCCTGAGAATCAGACAGACCAGGAGATTTGGCTGGCTGGGAAATGCACCCCCCCCCCCCGAATCAATTGCTGCAGGGGCACAGATGCCTACATTTATTTCCAGAACAGAGTTTGAAAGTGGGTAAGGAGCCAGCAACAGAGCCTGATCCTGAGCAATGCAGAGGCTAAGACAGACTTGGAGAGGGATGGTGAATGATGTCATCTGCAAGCACTGGGAAATGTTTCATCAGAAACTGGGCCAAGAAGCAGCAGCTCCTCCCTACAGCCAGCACACCTTGGAGACAGAAAGATCACAGGCAGCTGCACTGTCTGCTGAGCTCTTCAGACTACCTGGCAACAGCAGAATTGAGTGACAACAGGTTTCTCAATGGGAAGCCATTGTGGACAGACCCTGAGAAGTAAGGTGTGGCACTGAGGGTAGGTAGAAGGCCCCTGTTCACAGCTGGGTGACTTACCCTCTTCTGGCTCAGGTGGTGTAAGGCTCTTGAACACTTCTTGCAGCACCAGACTCTGATTCGGCCAACGTTGTGGAGGCTGTCGTTACAGAACTAAATGTCATGATTTCAGTTTAACAACGAAGCCTTCAGCTGCACCCAGTTGTCAAGAGTTAATTTCACTCTCAGCAAACCTCTGGGAGCTTCTGGAATGAGTCCTTCCCAACCTGTTGCCTTCACCAGGAGCCTGGGGCTGGCATGCCCACCAGCACCTTCCTGCCCAGACAGGCTTTGCTGGGTGAAGGTTGCTACCGCTCCCAAAGGTACCCAGCTGCTGGAGAGACCCTGCCGTCTCCATTCCTGACCGCATGGGTGGAGGTGCTTGTCAGGGCAGGCAGTCCTTCCTCTGACTCCACCCAGGACAGCCACTTGTCCCCACCTGTTGAGTTCTGTTGTCCTGAGCGGATGTGGTAGCACCTGACCTGCTGAGCCATAGTACTGTGGCTCTGCCAGGCAGACTTCAACCACAGCCAGAACTGAGTTCTCCCCACCTACACTGTTGATGTGTTTTATCCAAAGTATGTTTAAATTATTCAATGCTAGGAACCTGGATGTGCCTGGGTAAATGTTCAGAAAGGAAAGTACAATAAGCAGTTGACCATTTGGCTAGAGCACCTGACCCTCAGCCTCTACTGTAGCATGTTGCAGTTTCCATGTGCTCCAATTTTCTTGTGCTATTTTAATACAGATTAATGAAGAACATTTCTCAGTAGTTTCTTTTCTCTTTTCCTTTACACTTTACACACACACAAAATCTATTAGTGTCTGATTTAAGAATGTAAAATGGTTCTGTATCCACATGAATAAGATTATCTACTGCAGAAAGAAAAAAAGAATTGGTTCTGTCATTTTCTGGTGGAGTTACTAAATATCCAGAATTAAGAAGCTGTGCATAGTTTATTCATCCATAAAATGTGGGCAATGTTCACTGCATTGAGTTGTTTTTAAAAGGAAGTCAAATAACAGGCCCAGCGCAGTGGGGAGAACACAAGAACCCATCATTGATGTTCAAAAAAGTATTCATTGAATCTGACAGTCATGCCGTCTGACTTTATTTTTAGATGCCATGTTTCTTCCTGGGAGTATTCACAACATAGCACACAAAAATGTTAGATATAATGAGCAGTTTAGGTAATTACTATCATGCTCATTTTATTTTTTTAAAGATTTATTTATGTATTTGAAAGGCAGAGTTAGGGAGGTAGAGAGAGAGGGAGAGAGAAGGGAGAGAGAGAGAGTGAAGGGGTGGGGATTCCATCTGCTGGTTCACTCCTTAGATGGCGCAGCAGCCAAGGCTGAGCCAAGCCAAAGCCAGGAGCTTCTTCTGCATCTCCCACATGGGTGCAGGAGCCCAAGGACTTGGGCCATCTCCCGTAGCTTTCCTAGGCACATTATCAAGGAGCTGGATCAGAAGTGGAGCAGCTGGGTCTTGAACTGGTACCCATATGGGATGTTGGCGCTGCAGTTGGTGGCTTTACTGGCTATACAACAGTGCTGGCCCCATCCTGCTCATTTTATAAATGAAGCCATATGCAGACTTGGTGATTATACAAGTTGAGGCTACTTGAGACAATTATGCCAATCATGCAGTATAATTTGGTTAAAATTTTTTCCTTTTAATATAACTTTATGGAGAATTTGTGTAAAACAGTTGTCTTCTCATTCAAATAGCTGAGTCACACAATCTTGCCAAGGTGAATCAGAGAGGACAGACTATTCTTGTTCTAGAATTAAGGTGTTAGCATATAAGTTTTAAACAGAAGTGAGCCGTCACGTCTGGGTATATGGATGGATGTCTGATTGACCACCCAAATGGTGATAGTTTTAATTTATCATTGTCTAGGACACAACCTACCAACTTTCATACCCACAAACTCAGTTTTGTCAGTGTTCAGGATTGACAGGACACTGGGCTCAGGGAGGCTGACTCACCCTGATCTAACACACAATAGATGAAGTTAATAACTTCCCAGAAATGCTTACTTGGTTGGCTAACTTCCTTAAAGTTTTTAACTTGGAGGAGGTGGTATATTGATTCAAACAAAACAGCATAGTGGTTCCTAAACACAATCTTAACCCACCTGGAGCCCAGTAGGGGCAGGTGTTAGGAATCACTCACTTCCTGTCACTTGTCCATCCCTATGGACAGAGGTATGAGGCCTTTTGAAGGAGGTAGAAACGTGGTCCGAGGTAGGATTATGAGCTGAGGGATCATTTGTTTCCATTGCCTAGTGAAGAACTGAAATGTTGCCAGTCGTTCAGGACCACTTGGTTCATTTTGTCTTTTTGAGAGATAGAGAGAGAGAGAGAAAGGGAGAGAGAGAGAGAGATGCCTCTCTGACTAACTCCATTAGTGCCTGAAAATCCAGGGTTCTGCCAAGCCAAAGCTGGAAACTCAGTGGGTGTCAGGGACTCAACTATTTGAGCCATCACCTGTTGCCTCCTGGGGTCCACATTAGCAGGAAGCTGGAGTAGGACCTAAACAGTCTGATTTTGGACATTAGCATCTTAATTGCTAGGCCATATCCCTACCCCACTTCATTTTAGTTTCCATCCATCACTTGGTGTGAACATTAAGCTGGCTTAGTTATTTATAACATAGGTGCAAATTAATGTTATGAGTTTTTTTTTTCTACTGAGAATAGTTTTAGCTGAAAATAGCTGAGAACTAGTAAAAGACAAACCTTTCTCCATGAGGTTAGGGAAAGTGTGTCACTCCTAACAAAATCATCAGTGGATGCCATTTTTGAATAATATATAAAATCCATTAGATTTTTGAAAACTTTCGTATCAGAGCACCAGGGTTACAGTATCAGGTCTGATTTCATCTTCCTGCTAATGTACATCCTGAGAAATGGCAAATGATAGCTCTAGGGTTTGCATTCTGTGACCCATCCATGTCTCCTGGATAGAGTTCTGGATTTCCACCTTTGGCCTGGCTTAGCCCAAGCTATTGTGAGCATTTGGAAGTGAACCAGCAGATGGAAGATCTCTGCCTATGTCTCTCTGCTTTCCAAATACATAAAAATATTTTAAAATAAAGAATTTGGATATGGTCCCAAGGATGGAAATGGAAATATATGCAAATGCAAATGGAAATATACTTATTACTGAAATCCTGCTAAGATTGAATAAGAATGTGCAGACTCAGTGGTATTTGAATCCAGATATACTCCCGCCTTCACCTTCCTTCCTCAGTGGAATGTGAAATTCAGACAAGTGCAACTAAACACAAGGTTTGCTTTCCTGGAAGCTGCCAGTTAGTGGGCTAAATCCCTTGGTGGCATTAGACAGCATTATTTTACCTCCTGCTCCCAATTAGCTGTTGCCAGGACTATGTTCTGTGTGAGGACAGGTAGGGAAGAGAGTCCACTTGAGTGAGGGGGTCTCTGTATTGGTCTTCAGAACACTTGGCTCCCATTATTGATTACATGCAATGTCCACAGTAGGAAAATCTGTGTAAACACCAGATTTGTGATTGTTTAGATTTGGAGGGATGGGCCGGCGCCGTGGCTCAACAGGCTAATCCTCCACCTTGCGGCACCGGCACACTGGGTTCTAGTCCCAGTTGGGGCACCGGATTCTGTCCCGGTTGCCCCTCTTCCAGGCCAGCTCTCTGCTGTGGCCCCGGAGTGCAGTGGAGGATGGCCCAAGTGCTTGGGCCCTGCACCCCATGGGAGACCAGGAAAAAGCACCTGGCACCTGGCTCCTGCCATCGGATGAGCGCGGTGCGCCGGCCGCAGCGCGCTGACCGCGGCAGCCACTGGAGGGTGAACCAACGGCAAAGGAAGACCTTTCTCTCTGTCTCTCTCTCTCACTGTCCACTCTGCCTGTCAAAAAAAAAAAAAATAAATAAGATTTGGAGGGATGACGATAATGAGAAAATAACTAAAGGATATTGACTTTCTTTTCTATAGATTTATTTATTTGTAAGATTCATTTATTTTAAATGAAGAGTGACAGGGAGAAAGGAGGAAAGAGAGACACATTTTCTATTTTTCTCCTCAAATGTCTACAACAGCCAAGGCTAGGTGAGGCTGAAGCCAGGAGCCAGGAGCTTCATCTGGGTCTCCCACATGGGTGCAGGGGCCCAAGCATTTGGGTGATCCTAATAAGCAGAGGCTTAACACACTTCACCACAATTCCAGCCTGTTTTGTTTCTTTTTGAGTGATAAAAATTCTGAAGTTGACATTGCTGATGATTGCACATCTCCATGAAAATCATTTAATTCTATACTTTTAGTGCCTGATAAGGAATAATGGTCATATGTTAATAAAACTCTTTTTTAAAAGGTATGTGATTCCTGACAATTTTTAAAAAGATTTTTATTTACTTATTTATTTGAAACTCAGAGTTACAGAGAAGGATAGGAGAGACAGAGAGACAGATCTTCCACCTGCTGATTCACTCCCCAAATGGCCACAATGGCTAGGGCTGGCCCAGACCAAAGCCAGGAGACAGGAATTTCTTCCAGGTCTCCCACATGGTTGCAGGGGCCCAAACACTTGGACCATCTTCTGCTGCTTTCCCAGGTGCATGAGCATGAAGTGGAGCAGCCTGGATTTGAACTTGCACCCCTTTGGGATGCCAACGCTGCAGGTGGTGGCTTAACCTGCCATGCCACAGTCCCGGCTCCCCTGATAATTTTTAAAATTTGAACTACTTCAAGTTTTGTGTGGAACACTTTATATACTAATAGCCCAAATTTAAATCCACATGAAATTTGATTTCTTTATGGTACATTCTATGCTTATACATATGGATTTAAAACTATGAATAGTGATGCTTGATTTAGGTTGTGGATCCTCACGAGAATGTAGGGAAACTTGACTTAAGTTGTGGATCCTCAGGAAGAGTGTGGGGAAAGGTGATGTTAACCTTTTCCATATAATATTTTCAAAATAATATATTACCGAGTTAAATTAATACCTCCAAAACATGGTCAGATGCCACAATTACATGACTACATATTTTCGTTAGTGGTAAATGGGAAAAGACTAATGTTAGGTTTCAGTCCTTGTGAATTTATCTCTATTACAGGAAGTATTTTATTCATTCTTCTGCATTCAGTATAAATCAAATATTAGAACTTCTTTTTTTAAGATTTATTTTATTTAATGAAAGACAGCTACAGAGAGAGGTAGAGACAGAGAGAGAGGTCTTCCATCCATTGGTTCACTCCCCAGATGGCCACAACAGCTGGAACTGCGCCAATCCAAAGCCAGGATCCAGGCGCTTCTTCTAGGTATCTCACATGGGTGCAGGGGCCCAAGGCCTTGGGCCATCTTCCACTGCTTTCCCAGGCCCTAGCAGAGAGCTGGATTGGAAGAGGAGCAGCTGGGACTAGAACCGGCACTTCAGGCCAGGGTTTTAACCCTCTGCGCCACAGCACCAGCCCCATATTAGAACTTCTGTCACTGGCTGGATCCTCAAAATTATGCAGTATAGTCATTACATATAATTTGTGACTAAGGTCCAGAGAAAAGAAGTGTTATTTTAGGTCAGCTAACAATAAATGAGCATGATCCTCCCACTCTCCCACTTTAAAAAAAAGAGTTATGCTTTTATTTGAAATGCTGAATTATAGAGAGGGGAAAAAAAAAAAAAAACCCAGACAGATCTTCCACCTGCTAGTTCACTCCCCAAATGGCTGCAACAGTCAGGACCAGGCTGAAGCCAGGAGGCTGGAACTCTATCCACATCTCCCATGTAGGTACCAGGGCCCAAGTACTTGAGCCATCTGCTGCTTTCCCAGAATCATTAGCAGAGAGCTGCATTGGAAGCAGAGCAGCTGGGACTCCAACCAGCGCTCATATGGGATGCTGGCATCACAGGTATGGCCCAACCCACTGTGCCACAATGCTGGCTCCCCCAGTTTCTCAGTTCTGAGGGCTCCCCATGAAATCTACATCTCCAGTCCCAGTATGAGCAGTTCCTGCTGGCAGAGGTATATGACCAACAGCATAGGAGCAACGATTTCTGGAAAGCACATGGGGTATCACTACTCCAGGTGGGGTATCAAGGTATTTGAGCCATCTTGGTTCATTTTCTATTTCAGGAATACGGCCCCGACACTATATTCAGTGTCCACTTACTTCTGTGGTCTAAGTTGGAGGTACCTAGCATAGGAAGCTCAAGACTGAGATCCGTTGGTTGGCAGAATAATGTCACTGAGGGAAAACTGCAAGATATAAGAGTATACAGGGAGTTAATAGGGCGAACGCTACTGTAAACATAGAGAAAGCCAGGGATAGATCATTAACTATGAGTCAGTATTCCAGCTGCATCCCCTCCCAGGACCACATCAAATGCTGACCACCGTAGTCAGTCCTTCCTGTCCTACTTCCGGTCAGGAGTAGCCAGGGCTGTAACAAGGGCTCTTGAAACACTTGTGTTGGCTTCCTTGCTTATTTTGTGGCAGAGACCATCAAACGGATGAAAAAGTTCTGGTTCACCTTTCAGAAAAAGAAGCAGAGATTTTTCCAGATACATAGATGGTCAGGCGTACACATTTTAGGACTTTATATATAGTTAAGTAATTACTGGACAGAGGCACTTTTCAATTTGCACATTGATTTTAGAATTTATTCGCCCAATGACCCAGCTATTTTATTTCAGTATATGCACTAGAATAGTTTTTTTCAGCTGTGGGATATGATCCACGGATGGGCTACAAGTTATGTTAGCAGATGGGCTAAAGCATCTTTTCAAAGGTTCAGAAGTTACCATGGGAATATTGATTTTTAAAGTATTTTAAAGAGTCATTGTGATTTTTTTTCATGCTTTAGTAAGCTTGCGTAATAAATGGATGCGGGTTCCATAATTGCAGTATAATTATCAGAACTGTAAAAGAAAATAAAGCAGGGGATAATTATTAAATGTTCCACCCACATTCGTGGCACGATTTTTTCGAGCATGAATCTGTCCCACTGGGAATTCTTAAAGAGTGGGGATTCCAAGTGGTAGTCACATGGGTCAGTTGTGTCATAGCTGGTCTCCAGGCAGCGGGGCTGACCACCCAAGAAACACGCGAGTCGTGCTCCTGCTCCCTAACAAAGGGCCACGCGGGCTTGTGGGAGATGTAGTCCCACGCGCCTATGACTTCACCGGTGCAGGGCCGTGGGAACTCTTCCAGGGTCCGTCTGCGCATGTGCCGCCCCGCCCACTCCCGCCATCTTCCTCTGGGAACTTCCAGATGCTCGGCTGTGCCCACGCCGTTCTGCAGGCGCTGGAGTTGGACTCTGTGTTCCTGAAGGTTGGTGAGGAGGAGAGGGGTCTCCGGAGGCCGGGGGGCGCCGGGCGCAGAGGGGTGGGTGTTGTGCTCGGCGGGCGCAGGAACGCTGGCGCTTCTCGGCGGGCGAGCTCTGACTTGCAGCTGGTGCGGGGCCGGTCTGGGGTGGGTCTCCGGAGGTGTTAAAGGGGCCAGCCTTCTCCGGGCTGGGGCCGGAGCCGGAGCCGCTCGGGCTGTGCGCTCCGCGTTTTCCTTCTGCCGCAGACGGGAAGCTTGCCAGAAAGCGGGGAGTGTGCCCCCCCAGCTGCTGGTTCCAGAAGCTCAGCCAGCGGCAGAGTTGAGGGTGGGCGAGCAGATGGTGTGTGTGTGTGTGTGTCCTTGCTCTGGGTCAGCCACGGAAGCATCCTGTCGTTGTCACGTCTGCCATCGGCGTGTTCCTCTGTGAGATGACCGTGCTAGCGACCCCAGTGAATGCCTGCAAACTCTGGACATGCTTTCCGAGTGTGTGCTGCTCGTGTGTGCGGGGTTGCGCCGTGTGTTCCGCAGGTGAAGGTTCTGGCTCACTCCTGCTTTCCAGCGACCGTGGGTTCCAAGTGGGTCATGACTGTGTTTCCTTTGCGATCAAGTAGTTCTTAGGTTTTTTTTTTTTTTTTCAAGAATGGGGCTTCTTGAATAGGAACTCCACCTGAAAGAATATTCCTTTGTCCCGAACCTTCCCCCCCTAGTACTTCAAACACAGGAAAAAAAAAAAAAGTCTCAGTAAAGTGAAGATCCGAGCTTCGCATGACCCAAAAAATGATTGATCCTGCTAACCAGAGTAGACAGGATTTGAGCGATGCTACATTACAAATTGTATACACTTTAAAATACTGGGTGACGTTGGAAGTTTCCTGTGAACTTTCAGAAGGAGGATGATGGTGGGCTGAGAAGACCATGCAAGGGGTCTAGGGAGTTCCTCAAGGGGCCTTGGTGGTGTGGCCTGGATTGAGGAATAACCTGTACTATCTGGAAATCTGTCCGCGATTCCTTCGATCTAATCTCATTCCCAGAGTTGGACCTGACTCAAAGCTAGTCAGTCATCACGCTTGGTGTCCAGAGATGTGCTGATGCTCCCCCTATTCCGATAGTTTTTGGTAGCTCAGAAAGAATTTGCCAGGGCATTTTTGCCTGAGAAAGATGAAACAGATTGTGTTCAGGAGAAAAGTGGGTCGTTCAGTATTACAGGATTTGTAGATGTCAGGTTCCCTTTTTTTAAAAAAAATTTATTTGAAAGGCAGAGTTACAGACAGAGAGGGAAAGGCAGAAAGAGAGATCTTGCATCTGCTGATTCACTCACCAAATGGCTGCAACTGCTGGGGCTGGGCCAAGCTGAGGCAGGAGCTGGGAGCTCCATCCGGGTATCCCACATGGGTGGCAGGGACCCAAATACTTCAGCCATCTTCCGCTGCTTTTCCTGGGCACGTTAACAGGGAGCTGGATCGGAAGTGGAGCATCTGGGATTGGATTCAGTGTCCTTACGTGATGCCCGCATTGCAGGTGGTGACTTAACCAGCTGCGCCACACTGGCCCCCTTCCATGACTTTCTGACTAGTTTTCTTTTTGCCGTAATTAATTAAAAATTCATGGTTAATTTTGAGATAAATTTCAGGAAATAAAATCAGTTTAGAATAAATGATGTTTTAGACTTATGCCTCGAACATGCCTAAAACTTCCCCCCAGCATTTAGTGTGGATCCTGTGATCTCAAAAGATTTTTAGTGCATTTTTCTCACTTATAGATGTCAGTGAGAAAATCATTCCCACTTGTATGATTTTCGTTCACTGAAAATCACAAATGTTACAGCAAATTAGCTAACTTTCCTGTATTTAAAATAGGACGATTAGAGTGGATCACACCTTGATGACAAATTAACTTCTTAAAATATAAGTGAAACACAGTGCAATGATAAGATATAATAAAAATTTAAAATATAGTCTTGTGATCTCCATCCTGTTTTTTGTGTGATTTAAATGGCCTTTTTAATGCCAACAACCTTGCTGACATCCATTTGGTCAGCATGTATCAAGTTTGTGAAAACTTCTAGGTGTGATTTTGAAGTTCTGTTGATTTTATTTGGCATGTAATTCAAAGTTGTTCATTCTCAAGAATAGCTTTGAGAGAAAACTGAGTTAAATAACCATTTTATTTGTAATTCTGATTCAGCATTTTAGTATGAGCTCCCTGGGCAGGTCCTGTGTAGGTGTTGCCTGGGATCACAATTGAGGGCTTAGTCATCTGGTGCCCTGATTGAGTCTGGTTTCTTGAAGATGGCTTCTCTTACCGGTCTGGAGGTTTGGGCTGGCTTTTGGGTAGCCCTGTGTCTCCAGCAGGCAAGCTCAGGCTTTTTATAAGATAACAGTAACCCAAAAAAGGCAAACTCCTATAGACAAACGCTTTCCAAAAACTATGCTAGTGTCATATTTACTGATGTCCCACTGGCTAAGGTAAGTGAAATGGAAACAGAATCATTGTGGGGAGGGCCTTGGTGAAGGTATATGTACTAGAAGGTGTGTCATGTGAAACAATTACTGGAAAAGTGTATTGCAATGTATATTATCCATTTTTCCTATGTAATTTTGGGGCAGAAAATGTTGAATTGCAATTTGGATACTTTCTATGAAATTTAGGTTGTATGAGAGCATAGGATGTTCTAGTGGAACTACTAAGATTCAGTCTTTTAACATACCTCTTTTAATAGGAAAATAGTTAATACTGTACTGCTATTTTCTATAATATAAATTTTAGTAATAACATAATATTTCTTCCTTTGGTGTAGTATAATTCATTTCAACATTCATTCTTAAAATGTTAAATTATTTCTTGGCACGGACAATAATTTTTATAAAATCATTAGCAAAAAAGTTTTTCATTAACCTAATAACTTTTGTTTGAACTCTACCAACTAATAAAATTGTGGATTTTCTTTCAATGAGATCTTTCCTGCCCCTTCTCAGATATATAGTATTATTTTCCCCGGGGGGCTTTTTTTTTTTTTGATATTCTTTTATCCAGCAAATGTGTCCATTATTCTCTGTTAGTTTCTGTCATGATCTTGCTTTGCATATTAGAACATAGGATCAGAACAGACTATTTTTCTCACAGTTCTTACCACTAAATTTCTCTTCTAGGTGTAATTCCAGAGTCCTCTACCTGTTTCCAAGAGCCAAGAAAATGAGTGCATCTCCAGTAAGTTGTGTATTTATTTATTCCTGTTTATTTTATATTGTATTTTAGAAGCATTATTAGACTTTATTAATTAAAATGGAAAAGAAAAATAAAATTCAGTATCAGAGGAATATGTATAAACAGGATAAGGTTTTCATGGGTATAAGCTTTTAGAGCCATCTAAGTTGAGTGCAAATTGGTCTCTGGTCTTTCTGATACCCTAGCAAAAAAGACATATTTGTTAACATGATTTTAAAGTGAACATGCTAAATTCACGTGGGATATTTAGTCTAAAAGATTTATTAGTTACATTGATGTGGTAGACAGTAACATTACCAACCTGGAATTGAAGGCTTAGCACTCTTAAAAGTAACAATGCATAAAAACAAATCAGTATTAAGGTTTTGCGGATCTGGTGTTAAGTCCTGCTACTTTGGTTTCTTTTTTTTTTTTTGACACCTTTGTTCTCATGCCTGATGCAGTGTGGACTTGCTTTAACAGTGTGGTCCTAGATAGCATTTGAAAGGCTGTACTTGACTGATGGATACAACCAGGAATGTATGGAGGATAGAATCTACTATAGGTCTTTGAATTATAACTCTCCGTATGTTTATCTGAGCCAGTCTGTAATTGCAGGTTGTACCACAGACTACCTACAGATCCATTTTTGAGCAGATATTCCCATTGCTTATATGCACTGATGTAGCCTATTTCAGTTCTTCACAGGTTTACCAGCAGTTTAATTTATAATTGGATCTAAAGTCTGTTCTCTAGTCTTTGCTTCATTTGAATCATCTGCCATGTTTGAAGCTACTGTCCATGTTCTTCATTTGGAAATTCTTCTCTATTGGTATCTATTATAACCTCACTGATGGTTTCTTTTTCTCAGAAGTTCTGTATTTTCTTCTTTACATGACTAATTCTACTGTTCCATCTGATCCAAGGGTCATTCCACTCTTCAGTTGTTCTTGAGTGACGTGGCCCTCTCTAATCTCACACTCCAAGAGTTTCCAACTTGAACCCCATTTCTAGCCTTTAGACTGTGGGGTCACTGCCTGGTGAATGCTTCTTTGTAGCTTTCCAAGAGCCACCTCAGACTCAGCAAGTGCAAGATGAAAACCATGTCCTTCATTCTTCTCTAAAATTTATCTGTGGCATCACTACCAACTAGCCTGGACTCAAACCATTGAAATGTAATTTCTCCCAGATTCCCCCTCTGCCTGTCCACTTAGGTCAGTCTCATATAGTGCATTTCATACTACTTTTCTTCCATTTGTTTTTTACATTTTTATTCTAATGCCTACATGAAGTGTGAACAGAGGTAGAGAAGTTGTTGGTTCTCAAAAAACAAATACAGTAATTCTATGTGTTTTTACATTGAAAGTGTCACTCTTTGTTAATCCTAAAGGTTGTAGTAGCTCAGAAATGATGTTAAATCCTCCTGAGCTGTGCTGCTAGACGAAGTGGTAGAAGCCTTGGGAGTCAGTGGGAGAAAACATTCAAGAATTAACGGGTTACAACTGGCAAGTGGCTTGTTCTTGCTTTTCAGTCCCTGGAAGTATGAGAAAATAAATGTCTATAGTTTAAGACACCCCTTCTGTAGTGTTTTGGTAGGATATCCTGGCTAACAAACATAACACTTAATTGACCTGTAACAATTGTATATATTTTGTGTCAGTTTTTGTAAGGTTTTACAATATGAACCTTTAATTAGATACAATATACTTTAGGTGGTATGGTACTGCTTCACTCTATTGTAGTGCTTTTTTTTTTTTAAGATTTTTATTTATTTATTTGACAGGTAGAATTACAGACAGTGAGAGAGGGAGACAGAGAGAAAAGTCTTCCTTCTGTTGGTTCACACCTCAGATGGCCACAATGGCTGGGACTGTGCTGATCTGAAGCCAGGAGGCAGGTGCTTCTTCCCGGTCCTCCACATGGGTTCAGGGGACCAAGCACTTGGGCCATCTTTCAATGCTTTCCCAGGCCATAGCAGAGAGCTGGATTGGAAATGGAGCAGCTGGGACTAAAACCAGCGCTCATATGGGATGCCAGTGCTGCAGGCGGAGGATTAATCTGTGCCATGGCCTGGCCCCTGTTCTAGTGCTTTTATACATGTGTTTATAGATGTTGAATCAGCATATATTATGAACCTCACACATGATATTATAATTTTTGCTTTAAATGATCATATCCCCCCCCCCCCCCCCCCCCCGGGCTGCCTTGTCCCTCGTGATTAAAAGGACAGCCTGTGAACTGCAGGCGAACTGCAGGCAGCCCCGGTCATGTGAGCTCGTGCTCTGGTGCTGTAGCCTGACCCCCGGTGCCATGCGCAGGTGCGACGGGGCTCAAAGGCAGCACGGATCATATCTATTTTAAAGAGATTAAGAAAATAAAATGGTATGTAGTCCTTTATGCTTACCTGCAAACAGGCTCACCATTTTGGTGATCCTGATCCTTTCCTGTGCACCCAGATTAGCATCTGCCATCATTTTCTTTTGTCCTCAAGAACTTCCTTTAACATTTTTTTTTGTTTTGACCGGCAGAGTTAGACAATGAGAGAGAGAGGCAGAGAGAAAAGTCTTCCTTTTTTTCTGTTGGTTCACCCCCCAAGTGGCCACTATGGCCGGTGTGTTGTGGCCAGCACACTGTGCTGATCTGAAGCCAGGAGCCAGGTGCTTCCTCCTGGTCTCCCATGCGGGTGCAGGGCCCAAGGACTTGGGCCATCCTCCACTGCACTCCCGGGCCACAGCAGAGAGCTGGACTGGAAGAGGAGCAACCGGGACAGAATCTGGTGCCCCGAATGGGACTAGAACCTGGGGTGCCGGCGCCACAGGTGGAGGATTAGCCTAGTGAGCCTCCTTTAACATTTTTATAGTGTAGGTCGACTGGTGATTATGTTAGTTTCTTTTCTGAAAACATCCTTTTTTTTTTTTTTTAAAAAAAAGATTCATTTATTTATTTGAAAGGCAGAATTGCAGAGAAGCAGAGGCAGAGAGAGAGAGAGTTCTTCCATCTGCTGGTTCACTCCCCAGCTGGCTACAACAACTGGAGCTGCGCTGATCTGAAGCCAGGAGCCAGGAGCTTCTTCCGGGTCTCCCACGTGGGTGCAGGGGCCCAAGGACTTGGGTCATCCTCCACTGTTTCCCAGGCCACAGCAGAGAGCTGGATCAGAAGTGGAGCAGCTGGAACTTGAACTGGCGCCCATATGGGATGCCGGCCTTGCAGGTGGTGGCTTTGCTCACTACATCACAGCACAGGCCCCTTACACTTCGTTTTAAGGATAGTTTCCCTGTACATCAAATTTTATATTTAAGGATTTTTTTTTCATTCCGTTGTTTCTGATGAGAGAAGTCAACTGTCATCCATATGTGGCTGTGGCCCAGTATGCTGTGTGCATTTTTTCTCGCTGTCTTCAAGATCTCTTTGTCTGAATTTGTTTGGTGATTTGCTTAGAGTAGTTTTCTTTGTGCTGATTAAGAGGTCACTGAACATTTTAATCTGTAAATTGAGGTCTTTGACAAACTGGGAGAGTTTTAGCTTTTGTTTTCTTTCTTTTTCTTTTTTTTTTTTTTTAAAGATTCATTTATTTTTTTGATTTATAGTCAGAGTTACAGAGGGAGAAGGAGAGAGTTTGCTCCCCAGCTGGCTGTAATGGCCAGAGCTGGGCCCAACCAAAGCCAGGAGCCAAGAGTTTCTTCTAGGTCTCCCACGTGGGTACAGTGGGCCATTCTCCACTGCTTTCCCACACGTGTTAGCAGGAAGATGCATCAAAAATGGAGCAGTGGGAATCAAACAGGTGCCCATATGGGATGCCAGCACTGCAGGTGGTGGCTTTACCCTCTATGCCTCTATGTCTCCTTAATCATTGTTTGCTAAACCTACATAGTGCACTCTATTCTTTCTCTTTTCTTCCTAAAACTCCAGTTACATGTACAGTGTGCTTAAAAAAGTTTTTGTAAATTTAAAGATTATTATTATTCCATAAGGCTATTGGATATGCATATTATGCCCAAACTATGCATAATGGCAAAATCTGTACTAAAATAGACTTGGTTTTCAAGTATTTAATTTATTTATTGAGAGACAGAGAGAGATGCAGAGACAGATATACAGGGAGAGCAGCCATCTACAAGTTTACTCCTGAAATGCCCATAAGAGCCAAGATTTGGGCCAGGCAGATGCAGTGAGCCAGAAACTCAGTCTAGATCTCCTGTGTGGGAGGCAGGAACCCAATTACATGAGCCATCACCACTACTTCCCAGAACTGTATTAGCAGGGAGCTGGAGAGAGAAGCTACAACTTCATGTCAGACCCAGGTACTGGTATGGGACGGAGGCATCTTAACTCATGTCTTAGCAATTAGGCCAAATGCCAACCATAAATTTACCTTTAAATCTATTTTTCTTAAATTTTTGAAGTATTCTTTGTATACCAAATTGCTTTCTGAATTGCTCCAGCAGTTTTAACCTCTGCCCATTTTTTTTTTCTTTTTCACAAATGTTAGACAATATCTATTGATCTGTGTTCTACCTTAGTTTTCTCTGTGTTGCTATAAAAATACCACATACTGAGCAATTTAAAAAGTAAAGAAATGTATCATATTCTGGTAGGATGTGAAGTCCAAAGGTATGTGTCAAATCTACAGAAGGCCACATTGCTTCATAATAAGGTGGCAGAGAGATAGCAAGAGATAGCAAGAGATAGAACTCAGTCTCGGTCCCTTTTATAATTGGTGTTAATACATTTAAGGGACATAAATGGTTGTATTGGGAATTAAGGTTTTTTTTTTTTAAGATTTATTTATTTATTTGAAAGAGTTACACAGAGGGGAGGAGAGGCAGAGAGACAGAGAGAGAGAGAGAGAGAGAGAGAGCAAGAGCGCTTCCATGCACTGGTTTGCTCCCCAGTTGGCCTCAAGGGCTGGAGCTGCGCAGATCTGAAGCCAGGAGCCAGAAGCTTTTTCAGGTCTCCCACAGGAGTGCAGGGGCCCAGGGACTTCGGTCATCTTCCACTGCTTTCTCAGGCCATAGCAGAGAGCTGGATTGGAAGTGGAGCAGCCAGAACTCGAACCAGCACCCATATAGGATGCTGGCACTGCAGTTGGTGGCTTTGCCACGGTGCCAGCCCCCCATAATTTCTTTATTCAGTCAACAGTTGATGGGCATCTGGGTTGATTCCACATCTTATCTATTGTGAATTGTGCTGCAGTGAGCATGGTGGGTGCACATAACTCTTTGATATGCTGATTTCTTTTGGTTTGGGAGAAAAAAACCTCTGTGTTCCTTGTAATGCTCAGTGGGTGATTATCCATTTTTTTCAATTTCCAGTGACTGCTTCCACACATGTAGTAGCCAACAATTTTGGTGGGTTTTATTAAAATATGTAGGCTTTAATTTTATGGCCTCCCCTCTGCATTTTTCTCCTTTTCCCCAATTTCTGGTTGTTTTCTCAGCTCTGAACTTTCCCCCACTAACATCCCAAGCTGATAAATCGGCTGTTTTTGATTCCTCAATCTTTATGCCAGTTGGGGCGTTTTCTTCTAATGCAATGCCAAAAATATGTGTGTTTGTCCTTTAAGTATTCCCTTAGTCGAATTTCTACTTTTATTTTGATTTCACTTCAATTCATCATCAGATGGTTGTCCTAAAAAATTTGGTCAAATTTTAATTTTTTTTCATTCAAGAATGAAAAACAGCTTGTCATCACCATGATACTTTTAAGTTGTTTTTATTATAAAATCTGCCTTCTATTCTTAATTTCACCTGTATTTATTCATGGTTTCATTTTCTCTACCTGGGACTGTTGCATTAAGATTTCTTAAATATCATTTTCTGCTACACAATTTTGCATGAATTATTATACAGAAATAATACACAAAATAGAGCCAGGAAAATTATGGCCTACATGCCCAATTTAGTCCACTTTTGCTTTTCTATGTCTCATAAATTTTTACTGGTTGTAACTTAGAAAATTATTTACTTGTCATTTATTTGAGAGACAGCAAGACAGAGAGAGATCTTCCATATACTGATTATACCCCCAGAATGCCTCCTGCAGCAAGGGCCAGGCTAGGCTGAACCCAGGAGAATGAAACTCAATTCAGGTCTCCATGGGAATGACGTGGACCCAGGTATGTACAGCATCACTTGCTGCTTACCAGGGTGCACATGAGTAGATGGCGGGAGTAAGAAGCAGAGCCAGGACTCAAACCCAGACACTCTGACATGGGGTGCAGATGTCTTAACCACTGCACCAAAGCCTGCCTTTGTAGCTTTTTAAGCGTGTGTTTTTGTGGTTCACAGTATTCTTTGATGTATAATATACCTTCAGGTAATAGCAGACCTTTTCATGTATAAGAGAGAATTTTATAGTAGTGCACTTCCACTGATCTCTTCCCAGCTTCTATACCGTGCTTGTTATATGTTTTATTTACATGTATTGTATATCACACAATATATTGTTGGATCTTGCTTCTGATAACCCAGTGAATTTTTAACAAGTTTGAAAATAAGAGCAAAATAAGTTTTTTGCTACCATATTTACCATTTCCATTATCTATTTATATTTATGCAGATTTTGATCTTTTTTGCTTATCTGTTTTGGTTTTCTGTTTTTGGTATTTTGACCATGGTATAATTGTGATATAATTAGCTTCATGTTGAGTTTTGCTGTGTGAAGTCCAGATGTCTTTAATGCCATGATATTTCTGATACCAAGTGCACATTGGGAGGTCTCTAAGATTACCCTCGAGTTCAGTAATTCCTCAGAGGAATTAAAGACCTCAGAGAAGCCTCATACACACCGGCACAGATTATTAGTATGAGAGAATCTACTACAGTCAACCAGTGGATAAACAGAATAGGGCTGGGGCCATGAGTCATCCAGCACAAACTTCCAGTTGTTTTCTCTCAGTGGAGTCCTGTTGACATTGCCTGTGTCTTCCAGCAGTGGGTGACAATACAGGACACTGGCAACCAGAAACTCATCTGAGCCTGTCTTCAGAGTTTTTATTGGGGTCTAGTCACATAGAAGTGGTTGGCCACCCCATGGCTGCTCTTGGTCTCCAGCATATCTAGAGGTTGGACTAATAACACATGACTGAATACCTCCACCATGAATCACATTGTAAGCCCAGACTATCCATGTAGCCAACAGCCTTAAGGTAAATGAAAACAGGTGAGGGGACAGCACTGTGGTGTAGTAGGTAAAGCCACTGCCTGCAGCGACAGCATCCCATATGGGTGCCTTTTCAAATCCTGACTTCCCATCTAGCTTCCTGCTAATGTACCTGGGAAAGCAGTGGAAGATGGCCCAAGTCCTTGTGTTCCTGCACCCATGTGGAAGACCTGGAAGAAGCTTCTGGCTTTGGATCGGCCCAGCTCTGGCTGTTGTGGCCATTTGGGGAGTATTCCAACAGATGGAAGACCTTTCTCTGCTTCTGCCTCTCTGTAACTCTGACTTTCAAATAAATAAATAAATAAATGTTTTTTTTTTTAAGTTAAAAAAAAAAACAAAAACAAAAAAACAGATGAGACATCCCCAGCAGCATGTTAAGCAGTAGCCTGCAGTGCTGGCTTCCCTTATGGGTACTGGTTCAAGTCCTGGCTTCATCACTTTTGATCTAACTCCCTACTTAATGTTCCTGGGAAAACAGAAGATGGCCCAAGTCTCTGGGACCTTGCCAACCTGTGGGAGACCCAGAAGAAGCTCCTGGTTCCTGGCTTCAGCCTGCCCCAGCCTGGGTTATTGCAGCCATTTGGGGAGTGAACCAGTGCATGGAAGATCTCTCTCAGTCTTTCCTCTCTGTAACTCTGACTTTTAAATAAATAAATAAGTAAGTAAGTAAGTAAGTGTGTGTGTGTGTGTGTGTGTGAGAGAGAGAGAGAGAGAGAGAGAGAGAGGGAGGGAGGGAGGGAGGGAGTTGGCATAGGACCAGAGAGAGAGAGAGTGAGAGAGAGAGTTGACATAGGACCAGAAAGAGAGAGAGAGAGAGAGAGAGAGAGAGAGTTGACATAGGACCAGAGAGAGACAATAGTCCTTTACACCTTGTGATCTGTACAGTTTCTTGGATCTATGAGTTTTAAGTTTTCAAAGAATTTGAAAACTGTCTAATTTTCACGTTCAGTGTTATTTCAGACCTTACTCTCCACTAAGGTCTGCAGGGGTTGCTTGTTGTACCACCTTATGTCATTTCATACGGCTCGCCATCTCCATTGTTTTCATCTGGGGTCTCATTAATGACGTCCGTTTCCCTGCTGGATGTCTTGTCCTCAGTAAGATGAGAATGAATGAAATCTCATTCTACCTGTACTTTTTTGACTTTGAACTGAACTCCAGCTCTGTAGATCTACAGAATTAAGCAGATATCTGAAGTGGAAAGTGTGGAGACCCTCAAATTGCCAATTTTATCAATCCACTTCTGTCTGACCTCTGAAAGCTCTGTTGTATTTTCTCCATTTAAGGGACCATTGCATTCAGGTAGGTATCAGTTTATGGTGGTTTGTGAGTGTAGTTAACAGTGAAAATGGTAAGGACTGGTCTGATGGGTATATTTTGAGCGTTGAACTACCAGGATGATTGTTGATTGGTTCACAGAACAAGTCCTTATAAAATTTTTGACTTGCCAAAATTTTAATTTTTGTTTCTCATTTTTTGACATAGTTTAACCAATTTTTCTTATTTCTAAGGGCTTTTGATTACTGAAGAGCAGAATGTAAACTGTAATCTTTTGTTCCTTTTTGTGCCAGAATGCTTATTTTATTAAAAGATATATTTTATTTATTTGAAAGAATTACAGAGAGAGGTAGAGACAGAGAGAGAGGTCTTCCATCAGTTGGTCACAATGGCTGGAGCTGCACTGATCTGAAGCCAGGAGCAGCTTCTGGGTCTCTCACGAAGGTGCAGAGACCCAAGGACTTGGGCCATCTTATACTGCTTTCCCAGAGAGCAGGATTGGAAGTAGAGCAGCCAGGACTGGAACTGGCGCCCAGACGGGTGGTGGCTTTACCTGCTATGCCACAGTGCTGGCCTCAGGATGTTTATTCTTTGTATTTTTTCTTATGAATGTGTCGTTTTCCTATTATTTGGAAGGTAAGCTTAATGTGATGTGACTTGTATTTATCTTGACTTTGTTTTGTGCATTTTTAATATTTATTTATTTGAGAGGCAGACTGAAAGGGAGATGTGGAGAGAGGCAGAGACAGAGGGACCTCCTATTTTCTGCTGCCCTCTCCATATGCCCATAGGGCCAGAGTTGTGCCAGGAGAAAAGCCAGCAGCCAGGAAGTGAATCTAGGTCTCCCAGGGCATCTAACCAATGGAGTCATCTCCTGCTGCTTCCTAGTGTGCCCATTAGCAGGAAGCTAAAGTTGGAGCAGAGCTGACACTTGGACCAGGCAGAGTTAGAGTGTGAGAGAGAGAGAGAGACAGAGAGAAAGGTCTTCCTTCTGTTGGTTTACCCCCCAAATGGCCGCTACGGCCGGCGCGCTGTGGCCGGCGTGCTGTGCCAATCCAAAGCCAGGAGCCAGGTGCTTCCTTCTCGTCTCCCATGCGGGTGCAGGGCCCAAGCACTTGGGCCATCCTCTACTGCCCTCCCAGGCCACAGCAGAGAGCTGGACTGGGAGAGGAGCAACTGGGATAGAATCCGGCACCCCGACCGGGACTAGAACCCTGGGTGCCGGCGCCACGGGTGGAGGATTAGCCAAGTGAGCTGTGGCGCTGGCCTGGACCTAGGCTTTCTAATATTAGACATCAGTATCCCCATTGACATCTTAATTGCTAGGTGAAACAGCTGCCTTCCCCCTTTGTCAGAAGATGTGTTGATATTTAAGTATTCAATTTCTTGACTTTTACATGTATAGCTTCTGAATATTGAGATTCTGTTACAAAGCCTTTCCTAACCAAAAATGATAACCAAACAGTCCATACAGTTCTCAAATTTTTATACAACTGTGGCTTTAACTTTATTCTACATATCTAGTTGTACAACACCATTTATTAAAAAAATCTATGGGGCTGCGCTGAGGTGTAGTGTGTAAAGCTGCCAGCTGTGGTGTGGATATCACATATGGGCACTGGTTCGAGTTCTGGCTGCTCCTCTTCTGATCTAGTGCTCTGTTTATGGCCTGGGAAACAAGTGAAAGATGGGCCAGGTCCTTGGGCCCCTGCACCTGGGTGGGAGACCCAGAGGAAGCCCCTGGCTCGTGGCTTTGTATTGATCCAGCTCCGGCCATTGTGGACATTTGGGGAGTGAACCAGCAGATGGAAGGTCCCATCTATCTATGCATCACTGTACCTTCAACATTTAGAATCTCTGTATGTGGTCGGGAACCTGATCACGTCAAACTGTGGCTTCTCATGGATCTAAAAAAACATTATATGATTCCTCCATTCCCATTGTACTAGGGTACAGCATGAGTAGGATAGTCACAAGCATTCCTTTGTGAACAAGAGAAAGATGAGTGAGTGGGGAGGCCCACTGGATATAGCATCCCATGACAACCTGGCCATCTCCAAATTCTGGGGGCAGATATTGTGAGTGTTCTCTGCTCTTTGGATGGGATGCATTCTTTGATGAGGCCTTGCTTCTGTAGAAATGGTTTGAGAGTTTTCCAGTTTTACATGACCCCAGTTGCTGGGATCTACCCATTTTCTTTCATGCCTGCAAACTGGCTTTTTTCACCGTTTTCCTCTAGTACTGCCAAGTGCAGTGAGCAGTAAGTGAGATAGATACATGACTGTCAGTCCATTTTCTAGTTTCTTTTCCTGAAGCTCTAAGTGTATAACATTGTTGGACTTCATCAGCAATATTTATGTTACAGAGTTACTGTTATCAAAAGCTATTATCATTAAGCATGTACGAGGAATCTTCAAAATGTTCATGTAAATACATATTGTGGAACAACCTGCATAGATTTGATTATTTAAAAAATTTTTTCACATTTGTTGATTTATTGGAACACATTTTTCTCAGTGCATACTTATATAAAACATTAAAAACTAGAAATAAAACTTAGGCTGAACTAGTCCAATGTTAATCTAGCCAAAAAAGATACATAGAGAGCTAGCCAGATGCACTGGGCTTGTGGATGGCCAACATGCCTTTGGCTGAAGATTTACTATATCCATCCTTGGAGAAGGAAAAGAAGAAACATATAAAAAGAAACAGCCAGTTCAAAGCATGAATTCTTATTTTATGGATGAAAATGTCTAGGTTGCTACAAGATTACCATGGTTTTCAGCCATGTCCAGACAGTGGTTCTTTGTATTGGTTGTTCAACAGTGTTGTGACAGCATATAGGACAGTGGCCAGGTTCACAGAGCCAACATTTTTTTTTTTTATTTGACAGACAGAGTTAGACAGTGAGAGAGAGACAGAGAGAAAGGTCTTCCTTCCGTTGGTTCACCCTCCAAGTGGCTGCCACGGCCAGCGCGCTGTGCCAATCCGAAGCCAGGAGCCAGGTGCTTCATCCTGGTCTCCTATGAGGGTGCAGGGCCCAAGCACCTGGGGCATCCTCCACTGCCTTCCTGGGCCACAGCAGAGAGCTGGACTGGAAGAGGAGCAGCCGAGACTAGAACTCGGTGCCCATATGGGATGCTGGCGCTACAGGTGGAGGATTAACCAAGTGAGCCACGGCGCTGGCCCAGAACCAACACTATTAATTCACACAACTTCCTGATTTGTGTTTTCTCACAGAAAGCTTTATCATAAGTTCAGTAATTGTTTGTTATTTTAAAGCTTTATTATTTTGAAAGTCAGAGTTAGTGAGGCGGTGGGTAATCTTACATCTGCTGGTTCCCTTCCAAGATGGCCATAATGCTGGGGCAGGGCCAGGCTGAAGCCAAGAGCCAGGAGCTTCATCTGGGTCTCCCACATGGGTGTCAAGTACCCCAACACTTGAACTATCCTCCACTACTTTTCCTAGGCCATTTTCAAGGAGCTGAATTGAATAGTGAAGAAGCCAAAACATAAACTGGCACACATATGGGTGTTGGCACCTCAGATAGAGGCTTAATCCTCTACTCTGAATGCTAGTCCCAGTTCAGTAATTATAGTGACTCTTCCAAGACATTGTAATTATATTTGTCATACAACAGTAATCTTGACGTTGAGTTTTCAGTAAAGTTTTGATTATGTGCAAAAATAGATACTTAAAGTAATAACAAAAGCTTGATTCATGTTCTTGGTAGACTTGTGTACATCTGTTTACAAAAGTTTCATTCGGATCAGCATTGTGATGAAGTGGGTTAGGCTGTTGCCTGCAATGCCAGCATCTCTTGTAAGAGTGCTGATTCAAATCCTAGTTGCTCCACCTCCAGTCTTGCTCCCTGGTAAAAGCTCCCGAAGATGGCCAAGTCCTTAGACCCTGAACCCACGTGGGAGACCTGATGGGGTTCTAGGCTTCTGGCTTTGGCCTGACTCAGTCCTGGCCATTGTGGGTATTTGGCGAGTGAACCAGGAGATGGAAGATACTTCTCTCTCTCTCTCTTTGGGTGTGTATGTGTGTGTATCTTCCTCTCTGTAATTTTGCCTTTCAAGTAAGTCTTAAAATGTTCTACCAATACGTGTAATACATTCAATTCAATTATTATTGCTTATAATTTACATTATGAGGATTTTTAACTTTAAATAATATACACATGCAATAATACTGTAATATTTTACATCATATTCTTTTAAAAATTGTTTATTTTATTTGAATATTTATTTAATTCGAAAGGCAGAGTTATAGAGAGGGAGAGAGAAATTTTCCATCCTCTGATTCACTCCCCAAATGACCACAATGGATGAGGGTGGGCCAGGCAGAAGCCAGGACCCAGGAACTCCATTTGGGCCTCCCACGTCGATTCAGGGGCCAAGACATTTGGGCCATCCTCCATTGCATTCCCAGGCCACCAGCAGAGAGCTGGATTGGAAGAATAGCAGCCCATATGGCATATGTGGGGTACCAGTACCTCAAGCAGAGACCCAGTCCACTACGCCACAGAGCTGGCCCCTAGAATGTTTCTTTCTCAGTCATATTTCCTGTCCATCAAGGATCAGATTGGCTTTGCTTTTTTTCTGCTTCCCTCAGACTCCCAGAGGACCAGAGGAGCATTGGTTATCCTTGTATCAGAGAGAGAACATGGTCACCCGTGTGTGAGTCTTACAGTTTCTGCTTAGAAATTGCACATGCCACATGTTTTCTGTGATATGTGGTAGCTAATATATAAGTACAAAAAAGTTTTAATGTGTATGAATGAAATTGACATCTTAGGATTTGATTACTTTTTTTTTTTTTTTAGACAGGCAGAGTGGACAGTGAGAGAGACAGAGAGAAAGGTCTTCCTTTGCCGTTGGTTCACCCTCCAATGGCCGCTGCGGCTGGTGTGCTGCAGTCGGCACCCCGCGCTGATCCAATGGCAGGAGCCAGGTGCTTCTCCTGGTCTCCCATGGGGTGCAGGGCCCAAGCACTTGGGCCATCCTCCACTGCCTTCCTGGGCCATAGCAGAGAGCTGGCCTGGAAGAGGGGCAACCAGGACAGAATCTGGTGCCCCGACCGGGACTAGAACCTGGTGTGCCGGCGCCACTAGGTGGAGGATTAGCCTATTGAGCCACGGCGCCGGCCTGATTACTGTGTATAAGAAGTCTTCGTCTATAGTCCTGCTGAACAGTGGTCTCTACTCTTTACTTGTTGAACTCTTTTATTTAGTAGAGCATTAAGCCTGTGACTATAAAGTAAATTAAAATGTATCACAAAAATTACAAAAGGGAGAGGGTGGGGGAAGAATTCTATTATATTAGAATTCTATGAACTACATGAGATCTTTACATCAATAAAAAATAAATTATAAAATAAGTCACTTCCATTCATATGTTGTTGGTCAAAGCAAGTCATAGAAAGGACTTTGAATCTATTTATGTGATTTCCATTGTAAGAGGAATTTGCAATTATTCTACAGAGAAAGACAAAACATTAATGTTTTTGCAAATTTCCATGTTATTTTTAGTCTCTTTTTTCATTTTTAATTATCTTTATATACAGATCAACTCTATACTAAGTAAAGATTTCAACAGTTTGCACCCACACAGACACGCAAAGTATAAAGTACCGTTTGAAGACTAGTTTTACCGTTAGTTCTCACAGTACAACACATTAAGGACAGAGGTCCTACATGGGGAGCAAGTGCACAGTGACTCCTGTAGTTGCTTTAACAATTGACACTCTTATTTATGATGTCAGTGATCACCTGAGGCTCTTGTCATGAGCTGCTAAGACTATGGAAGTCTCTTGAGTCCACAAACTCCGACATTATTTAGACAAGGCTATAATCAAAGTGGAAGTTCTCTTCTCCCTTCAGAGAAAGGTACCTCCTTCTTTGATGGCCTGTTCTTTCTGCTGGGATCTCACTCACAGAGATCTTTCATATAGGTAATTTTTAGGCAAAATGTGTATAACATGAGAGATGATTTAGGTCCCCAGAATATGTATGTTTAAGGCTAGTCCCAGCTCCTCAAGGTGACTCCATTTAGAGCTAGAACTTTTAGGATATAATTGTGTTTAAATGAATTTATAAAGGTAAGGCCCTAATCTGGTAGGATTGATTGCTTTAGAAGAACAAGAAGAGAGAAAAAAGGAAGAGGTATCACCATCTGATAACACTTCAAGAAGGCTGCCACCTATAAGCCAGGAAAAAGATCTTGGACTTTTTTGTTTGTTTAAGATTTATTTGTTTGTTTGTTTGAAAGAGCTAGAGAGAGGGAGAGACAGGGATCTTCAGTCCACTTGTTTACTCCCCAGATGGACGCAGTGGCATGGGTTGGGCCATCTGGCAGGATGCCAGGTGCTTCTTGCAGGTCTCCCATGTGGGTAGCAGGGGCTGCTTTTCCCAGGCCATTAGCAGGGAGCGGGATGGGAAGTGTAGCAACTGGGACACTAACTGCCACCATATGGGATGCCGCATTGCAGGCAGGGGCTTTGCTGTTGACATATAGAATACAAAAGTAAGCTATGCCACAACACCAGCCCCTGCCTCTGGACTGTATAGTGTGTAGAGCAATTAGACTATCCAGTACATTGTATTTTCTATGGCAGTCCAGGGAAGGACATTGATTTGGGGTGATACCATACTCTATCTGTTCTTACTTCTTTAATTTTTCTCACAAACTTTTAAATTAGCTTGTCTATATCTAAGAATGTGTGTTGTTTCCAGGAGCATAATACTAGGTCAATGTACTGATTTAAGGACACTGATATAGATCCTTCTTGTCTGAACATGGTGTGTCTTTTCAGTTGCTTGGTTCTTTTGTGTGTTTGCTTTTCCCTCCTATCAAATAAGTAGAGCAATGTACATTTTTGTGAAATGTGCTGCTGGGCATTTCATCTTCTTGTTGTTTTATTTGTGTGTTCTCACTTGTATAATGAATTTTGTAGGTTATTTTAATAGTCTGTTAATTCATTGAACCATGTGATTCAGGATAGTTTTCAGAAGATTGTTCTGCAAGTATAAATTAGAAAGCATTTCAATATTTCTCTTTGCATATGAATTGACTAATTGCTTCTTTTTTATTTATTTATTTATTTATTTATTTGTTTTTTTTACAGGCAGAGTGGACAGTGAGAGAGAGAGACAGAGAGAAAGGTCTTCCTTTTGCCGTTGGTTCACCCTCCAATGGCCGCCGCGGCTGGCGCGCTGCGGCCGGCGCACCGCGCTCGTCCGATGGCAGGAGCCAGGAGCCAGGTGCTTTTCCTGGTCTCCCCATGGGGTGCAGGGCCCAAGCACCTGGGCCATCCTCCACTGCACTCCCGGGCCACAGCAGAGGGCTGGCCTGGAAGAGGGGCAACCGGGACAGAATCCGGCGCCCCGACCGGGACTAGAACCTGGTGTGCCGGCGCCGCAAGGCAGAGGATTAGCCTGTTGAGCCACGGCGCCGGCCCGACTAATTGCTTCTTATAAATAACTGTGGTGATGGAGCATCATTATCTTCCTATGTGTCCCCTTTAGCTGTGACATTCATTTTATCATGGTAAGAAGAATGCCATGGACACTTCTTTTAGTGAGGGTCTGTATTATAAATGGAATGGTATTTAAAAATATACTTTGTGTATGTCTCTTTTGCTGTAGTTTGATTTACCCGGTGTACATCTGTTGTGCTGTTATGGTCTGATTTCTGTTGCTTTGTGTTCATGAGAACACATTTGTGTAGTAGTTTGAGTAACTTTGGCATTTCAGTGAAGTGCAGCCTGATGATGCAGAAAAATCTATTTTAGGGGCCTGGTGTTGTGGCACGGTGGATAAAGTCCCTGCTTGGGATGCCGTATCCCATATCAGAGTGCTGCTTGGAGTCCTGGATACTCTGCTACTGTGTTTCTGATCTACTTCCTGCTAATATCCTAGGGAAGCAGCAGAAGATGGCTCAGGCACTTGAGTCCTTGCCACTCATGTTGGAGATCTGGGTGGAGATGCTGGCATTTGGCTTCAGGGTGAGATCTGGATGGAGATGTTGGCTCTTGGTTTCAGAGTGGCCCAGTCCTGGCTGTTGCAGTCATTTGGGGCATGAACTAGTGGGTGAAAGATCTCTCTCCTGTCTCTCACTCACTCTCTGTCACTGTATCTTTCAAATAAATATTTTTTTTAAAAGAAGGAAAATTTTATTTTTTACTTCTTTGTTACCCTGTTCTGCATTGAATGTGTGTCTCAGTCTGTCTACCATGTTATTTCAGCTAATGTTCATGTCTTTAGATAAAACTGTGAGCTCTTTTTGGAATCACATATTTTTCATCCTGTTCTTTGTTGGAAAAACATGAGTTCCTGATATTAAGGAAAACAATTATAGTCTCTTTTTTTTTTTGAAATTACAAAATTAATGTGCAGGCAGGATATTTATATTGTGATTTTTGTTACTATTGCTATATAGACTACAAAGTAAGCTGCATCTTATAAGAGGTGTGTGTAAGATAAACACAGAAGAATGCACTTCCAGTCTTGTTTTATGATTCACAGCTGCGGTATTTAACAAAAATCTCATGTTGCAGATGTTTGTGTCCTTTGAGGATGTGGCTGTGGCCTTCACCTGGGAGGAGTGGCAGAAGCTGGACAGTGCTCAGAGGGCTCTGTACAGGGATGTGATGCTGGAGACCTACAGCAACCTGATGTGCTTGGGTGAGTGAAATGCCTCGGTCCTTCCCAAGTAGAACACCTTCTTCCTACTTGACAAATAAATGACCCCTTTGACATTAGGTGTAAGATTCCACAAAGAATGTCAGCATCAACTGTCTGAAGCAAGGGGCTCAAATTAACCCTTTCATTGCACAGTTTCTGAAGTTAAACCATTGCTGTTCTTCAGAGGTCCTGACTGAGCAGTCTGACATGTGTTGTTTCACATTAACAGGCTGCTGCATTTCCAAACCAGAGGTCATCTTCAAGTTGGAGCAAGGAGCAGAGCCATGGATTGTGGAAGAACCCGTAAACCACAGCCTGCCAGGTCAGTCTCTGCATCCTGGGTAGCGAGGCTGGGAAAAAGAATGCTCGCCAGATGTTTTTGGTTGAGATGTTATCAACAAATATTCCACGTCTCAGCCCTGCAGACAGCTGGTTGTGTGCATCAGACATAGGCATTCTCTAGTCTCCAGGGAAGGTTCTCACTTAATACGCATCTTCCTTGTTCTTTGTTACTGAATATCCTTACCCATCTTTTCTTAGATTTTTTTTCTTGGTTAGAGGCATTCTCTAAGTTTTCAGTTGTTCTTTTCTATATTTTATGCTGTTGTTATCCTTTAGGCATTTATTTCCATGTTTATTCTTTCAGTGCTGGTTAACTGGGCAGCTTTTAGGCACTTACCTTTTTGTAGTTTTAAAAATAACGATATGTGGAAACAGATATGTCTTCATTTAAAGAGCTTACATTCTCTTGAGAAAGGAAAAAATCCAATATTTGGTGATATGAGGTAAGACACTTAAGAATGTTTTGCCAAATTGAAAGACTGAAAAATGGCACGTGTTCTTTTAGGAAGGATCCTAAAAGAAGGCAATTTTAGAGACATATGAATTATTTATCTTGGGTTACCTTAATGTTGAGATTAAAGTTTTCCAAATTTGACATACAGAGGATGTAAAATTCAGAAAAGAAAGTGTACATCTGTATTGGAAAAACATTTATAGATCATCAGCTTAAAGCTGGAATTTTTTTAAAAATTGTTTTATTTAAAAGGTGGATAAACAGCAAATGAAACAGAGGGACAGATATTTGTTTGTTCACACAAATGACAGCAACATCCAGAGCTGAGCCAGGTTGATATGATGATCCCAGAACTCAGTTTGGGTCTCCCACATGGTTGGCAGGGATGCATACACTTGGGCTTTTATTTTATTCCTGCCAGAGTATACATTAGGAGGAAGCTGGTTTTGGGTGCAGAGCCAGGATTGAAACCAGGCATTGCAAAATTGGATGTGGACATCCCATGTGATTACTAACCTTTGTGCCAAATACTTGCCCCCTGGTCTGTTATTTAAAGTATTAGTAGATTTCCTAGAAGGTGGTGAGAATGAGAAAAGGGTCAGGCATTGTGGTATAGTTGGCTGGGCTGCTGTATGTGATGCTGTCATCCCATATCAGTTCAACTAAGTCCCTACTGCTATGCTTCTGATCCAGTTCCCTGCTAATGTGCCTGAGAAAGCAGCAAAAGAAGGCCCAAGTGCTGCCACCATGCAGGAGAGTTGGATAGAGTTCTTGGCTGCTAGCTTTGATCTGTCCCAGCCTTTTGGGAAGTGAACCAGCAGGTGGATGATCTCCATCTCTCTCTCCTGGGCACTATCACTCTGCCTTTCAAATCAGTCATTCAATCAACCTCCATTTCTCCTAGGCTCTATCACTCTGCCTTTCAAATAAACAACAAACAAACAAATGCTTTTTAAAAAGAACATGAGAATAGGGATTCAGGAATGAAACTTGTGTACCACAGCATTACAAATCTTGTTGCCCAGTTAGGACCCGGCATAGGAGCTTAGAGAATGTTGGTCCTAGACTTGGGAGGTGAACCAGAGGATTCTGAGTTCAAAGGCCAAGTGAATCACCAGATGCATACTGAAGGATTCATGTTTGTTTGAGGACAGATTTTGAAGATAGCATTCTAAAAGTACAAAGAGATAAGAAATGTATAGAAGACTCAGTTTTCTGTGACAGGCGTGTGACAGCTGAAATGCCTATAGAAGGTTAGTCACCAGAAGCTGAGAATTTGCAGGCTGGAGTATGTACGAGGAAGTGAATGGAGAATGTCAAGGCTGTTAAACTCAAAAGGAGCCAGAAAAAGAGTTTTCAGAGATGATGGTCTCAGACTGGGTTGCAGAACCAGATCCTTTAGACCGGCAGGGAGAGGTTGTGCCCAGGAGTGGTGGGCTAGAGCTTTTCAGTACCTCTTAAGATGCTGAGGAACAGAAGACGTCAGCTTTCTGTAGGAATGTGGTGTATGCTGTCTTAATGAAGTGTGGGGGAGAAGAGGTCACGTGTTTGAAAAATCCCACAAATGGCTATAGTCATTCCCTGAGGAATGGTGAGAAGTAGACAGACCTAAGTACATCGCCTGTTCCTAAGCCGTGTTTCTGCTTAATTGACAGACATATGGCTCTCACCTGTACCTACAAGTTGATGTTCTATAAAAACCTTGCCATCTTCTAAGCTGAAAGAAGAGCAGAAGAAAAGCACAAAATATAGTTATTATGAGGCAAAAATGGAAGAAGAAAGTGGGAAAAATGGCTGATGAAAAGTTCTCAGCATAATACTAGAGCTAGGCAGTAGTGTTTTCCAGTTTGTTAAAAGGAAAAATAAAACAACAAAAATCATCCTGATTTCACATTGGGAAATCTACTAATGTAATTTATTATATTGATTTACCAGGGAGAATTAACATGTACTGTCAAAAATGAATGTCCTTTATTGATGTTTAAAGATTTTGTCATGACAGGAAGGAACTATTTTACCTTTATACAAATATTCCAGAAGAAACGTTTAGATGTGGTTGATGAATATGATTTTTTTCCCCTCATTTCAGTTCTCCAGAAAATGGATGACCTCATTGGAACAAGCCAGGAAATTCAAGACATGATTTTCTGGCAAGTTGTAATGACAAACAGCACATCAACGAAGGAGAACACTTACTTAGGAGAAACATTTAATTTAAAATCCAACCATATGTCAAAACTGATAATGAAGGATGGAAATTATGCAGAAATGGGGCCTGAGGAGTATAGATTATGTCAGAACTCTCTTCTCCTTAGTGAGCCTGATGATCTGTGGGCTGGAGAGAAACCTGATGCCTCTGTTGATGAACCTGGGAAATCTCTCCGTTTCTATGAGTATCCTAGTCGGCATCAGGCTTTGCCACAGAATTTTGAACACAGTGGACAAAGGAGCACCTTCAACAGTGAGGCAATGTTCTTTACACACAAATCAGACCTTACAGTACATCAGGTGACACATACAGGAGAACATCCGTGTGGGTGTAATGAGTGTGAGAAGTCTTTCAACTGTAAATCAAACTTCACCGTGCGTCACAGTATTCACCCTGGGGGAAAGTCCTATTGGTGTAATGAATGCGGAAAAAGCTTTTGCCGGAAGTCGAACCTCCACCGACACCAGAGAACTCACACAGGGGAAAAAAACAATGAATGCAATATATGTGAAAAAAGCTTTTACCAGAAGTCAGACCTTATCATACATCAGAGAATTCACACAGGGGAAAAGCCCTACGAATGTAATGACTGTGGGAAAACCTTTTGCCGGAAGTCCAGCCTCAGGACACATCAAAGACTCCATACAGGTGAGAAATTATTTGAATGTGAAGAATGTGGGAAAACTTTCTTCTACAAGTCATCGCTCTCTCAACATCAGAGAACTCTGTATGAATGTAAAAAGTGTGATAAAGCATTCTACCACTGGTCTCTATTCTGTAGGCATCAGCAGACTCACACAGGGGGGAAACCCTATAAATGTAATGAATGTGGAAAAACGTTCTGCAGGAAGGCAAACCTCAGCATGCACCAGCAGACTCACACTGGGGAGAAGCCGTACAAGTGCAACGAATGTGGAAAAACTTTCTTCAGGAAAACAAGCCTCAGCAGACATGAGCAGACTCACACAGGGGAGAAACCCTATGAATGTAATGATTGTGGAAAAGCCTTTTATCTGAAGTCAAACCTCCTCATACATCGCAGAAATCACACAGAGGGAAAAGCTTATCCATGTAATGAATGTGGGAAAGCCTTTTACCAGAAGTCATACCTGATTATACACCAGAGAAGTCACACAGGGGAGAAACCTTATGGGTGTAATGAATGTGGGAAAGCCTTTTCCCGAAAGTCAGATCTCGTCAGGCATGAGAAAATTCAAACAGGGGGGAAATCCTATGAGTGTAGTGAATGTTCTAAAACCTTTTGCCAGAAGTCAAATCTCAGGATACATCAAAGAATTCACACAGGTGAGAAAATATATGAATGTAAAGAATGTGGAAAAGCCTTTTGCAGGAAGTCACATCTCAACAAACATCAGAATATTCACAGGAGTGGAACAGGCATTGTGGCACAGGAGGTTAAGCTGCCAGCTGGAATGCCTGCGTCCCATATCAGAGATCTAGTTCAAGTCCCAGATAGTCCACTTTTAATCCAGCTTCCTACTAACGCTCATGGAAATACAGCAGATGATGGCCCAATTAATTGGGTCCCTGCCACTCATGTGGAAGACCCAGATGCTGTTCCAGGCTCTTGGCTTCAACCTGATCCAGCTCTGGCTGTTGCAGGCATTTGGGGAGTAAATCAACAAATGGAAGATCTCTCTCTTTCTCTGTCTCTTCCTCTGTCTGTCCCGCTGCCTTTCAAATAAACAAACTTTTTTCAAAAATATTCATGGAAGAAAAACCCTATGAATGTAATGAGTATTGAAAGATCTTTTCTCACAAGTCAAACCTCAACAAATGTTAGCTAAATCACAGAGGAGGCGTGCTGAGTGTACTGAATGTGGATAAACTCTTAGCAGAAGAGACACCTCAGCAGATACACAGGGAGTGACCTTGTATGCTAGAGACTGGCTGTGTGTTCCTCAGTGTCTGCTCTCCTCTCAGACAAACATCCTGCATTTTTAGCCTCCCCAAATTATGATTGAAACCATGTAAATGATCCCTGCTTACACAGATGAATTTTGGGAATCAGTGACCATTCAGTCTGTAATATGCAGTTGTTTGAAATCTCATCTCCATAATTTACACAGTTATTTGGAATTTCTCAGTTTCGGCTGCACATCCTTTCTCCTACAATTTTACTTGTACACATCAGCTATGTGAGCACAGATGTGCCACATGGCTCCAGCCCTGCATGATGAGTGTTCTGTTTAGTATAGAGAGTTGAGTCTCTAGTGGCCTTTTTGATCCTGGTTATCACAGACTTATTTGTAGATGAACCTGGAGCTGTTTGCACTGTAGGAGTCTGTTTATCAGGCAGAGAGAATTGTGAGCTGAGTGTTGTGGTGGCGTAAAGTGCAGGCTGTCTTTATGTGACTGATTTTGTGCCAGCATCTATTTTTAATTTTGTTTTCTTTTGTTTTACATTCTGTTGAAGTGAGTTACATGCTTTGTTAATTGACTTGTGACTTGACTGCATTTATCTAACCTATGTGACCCTTTTTTTTTTTATTTCACTAAACTATTTGCAGGTATTTGCTTATAAATATGATAATGTCAAATGTTACATGGCTCTGTGTCCCTCTTAGTATATTTTTTTCTTTAATTTTCTCATTCTCTTTGAAACCTAAAATCTGTGTGAACTTCATCCCGCACTTCCAAAGCCCTTTGTGGATTCAGATGAGACTTGCATTCAGCTTGGATCTTCAAAGATACACACTCAGAATCAGAGTTCACTCCAGTGGTGTAGCCATTGTGCCACATCCAGGCTTCCGATGCAAAGCTGGGTACTCTGGCTGCAGCTAGCTGCCCCTGCCCTGGCCCAACCTGAGGACATTCTTGCAAGTCACCCTTGCCCTCTCCACTGCTACCCACTGGATATAGTTCCTTTGTCCTGGTCATGCCCCCTCGGCATCTTTTACATGCTAATCATTACTATGAATATTAAGAAAATTAGAGAATTAAGGGGAAATAAATGGTAATGTGTTTCATGTAAAATTAACAGCCAAAATAGCTGTGCTTATTCCAGATAGTTAAGCTTAAGGCAAAAACAAAATCTATGCTGATAATCTAATTGTCCATGCTCTCACCAATGTGCTCTAGCATATTTAAAGTTTTAGCCAACTTAAAGGAGTAGAGAAATCTGTGATTGTAGTGGGAGAAAATCATCCCTCCATTGAGTTTATAAGGCAGATATGGTAGAAAATGTAAGAAATTTATTACAAAAGTAGTAAATAGACATGGACATGACCCCATTATTAGCTTAGTAGCATTGGAAGCAGAATGCTTTACATAGTGACTTTCTTTTCCACTGAAGTAGAAAAGCATCATCCAAGAGTACAGTAAGCATCCCATAGTGCAGAAGGCAACTTCTGAGCTGCAGCAACACACAGGGTCTCCCCAGTGCCCTGGCTCTGAGTCCCCGAAGAAAGACTGCAGGGCTCATCCAGGGTGCGGCTCCCTCAGAACCTATTCCAGCAAGAAGCCCCCTGATTATGGTAACTCCTTAACTGCCCCCAGAGGCTCCTGTAGTCAGAAGACCCAGGACCCAGAACAGAAATGGGAGGGAGTAGGTATACATTTTGTGTGTTTGGGGCCACTAGCAAGGACACCAGGGCACAATTCCTTCCAGGACCTCAGTAGGTCTAGAAATGTCAGAAACAGGAGCATAGAAGGAGTGGCAGGGGATGATGTGAGCCTTTGTGCAGCACCTTAATATGTGGGGAGGGCATCACTCAAGCCTTACATGTTGTGTACAGATTGTGAGCCTTTGTTATGTGCTGATGCAAGAAAACTGGTCATGTGGCCAGCTCAGTGTGTGTAGACTGCCGGTGTGAATATGTAAGAGCTCACTTGTTTGATATTTCTGTGAGTTGCGTATGGTACTGGGGTGGGGTCTTGGGTTCTTTGCCACCTCACCTTGGCCGGGACATCTGCAGCTTCTATCTAAAACTCTCCTAGTGCCTTTGAGTCTCTGGACAAGGGTTGGAGGCGAATGTGTTGATGCTGATGTTGTATTCAGGACAATGAGTAACAGTCTTTTGCCGCTGACTTAGGTCTCAAATGTCCACAAGATCTGAACAGTGTCAGTGTCCACTTGAAAGCAAGGCATAATGTACACCTTCCAAGATGCAGCAGGCCTAGAAGGAAGCAATTGGATCAGAGCGTGCGGATGGTGAAGGTTGGCAAGACTTTCCTGGGCTCTGCAGCATTGGCCTGTGCTGCAGGTGCAGTGTCCCTATCCTGGTGTCACGGTTAAGTCCAGTGAGAGGATAGGAGAGACTAAAGTAGAATGGAGTCAAAGAGAGATCCCAAAGGGAGTGGCTGGGTGTAAAATGTGGTATTGATGGATGGGGATCACCTTCCACTTACCACCATTCCACCTCCAGGTCTCATACCAGTAGGAAGGAAACACAACACCCTCATTTCTACTGCATTTTACTCCAGTCTTTCTCTGTTTCAAGTAGATGTTTGGTTATTGAAAGCCCCAGTAAAGTTCCCTGGGGTCAAAGAGCTCAGGTATCCCAGGACAGTAGCAGGCAATTATTGAGCCCTTGTTGCATATGATGATATTGCATGTTCAGAGTGTGCATCTGGGTCAGAGGAGAAAAGGTTCCCAGTCAGATTGGATGAAGGAACAGATGGGAATGATAGCATTCGGTATCCCTGATACCAGTAAATGCCTCATTCTGCTTAGAGCAAGTGATCCCATTTTTCAGATTAAGAAATTGAGTTAAAAGTAACTTGCCCAAAGTTACCTAGCTGGAAAGGATCAGAGTCAATAGGACAACTTGACAGTATATTGCAGAGAATATAAAACATAGCATTTGGATTTCCTTTGGCTTACCTATATAACTGGTTCTAAATTTTAGGCCCTCCTCGTGAACCTGGTGAACTTGCACCAATGGTAAGCGTTAAGGAAGCATGTGGGCCCGGTTATATATGATCCATCATTAAAATTTATTTTCCTTGCTTCACTATAATGTAGTAAGAATGGCACTCCAATTTGGGGACTATGTACTATGGATTGTGCTTAAGCAATATATTCCTTTCAGTGGAATATTTAGATTCACAGACTTTGAATATGGTTAGCAAATAGTACTCAGATAACTGTAGTTGGGCAATTGAATTCTTTTTTTCTGTTGAACATATGAGGGATACAAAATATTCAAATGTAATAAAACTCTGATGTTTTTCATTTATTTCAATAATTTAATACTATAACACTGGCAGGTAGAGGAAAATTTTTCTTTTTTTAAAAATTTTGTTATTAGGGTCCGATTGGTCACGTGGATGTGAAGGACCTTCTCAAAAGCTGGTGAAGCTGCTTTTCCTCATTTTGATTTGAAGTTTAAAAGGAGCCAGATTGTAAAACAAGAATATTCATTAATTCCCACCCTTTTAGCTCCCACTATATTTATTTAATTTTTATTTATTTATTTTTTGCTCCCACTAAATTTAGTCAGAGAACTCAGAATGGAATTTTATAAAAACCTAAAAGGGCTCTTAACTTTGATAGTACATTACTAGGTAATGTCTCTCTTCTGTGTTCTCTGGGCTTCTGATTAAAATTTCTCCATGAGAGTCTTGAATACCAACAACATTTGCTGACAGACTATTGAAATGATCTGAAAGAAGAAAGTACATTATTCTGATTGCAGTACATCATTATGAAGTCTTCATTAAATGGAATTTATTTTTAAGAATTAACAGTTGTTTAATTTTTGTATCTGTGGCACCATTACCACAATTTACAGAGAAATATACCTGATGTAATGAAAACATAAAACTGCATGTAAATACCTCAGGAATGTACATCTAATTGGCACTACATTGCATCACCCATTTGCTGCATGTTTTGCAAAGTGGCTATGATAGTCCTGAACAAGAAAGGTTTCCTTTTTAAGCTGTAGTAACTTTTCTCACTATGGATTATTGTTCCCTCCTGTGGCAGGTTTTTACAGTTCCTGTTATGCATTTGGGATGACTTTCTCAAAGTAACTGCAGCTTTCCTGGCAACTCCTTGCACTCCTGCTAAGAACTGCAGCGCTTTTCTTCTGTTTTTAGAGCTTTCTGCTACCATATCTATCACTTTGGGACTTTCAGATCCATAACCACCACCATCATGATTGCCTGAGCTGCTTCCACCAAAACTGCCCCCTCTCATGTGTCTATAATTTGATTGCTGTTGTCCACTATAATTTCCAAAATCATTGTGATTTTCACCACCACTGCAGTTACGATTCAACATATCCTCCTAAATTATAACCGCCATACTCTCTTCCTCCACTGTATCTGCCACTTAGGGTTCCATACCTTGGTCCACCACTGTCCTAACTTCCTCTGTTACTGTAGCCGGGACTACCAACATCACTTCCTCCGGTAACTTCTGTTGCCACCACATCCATTACCACAGCACCATCTTCCACCAAAGTTTCTACCAAGGCCAGAATTACCTCCACCATCTCCAAAGTTTCCTCTATGACCCATAAAACTGCCAGATCGACATCCATGTCCTCTTTGTTACCCAGCAGCAGGCTGAATCTCTTTAGAAAGGGTCTTTTTCATTTCACAATCATGCCCATTAGTAGTGTTCTATTTCTGTACAGCAATTGTATCAACTGTATCATGATCACCAAGTTACAAAAGCAAACTTTTTTTTCTATTCTGCCTGTATTTCATAGCTTCTATGGTTTCAATCTTGCCATTCTAATTAAAGTAGTGTTTCAAATTATATTTTTCTGTATCTTCTTTAATACAGCCTACAAAAATTTCTTTAATGTTAGATGGCACCAGTCTTCACCAATCCTCTCTAGAAACAGCTCTCTCTGGTTCCATTACATGCTCATCAGCCTAGTGTGGTTGAGCACACACTGTTGCAACCACCTCTTCACAACAGTAATTCAGAAAACCAAAGTCCCTAGAATATTTTGTTTGGGGAGCTCTCATTACTACACAGTCTGGGTGTGTCCATTTTTCAAAATGGTCTCTCAAACCAGCATCTGTAGTTTCTAAGCTCTGACCACCAGAAAAGTTTCCTCAGCTGTTCCTTTGGAACATGGTTCTGAGACTGGACTTGCCTCTTCCAGTTTAAGTTTAATATGGGATTTAGAGCTACATATTAAAAATATGTTAGTAGCATAGTGCCTACGTGGCTCCTCAATGCTGAGTAAGTAACTTCCTCAATTGGATTTTTAATTAAAGATAAGACAACTTCAGATTTTAATATTTATAATGTGAACATTGAGATATATATATATATATATATAAAACAACAGGTTTGATTTCTAGATGCTTAGTAGTACCAGAGTTTATGATAAAAAAAAATGGTTAGACTATTACTCTCCATGTGACCTTAAACCATGTAAATATATTATTTTTTCTTTGTAGGTCATGCTAGTTTTAAAGCACATTATGCTGAAACATATATTAAAATGTCTCAGATTTTTTATTACAAGAAAGAAATGGCAAGTAGAATTTTCAGAGGCAGTACTTTACTTCAGTGCCATGTGATCATACAGAATCTCATAGCATATATGTGTAATTAGGTGCATGGGTTTCTCTGTGTTTATAAAATGGTGCCTAAGATAAAACCAGAATAATTTATATCTGTCTCTTCTAGATACCTTAATGAAAGTTTTGCAAACTGACTTATGGTATGGATTGCAATCAGAAATAGAACGTAGTTTTTAAAATTCAGTGTTTTGGACATAAACTGTCAAAGAAGGTTTGTTTGTAATTTATTTGTCATCTAGTCTCATAGAAGAATGTTTTAATGTCTCTTCAACTTCCCACTCTGTTTTTTCTTTCTTCTGTGAAGGATGAACATGGTAAAAACGGAGATATTGGTGCAGGGGGATTTGTATGATCCCATGCACATTTGTATTTATCAATGTAAGACATAAAGACAAACTTCTAAAAAGAAAGAACAATAAAATTAACTTGAAATTCATTGTATGCATATGTATTCAACACTAAGTGCAAACAACCAAGCAACCATTCCTTCTGTTAAAAAGGAAAGTGCCAGAAGACGTTTTGCCAGTGTAAGAGCTAATTCCAATTTCCTGCTTCATTGTTACACCATGAGTAACCCTACTGGAGCCAGAGAATTATATTAGAACCCAAATTGGATGCTCTCCAAACTGGGTATTAAATTTTCAGAAATAAATTTGTTTTCAGAAAATAGTCACTAGCTTGACCTCTACCATTCACATCTCAGTCTTATATTAAAAATATATTTTAAATACTTTTATTCTATATTATCTTCAATGATTGAAACATTTTTATCAGCTAGGACAATAAATTATGGATAGGATTCCAATTATGCCTATTTGCTCCCCAAATCCTATTATTGGCTGACATTCCTGGTTAATATTCTGGGCCCTGAAGTCTGAAAGCACAGTATACTAATTGGCAGCCCTCCTAACATAGTTTTTTTCCCCTCAGTGGCTCACCAAAAGGAACAGGTCTCTGGCACCTGACTCCACCAGAATTCATGACTTAGGCCACTTGAACATTCTCTGTGTTCATCAATCTGTTGTTATTCATATTACTTTCCTAGGCCATCCCTGGGGTGTGCTGCATAAGCACTGGGGGAAAATTGGAAAGTAACACAGTGATATCTTAAAATTTTGAAAATGTCACCAAATCAGTACCTGGCATTAATCTATGTTTAGTCTTGTTTGCATCTCTAGCAGTATGCTTGCTTTGCTAATTATCATTCAGATATAATTTGGCAGCTATACTGCTTTTTTCATTTAGCATGTGGTTCAGAACTCTGTACCCAATACTTTCTGGAAAAAAGATCTATATTAAGTAATTGCTATACTTATTAATGACTCTAAAACCCCTTATCTATTTTTCACCAGGGAGCTAAAGACTTTCCTGGGGCTCTGGGTCTTCAGGACCTGAAGGGTCATTGAGTAAGTTTAATCCATCCTACTCCTTTCAGGTTAAGTGGTTTGCTGAGTAAGGTATGGGAAGCATTACCTTAAAAATCTTTACTATTGTATTTGTTAGAGATCTTTAACCTGCTGTGGAGGCAGTATTCATCTGTGACTACCGAAATTACAGATGCTTTTATACCATTTCTTGAAATTTCATTTTATTCTATAAAGCAATCTATTTTTAGTTATTGCTGTGTACAAGATATTGTGCTACAAAATAGGGCAAGTGTTCAATGAGGAAAATCTCTGACCTGCAGCTTCAGGCTAATAGGTGACACAGTTAAGAAAGTCGGCAATTGCTGCATAATGGAGGAAGTGACATGGCAGGAGTAAGGAAGTGCATTAGGTCCCAGAAGAGGCCCAGTCAACCCCGACTTCGAAGCAATAAAATGCTTCTTTTATAACAAGATAATCTGTAACCATTCTATATTGTGTGCATATATAGTCTGTTTATCATCTATTTATCCATCTATCATTTGAAAGCAAGGCTGATAATCGGTACATACTGAGTGGCCTTTGTTTGCAGTGGTTGAGCTTTTGTTTAGAATATTTGCTGCTGTACCAGTTCTTAAATACATGTTCAGTGATATTTGTGCAGTACTGGTTGCAGGACCTTAGGATTATCAAAATCATGGAAACACAAGTTCATATAAAATGGCATATTATTTGCATGCAATCTGTACACATCTTCCTGTATCCGTTAAATCATCTCTAAATCAATCATAATATCTAATGTAATGCAATTTCTATGTAAATAGTTGTTGCAATGTATTTTTAGGCAATAATGACAAGATTAAAAAGTCTGTACAGATGAAACCATTTAGGCCTAACTACATATTACCCATCAGCATCAATGGAATTTTATTTTTTTGAATATTCTCCCTCTGTGCTTCTTGGGATTTGTGGATGGGGAGGACCAACTGTATTTTGAATATCAATTCTGGACTTAATTCATATTTTATAACTAAATAAACTCTGTAAATGTATGTGTGTTCTGTACTATTTTATTGGCAACTATTATAGATTAAATGTCTATAAAGTCAAAAATGTTTTAAGAGTCATAATATTGTAAGTTGAAAATGTTATTTTAAGGTAAAAAACCACTAGTTTCTTTCTCTCAAAATGTTTAAGAATTTGGAAATACTTTGAGTAACAGTTTTACACTTGAGATCAGTTTTCATAAAGCGCTTCCAGTTAGCTTATTTTCCCCCATCTTTTGAGAATTGAAATAAACAATATACAAATATCAATTCCTCATTTTCTTGGGATACAAAGGTACTGAAAGTTCTAAAGGTAAAGTTAGAGCAGGCGGTTCCAAGGTAATTCTACAATACCTCAGTGTAACCTCTCTCTGTCATTTTAGTTCGTTTTTTGTACCCACAACTTTTAGAGGAAAGGGGAATATAAATAAATGCCTTGGCTAATAAAGTTTCTCTTATTATTTACTACATTTTGATTCTATTTCTTCCCTATTTTTATTTTTAGACAGAGAAAACATAATAGAAGCATAGAGGAACTAAAGTGATAAGGTTCATGAGACACTTGTGGAAAAGCATTAGGTTTTAAAATTCTTATTTCTAAGTCTTCTATGGATTATCGTAAGGGTATATAATTTAGGCAATTTTTTGGGGGAACTAGGATGTATGTTTTGATTTTTCTTTATATAACTTTACAAATCAGGATTTCTTAATCATATTAATACAATACAATTATATCAATGTATGCAATAATATATTAATACATCAGGTTTCATACAAACTTTTTGGTGGTTATCTGCTTTATTGACTTGTATAAGATGTGCTGAAGACTGAAAAGAAGGTATTCATATCTTTTCCAATTCCATTGCATGGGTTTAACTCACTGTTTTTGCCACTGGACCATAGCAAGCAGACAGATAGATAGTAAGACTGCTATTCTAAGACTCTGGGAAAGAAAGACCTGTTTGGTTTTTTTTTTTTTTTTCTAAAGAATATTTGTTATTTTTTTTTTTAAATTTTCATTTCTTTGGAAAGGTATAGAGTCACAGAGACCTTCATTTCTTGGTTCATCCCCTAAATGTCTTTTACATCCAGAGCTGGGACAGGTCAAAATCAGGAGCCCAGAACTCAATCTGGGTCTTCCATTTGGTGGTAGGGACCAAGTAGTTGGGTCATCACCCGCTATCTCCCAGGAGGTGAATTTTCAGGAAGCTGGATTGGAAATAGAGGGGTCAGGAAATGAGCCAGGCACTCCAATATGGAATACAGGATTCCAAAGTGGTGACTTCACTACTACACCGACCCCCCTGTCCGAGACCTATGTTTTAGTGCTATCCCCTTCAGCTCAAATTCCTTAGAGTGAGGGCAGGATCATATTTATGCTATAGGGTGGCTGTTAGCAGACTAACAAATTAATGAATGTAAGAACTCAGCACAGGGATCGGCATTGTGATATAATGGGTTAAGCTGCTGCCTGAGACACCAGCATCCCATGGAGGTGCTGGTTCATATCCTGGCTACTCCACTTGTGATCCACTCTCTGCTAATGTACCTGGGAAAGCAGTGGAAGATGAGCCAAACACTTGGACAACCCCTGCACCCACGTGGGAGACCCAGAAGAAGCTCCTGGCTCCTGGCCTTGGCCTGGCCCAGCCCCAGCCATTGTGGCCATTTGAGGAGTGAATCAGCAAATGGAAGATCCTAGTGTGTGTGTGTGTGTGTGTGTGTGTGTGTGTGTCCCTCTTTCTGAAATTCTGCCTTTCAATTAAATAAATCGTTTTTAAGAAATTTAGTGTAGGGACTAACACTAAGTTCTCTATTCAGGTTAGAAATTTGAGTTTGAGGCCAGCGCTGTGGCTCAATAGGCTAATCCTCTGCCTTGTAGCACCGGCACACCGGGTTCTAGTCCCGGTCGGGGCGCCGGATTCTGTCCCAGTTGCCCCTCTTCCAGGCCAGCTCTCTGCTGTGGCCCGGGAGTGCAGTGGAGGATGGCCCAAGTGCTTGGGCCCTGCACCCCATGGGAGACCAGGAGAAGCACCTGGCTCTTGCCATCGGATGAGCGCGGTGCGCCGGCCACAGCGCACCGGCCATGGCGTCCATTGGAGGGTGAACCAACGGCAAAAGGAAGACCTTTCTCTCTCTCTCTCTCTCTCTCTCTCTCTCTCTCTGTCTCTCACTGTCCACTCTGCCTGTCAAAAAAAAAAAAAAAAAAGAAATTTGAGTTTGAAATGTAACCAGAGGTGACTTATAATAATAGGCACATTCTTAGGAAACAAAGCCTAAAATTGAAAGCCCAACACCATTGCAGAGCAGGCAATTTTACTTTAAAAAGTTTTACTTGAGATATATCAGAAATAATGTAATTACTTTTTTGTGGCTCATTATTTTTTATTTATTTTGTTTTTAATTTTTTAAAAAATTTATTTGACAGAGTTAGGGAGAGAGAGAGAGAGAAAGGTCTTCCTTCCATTGGTTCACCCCCAAAACGGCCTCTATGGCCAGAGCTATGCCCATCCGAAGCCAGGAGCCAGGTGCTTCTCCTGGTCTCCCACGTGGGTGCAGGGCCCAGGGACCTGGGCCATCCTCCCTCCTGGGCCATCCTCCACTGCCCTCCTGGGCCACAGCAGAGAGCTGGACTGGAAGAGGAGCAACTGGGACTAGAACCCGGTGCCCATATGGGATGCTGGCATTGCAGGTGGAGGATTAACCAAGTGAGCCATGGCGCCGGCCTTGTGACTAATTATTACGGTTAAATGTGATAGTTTTTGTCATCTTGTTTAAACACTCAATTTTATTTGAACATTCCTTTATTTTTTAAAAGAAATTAATATCACATTTTTATTTATCTGAAAGAGAGAAAGAAATGGGAGGGCAGTCCATCTATTGGTTCACTCTCCCAAATGCCTACAAAAGTCATTGCTGACCAAGCTAAAGCTAGTAGCCTGGAATTCAATCTGGGACTTCTACGTGAGTGTCAGGGACTGAATGTCTTGAGCCGTCACCTGCTGACTCATTGTGAATATTAGCGGGAAGCTGACATTGGAAGAAGTATCAGGATTCAACCCAGGCTATTTGATGCAGGACTCAAGTATCACTGATTGGAGTCTTAACCACTGTGCCAAATCCTCATCCTTATTTAAACATTTCTCATTTTTTAAACTTTATTTAAGGTTTACAAATTTCATGTATACAGATTTAGAAACATAGTGATTCTTCCCACCCTACCCATGCTGCCACCCCGCCTCCCCCTTCCTCTCCTATTTGCTCTCTTAATTTTTACAATGATCTAATTTCAGTTTACTTTAAACTCATAAAACTAACGTTACTACACAAGTAATGAGTTCAACAAATAGAGGAAAAAAATAATGTTCCTCAACATAGAGACAAGGACTACAAATAATCATTGAATTCAAAATGTAAAATATACAGGGCCAGCACTGTGGCTCATTTGGTTAATTTATTAAAATTTAATAAATATAAACTTACAAAGTACAACTTTTGAATTGTAATGGCTTTTCCCCCATTACCTCCCTCCCACCCACAACCATCCCATCTCCCACTCCCTCCCCATCCCATTCTTCATCAAGATTCATTTTCAATTATCTTTATATACAGAAGATCAACTTAGTATATACTAAGTAAAGATTTCAACAGACTGCACCCACACAGAAACACAAAGTATAAAGTACTGTTTGAGTAGTAGTTTTACCATTAATTCTCATAGTAAAGCACATTATGGACAGAGATCCTACATGAGGAGCAGGTGCACAGTGACTCCCGTTGTTGATTTAAGAATTGACATAGAGTGGTTTTCAACCCTAAGGTTGTTCTTGGAAACATTTTTCTTTGTTGGATAATCATATTGAAGCTCATTGAATTGACTGGTGTAGTGAAAGTATTTTACAGTTCAAATTAGATATGTTTTTCATTCTCCTTCACAGAGTCTTAGGGAAATGCCAAGGGAGAGGGAGAGGTTTGGGGCACAGGGTCAGGCTCTTGTAAGTACATTTGCTTTTACTTGTGCTGCTGAGATGTGTTCTGCAACTCTTTTTCAAATTTGATTTATATAACATGTCTTCAAAATTACATTGACAATACTGATCACCTTTTGAAAAAAAATTTGGAATAAAGTTAGGTGTACAGAAATTTGAAAAAAAAGGGTATAGAGAATTTTTGCTTATGTCACTTAGATTCTTTTACTATTTTGAATAACCACAGTAAAATTGTCTGATTTAAAAACAAAAATTAAGAAAATAATTTTAAAAATATAGCAACATGAAATATAGGCTTTAGGAAAACATGGACTTTGAAATACTAATACAAATGTAATAGGTCACATTTATCAAACAATCATTATATAACGACCATTCTTTCAACCATCTGTTTCATATTTGCAGTCTTATATAATGGGTAATGTGAATGTATGCTTTAAGAGTTCTTAGCCACTTGATCCTGTCATTGATTTAATTTTATACTTTAAACATACCTTTGTAGTCTGCTCATGCACTTTGAACCTGAAAGTGTAGGGGTATGTGTTCTATTAAATGTCTTTAGGGCTGGTGCTGTGGCTCAGTAGGTTAATCCTCCATCTGTGGCACTGGCATCCCATATGGGCGCCAGTTCTAGTCCCGGTTGCTCCTCTTCTGGTCCAGCTCTCTGCTGTGGCCTGGGAAAGCAGTAGAAGATGGCCCAAGGACTTGGGCCCACTTGCACCCTACTTAGTTAAACACTGGAGAAAATATTTAACACCACACCACCACAACACGCCAAGGGTAATGCTTCATCCACACCAGCTGGCCTGTGGGCAATCCAGCTTCCAAATTCCATTTTACAGTCCACTTTCTTGTACCAGTTCCAGAACCAACCATCTTCAGGTCTTGAGTCAGGTTTCCTATGAAACAATCTCAAAAACAGTGACTTGTATATTCAAAATTGGTTGGACAGTGTTCTTAGAAACTCCATGTATGATGGAATGAATAAAAGAAGCAGGGTTTGTTCAAGAAATGGAATTGTGTTGCAGCAAGTGTAACAGAGAACTCAGTAGAGGCAAGGGCACTAAGGGCTCCTCAGACTTTTTTTGAATGGGTGGTAGGGGGACGATACTCTGTCTTTCTTCACTGACCAAGGGAGGGACAGAACCTTGGAAGAGATAATTCCCTTTAGTGGAAGGCAATTCCTGGAGAGTCGCAACTGTGAGTCATCGATAGGAAACACTTCAGCTGACTTAATATTCCTGTAGTATAGGGGGGTCTGGGTGAAACCACAGAATTCACAAGCTAAACTCTCTGTGTCTTGTTTGTTTGCTTGCCTTTGCAAGGAGGGTATTCTTCCTCTACGTTAATCTGGATATGAAGAAGACTGAATTCTTAACAATGTCTTTGTCTATGAGTTCATATGATAGAGGCGATACATTAAAAGTGTAAGAATTGGGGCCAGCGCTGTGGCGCAGTGTCTTCAGTTTACGTTAGGTACACTTCTATGTGATCCCAATTCCTTGAGACAACCTCTGGGAAAACACTCCATTCCAGCAATGTTCAATTCATCTGTGCTCTCAGGTCTGTTTACTGCATGTTATGGACTCAAGGCATCAGTAGACATACAGAAACAAGACAATATAGTGACCATGTTCTAATTGACCAATCAACTACTCCTGGATGTCGCTTGAGGTACAGTGTCTCTTTCTAGCCACGATGTTAAAGCACTGGAAACTCAGAGTTTACTAAGCACATGGTGTTAACATAAGACATGCTTTAAGCTCCAATGGCTGTAATTCAAAGTAACCGGCAGATATCTCATTTCCTGAGAATGCTTAAGGGAACACACTACTTTCCAGGAGGACACACCTGCCTGGCTACTCAAATTTGCATGCTTACTGTGTCCTATGCTCTATGTACCCACAGCAGTCAGCACCCAAGCCCAGGAAAATCTTAATGTAGCAACGGTGTTTTCCTTGAGGTACCAGGTCTATTCCAGGAGATAATATGAGGCAACACAAGATAAGTAATAGGATTCGTCACTTGATGTTTCAAGCCTTGGAAAGGGGTTGCTCAATATCCGAATATAGTGTTCATATGAGATCAGCATTAAATTTCCGAAGAAACCTTGAGTTATGAGTGCCATCCCTTTGGAGATCTTCCAAGAAATACCCATTTTGACAAGCTTCATTTGCCTGGCACTCTCACATTGGGATGCTGATTGCTTGTTGAGGGCTCTGTACCTACAGCAATGGAAGAACTACTTGACACTTGAAAAATTTCTTTCTTTCTTTCTTTATTTTATTAATTTCAAAGGCAGAAAGACAAAATATTTCTCAGCTGCTGTTTCTTTGACCAAATGCCTGAAATAGTTGAGGCTGGGCTAGATGAATCCACTACCCAAGTACTTGAGCCATCACTTGCTGACTCCAAAGGTGTACATTAGTAGGAAATTAGAAATGGGAGTGGAGCTGAGACTAAAGCCCCAACACTGGGGGTAGTGTTGTGCATAGTAGGTTAAGCTGCTGCCTGTGACACAGGTTATCCCATATGGACACCAGTTTGTGTCCTGGCTGTTCCTCTTCCTATCCAGCTCCCTGCTGATGCACCTGGGAAAGCAGTAGAGGGTGGCCCAAGTCCTTGGACCTCTGCACATACACAGGAGACCTGGATGAAGCTGCTGGCTTTGGCCTGGCCCAGTCCTGTCCATTGTGGCCATGTAGGGGGTGAACCAGCAGATGGAAGATCTCTCTCTCTCTCTCTTTTTCTCTCTCTCTCTCCCTGTAACTCGGCCTTTCAGAAAAATAAAATAAAGTCCCAGCACTCTGATATGGAATACAGATGTCGCAAGCAGTATCTTAAAAGCAGAATCACATGCCCGCTCCTGGAAGTTATTTTCAATGAAGGAAACAGCCTTAAGTGTGCTAATTGTCTATTGTGCTTAAAAAGCCCAAAAAGTGAAATTATGTAATATGTAATTTAACAAACTACTTATCATGAAACAATTATAAGAATTTATTGAGGCCAGTGCTGTGGCTTAATGGGTTAAGCTGGTACCTGTGACGCCAACATCCCATTTGGGCATCCGTTCAAGTCCCAGCTGCTCCACTTCCAATCCTACTCTTTGCTAATGTACCTGAGGAAGCAGCAGAAAATGGCCCAAGTCCTTGGGCCCCTGTATCCACATAGGAGATCTGGAAGAACCTCCCAGCTCCTGGCTTCAGTCTGGCCCAGCCCTGGCCATTATGGCCATTTGGGAAGTGAACCAGTGGATGAAAGCTCTCTCCATCTCTCTCTCTTTCTCTCTAACTCTGCTTTTCAGATAAATAAAAATAAATCTCTAAAAAAATAATTTTTTGTGTTAGACTATAATACCAGACAGTCGAAATGGCTACAACAAATAAAGGCTTCAATCTGAATTAGAACGCTACTCTTGGACAGAGTGCTTAGGCATAATAAACATCAGAATGTTCTAGACAATGAGAGCTTAAATATATCAGAGGTTGTCCAAATGTTGCTTGTCCCACAGTGTTGCCCGTCACTCTACACTCCTCCACCACACACATATCCCCCCTTACTTTACACAGATCTTAAAGGGTTGGGCGGGGAGTATGTTTAATTCTCCATGTGAGAATGGATTAAAGAATTCTTCTGGGATATTTTGCATTTGTTTGAGGAGTCACAGTTTGTCCTTTTTCTCAGTCATTCAGAAGTTCAAGGATAACAGGAGGATATTAAGGTTATATTAGCTAAGTCACTGAATATGTTCAGAAGAATGAGTTTTCTGCACATTTGACCTTTTCATCTAGTTTTCCTTTGGCAATAATTTTCTTAATTTTAAATATGGGATTTTGTTTGCAAGATTAAGATGTAATAAATGACTGTGGCTGTGGACAGGCACCTGACCCAGCTAAACAATGCTTTCTCTCAGAATTTTGTTGAGAAGTATGTGAATGGATTTACATAAATCCTTATCCTCATGCCTGAGACAGTGGATACACTCAACATAGATTCTGCTCCTTGCTATTTGTGCTGCTTACACAGATGAACTTAGACAGACAAGCAATTGAGTCTGTTGCTGAGCTGACATTTCAAAGCCCTTTCTAAAATGAAAATCAAGTCAAATTATTCTACATATTTTGTCTAATGGCACTTGTAAAATCTGTGCCACACCAATACAGCCACTTTGAGATGATTCCTTGAGTCATTTCACAAATTGATTCTTGCTTTCACTGAGAACTCAAGGTAGTGGGGTCTTTTCAGCTTCCCCACTGAATCGGATCTGCTCCTGTTAGCAGAGTTGACTGAAATAGAAGTTCTTGTCATCCATCATACAGGAAAGAATGCAGGCATGGGTAGCAAGGTTTAATGGGGTAAGGCATCCCTCAGAATGGATGGGCACCTCTCCAGGTAGAATCTGAGAGTGTCCAGTCGTTCAGAGTGGGGTAAGTAACGTTGAAAAGTTTGATAGAATGTACCTGACAGGCCAGCAAGTGTCACAGGAAAGAGCTGAGCATGAAATCTGCATTTAGACTGGGGCTTATGAAGGAATGGGGTCCAGGTCTTCCTGCCATTTCCCCTTTTCCTTTTTCCCACCCTCTTCTCCTGGATAAAAGGTTTGTTGGGGGTGGAATTAGTGAAATTCCTCCCAAGGAGTAATTCCTTTATTACATATAAATAAATTTATTTATATATAAATAAATTCCTTTATTGCCCAATGTTATCAAAGGAGGCTGACCAGTTGGCATCAGGTAGGCAGACTAGACTGAGCAGTTGGCATGAGGTAGAGAGGATTCTCCTAGGGTGCCTTCCTTGGGGGAAGGCTGGGCCCACCTATAAAGTTATTGGAGTATGGGCAGGACTTTGCAGCGTAAAATACTGGGCTGCTTCCCAGACATGCTTCTGAGGCCACTAAAGGCAGCTACGTCTTTTTCTGTGGGTGCTTTGTTTTCATTGGTCCCTCCTACACACATATGCTAATTTCTATCTCTTAGAAGTTGTGCTACCACTGACCCTGGCTCCAACATTTCTAACTGCCCCTATAAAGTGTGCACAGTTGCTTCCCTCTGCCTGTGAGACCCTCCACCCCTTAACTGGAAATAAGGAAAGGACACTCAGGAGGCCTTGTGCTGTGAGTTAGCAGAAAGGAGTCCAATCCCTCCTGCAGCTTGGAGTTAATTCTTTCAGTGGTCACGTGGCACACAGCCACCGACACCGCGCTGGGTTTCTGTAGACTCATGTGGCAGCCGGGCTTTTTGTATCCTGGTTGTTGGCTGCTGAAAGCTCCTTAGTAAAACTCGAGTGTTTGTCGCAGAAATTGTATCCCCATATCTGCTTCCTCACCCCCCACTGTCCAATTCTTGAGTCTTTGTTTTTGGCCAGAATCCTGCTCTTCCTGTTACATTCTATCATGGTCTCTGGCTTGCTGGATGAAGAATAAAGTCCCATGTTCAGTTCTTTGTATTTCACTTAAGGGTAATAGGGATTTAAAGTGTTTTATTGATATAGATTAAACTTCAAAGTTTCACAATTTTTATTTTCTACATCACTCTAGATTAGATCCATACAGGGATGTGATATGCTGGATAAAATACAGAAATCAGTTAAGTTTGCATTTCAGATAAACAAAGGATGTATTTTTACTATAAATTTGTCTCACTTATTACATGGGGATAATTATACTTGTATGAATGATATCAGAATTTGGCCCCCTAAAATATATGCGGAAATATGGAGCCTTGGCCAGCTCTGCGGCTCACTAGGCTAATCCTCTGCCTGTGGCGCTGGCACCCCGGGTTCTAGTCCCGGTTGGGGCACTAGATTCTGTCCGGTTGCCCCTCTTCCAGTCCAGCTCTCTGCTGTGGCCTGGGAAGGCAGTGGAGGATGGCCCAAGTGCTTGGGCCCCCGCACCTGCATGGGAGACCAGGAGGAAGCACCTGGCTCCTGGTTTTGGATCGGCACAGCTGTAGCGGCCATTTTGGGTGGTAAACCAGCAGAAGGAAGACATTTCTCTCTCTCTCTCTCTCTCTCTCTCTCACTGTCTAACTCTGCCTGTCAAAAAAAAAAAAAAAAAGAAAAAAGAAATATGGAGCCTTAAGTTCCCCGAAAGTCCCATCTGGGGCGCCATATATGCTGTTGGAATTTGGGGTGCCATATGATATCACCATATGCTTATTAATAAATTCCCAATATTAATAAGCCTATGTTGGTTCTTCCCTAATATTCAGAGGAGAATTCTGAATACCAGCATAAATGAACAAGGCAGCATGGTACATTTTAAGCTTTTATTCAGTACGAAAGATGCATAGGAGAATGAGGGCTCTGTTTAAAGGAGAGAGGTAAATCTGGGTTGGTACCCAGTACCAGGAACCAGCCATGTGGAGGAGCATCTAGGCCAGGAAGCATAGGACGGGTTGGCCAGAAGGCCTCGAGCCCTGGAGGCGCAGGGCTGCAGCCAGCCCCCTCTAGGCAAGAGGCCAGGGAAAGGAAGGGGAAGACACACCTGTCTCAGGCTTTCAATCCACTTCCAAAGGGGAGTGGTTAATTCAACTGATTGGCCAGTGGGTGCTCAGGTGTGGCCAGGTAGGGGCATGAGGTCACACAGGGGCGTAGTGAAGGCGTGGTCTTCCAGCTCACAAACCTAATCAATTTTAACCTGTATGCCTACCTACTTCAGGAAAATTTGTTGATCTGAATTAAAACTTAATTAGGCAGTCAGCATTTTTATTTGCTCTGTTGGTTTAAAATCAAAGTAACTATTAGGTTACCTTGAGCACATTGTTCTACTCCTAATGTTGCTTTATTGTTTTAATATTCTTTAATTTCTATCAAAGAAATTTTTATAAGATAGATGTAGTTTTGATTCTATGATGTCAAAGCCATCAAGTTCATTAGAGATTAGGCCAGATTTTTTTTTTTCACTTTTTTGAATAAATGTTTTCTTGAAGGCCAAAGGAATTGAATTTTTCTTTTTTAAAAATATACTCATTTTTATTATCCTTAAACAGCAGAACAGTCTTTGTTAAAACATGGAATCAACCAGCTTTCCAGCTGGAGTGGGGAGCTGTTAGTCAGAGCCAGGACCCCTGAGGGATGGCTTTAAAATGCTAATACCCAAGTTAGAAGACTGATGCAAGGGTTCTGGAGCTGGCAGGGCTCTCTGGAGTCTGGGGAGCCCCTTGGACAGTACAGGGCCCAGGCTGCAGAGTCTCGGCCATAGGGGGGTTGGTCACTGTACAGCATCACATCTGAAGGGCTTGTGGCACAAGAGCCATATACATCTTGCAGACCAGGCTTGAGGGACAGCTCCACGAATCTCAGGTTCCTTGCAAAGGCTGCTGCTGACCCAGGGGTTGAGGTCTTATAAGAGGTTGTTCAAAGAGGTGGGTGTGGGCGAAGGGGCATTTGCTAGCCATTCCGGGGTCCCCTGCTTGCCTCACCTCTCCTGGGACCTGCAGAATTCCATCTGATTGTGGAGGACGTCCTGCTCCAGGGACTTATCCTAATGACCTTCTACAGTGCCTGCTTCTTGGCTTCTAGGCCTGGTGCTTGGCCACAGTGAGATCTGTAACAGACAGCCTGGGGATCTGCGTGCACAACAGCTCCTGATAGTGCGTATCGGCTTTTAGTCCGGGGTCACTCTCTCTCAATGTTGGCGTGGGACTCTGTTTCGTTTCTTTTCTTTTCTTTCTTTCTTTCTTTTTTTTTTTTGACAGGCAGAGTTAGACAGTGAGAAAGAGACAGAGAGAAAGGTCTTCCTTTTCCATTAATTCACCCCCCAAATGGATGCCACGGCCGGCATACTGTGGCCGGTGCACTGCGCCGATCTGAAGCCAGGAGCCAGGTGCTTCCTCCTGGTCTCCCACGTGGGTGCAAGACCCAAGCACTTGGGCCATCCTCCACTGCTCTCCCGGGCCACAGCAGAGAGCTGGACTGGAAGAGGAGCAACCGGAACAGAACTGGCACCCCAACCGGGACTAGAACCCGGGGTGCCGGTGCCTCAGGTAGAGGATTAACCGATGTGGCGCCGGCCAGTGTGGGTCTCTGGGCTGGACCCTCAGGTGGTGCTCTGGCAGGCCCAGGGTAGAGTTCTTCCTCTAGCTCCCCCTGTCCAGGGACTCTCATTCCATGACAAGCCCCATAGTAGCCTCTGTGGCTGCAGCCAGCCTCTCTCCACAGCCCCTGGGCTCTCCTGCTGCAGCTCGTGGGCATCCTCATCCTGCATTCTCTGCAGGTTGTCAGCACCTACCATGGACACCCTTGACTTGAAGCACCTTCATCTCCAGCTCAAAGAATTTCTGCCACTTCTAGAAGGAGAAGTGCTCCAGAGAGGACCAGGGCCCCAGCATCGGGTACCAAGCTGGGCCATCATTGTGCAGGACAGGTTGAATACAGCTGGAAGGCCCTTGTAGGCCCATTTCACATTGCCAGCAGCTTCTCTGGGGATGGATGATGCTGGCCGCTAGGAAAGCAGAGCCCTTAGCCATCCCCCCATCTAATTCATCCAGATGGTCGCATGGCCTCTGTGGCTTCAGAGTCACACTGTGGGCTTTGTCTGGGCAGCTCCTTCTCCTTGCCCTCCAGGCTCAAAGCCAATGGATGAGATGCTTTCCAGGCTGCTCTGGTATCTGATGCCTGCTGCAAAGGGTTAGCAGTGACACCTGGGTATGCCTGCTCCAGGGCTGGTGTTGAAGCTGTGGCAGATAACCATAGTGAGGGTGTTGCCTAGGCAGCCTAGTGTGCGTCAGGCTCAGCAGAAGCTGCTGGTACACCCCTGACAGTTGTAGCCCCCCACACAACCTCCCATTGTGCCCGAGTCCCCTGTGGGACTCACCTTGGAAATGAAAGTGCCTTCTTCCCTGCAGTTCCAAGGATTCCTTGCATGACCTAACGCATCCACGTGGATGCTAACACCCCGCTTCTCTCCGAGGTGCTTCTGGCTACACAGTTCCCCATGCGCGCAGGTGGCCGGTCCTTCTGCACCAGCAAGAACAGCTCCAGGCAGGACCAGAGCAGGGTGCTGCCTGCCTCTTGTTGTGTGGCTTTTCACTGCCCAGATGTGGTTCCTGACCTGTAGGCTGTTGTAAGCTGGCAGAACCCCTCAGGGGCACCTTGGAGATGAGCCTAAGGCTCCTGGATGCCAAACAGATGGCTGGAATGTACAGGCCAGAGCCCTATACAGTGTTAAGCCTCAGTGGGCCCCCAGCTCCCAGCAGACAGACCTCCTCCACTGCCCTATAGGGGAGCAGCCAGGAGGCTGAGGCCAGCCATGGCAGCCCTGGCTCCCTTGTAGGTGGCAGTGGTCATGACAGAGGTGGTGGTACTGGGGGCAAGGAGGAATGTGTCTCTAGCAGCAGGGGGATGGTGGGAAAGGTGACAGTCAAAGGTGAGACAGCATGGTTGCACTGTCCATTCTGCTGATGGAGAGTTGCATGGATGCTGACCTGCTCAGTGGGCAGCACAACCCTCCAGATGTGAAAGATGATGTCTCCATTGCCTGGACACTAGGGTGTGGAGTCTTTCCTCCAGCGATGCTGAAGCCCAGCCCTTTCTTGCTGCACACAAGGCAGGCTGCATGGTGCTGGGGGAGGGAGCTGGGGCCAAGGGCAGGTCCAAGTCACCTCGCCATGGCTCTTGGGGGCTGTAGTGATCCTCTGGCCACAGAGCCGTGATGGTGACTGCATTCTTGGGCTCCACAATGTGTCCCTACCACACTTGAGTCTGCATGGCCATGCCCATCCTGGAGCACCTTGAAGGCTTCATGGTACAAAGTGTCCTGCGGGGCCATGCTGTTCACCTCAAGGAGTTTTTGCCCATTTAGACTCTGGTGTGGGCTACAGGGTCCCTTTCAGACACTGTGGGATGAAGATGCCCTCATTGTCTCTGGAGCTCTGCCCACCCCCACCGTACTCGTGCCAGAACCTCTGTGTACCACACATGGCAGGTGTGAGCTCTCCCCCAGTGCCAGTAGGCTCTCTCAGCAGGTTATCAGCTTGGTCAAACAGCATGCCCTCGGCCAAGGTCACAGAAGTCAGATCCTCGTCCTTGTCTTCTTCTCATTTGTGGCCTTGCCCTCCTCAGCCCTGTGCTCCTCTTCCTCCTCCAATCTTTCCTCTTCCTTCTTTCCCCTCTGGGCCTAGGAGTCCAGGAAGTGTGGGGGCTGTTGGGCCGGTGCCCAGGAGTGCAGGGCCCTCCCCATCCGGCAGCATTGCTTGCAGCAGGGTCACTATGGCCTCAGTCTGGGGCAGCACAGAGAACTTGAATTGCTTTGCTGTGGGGCATGTCCTTACAGCTGATTTGCTGCCTCCTACCTCATGCGGCCCCTCCTTGTTCCCATTGCCTCCACTGGGCAGCAGCATGTCCTCTGCAAAGTGTACTGAGGGATCTCCCTAGTCCTCTTCTGCATCATCCTAGTAACCCAGGCCCTGATCAACCTTGAGGGCCATGTTGTAGGCTGGGCCAGAATCGCCACTCGGCCTGCACTTAGCACTTAGTCTTCTTTCCCATTTGTCCTTCCTTCCTTCCTTCCTTCCTTCCTTCCTTCCTTCCTTCCTTCCTTCCTTCCTTTCTTTCTCAGGCAGAGTGAACAGTGAGGGAGAGAGAGACAGAGAGAAAGGTCTTCCTTTTTCCGGCCGGTGCACCATGCTGATCCGAAGCCAGGAGCCAGGTGCTTCTCCTGGTCTCCCATGCAGGTGCAGGGCCCAAGCACTTGGGCCATCCTCCACTGCACTCCCGGGCCACAGCAGAGAGCTGGACTGGAAGAGGAGCAACCGGGACAGAATCCGACGCCCCAACCAGGACTAGAACCCAGGGTGCAGGTGCAGCAGGCAGAGGATTAGTCTAGTGAGCCATGGCGCCGGCCCTTCTTTCCAATTTGTGGAATTGGTAGCCTGGCATCTGGCCTGTGAAAGTACTCACTCTGGCTCCCCTCAGTGCCTGTCTTCATCACCCGCAGCTCCCTAAGGTGAAGAGCAGCCTGATGTTGCCGGCCCCACTTCTTGCAGCAGCGTCCTAGGAATCTTTGTTGCCTGCAGAGGCATCCAGGGAGTGAATGACTCTGGCGTGGCTCAGGGGGATATAATCCCAGCTCACTGAAGGGCTACCCTGCTGCTCAGGGTTAGGGACTGCTCTAGCAGCAGGTAGCAGGTGAGCACCTTCTTGCCAGCCTAGGCATTGCCCTCAGTCTGGAAATGCAGAATAAGCTTTGCTTGGTTTTCAGCCAGCCATAGCACTTTGGGATTGAGGTGAGTGAGTATTGATGGCAGACTCGGCAGCCAGTTCCCAAGCATACTGAACATGTGCAGCTCCACCACGTGGGCCAGCTCCAGCAGCACAGTGTCCCTCACTGAGAGGACACGAGGGCCATGCCATCCCCAGTCTCAGATGTTAGTGCCTCCGGATGATTCTGGACCACGTTGAGGTTGGACAGCTTCCAGAGAGAGCAGAACAGGACTGTCAGAAATTTCTCTGTGAGAATCAAGCCGTTGGATTCCACAGTTGCCAGTGGCCTTGGTAACTTGGCATCACGGGTTTGGGTTCAGTTTCCATATAAACAGACAGCTGCTTCAGCTGACCAGTGCTGTCAGGCAGCTGGTGCAGCGAGTTCTGGGAGAGGGGCAGCTACGTTAGCAACACCAGCTTGCCCAGTTCCATGGGTAGCTCCTCCAGCAGGTTTTCAAACATATCCAGGCACGCCACAGGGTTCTGAGCTCCAGGAGCAGAGGCTGAGAGCTGGTTCCTGTCTAGCTGTAGCTGCTAGAGAGGAGCCAGGGACACATTGTACACAGCCAGGTGAATCAGGTCACACAGCTATGTGAAACATCAGAAAGCCTGGACCGGGATTACTGCTGCAGTGTGTAATTTTCAGAGCCCTAAAGGTCTCGATGTTCTCAGAAATCTCAGGGATGTCTTCTAAGACAAGTCCATTGCCATCAGCGGCTTGAAGTTGATGAGTCTGAGAGGCATCCCTGGATCTCTTTGTTGCTCAGCCTCAGCTTGCTTAGATGCAGCTCTTCTAGGCTGTAGCCAGAGTGGGAGATTTCTGGCACAGCCTGCAGCCAGTACAGCGAGAAGAACTGTTTGTGATTCCTGTGCAGGTTGCACTGCCACACAGCTGGATGCCTGGAATGTGAGGAGTTTTGCGGGCTGGGGCGTAGGGAAGGAGGAGCGAGGGCGGAGCTTGGTCAGTCTAGGCTCCAGGGAGGAAGCAGAGCCTGGCAGGCACTTGGGATGAGCAGACCACTGGCCCTCTGCCAGGGCTGCAGGCGCTCTCTTCTCAGATGCCAAGGAGAGGGTGGGTGGCGGCTGAGCCTGTGTCCTGCTCGCACGGTCAGTGGACCTGCGCCCCACCTGCTAGGCCACCTGCAGCCTAACCATCATCCAGGAATAGCACTTTCACAAACAGATCATGTTTTATAAGATCTGCTACTTTGCTTATATAGCAAGGAAACAACTTACTGTTCTGCAATGATGATAGGGAATTTTGTATAGACTTTTTAAAAAAGATTTATTTATTTGAAAGGCAGAGTTACAAAGAGGTAGAGGCAGAGAGAGAGAGAGAGAGAAATCTTTTTACAGTATCGAATATTTAGAGAGCTGTTGTCTGAGTACTGCAGCACATTTTAGTTGACATTAGGTTATTTTAGGGATGTTAGGGAATAATTTGGTTTTTCCCTTGATCACTGCATCAAGCTTCAATTGTACGGTACATTGGTAGAGTTGAAATGCCCAGTTTTACATTAAAAAAGTAATAAGTCTTGCAAGCACAGCGGATCAGGTCAGTTTTCTCCCTTGTTCTTTGAGTTGTTTAAGGAATCTGAAAATAATTCTGCTATGTACACAGAAACTGGCTTGAAGGACCTCAATATTTATCCAAGAACATTTCAAAAGCAAACTCTGCCAGGATAAGATTAACAGCTCTCATTCTTTTCATAACTTGATAGTGCCTGGTGTAGGGCTGTTTCTAGTTTTTTTTTTATTATGAGTCTAGATTATGTTAAATGTTATATATGCAATACATAAAAAAGTTATCTGAATTATTTTTTTAAAAAACCCAAGATTTGTGGAGTACAGATAAGGAAGTTTAACCTTGATGGATGTCTAGGACTTCTATAACTGGAAATTTTATCCCTGTTAATATTTTATTGAATTTTTTGAGATAATATTTTAATATACATTATAGTTAGAATGGCTGTCATACACAAATCAACAAACTCAAATGCTGTCAAGAATGTGGGGAAAAAGGTACCCTGGCCCACTTTGGTAGGAATGTAAACTGGTGCAGCCACTGTGGAAGACAGTATAGAGATACCTCAGAAATCCGAATATAGACCTACCGTATGACCCAGCCATCCCACTTCTGGGAATTTATCCAAACAAATATAAAACAGATGGGAAAAAGTTATCTGTGGGGCTGGCACTGTGACATAATGGGTAAAGCTGCCGCCTACAGTGCCGGCATCCCATATGGGTGCTCCACTTCCCATCCAGCTCTCTGCTATGGCCTGGGAAAGCAGTGGAAGATGGCCCAAGTCCTTGGGCCAATGCACCCATGTGGGAGAACTGGAAGAAGTTCCTGGCTTCAGATTGGCGCTGCTCCGGCCATTGCGTTCAATTGAGGAGTGAACCAGTGGATGGAAGACCTGCCTCTCATCTCTCTGTGTGACTCTGACTCTCAAATAAATAAATAAATCTTTAAAAAAAAAGAGTTATCTGTACCCCCATGTTCATTGTAGCACAATTCACAATACCTAAGATATGGAATCAACCCAGATGTCCATCAACTGTTGACTAGATAAAGAAATTATGGTATATATCCACTATGGAGGATTACTCAGCTGTAAAAAAAAAAAAAAAAAGAATGAAATCCTGTCTTTTGCAACAAGATGGATGCAACTGGAAAGCATTATACTTAGTGAAATAAGTCATTCCCCAAAAGACAGATATCATGTTTTCCCTGATCCAAGGTAACTAATAGTACCTGAAATATAATGTATTGGATTGAAATAGACATTTTGAGATTTCTCTTTGTCTCTCTCTCTCTCGCTGTCCACTCTGCCTGTCAAAAAAAAAAAAAAAGAATTTATCCATTTCATTGAAGTTTCCAGTATTTCTGTGCTATTGGTTGTAATTTCTTCTTTTTGAAATGTAATTTTAATTGAGTGTTTTTGTTAATCTGGCTAGACCTAAGTAGATTTATCTACAGAAGTTGTCACTGTAAGTTCTAACATTAATAATCAAATTTGAATAATAACTGAATAATTCTAATTATTCACATATGCATAATAAAAAGATTTCCAAAGTCAATCTCTTGAAGATCACTGTAAAATAAACTGTCATGGAATTATAGTGAATTTTGTAAGAATCCACACACTTACGCATGCACAGGGAGCCAGAGAAGTGGAAAGGACACTGCTGTACTCAGCTGGGCCAGTGTCCCAGAGTCCTAGCATCCCCTCCCATGGCCAGGCCTGCCCACTGGCCACTTGGTCCCATGAGATGGAATCCAAAGCCTACCCTCCTAATTTAACCCTGAAAGAAGAGAAAGAGGAAGAAGAAATTCAGAGCCAGCACCTGGAGGATGGCCCCACAGATAAGCAGAAATTACAAACCTACTCAGAAGGGCGTGGAAAGTGAAGAATCTAAGCCTCCAGATTGGGTGGGCTCCACGAATTCCACCATCCAGTTCACTGATCACAAGCCGCTTGACTGCTTCGGCCTCTGCATTGGGATCTTTCAGAGTGGAGCAAGGGGTACCTATTCAACATTGACCTCTTCAATATTGACCTAAATGTTACATGTACTAAAGACACAGGAAAACAGATGACCTATATTTATTAAATTTCTCAAGAAATACAAAGTAAAAAGATGAAATCTTTGAATTCAAAGCTCTGAGTCTACAAAGAAGCTAACAAGTGATGGATCTTCTGGTGTAACACATAGAAGTTACTTAATGAGAGCAGACTGTGAGCTTTGCTGAAGCTTTTTATGTCAAAAGGGCATCTAACCATCCATTCATGGAACAAGTGCTATCTCCTATCCATTTTTGTGGTGGTTTTCATGGGTTTCTGGCCAGATGTCATGGTCAAAGCCAAGAGGTCATCTAATACGTTATCCTGTTCTGTTGGAAGTGGGTCTGGAGGGTGTCATCTCCTGTGTCTCCCTCCCCACTTCACTGCTGCAAATGCCATGGGGTCCCATTGCTGCAGCTTCATGGGTCTTGAACTCCTTAGCAAACAGTTCTTCCTGGTAGCTTCTTGTAATCCTTTTTATTTCACTGGTGTCGGTTATAATGTCTCCTTTTCCACCTCTAATTTTATTTATTTGAGTTTTTTCCCTTCTTTTCTCTTAATCTGGCTAGAGGTTTATCTATTTATTCATCTTTGTTGATCTTTTATATTTTTGTAGTTTCAATTTCATTTTATTTCTTCTCTGATCCTTATTATGTCTCACTTCCTGCTGATTTTGGGTTTGGTTTGTTCTTGGTTTTCTAAGTCTTCCAGGCATTTCATTAGGTCTTTGATTTGAGGCATTTCTGTTTTTTTAATGTAAGCACTTAATGTCATAAACTTACCTCTTCTGCTGCTTTTGCTGTATCCCTCTGGTGTGTTTTCATTTTCATTTATTTCAAGAAAGTTTTTTATTTTCTTTTTAATTTCTTCAGTGACCTATTGGTCATTCAGTAGTGTGTTGTTTAATTTCCAAGTATTTATGATTGTTCTATTGTTCTTCTTCTTGTTAATTTCTAGTTTAATTCCTTCATGGTCTGAGAAGATACATGGTATGATTTCAGTTTTTTTACATTTGCTGAAACTCAGTTTGTGACCTAATATATGGTCTATCCTAGAAAATGTCCCATGTACTGATGTGATGAATGTGTATTCTGTAGCTGTTGGGTGAAGTGTGGGTTTCAAGTTAATGGTGGTGAAATGTGCCAAGTGCATCAACAGTTGCCAGGCTGCCAGACAGTTTGAACTGTTGGAAAAGAATGTGTGGGACTGGTATAAAGTGAAGCCACAACTCCATAATGCCCACATCATGTGGCGAGGCTTTAAGGCCCCAAGAATGGGGGGTTTGCTGTGGTGGACAAGTGCGTGCCTGGCTGACTATGTCCGATACATGCAGGCCAAATGGGACCCCATCACCAGGGAGGCCACGCAGCTGGACGCTCTGGAAATTCCCTAGGAGGAGAACATTTTGGAGAAAGGGTTCAAGGCAAGCTTGGGCTGCTGTCCAAGGGTGATGAGGAGGTAATGACCTACCTCTAGGGCATAAGGTGCCCGTGCCCCAGCAGCGGAAGATCTGACTGAGAAGCTGGTCACCTACCCGCAGAGTGTGCTGGCCCTGCGCAGGACATAAACAAAGTGGTGGTTCACATGGGGAGCACAGATGAGATGCCCACTTGCCTGGATGTACCGTGGCAGTGACTGCTGACAACCAGGGTGATAAGTGTGTGTTGATTAAGATGCCAGGGAGAGAGAAGCTGAAAAACCACAGCGATGTTCTACCTCTTAGCTGACGGGAGGAAATCACCTCCCACCATCATCCTGAGGGGCAGGTGTAGTCCCCCCGAGAAGTTCCATAGCGGGATAGAGCTCCACTCCACTGCTACAGGTGAAGACTTGATGCAAGACTGACTGGAAGTGGTGTGGGGGTGGAAGCTGTTCATGGTGCCCAAGCATGGGGCATGCTGATCCCGAATGGCTTCCGAGGCCAAGCCATCCATTCTGTGGAGAGCTCCACGGAAAGCATGAACATGGCCATGGGCATCACCCCCAGCGGCCTGACCTGGCAGCTGCAGGTGTTGAACCTGGTGGTCTGCAAATGTCTGAATGACAGCATGAAGGCCCAGTACTCCAGCTGGCTGCAGACCAGAAACCTGGTGCTCAGCTCTACCGGGAACACCAAGAAGCTGCCCCTGGGTGCGTTCCTAGAGTGGTTCATGGTGGCATGGAATAGCATCTGGAGTGAAAGCATTGTCCAAGGGTTTGAGAAGTGCCACAGCTCCAGACGACGTCCTGTGGGAAAAGTTGCCTGGTGGAGAAGTACCCAAAGAGTGTGACTCAGAAAACATGACTGTGGGCAACTGAAGGGAGGGCTCAGCAAGTAGAACTGATTGAAACACTGAGTGACATGATCCTCCAGATTTTTCCTGGAAGTGTGGGTGCACAGAAGATGGCAGGAAGGGCAGTAGGGCTCTGAACAGCCCACGCTGGACTGTAGCAGCCTCTGCTTTCCATTCCAGGACATGGCACAGCCCTGCTCCTCGTCATAAGGTGCCAGAAAAGTCTTGAACTCCTAATTTTTTTATAAAGATTTATTTTTAATATATTTGAAAGAGTTACACAGAGGAGAGGCAGAGTGGTTCACTTCCCAAATGGCCACAATAGCCAGAGGTAGGCCGATCCAAAGCCAGGATCCAGGAGCTTCTTCTAGTTCTCCCACATGGGTTCAGGGGCCCAAGGACTTGGGTCATCTTCTATTGCTTTCCCAGGCCATAGCAGAGAGCAGGATAGGAAATGGAGCAGCTTGGACTCAAACTGGCACCCATGTGAGATGCCGGCACTGCAGGCGGAGGCTTTACCCACTATGCCACAGCCCCAGCCTCTAATTCTTAACTTTTCTTCCACTATCCTAGTTCCTAGCTCTTTATGTCATCCTGCATTGCTTTTGGAGCTTAACAGATTTTATAAGATTTAACTTTGGTCCCTGCATTGGAGCCATAGTTACTTTGCTGAGAAGAGTAGAAAATGAGTTCAACTCCTGTGTCATTTCACCAACCCCTTCTTGAATCTCATCAGCTGAGAGATGATGCCTTACAGCATGCATAACACTGGAACTTTCCTAGATCTTTCTTAGAGTATTTCTTTCCTAGAGTATTGGCTCTCCTGTCAGGGTTTTCTGGGCTCATTTTTTTTTTTTTGAAGATTTATTTATTGAATTGAAAGGCAGAATTACAGAGAGACAGGGAGACACAGAGAGAGATCTTCCATCTTCTGGTTCACTCCCTAGATAGCCAAAATGGCAGAACTTGGCCAAGCTGAAGCCAGGAGCCAGGATATTCATCTGGGTCTCCCACATGGTTAACAGGGGCCCAAGCACTTGGGCCATCCTCTGTTGCTTTTCCTGGGCCATTAACAGGGAGCTGGATTGGAAGTGGAGCAGCCAGGATATGACCTGGCGTTCATATGGGATGCATCACAGGCAGTGGATTTACCTGCTACACCACGCTGGCTCTTGGGCTCATTCTTCCACTGACTTAATGATGATCTACGCCTCATAGAGCCCCAGCACAGTTATTTTTCAGACTGCTATTATCTAGAATTACATAGTAATTACATAGTACACCATGACACCTAGCTGTACTCCCTAGTAGTTAGGAACTGACTAGACTTTGATTTTAAAAAATGACCAAAAAATTCAAAAAACATATCCTACAAGATTTTTCCAAATGAAAAGCAATGGTTATATTACTGATTCCATACGGGCATTGATGCAGAGAAATTTAAGAACCTCTCACTGTAAAAAACTAGAGTAGGTTGAATTGACCAAATGCCCTAGTTCTTGCAGTTTTTTGTATTTTATGTTAGGGTGATGCAGGAATTCAGATTTAAAGAGAAACTGTTCCACAAGCCCTCCATTTCTGTAAAATGAAAAGAAGAGCATCAACATTGTCTGGAAATGCACAGCTCAAAGTGTTCACCTCTTTAAAATAATGATGTGAATTGTAATATCTTAGCATGGAAAAAGTGTACTGTTTGGTGTATCTAAAAGTTGTCACTTGTTGATTGACTCTGGTAGCTGCCCTTCTGTTTTGTTTTGTTCTTAAAGATTATTTATTTTATTTGAAAGGCAGAGTTACAGACAGAGAAAGAGACAGGGGGAGACAGAGAGATCTTCCATCCACAGATTCACTCCCCAGATGGCTGCAACAGCCAGGGCTGGGCAGGTCCAAAGCTAGGAACTAGGAGCTTCATCCAGTTCTCCCATGTAAGTGCAGGGGCCCAAGCCCATGGACCATCCTCTACTGCTTTCCCAGGTACATTAGCAGGGAGCTACATTGGAAGTGGAGCAACTGGGACTAGAACCAGTGGGCATATGGGATACCAGCATCACAGGGGAGGTGTAACCTGCTATGCCACAATGCTGGTTCCTGTTCTGTTTTCAAAGGGGCCATATGGCATTCAGGGTCCAACAAGTTCACCTATTCATGAAGGCGAAAGTTCCCAAAGTGATCCAGTAACAGTCAGTTCTGCAGACCCAATGAGAGTGTGGAAACTTGGATAATAAAATACATTATGATAGCTGGAGGGAAATTTCATGAGTGTTATGATAGTATGGAAACCAGAGCAGTTACCAGAAATGCTTGCAGGCACTTTGTACAGTTCAGCGTGGTTGCAAACAAAAAAGCCAACTGTCTCATTCTCCATGCGTTCTTGTACCAATATTGATTAAATCATCACTCTGGGCCAATTTGAACTATTGGTGCTTGGCACACATCGTGAAGAAGTCTATGGTTCCATTTCTCATGGGAGACTGGTAAACAATAGTTAACTTCAGTGTGGTGGGTAAACAATAAGCCAAGAAGTAAATTAAGAAGTATTTACACATTTTAATAAGTGCCACATATACTTATTAGATAATGAAGTGATATTGTAGAGTGACTACTGATATATGACAGTAGTATGTCAGATTACATGGTTAGATAATAGGGTCTTCTGGGAGGGTAGAATTTTAGTTGAGACTCGAAGATGAGAGTAAGCTAGCAAGAAAGCTCAGGAAGAAAGGGCATTCTTAGCAAATAAAAGCAAATGCAAAGTCAAGAGGATGGGAGAAAGAACTTGGTAATTTTACAGATCATGAGAGGTAGTCTTGACTAGCGTGTAATGAAATGGGTTTGAGAGGAACAACAGTAATCTCACATTTGTATAGAACTTCAGAGAACTTTGAGTTTGAAAAGCTTCCTTGGGATCAGTGAAAACTTAAAGCAGTGTTTTTTTTTAATACTAGTGAAATTTGTTCATTATTATTTTCATATCTTGATATCCTTGCATTTTACATGTTTAAGAGATAGTGGGTATGAATTTTGACATATATTCTCTGAGCTCTGCCCTTGTACTGCATTGTGAAACAGAAGTCCTGAACATTTATTACCACAAACTAGAGAAAATGAAAGAGAGGATTCCCCTGCTAGTGTGAGAGGGTGGAAGATGTGAAAATGAGGCTTGTTTATAAAACAAGAATAAAATTCTGTTGTAAATACTCGAAATACTTGCTTTTCAAAAATTGCTCTGATCCATGGGATAGTTTAAAATTTCTTTTTTTTTTTTTTTAAAGATTCACCTATTTATTTGAAAGGCAAAGTTACAGAGGCAGAGGCAGAAGCAGAGAAAGAGAGAGAAAGAGAGAGAGAGTCTTCCATTGCTAGTTCACACCCCAAATGGCCACAATGGCCGGAGCTAGGCTGATCTGAAGCCAGGAGCCTGGAGTTTCTTCTGGGTCTCCCACATGAGTGCAGGGGCCCCAGGACTGGGCCAATTTCTGCTGCTTTTCCAGGACACAGCAGAGAGCTGAATTGGAAGTGGAGCACCTGGGACTCAAACTGGCACCCATAGGGATGCCAGCATTGCAGGCAGCAGCTTTACCCACTACACCACAGTGCCAGCCCCTAAAATTTCTATAACATTTATAATAAGCAAAAGCAAGTGAGGACTTTGGTGGAATGATATTAGAACTTATGTGCAACTTCCCAGGCTCCTTTCAATTCTGTGGGGCACTCCAGGGGAAGATACCGCCTTGGTCTTCTGTCTCCATAGGAATCGGAGGGCACCCAGCCAGTATGAGTCTTCCAGGCCCCAGAGGGAGCATTGCGAGTACAGTGTGTAAAGTTTCTGCCGCATTGTAATCCCCATTTTGAATAGGTCTGCTTTTACCAAACTGATTGAAGTTTAGAGGAGTTTCAACTTCTTCTTGCATGACCTTGAAAAACCTGGAGAAACAGGAAATGCTGGTATTCCTGGGTAGAAGGTAACCATGCATTTTCTACTAGAGAAAAAAAATTATATTAAACTATCCAAATTCTACAGCTTCACCTCACAAGTGATCTCTGTGAGAGAGGGAGATCCTAAAAAACATGGTGAAGTCTTGTTCACAACTCAGTGGGTGATCTTTTAATGAGAATAAATAGATCAAGGGAATGATAGATATTCTTATGCTTGCCCAATACCTTACTCATGAGTAAGTTTCAGAAGTGTCTAAGAATGTACCAAATCAAAGAATTTCAGTGATTTCTTCTGATTCCTGTGATAAGATGCTCTCTGCCTTTTAGAATGTCATAGTTAGCATTTTTCTTTTAAATGTCTTTAAAAGTCGGAAAGCAAGGACTACCTCATTATCTTTATACGTCACATAATAGATCAATGGAGTAAGCTATTGTTTTACAAGTAAATATTTTATAATATCTTTTATTTAAAATATTTAAATACTGAATTATAGCCTACCTATTCCAATAATGTATCTTTCTTTTTAAATTCTCCCAATAGTTTATTAGAAAGACTGTAGATATTTAAAAAAATCACCACTGTCATGAATGTAAATTGAGGTTTTCAGTCCTGGTTTAAGCTGAGTCAAAAAAAAAAAAAGAAAAGAAAAAATTTTCAATAGTGTATCAACATTTATTTTCACTTACTTGCCATATTGACAGTGCAAATGCAAAACTGGTCTAAATGTGCAGACTCAGGGCTGGTGCTGTGGTGCAGTGGGTTAAGCTGTTGCCTGCAGCACTGGCATCCCATATGGGTGCTGGTTAAGTCCCAGCTGCTCCACTTCTGGTTTTGCTCCCTGCTAATGTGCCTAGGAAAGCAGTAGAAAATGGCCCAAGTCCTTGGGCCTCTGCCTTGTATGCTGGAGACCCAGAAGTTGCTGGCTCCTGGCTTTGGCTTGACCCAGCCCCAGCTGTTGTAGCCATCTGGAGAATGAACCAGCAGATGAAATCATTCTCTCTCTTTCTCTCTCTCTCGCTCTCTCTCTCTCCGTCTCTCCCTCTCTGTAACTCTGCCTTCCAAATAAATACTTACAGTACATCTTTAAAAATAAGTAAATAAATGTACAGGCTTTCAAGCAACAATGATGTCTTTGTCCTCCATGCTAAGAGACATAAAAGTATCAAGGCCAAATAATACCAAATGTATGGGCTTCAAAAACCATTTAAGTAAGGCATTTACTAGTTTTAGCTAAGATACATCTGAAACACTGACAAGTGTCATGAGTTCATAAATTGTAAAAGGCAAACTATTAACTATAGTAGTCTGTTAAGCTTTTAACGATTCCTTCCTTTTGTTACAGGGGTTTCCTGGGCCATCAAGACTTCTTAGGTAAGGTAGAAAGTCAGTTGTTTTAGTAATAATACAAGTCACTTGCTCATAATATCACTTTTTATAAGTAAGACTCCATTCTGGTTTTCTTTAATGAATTATCTCCTTCAATCCTCAAAACAATACTAGGTAGTATTATTATCTTCATTTTAAAGGTTTATTTGCTTAATTGAAAGGCAGAGTAATAGAGAAGGAGAGACAGAGACAAACCCGTGTGCTGGTTTGCTCCTCAAATGACCGTAACCACTGGGTCTGAGTGAGGCCAAAGCCAGGAGCCAAGAACTCCATCCTGGTCTCCCACATGGATTTCACTGGCCCAGGTCCTTGAGTCATCATCTGCTGGTTTCCCAGGTGCATTAGCAGGGAGCTGGATTGGAGGCAGAGCAGCCAGGACTTGAACTGGTGTTCTGGTATGGGATGCCAGTAATGCCAACAGTGGCTTAACTGCTGTAACACAATTCTAGCCCCTATTATTTCCACTTTATAGATGAGGCAATTGAGGAGAAAGTGTTGGGTGACTTTGTCAAAGTCAAACAGCTGAGGTGATTTGACACCAAGGTCTCTGCAGTCTTAGCAATAGAGTTTCACTGGAGGATTTTTAAATAGTTATGAACACATGCTAACAATTTTATTTCTGTCATTTTACTGGCACATAGATTTATTCTCCTTGAGTGACTCATTTGTTCATTTAACTATTCCACACATATTTGCTGAACACCCAGAACACTGGGCTTACTCAGCTGGACAAGATGGATTTGGACCTTGCTTTTATACTGCACAGTAATAGGAGACTGAGAGACTGTCCCAGCGCTATTGTGGTCTGAGTGCTGGGAAATGCAGGGAAAGCAGTACAAACACGGCACATAGAAGAGCACCTAATTCAGACTTCAGGGCTTAGGAAGCGTTTCTCAAAGTCGTATCTTCACAAGATCCGAAGGATGAATGATGGAAAAGGAGGAGGTCAGAGGTGAGAAAACACGCCAGAAGTGGGAACAGGAAGAACACAACGTGGTAAATATGTTGTACAACTTGATGGTGGTAGGATGTGACTGGAGGGGCAAAACAGTGGCTAGATTATACACAGTCGTAATGGATTCTAGTTGTTTTTTCATCATTAGCATAATGAAAAGCTGATGAAGAGCTTTTAGTAGGCAGTAGTACCATGAGATTTGGGGAATAGGAAGATTACACCAGAATTTCAGAACACAAGACTAGAGGCCCACTTCATAAAGTTATTGTCTTGAAACAGAAGTTTCAAGATGACAAAATTTCCTTTAGTTAAGAAAAAGCTGAGGAGTAGGTATTTTGTCACAGTTAGGCTACCTCTTGGGACTCTTGCATCCCATATTAGAGTGCTGGGTTCAAGCTCCAGCTGTCTTACAATCCATCCTCTTGTTAATGTGCATCCTGGGAAGGCAGTAAATGATGGCTCAAGTACTTGGATCTCTGTCTCCCACATGGGAGATCCAGATGGGTTTCTTTGCTTCTGGCTTCAGCCTGACCCATCCTTGACTGTTTGAGGCATTTGGAGAGTGAATCAGCAGATAGAAGATTCACTCTCCCCGCCCACTTTGCTTCCAAATAAATGAATACATTTCTAAAAGAGGAATTAACTTACAGTTTTAGGCATGACTGAACTAGTTTGAACCACAATTTCTCAGATGGGGTACATTCAAACAGTCGATGGACAAGGCATAGTTTGAAAAGCTGTGCATGGATTTAAAAAATGTTTTGCATGCAAATAAGCTTACCTTCTAATACCATTCTTCCATGTGTTAAAGGACTCTCATAGATTGTTTCATCTGTGCATATGCTCAAGAAGTACTTTGGCAGTTTTTTAATCAGTGGTTAAGTTGCCAGTTAAGATGTGCACATCCCATGTCAGAGCTCCTGAGTTCATACCCTGCTCCTGACTCCAGCTTCCTCCTAATGCAGACTCTGGGAAGCAGTGATAATAATGGCTCAATAGTTGGGTCCTTGCCACCCACATGTGAGATATGAATTGAGTTTCCCTGTCCTGACCTTAGGTCTGGCCCAGGACAACCATTGCAGACATTTGTGGAGTAAACTTACAAATGGGCTTTCCTCTGTCTCTCAAAAAAATTCTAAAGATACTAAAATAAACATAATTAATTGATTCTGTTTAATATTTCAATGATTATTGCTTTTTACTTTTCTTCATTTAAGCTTTTTCTTTTTCTATTAAGAAATAAAATGTTTAGCATACATTATGTTATCCCTAAGGAATGTAATGTACTATCTTGGTGGGATAGTTTTATACTTTCTCATTTTCAAAAATAAAAAATTCAGTTATCTCAGAAAGTTGGAAAATAAGCATTTTATACATCTGAAACCATTTTAGCAATATTTTAAATTGCCACTTCATAATCTTTGGTGAATAATAAAATAATGGAAATGCAGAATATGTGGGGTCTTATTTTAACCACTCGCTTTAATTTAGTGTTTTTTGTTTTTTGCTAGTTTTCTACTTTGTCTGTAACTGCCTTAGGTTTTATGGTTTATAGTTGTTTGAAGCAAACAAAGACTTTCTGAATAAAGAAAAATGCCTGTCACCTCTTCATTTGATCATCACAGAAACCAATTCCTCATCAAAAATGTGTGTAGGAACTTTAGTAAGAAGTAAAAAAAAATGATCTTAGATTAATTTCATTCTGTGCTTCTAACATTAGTATCCATGTATTTCAAATATTTTTGCACTAAAGCTAGTATTTAATTCTATTTTTCTGGTTTTTTTTTTTTAAAATATCCTTGTAACTTTTAGTTTCTTGCAGTATCATTGTCAAATTTTCAAGACAAACATAAGTGAGATTGGAGTAATAATTCAGATGTCAGAGCCCTAGGGGTTGTTTTCCAGGACAGCTGTGTTTTGTCTCCTAAAAGTCTTGGTTTTTGGAATCTTTCAGTCAGTATTCACAGTTGTATGAATAATGAGTACCATGGTAATAACATGTCATATGTGTATCTGCTGTGTGTCAGACATTGTGCACAGTCATTTACATACACTATCCCACTGGGAAGACATTGTAACATGTTATCACCTTCAGAGCTTGGCGAGTTTTCTTTTACTTATGGAAAGTTCGACTCCTGTAACTCTCATACTGTATCTTATCCCATCCTACACCTTCCCTTCACATCATGCACATACACTGATGCACACATACACTGAAGAGAAGTAGACAAACTAGTTATTTTGTATAATACATAAGTCTGAGAATTCCCTGGGAAAAGGAGTAAATAATAGAAATGAAAATAAGAGAATGGAGACAAGTATGTCTGCTTGTATAATCATGGTTGAGCTAAAGTTTTCTAAACATAGGCAGAAATGAGTATTCACTTTAAAGAAAGATGTGTTTGTGTCCTCATGCTGATTTCCCTCTTAGAAAATTATTAAAGTATTTGTGCAATGAAAATATTATCCAATATTTATTATCAAAACTACTTAAAATGAAAAGAAATAATCTTCAATTTTCTTAAAAAATACATTTGGAACTCTTCAGTATCTGCATAATCCATTCTATATTTTAGTAGAAACTGCAGGAATAATTTTGGATTTTCAGTTAAATTCAACAATGAATCTAATTTAGTTAGACATTTAGTCAATTTTTTATTGTATTTTTTGTATATTTTCTGTTTAAGAGTAGTTTTCTGAGTTTTTACTTTTTTTTAAAGGGAAATTCAACAACTTGTAAAATATCTTTAAACAAAATGCGGGACAAGGTATTTTAAAAAGCACGGGCACTAGTAGAAATGCCCTATGTGCAAATACTTAAGAATTTAGTCACACTAATAATTTGTTGTACAGCCACAGCTGCATTGGACATATGGCAAATGTTTCTTACAGCTGAAAAAAATTAGTATATGACCACAGTGGCTGCTCCATAAAAATGAATAGAAGTTTGCCCAGCAATGTAAAATTAACCAAGTAAAAATGACAAAAGAGATAGCATACTGTTATATAAGAGGTTTAGAATGACCATAAACTGGGGTGTTTCATATGTTCTTTGGAAAATGAAGTTAAAGATCAGCTAATTTTGGCATGAACATTTTTGAGTAGCATGCACAGATTTTTTTTATGCTGTGCAATTTCTATGAATTATTTGGAGACTCCTCACATGCATGGAGTTTGTTTTTGCACCAGAATAAACTTCTCTTGTTCAAATAAATAAGTACATCTTTTAAAAAAATCCACGTGCAAAATTAGTTAATGACAGGACATTGAGGAACTTGTAAAACTGAACTTGCTGCTAGGCAGATTTTAAATGTTCGCAACCTGAAATCTTAAATCACAATATTAAGCAACTTTTAAGGGAATTCAAGAAAGTTGAATATGAAAAAAAAGAAAATTAAATATGTCTGAAGTAGTATTGACGATGTAGAGCCCATTACCCATTTTGGTTACCAAATGTTTAAGAAGTCATGAGCCTTTCATTTTCCAAAACATTATTGTGTAGTGGGGGACGAGGACGATGGAGAAAGAAACCTGGCTGAGGTGTTTCCCTTCACCCCTCAAGTTTAGTGACTAACTGGAAGTCTATGCATTATTTTGTTCCCCGCATATAACAGAGAAACTCAGGTGTTTTTGTTTTGTTTTGTTTTGTTTTGTTTTGGACAGGCAGAGTTAGTGAGAGAGAGAGAGAGAGAGACAGAGAGAAAGGTCTTCCTTCCATTGGTTCACCCCCCAATGGGCACTACAGCCGAAGAGCTGTGCTGATCTGAAGCCAGGAGCCAGGTGCTTCCTCCTGGTCTTGGCAGGACCCAAGCGCTTGGGCCATTCTCCACTGCCCTCCTGGGTCATAGCTGAGAGCTGGACTGGAAGAGGAGCAACCAGGACAGAACCTGGCGCCCCAACTGGGACTAGAACCCGAAGGGCCGGTGCCGCAGGCAGAGGATTAGCCTAGTGAGCCGTGGTGCCGCCAGAGAAACTCAGTTTTAACCCAGAGACCCAGATACTACACCTCTCAACCCCCAACTCCCCATCCCTGCGCCCCACACACACCCAAGGACAGGCCAACACAAAAGCGCTGGGCTAGGGTCACTGGAGATCATCGCATTCTAACAGCTTCCACAGAGACAGAGACACCCACCTATGGGCATGGACAGGACTGTGACAAGCGGCTCCACAAGGCGAACCAACACACTGGGTTATTTGAACAAAGTGAGGTGTTTTTTGAGGCTCTGACAAGAGAAGGGGTTCCCGTCTCCTTTTCAAGGCAAACTGCTGATTTTTTTATTCTATTGCAATCTGAGCATAAGGTAGGAACTGACTCTCACAGACTTGTACATTTCCCCGCTGTAGACTGAGCAAGGACAACCAACTCTGTGGCAGACACAAGTGTCCATCTGCCCACCCCTCTCAGCCCAGTCCCTGGGCTTACACGGAGCCCGTGGCTGGGAGGCGAGGTGGAGTCACGACAGCTGACGTCACAGTTGTGGCAGTGGCCGGCATGGGGTGCTCAGTGCTGCTGCGTGTCTGTGGTGCCTTGGTGATTGCTCTCCTTGAATACTGGAAATGGAAGCCTTTCTGAACAAAGCAGACAACCACAGATGGCTTCAAGGCCAAGGTCCCTGGGCAGTCCCCCGAGCCCTTTATCCCAAGGCCCACAGGGTACTGACACCAGCCTTAGGAGCCCGAAGGCCTATGGGTGCTGACTGCGATGGTCGGTGGAGGCTCAGAGTTTGTTGTCAGTTCTGCTCATAGACCTTAAGAGTGCATTCCACCTTGGAACTGAACAGGGACTTGCAGGAGCTGCCATCTGCGCAGATTGCAATGACAGTGTCTGGTTCCGTTCCATAAGCACAAATGTGTGGAGAGCCCAAGGGGGCCTGACACTTGGAAAAGCTCCATTTGGAACTGCAGCAGTTTGAAAGGAAACTGGCTGATGCCAAACTAGACTGGTCCTTACTTTTTGGATCTTCGGCTGCAAGGATGTGCACCGTGCCATGGTCGCTGGACACACAGAGGAGGGACGCATCCTGACTGAAGTAAATGCAGTAAATAGTCGCTGCTGAGACCCTCCTCATTGCTCCTGGATTAAAATACCCTGATGCAATAGCACATATTCTTATAAGAGTCCCCTCTTCATATGCAATTCTTTGTCCTGGAGGTTGAGACACCCTTGTTTGCGGCAAAGACCATTGGTGGCTTCCAGGTGCTGGCCAGATCTACAAGTTGAATGTGATCCATGTGTGTACCTGGGAAGGCCAGAAGGAAGTTACTAATGGGACACAGGACACAGAGCCCTTTAGAGTTATGTCAGGTTTTAAAGACATGCAGCTGATGCAGACTGTGTGTGAACATGAACACCTTAATCATGGAGTCCAAAGCCACCACAATTCTATATCACGGCAATTTGACAGCCTTGACTTCTGTAGAAAATTCTGTTTTGATGATAGTGTTCTGCTTCAAGTTGTCCCAGATCATCATTTTGTTGAGAGGGTATTTTGGTTTTTTTCCACCATCAATTAGAGCTAAACAGCAGAATAACATTTCGACATAGCCAACTCCTCCTTCTAGAAATTCTTTTATTTAAAAAAACATTTTTTTTTTTGTTTTGGGGCTGATGCTGTGGCATAGCTAGTAAAGCCTCTATCTGCAGTGTTGGCATCCTATATGGGTGCCAGATTAAGTCCTGGCTGCTCCACTTATGATCCAGCTCTCTGCTATGGCCTGGGAAAGCAGTGGAAGATGGCCCAAGTTCTGGGGCCCCTGCACTCACGTGGCAGAACTGGAAGAAGCTCCTGGCTCGTGGTTTCGGATTGGCCCAGCTTCAGCCATGTTGGTCATTTGGGGAGTGAACCAGTAGATGGAAGTCCTCTCTCTCTCTCTCTCTCTCTCTCTCTCTCTCTCTCTGCTTTTGCCTATTTGTAACTCTGCCTTTCAAATAATTAGGTAAATATTTTAAATTTTTATACAATAGATACAATTCTATGAACATAGTGATATTCCCTTCCTCTCTCCCTCCCTTCCTCCCTCCCTTCTAGAAATTCTTGTTTCTCTTTTTGTTTTAGTGGGTCAGTGTTATAAGCTTGGAATCCGTTTTCCATCCCACATGCAAAGCACTCCCCCTGCCCCTCAAGGCCTCATGCCACTCAGAGAGGCAAAACTCTTCTGGTTTGGGGACAGTGCGTTCCTTTTCAGTGAGGACTATCTCAATGTGGCACAGAGAACTCATGTAGGGGTTCAGCAGCACTTCTAGAGTGCTTTGGTTGCCTGGACATGTTCAATGACAAGAGTGTTATATAAACATAAATATAAATATAAATAAAGCCTTAAGTTTAGCATTACTCTATGAATTTTTAACTATGTGCACCAGACACTCAGCACTCTTTTTGGGTCACCTACACTGTGTCCAATCCCCCTGCTTGTTCTGGGCACACCTACAAATCCATCATTGTGATGACAGAATGGCACACATTGCTTCTTTAATGTGACATCTTTCAGATACTTGGTGACATTTCGGATATGCATAACATTGATGGCACAAGCGGTTTATCAGGTGTTCTTCTTTAAAAGATGTATTTTCTTATGTGAAAGAGTTAGAGAGAGAGAAAGAGAAGGAGAAAGAGATTGATCTTCCATCTGCTAGTTCACTTACCAAATGATCACAATGGTCAGAGCTGGACCAGGCTGAAGCCAGGAACCAGGAGATTTTTCCAGGTCTCCCACATGGGTGCGGGGGCCCAAGCACTTAGGCCATCTTCTCCTGCTTTCCCAGGTGCATTAGCAAGGAGCTGGATCTAAAGCAGAGTAGCTGGGACTCGAACTGGCATCCACATGGGATGCTGGTGTGGCAGGCAGAGGTTTTACCTGCTGTGTCACAATGCTGGCCCCTCTCAGGTGTTCTTAAAAGGAATATAACATTTTGAACCTCTTGATTTACATGATTTCGTGAGTCAAATGAATAGCAAACCATTCTCACAGATCACTGAAACTTTACACCTCTGGAGTTGGCACTGACTGTAGGTTCCCAATGCCCCTCCCTGCTGAGGGGCCCTGCCACCCCCATTTCAGCCCATCATGTCTTTGAATTGGATCTTTAAAAGAATAAAGAACACACTGTCTTTCCCTCTCCATGTCTCTGCCTTTCTGATATATAAAATAAAGAAATTTAGAGAGAAGGGACAGGTGTTTGTAGCAGCCGTTAAGAAGCTGCTTGGGAAGTCTGCACCATGTACCTGAGGGCCTGGGTTTGAGTTCTCACTCCACTCTTGATTGCAGTTTTCTGTTATTACACACATTGGGAGGCAGCAGGTGATGGTTTATTTGAGTCTTTGCCACTCACTTGGGAGACCAAGATTGAATTCTCAGATTCTCAGCTCCTGGCTTTGGCTTGACTGAGAGTTGACTGTTTCAGGTTATTGGAGTGTGAACTGGAGATACAAGATCTTTGGCTCTTTCTCTCTCTCTGCCCTTCAAATAAATAAGAGGAATCAATTTATTTTAAAAAAGGAATTAATAAGATGTGCAAACAATTGTGCGTAGATTCATCAGGTAGAAAACTGGGGAGAAACTGAGTATAAAAAATGAAAGAAATGTTATGACCTAATTATGAAGAGTTTTGTAAAAATGCTGTGCTCAATATTTGAACTTTATGCACAATGGGTAAATCAGAAGATGATTTTAATAAGATAATCAGACATAAAATATAGAAAAGTAACAGATAAATGTGAGGCTAAGGCATGGCGTTTGAAAGAGGAATCTATGGGGCCAGTGCCGTGGCTCACTTGGTTAATCCTCTGCCTGCAGTGCCGGCATCCCATGTGAGTGCTGGTTCTAGTCCCAGTTGCTCCTCTTTCAATCCAGCTGTCTGCTGTGGCCCGGGAGGGCAGTGGAGGATGGCCCAAGTGCTTGGGTCCCTACACCTACATGGGAGACCAGGAGGAAGCACCTGGCTCCTGGCTTCGGATCAGCGTAGCTCCAGATGTAGCTACCATTTGGGGGGTGAACCAACAAAAGGAAGACCTTTCTCTCTGTCTCTCTCTCTCTCTCTCACTGTCTAACTCTGTCAAATAAATTTTAAAAAAAGAGCAGTCTGGGAAAGGGCAGCCCAGATTGTGAAAAAGCGGTGAGAGGACTGGTTGAAAACCCTGTTTGTGGAGTGTAGCATGATTTATGATTAGCAGAAGGTAATGGGGAGAGGCAGGCAATGATAGCAAAACTTCTTAGGGACTCCACAGACAAGAGAAAATGGGGGCAACAATGGAACAATTTGATAAAGAACATTTTGCATATGTACTTTACAAGCAATAGAAAAATGCTTGCAATGATGAAAAAACTTTGATAAGATGTATTTTTTAGAATATTTATTTATTTATTTGAAAGGCAGAGTTACAGAGAGGCAGAGGCAGAGAGAAAGAGAGAGATCTTTCATCTGTTGGTTCACTCCCCAATTGGCTGCAATGGCCGGAGCTGCGCAGATCCAAAGCCAGGAGCCTGGAGCTTCTTCTGGGTCTCCCACATGAGTGCAGCGACCCAAGGATTTGGGCCATCTTCCACTGCTTTCCCAGGCCACAGCAGAGAGCTGGATCAGAAATGGAGCAGCCAGGACTCGAATCAGTGCCCATATGGGATGCTGGCACTGAAGGCGGCAGCTTTACCTGCTACGTCACAATGTTGGCCCCAAGATGGTATTTTGGAAACATATCTCTGACACCAAGGATGGGAAGAAAGAGAGACTAGCAAGATCTGAGGCTGAAGGAGCACGTAGAAAAATGCAACTGGGAAAACCTGGGCCAGTGTAGGGAAGAACAGAAAGACTCAAAACTCATTGATGAGGATCATGCAGTATAGAGGGGGAAGAAGTACAATGAGTAGATTACACTGTTAAAAGTTTTGCTATTCTCCTTTAGCTATCTGATAAAAATATTAATGATAGCATTACAGGTCCTCATAGTCTGGCCTTTTCTGCCTTTTGATCCACTGTTGTATAACATCCTACAGTTTCCCATCTTGATCTTGGGGGCCTATGTCATGACTCCTCCGTGCCTCCACAGGGCCTTCCAGACTCTCACCATGACCCCCTCATACAGCCTACAGTGATATCAATTAACACACTTTAATCACATGGTATTGAACAATACTTCTGTTTTATTCTTCAGTGGTAACCTACCCTTTTATGTGTGTCAATATGTTTACTTTAAGAACCAAAAAGAAATATCAAACACATGAAAATAGCTGACAACAATACAAGTGTGATCAGAGTGTGACAACCTGAAAAATACAGTGGATTATATTTACTCAGAATCAGTTACTTCTTTGTTAGTCTTCTATCAGATAAATGGAATAGTAACAGTGTTAAAACACACCTGCCAATCTAAGAAATAATAAATCAATGTAAATTGAAATAACAATATACCGAAAAACTATGTCAAGGATTCTTGATATTATGTTAGCAGCATAAGATTGATTAGTCTTTAAAACCAATTTATTCCAAAGAAGCTACCTAGGCAATAGTTGTACTCCTCCTCTCCAATAATTCTGATGAGGGAATAGCAGTTACCAGAAGGAGCCAACGTTGTGGCACAGCAGGTTAAGCCACATCTCATTCCGAGTCCCAGCTGCTCTACTAAAGCAGTGGAGATGGCCCAAGTGTTTGGGCCCCTGCCACCCAAGTGGGATATCCAGACGGAGTTCCTGGCTCCTGACTTTGGCCTGGCCCAGCCCCAGCCATTTGGGGAGTGTTATGATCTAATTATGATCATGAGCTAATTTGGGGAGTGAAAAGGCAGGTGGAAGATCTCTGTGTTTTTCTGTCTCTCCTTTACCCTCTGTAACTCTGCCTTTCAAATAAATAAGTAAATCTTTAAAAAGAGAAAAGAAATTCACAGAGAGATGAAGCACTATTTACCTGAGATAATTAGATACTGAAAATTGGATTTTTTTTTTTATTTGACAGGCAGAATTAGTGAGAGAGAGTTACAGAGAAAAACTGTTCACCCTCCAAAAGGCTGGCACGCTGTGCCAATCTGAAGCCAGGAGCCAGGTGCTTCCTCCTGGTCTCCCATGCGGGTGCAGGGGCCCAAGCACTTGGGCCATCCTCCACTGCCCTCCCGGGCCACAGCAGATAGCTGGACTGAAAGAGGAGCAACCAGGACTAGAACCCGGCACCCATATGGGATGCCGGCGCTGCAGGTGGAGGATTAACCAAGTGAGCCACTGTGCTGGCCCCTGAAAATTGGATTTTACAAAGTTAAATTCTTATAAGTGAATAAGGAAGTAATGTGTACCTGGTTACAAATGCAAAAGCAATATATTTACAAAGATCATTCACAGTTTGGATCTATGTATATTTGTAACAACATGAAGAACTCCAGGACAAATTAGAAATTTGAGTACCAAACTTATCACAAGAGGTCAGACGCCACATGAATATGACCCTCAGTCACTAATAAAAAATAAATTGCCCTCCCTGAATCACTCTATCTAGACTACAGTGCCAGTCAAGAGCAGTATAAAATTATTACTTTAAAAGCATGCCTCTACCTCTCAAATAAATAAATAAAATTAAAAAAATAAAATCATGCCTTTCAATTATCATATAATTATAAATTGGAGTAATCATAAATAATGCCATATTACAATTATCCAACTACATTAATAATTTTTTGTTGGGTTAAAGAAGAAAAAGAATTGATCAGTTTAATTAATTTTTTTAATTTAACAAATTTTAGAGGCTGGTGCTACAGCTCACTAGGCTAATCCTCTGCCTGCAGCACTGGTACCCCGGGTTCTAGTCCTGCTTGAGACACTGGATTCTGTCCCAGTTGTTCCTCTTCCAGTCCAGCTCTCTGCTGTGGCCTGGGAAGGCAGTGGAGGATGGCCCAGGTGCTTGGGCCCCTGCACCCACATGGGAAAACAGGAGGAAGCACCTGGCTCTTGGCTTCGGATTGGTGCAGCTCTGGCTGTAGTGGCCATTTGGGGAGTGAACCAACAGAGGGAGGATCTTTCTCTCTGTCTCTCTCTCTTACTGTCTGTAACTCTACCTGTCAAACAAATTAAAAAGAAAAAAAAAAAGGAGAGAACGACCCAACTTGGGAAGTGGGATACACAGCAGACTCATAGAATGGCAAATGCCCTAAAAAGCACTCTAGTCTCAGAATCAGCCCTTAAGGCATTTGGATCTATCTAAAAAGCCCATGAGAGTTTCTCAGGCGTGGAAAGCCAAGGCACTGTGGCAAAAAATGACCTAAATGAAAAATCTCTGTGTGTGAGATCCCCAAAGAAGCAGGTACCTTTCTCTGAAGGGAGGAGAGAACTTCCACTTTGATTATGGCCTTATCTAAATAAGGTCAGAGTCTGTGAACTCAAGAGGCTTCCATAGCCTTGGCAGCTCATGACAAGAGCCTTGGATGATTACTGATGTCATAAATAAGAGTGTCATTTGTTAAATCAACAACAGCAGTCACTGTGCACTTACTCCCCATGTAGTATCTCTGTTCTTAATGTGTTGTACTATGCGAATTAACGGTAAAACTAGTACTCAAGCAGTACTTTATACTTTGTGTGACTGTGTGGTTGCAATCTGTTGAAATCTTGGTATATACTAAGTTGATATTCTGTATATAAGGATAATTAAAAATGAATCAATGCAGAATGGGATGGGAGAGGGAATAGGAGATGGGGTGGTTTGCGGGTGGGAGGGTGGTTATAGGGAGAAAAACCGCTATAATCCAAAAGTTGTACTTTTGAAATTTATATTTATTAAATAAAAGTTTTCTAAAAAAAGTAGAAGTCGTAAAAATATAAGAATGATAAGTAAATTCTTTAAAACTTTAAAACTTAGCCAACCTATTCCCTACAAGGGGGAGACGAAACTGCTGCTTAACTAGAAATCATAAGGTGCCTGTAAGTACACAAAGAAAGAAGACTGAAAAAGAAGTTTATTGAAAACCCTCTACAAAGGTACTTTAAAAATGCAATGAATGGATAATTCCCTAGGAAAATAAAATTTACCACCATTGACTTCAGTGAAAAGTGTCTAAATCAACTAATTAAACAGAGAAGAAGCAGTCAATATTACTACAGATTCTCCCCATATTAAAACATAAGGGACTTATATTTTCCAAGAATCCACCAAACCCAGGAAGAATTGATCCTCTTAAACTATCCCCATCGTAGAAAAGGAAGAAAAACCTCCTGATTCTTTGGATGGAGCAAGTATCACTTTGATCCGAATATATGACAAAGATTCCACCAAAAAAGATATCTTAAACTCAATCTGATTTATGATTGCTGTAAAAATATTACAGTAAGTGTAAAATATTACATAACAATTTTAAATAGCAAAAAAATTCTGATAAGGAAGAATGAACTGGTGTCTCAGTATTATGAAATTCATTAATCTAGTTATATTAGAGAGAAAGGGAAAATTATATCATAGTGTTTTTTGCATGTGAGTAGAGGCCCCTGTGCAACAATGCCAACCTTGGGTCCTCACACTATAAGCATTTCCGTGTCTCAGATTGCCTCAGTCGGAATTCAAGCAGGCCTTGGTGGTTGACTATGTGTTCCATGCATGGCCTTAGCGGGGGTCGCGCAAGCCTGTGCATCCGGGTTGCTTTAGGTTTATGACAACTCACAGAAACAGACACACACACACACACACACACACACACGGACATACACACACACACACACACACACACACACACACATGGCCGCTGTGTGGCCACAGAGGAATCCGGAACCCCGGGAATCAGCAGGGTGCTCTTCACTGTATTCTCTGCAGGAGGCTGGTTCTGACGTCTTTGCTCTTGAAGTCAAAGCCTGCAGTAGGCCTGGCCACAGGGTCAGCCGGGGGCAGTTCTGCCCGCACGGCCACTGCGGGGGACCCGCGGCACCATCTCCCTCAGGTCTCTGTGGCCTGCCTTGGGCAGCCTCCCCAGCTCGCCCTGCGTGGCCTGCAGGGAGAGCTGCTGCGTTCAGTCTGAGGCCTGGCTGCAGGAACCACCCCTCCACAGCAGGGTGCGGGCATGAGAGGCCCGCTGCCCCTGCTAGGCCCGTTCTCTCATGGCGTTTCGTGGCTGGCCGGCCTGTGGGGCACTCTGCTGACTGGAGCCCTCCCGGCCACATTAGGTCAGACTGAGAGTCACAGTGAAGAGAGCGCCCAAACAAGAGGCAGGGGAGGCAGCTGTGAGGAGCGGGCTCTGACGACAGGACCCTTAATTAATTTTTGATAGAGTCTCACAATATAGGTGACAGAAATAGCGTATGAGTCATGAATCACATAGTCTAAGTTCCACTCTATTCCTAGTTTTTTTTGTTATGTGATTCTATTTTTTTATTTTTATTTATTTTTATATGGACAGTTAGAGAGAGAGACAAAGCATTATGAGATTCTTCATCCTTGGCTTCTTGATTTAGAATCAGTGAATTACTGCATCATGTGCATTAAAATGTTTTATAAATGTTTGTTTACTATACAAGTTAAGGGACTGGGTAGTTATGGCACAGGACGTTAAATCCTTGCTTGTAATGCTGACATCTCATGTCAGAGTGCCGGCCTGGGTCCCAGTGCTCCACTTCAGATCTGTTAATGACCCAAGTCCGTGGGTCCCTGCCACCCATATGGAAGACTCAGATGGAGCTTCTGGCTCCTGGTTTTGGCCTGGCTCAACCCTGGCTGCTGTGGGCGTTTGGGAAGTGAGCCAGCAGATGGAAATGTCTGTCACTCTGCCTTTTCAATAAATAAATGAATAAACAAATCTTTAAAAAATGTTGATAAGTGACCAAGTATTTTGAAACTTTAAAATAATGACACCTATCCAAATTACAGAAAATTGAAGAATTCATATGTGAGAACTATGTTTTAGCATCTATAAACATTTACACTGTAAAGAAAAACTCTTGACCATGCTTAACTGCACAGATAACCCTACATTGACTACTGAGTTTTTTTTATGATGACTTAATCATTTCAATTTTATGATTATTAAACATCATAAAACATGCCTCAGTTTCATAACTGTCAGCTATTTTTCTGACAGGCCAAATTGTGCTTATTAGCTCCCAAATGAAGACAACTATAGTTGTATATTAACTCAAATGAATAAACATTACCTTTAAATCAGTGGAACAGCTTTATCATTAATAACAAATCAAACTTAATTTCATGTATGTATTTTGATATCAGATTGACCCTTTTAATAAAAGTGCTTTCCATCCCCAAACATAAGATCTTGTTAGTTTCTTTAATAATTTAAAAATAGTTGAAATATTCAATAAATCTCACCAGTCATTTCCTAACTTTTTCTACTACTTTTCATGCAACAATAGCAAACAAAGATAAAAGGACAATTTGAAGTGGTAAAAAGGATTCAGGACTCTTTCCTGGAAAAATCCTGTCATGAAATCTGAAAGACATCTCAGGGACCTATGTCTGACTTATAAGTGCATCTGGAAGCTTCTCTCCATGGAGGCTGGGTTTCAATTCTGGCCTGTGAGGTTGAGGTAGCCAAGCCTGGGCAGTCCACACTCTGCTCCAGGGGTCTTCATGCTGATTTCTGTAAATATACACTAAATTTGTCCCCAGGTGCCATGGACAAGGCTGCAGTGGGTGTCTGCCTGGGCTTTGGCTAATGCAGAACCATGAGGTTTTGATGGAGTGATTCCTGTATTCTTCTGAGTTCTGGGTGAATTGAGTATACTGGGCACTTGTTCTCCTGAACAATCAGGCCAGAGAGCAATAAAGGCTCAAGAGCTCAGGGTTACCAGGCTGGCTTACAATTCACCTGTGTCTGTTGTTTTATTTTATATTAAAAATGATTTATTTATTTATTTGAAATGCAGAGTTACAGAGAGAGAGGAAGAGACAAAGAAAGTGATCTTCCATTCACTGATTCACTCTCCAAATGGCTACAATGGCCAAGGTTGGGCAAGGCCAAAGTGAGGAGCCTGGAACTCCATCCAGTTTCCCACATGGTACCAAAGGCCCAAGTACTTGGGCTGTCTTCTGTTGCTTTCCCAGGCACATTAGCAGGAGCCAAATGAGAAGTGGAATATCCAGGATTTGAACTGATGCTCATATGAGATACTGGTGCAGGTGATGGCTTAACTTGCTGTACCACAATGTTTGATCCCCATATTTGTGGTTTTAAACTCCCCCTTTTTGTGATAGAGAATATGTATAGAGCATAAACTAACATAAGTGAAACCATTTTGGTGAAAGTGGCTGAGCAAAAAACTTCCTGGCAACTAGTCAAGATAACCACCCAGTCATCTACCAAGGAGCCAGAACTGACGACGGAGAGTGCCTGCGCAGAGGAGTAAATAAGGATTCACTGAGCCGTAATCACAGAAGAGTACACGAAGATTGCTTCTTACTCAGGACTATCTGAAATTAACAGAGTTCAGAGTGAGAGAGGTACCAACAGGCACAGAAAACTCCCGTGTCATTGGAAATGTACTGAGACTATTTGGATAATCACATAAGAAGGGGAAGAACTACCAACATAGTGAAAGTACTCATGTCCTAGCTGGTGACATGTGAGGCACCCATCTGTCACTGACTTCCACCACAACTTGATCTACTGTCATCTAGCAAGTCGACCTGAAGGGCTTGTAACACCGCCTGGCTCACCAGCCCCTGGACCTGCCCTGACTTCACTTTGCTTTGCAACTGGTTCATTACTGGCCTTCTGAAGCAGACCACTGATCTGACAAACTTATCTCATTGCTAACTTGGGTGAAGTGTGGATGTGAATAAAGCATCATACTAAAAGGCATTACTGTGTGTGAGTCTCTGTGAAACAGACACTCGGACACAGATAATGTGGATAGCCTAGAGCGAGCCTTGGTAACTCCCCTGTGAAGAGATCCGACTAGGACACTCTTGGAGTACACTGGTATTTTAGTTCCACTGACTTTCAGGAAAACAATACAGGGGATGCTTTACTGACAAGGATCTTCCACAGAAGGGTTGTTCCAGCGAAATCAAATTGAGAATCTGAGCATATTTAACACAAGACCTGGTTGTTCTGGGGGAAGCTAAAGTGAGACCTGTTATTATTCAGGGTTCTTCATAAGAACTAAGTCTATCGGATGTGTAGATAATTGTATTTATATATACATCTATGCATCCTAGGATTAAAAGGATGATAAGTGCATATTATGAGAGAACTGTGTATGTATTTCAAACATTTTTACACCAAAATAAAGTTACGTGCTTGAAAAGGAAATCCGCTGTCTTTGTTTATTGAGCAATTCAAGATGGCTATAAAGAGAAGTCCAACATCTGCCTCCACTGACAATGCCTAAGGCAGGTACATCTAGATGTCAATGCCTGAGGAAGAGCACCAACCCTCCTAACTATGTAAGTCTCCTCTAGGTTCAAGTCAGATTCATTTTCACTTTGTGGTTACACCAAGGAGGAACATACAGTCATCAGGAGCACCATGAACCACTGAGAAGTTCAGAGACTGGCGCTTAGATAAACTAAAAATGGTCAATGCCTAGTATCCAGAGGGGAGACATGAACTGCCCCCATCAGAAAAAAAAATTGCACTCAGTGTTCAAAATAGGCCTCAGAAGGAAACATTAAATAATATTAATACCTCAAAGTCAGTTTGTCAACTGAGTATTAATAGTACCTCCCTGTGTTATTCTACAAAAAAAAATAGAGGCTTATGAAGGGGAGGGAAGGACCTGTGTATTTAGACACATGGAGTATTCCTTGCAGTGCTGTTGAATAACATGAACCTCTTAAAGTAGAGAAAGGATGAGTCACTGTGCTAACTGCTTTTCTTCTGGAACATTGTGCCATCCAGGGAGGCCCTTGCTCCATTCCCATGGATGGCCCTTGGAATGTTTATGTAGACAGCAAGATTCAGACAAACAGGTGTAACACTGATGCCTAAGTCCTTATTGGGTGAACATAGTCCCACTATTCATGATGGTGTGTGAGAAGATGTGGAAGGACTGTCAGGCCACTTTCTATGTGGAGTTTATGTGGTAAAGTAGCAGAATGCAAAGCAATCACAGAAAAATTAACTGAATAGAAAATCATTTTTTTCTGGTATAAAAAAATAAATAGTTGGTATGACCCTTCCTTAGAAAAGACAGTGGCTTAGGAGGTGGGTGCTCAATTCCTTTGAAAGCCCTTGCATCAGTAAAACCATGCAGTGAGGCATCAGGGCAGCATCATGCCCACAGCTTTCCCTGGCCATCGAAAGTTACTAGATGTGGAGTCTGTTCTGTGCCCACTCTCATCTGCAGCCTGCAGTAGCTCTACTGGTGCCCTGGGTCTCCTGCCCTTCCTGGAGGGAGATGGGGCAGGCATCCTTGCTGATATACAGCATGAATCTTTGGAAACCCAATGCCCAATGGCCAGACAGGAATCCCTAGAGCCCTTGCTGGTTACAATTGGGTTGTTTCTGCCCCAAGTGACCTTCTGCTCCAACACTACACATAGACATTTGTGTCACTCACAGCCACTGTGAGGGAAAGTTCTGAGGGACTGGGATTAATATCTATCCAGATGTGAGGTGCCTCAGGGGTTCTTTCTACTCTGCCAGCCACGACCCTGAGTGTGGACATGACAGGACCATGAGGTTACAAGTACCCACCAACCTGTTCACTACCACAATGGGCACTCTACTCATGTCCTCATTCACCTCACACTCAGGAAAAGGCAGTGGGGCTGTCCAATTAGGCTCACAATGATGGTCTGCCCTTGACAGGCCTGTCCTAGGCCACCCTTTTGGTACCTTTTGGTACCTTCTGGAAAATGGCCAGGTGAAATGGGATTGAGGTACTGAAAGTATTGGAAAAAAGATCTAACCACATGGTTACCTATGACCATATCCTCTGGAAGTAGGGGCTCAGCATGAGAAGGGTTTGTTTTCTTAGCGTCTTTGGCCAAGTGAGCTGGGTAGGAGCTATGTCTTGAATGTATATGCCTGGTCATCAGAGTTCCAGGTTCTATTAGGATCTGTCCCTAAGGAAGTGAGGTCACTTCATGGAATCCCCTTACCTGCTACCTCTTCTATGGTATAAATACCACAAATTGCTCTCTGATAAACTAACTGTGCAGCTTCACATCCTGTTATTTCTTTTTTTTTTCTTTTTTGGCAGGCAGTTAGACAGTGAGAGAGAGAGACAGAGAGAAAGGTTTTCCTTCCATTGGTTCACCCCCCAAATGACTGTTATGGCTGGTGCTTCACTGATCCGAAGCCAGGAGCCAGGTGCTTCCTCCTGGTCTCCCATGCGGGTGCAGGGGCCCAAGCACTTGGGCCATCCTCCACTGCACTCCTGGGCCACAGCAGAGAGCTTGACTGGAAGAGGAGTAACCAGGACAGAATCCAGTGCCCCAACTGGGACTAGAACCTGTGGTACCAGCGCTGCAGGCGGAGGATTAGCTTAGTGAGCTGCGATGCCGGCATCCTGTTATTTCTAAACATTGTACCAACATGACCTCCCTACAGGTCTCATGGAAGTCCTGAATGCACCAGAATTCTAGCCTTGAAGTGTGAAAAGTATTGAGATTCAAACACGTAAGGGGTTTTCAAAAATGTTCATGTAAAATATAAATTATAGTTGTGTATCTTTGTCCTAACACTTTAGGTACTAGTTGGAATGCTTGCATCCCACTTCAGAGTACTTGGATTCAAGACTCAGTACATGGAGATATCTGGGATACTATCAAATGACCCAACATACAGGTCTTAGGAGCTCTTGAAGGCATGGAAAGAGAGAATGGATTAGAAGACCTTTTTTAGTGAAATAATTACAGAAAACTTCCATAACTTGCAGAAAGAAAGGGACATCCAAGTACAGGAAGCACATAGAACTTTTCATAGACATGACCAGAAAAGTCAAACTCACCACAGTGAAACAGAAAGAAAAGATTCTAAAATATGCATAAGAGCAACGCCAGATTACTTTCAGAGGATCTCCAATTAGACTCACAGCTGACTTCTCATCAGAACCCCTACGGGCAAGGGACAATGTGGAAACATAGCCTACCTCTTAAGAGAAAAATACTGTTAACCCAGAATACTGTGCTCTACAAAGCTCTCACTTAACAATAAAGGTGAAATAAAGACCTTCCATAACAAATCGAAAGAATCTGTCACCACACGTCCAGCCTTACAAAAGAAGCCTAAGGATGTGCTACACACAGAAACATGGTCACCAACATGAAAGAAGGTGAAGGCAGAAAATCTCCCAGTAAAAGTACAAAGGAAATCCAAAGTAAACAACAGGAACACTCATGGAAAAGCGGACAGGGCCAAGTCATTACTTGAATGTAAGTAGCCTCATCTCTCCAGTTAAAAGACCCAGACTGGCTGAATAGATTAAAAAGTAAAACCTATTTATTTGTTGCCTACAAGAAACATATCTCACTAACATATCTCACCAACAAAGATGCATGCAGACTGAAAGTGAAATGATGGAAAAAGATATTCCATGCTAACAGAAACCAAAAAAGAGCTAGAGTAGTCATACTAATATCAGACAAAATAGACTTTAATACAAAAACTATTAAAAGAGACAAAGAAGGACACTATGTAATGATTAAGGGTTCAACTCAACAGGAAAATGTGACTATAATAATACACACCTAATTATAGGGCACATGGATATTTAAAAGAAATGTTAATAGATTTAAAGAGAGGCATAGACTCCCATAAAATAGATGGGGGAATTCAACACCCCACTTTCAGTAATGGACAGATCAACCAGACAGAAAATCAGCACGTAAACAACAGAGTTAATAGACACTATATGCAAAATGTACCTAACAGATATCTACAGAACCTACAGTTGCAGAAAACACATTCCTCTCACCAGTACATGGAACTTTCTCTAGGACAGACTGCACACTAGGCCATAAACCAAGTCTCAGCAAATTCAAAAAATCGAAACCATACCATGCATCTTCTCTGACCACAATGGAATGAAACTGGAAATCAACAACTCAAGAGTCTCTAGAACATATGCAAACAAATGGAGACTAAACAACATGCTCCTGAATGAACAGTGAGTCATAGAAGAAATCAAAGAAAAAAATCAAAAAACTGTTGAGGAACAGTTTTTTTTATAATACTATTTGTTGAATTCTTTACTTAGTATGGAGTTAATCTTCTGTGTATAAAGCTAATTGAAAATAGATTTTAGTAAAAAATAAGAATGGGAATAGGAGAGGGAGAAGGAATAAGGGTGGGAGGCTGGGTAAGCTGGGAAGAATCACTATGTTCCTAAAGTTGTATTTATGAAATGCATTAAGTTTGTGTCTGGGCGGGGAGGGGGGAAGAGAAATAGAGACATAACATTTTTTGGTAGACTAATTCAAGAGGTTTATTGTCAGTTACAATTCTTTTTTTTTTTTAAAGATTTATTTATTTGAAAGGCAGAGTTACAGAGAGGCAGAGGCAGAGAGAGAGAGAGAGAGAGGTCTTCCATCTGCTGGTTCACTCCCCAGATGGCTGCAACAGCCAGAGCTGTGCCAACCTGAAGCCAGGAGCCAGGAGTTTCTTCTGGGTCTCCCATGTAAGTGCAGGGACCCAAGGACCTGGATCATCTTCCACTTCTTTCTGAGGCCATAGTAGAGATCTTGGTGGGAAGTGGAGCAGCCAGGACTCGAACCAGCACCCACATAGGATTCCAGCACTGCAGTTGGCAATTTTACCTGCTATGCCTCCATGTGGCCCCACAATTATTTTAACCCAATTACAATGAAAATATCCCTGTGAGTTCTTAAATTTCCGGAGATTAAAACTTCCTCTTATATAATATAAGGGGAATATTTGCCAAGAGAACCATACACAGGAAGAATAAGGGGGCTGGCACTGTGGCATAGCAGGTAAAGCCTCCGCCTACTGTGCTGGCATCCCATATGAGTGCCTGTTTGAGTCCTGGCTGATCCACTTCCAATCCAGCTCTCTGCTATGGCCTGGGAAAGCAGTAGAAGATGGCCCAAGACCTTGGGTCCCTGAACCCACGTGGGAGACCCAGAATAGGCTCCTGGCTGCTGGCTCTGGATTGGCACAGCTCAGGCCATTGTGGCCATTTGGGAAGTGAACCAGCAGATGGAAGACCTCTCTCTTTCTTTCTCTCTGCCTCTCCTCTTTGTGTAAATCTGACTTTCAAATAAATAAATATTTTAAGAAAAAAGAATAAGGAGGAAGAACTTTGTAACTATACTGTGTATTAAAATATTGTATATAAATTTCTTGCATTTATTCCTTTTCATTTCATTTGAAAATCATAGATATGGAGGGAGATATCACCCATTGACAGGTTCACTCCCCAAATTCTGGCAACAATTAGGGTTAGACCAATGTCAAACCAGGAGCCTCAGCTCAACCTGGGAATGTAGGCAGTCCTTTGGGATGCAGGCATCTCTTGTGGCATCTTAACCAGTGTGCCAAACACCTGCCCAACTTCACACAAGTGTAATATACATTTTACATGTACTTTTTTGAAGACCCTCATGTTCATGAAAAGGAGTTAAAATCATGTAGTACCAATGCATGACACAATCTATCCTATGCAATAGAATGAAAAACTCAGAAAAAGAAAACAAAGTGAAAGAAAATTGTGTTTTAACCTACTTCCAAAAGTTAAACTATTTGGGACAAGGGAATAGCCATTTAAAAACTTGGTAAATATTACTCCATGCTCCAAAATGAAGCGTGGGTTGATTAAAGATTCAATTGGGGGAAATAACAGGAAAAATAAAATAGTTTCCTTTTGAAAATGTGCACTGATTTCTCCTCATAAATTTGCACTTGATGATATATATGGCCAAATCTCTAAAATCATGACAACAGCCTTTTTTGTTGCATTTGCTAAATTCCTATAGATTCCAGCTGGGATCCAGAGATTTGAAAAGGAGAATAAACAGACAAGGAGATTTAGAGAGAACGTCCACTCTAGACAAGGTCTTCTAAGTTCCACACTATTTTAGCACCCGTTGCAGGCAAAGACTACTTTCCAACAGGCACAGTTCTGTCTTTCCCAAGACAACAATCAGCGAAGCTCTCCCAAAGTTTTGGAAGCAATGCAACCCCTCTGGTTTGGAATGCGAGGAAACTACACATGCGCACTGAGCACCCCTCGGCCGGCGGACCTTTGTGCGCACGCGCAGGGCCTGGCGCGCTGGGTTTCAACGCCGTTGCTGGGTTACAGATGCCGGGAGCCGGGAGGCCGGAGACGCCGCGGCTCCCTGTGGGCACGTCGTGGTGAGGGCTGTTGGGTCGTGTTCTGGGCTTCCGCAGGGGTGAAAAGCCGCCAGGCAGGGATTTTTCAGACGTACTCTTTAAGCAGGGCGAGTGTCTCCTGATCTGTCCGCTCCGGCGTGAGAATGGCAGACGGGACTCGAGCCCTGCCCGGGAACCGCTTCCCTCACAAGGGTCTCGGGAAGCCGCGCGAAGCTGCCCGTGAGGGTGAGGGAGCCGGAGGGCAGCAGCTCGTGCTGCTCCGGAAAAGTGGCGGGAACTGTGGGGAGCAGGACAGGTACAGGGAAGGCGGGTTCTCTCTCCCGGGTCGCTCCCTGCCGTGGTTCACTTTCACTGTATCTCTAATTCTTCAGGCCCTATATCGGACTGTTTGTACCATGCACGCTCCTTCCGTGCTCACAGCCCCCGAATGAGGAATGAGGTTGGAAGTTTAAAGCAGTTGTTTCCATTTCAAAAAACAGGAGTAGGATCTTCCACAAGTGTTTCTTATAATAAGTTTGTTCAATTTCTTTGGTGAGTTAATTTTTCAATTGTAATTTCTGAATTGTTTTAAACATTTTTAAAGATTTATTTATTTATTTGAAAGTTAGAGTTACACAGAGAGAGAAGGTGAGGCAGAGAGAGAGAGAGAGAGAGAGAGAGAGAGTCTTCCATCCACTGATTCACTCTCCAAATGGCCACAAGCTGGGGCTGTGCCAATCCGAAGCCAGGAGCTTCTCTTGGGTCTCCCACGTGGATGCAGGGGCCCAAGCACTTGGATTATCGGCTGCTGCTTTTCTTAGGTGCATTAACAGGAAGCCAGATTGGAAGTGGAGCAGCTGGGTCTCAAACCAGAACTCATATGGGGAGCAGCAAACCTGCTACCTCACAATGCTGGCCCTGGAATGTTCCTTCTGTATCGAATTCATTGGAAGCTTTTTTTTTTTTTAAGATTTTATTTATTTATTTGAGAGGTAGAGTTACAGACAGTGAGAAGGAGAGAGAGAGAGAGAGAGAGAGAGAGGTCTTCTGTCCATTGGTTCACTCCCCAGTTGGCCGTAACGGCCAGAGCTGCGCTGATCCGAAGCCAGGAGCCAGGAGCTTCTTCCCCTCTCCCACATGGGTGCAGGGGCCCAAGGAGTTGGGCCATCTTCTACTGCTTTCCCAGGCCATAGCAGAGAGCTGGATCAGAAGAGGAGCAGCCGGGACTTGAACTGGTGCCCATATGGGATGCCGGTGCCGTAGGCGGAGGATTAACCTACTGCGCCACATCACGTTGCCAGCCCCCATTGAAAGTTTTTGTCATCAAGAGTTTGTTTCTTGTTTTTCTAAGTCCTTAAGATGGGCCACCTGATGGTTTATTAGAAATCTGTTTTTAAAATGTAAGCACATATTTCTGTAACTACCTTATTTTTATTTTTATTGTCTTTCAAGTATCCTACATTAAAAAAAAAAATATTTAGAGGCCGGTGTTGTGGCGCAGTGGGTTAAAGTCACCACCTGCAGTACTGGCATCCCATATGGGCACCGGTTTGAGTCCTGGGTGCTCCACTTCCAATCCAGCTCCCTGCTATGGCCTTGGAAAGCAGCAAAAGATGACTCAAGTTGTTGGGTCCCTGCACCCATGTGGGAGACCTGGAAGAAGTTCGTGGCTTCTGGCTTTGGATTGGCACAACTCTGGCCTTTGTGGCTAACTGGGGAGTGAGCCAGTTGATGGAAGTCCTCTCTCTTGCTCTGCCTCTCCTTCTTTCTCTGTGTAACTCTGACTTTGAAGTAAATAAATAAATTTTTTTTTTTTTTTATTTTTGACAGGCAGAGTGGACAGTGAGAGAGAGAGACAGAGAGAAAGGTCTTCCTTTGCCGTTGGTTCACCCTCCAATGGCTGCTGCGGACAGCGCGCTGCGGCCAGTGCACCGCGCTCATCCGATGGCAGGAGCCAGGTGCTAGGTGCTTTATCCTGGTCTCCCATGGGGTGCAGGGCCCAAGCACTTGGGCCATCCTCCACTGCACTCCTGGGCCACAGCAGAGGGCTGGCCTGGAAGAGGGGCAACCGGGACAGAATCCGGTGCCCCGACCGGGACTAGAACCCGGTGTGCCGGCGCCGCAAGGCGGAGGATTAGCCTGTTGAGCCACGGCGCCGGCCAATAAATAAATATTTTAAAAAATATTTAAAACATATTTGAAAACAAAGTTACAGAGGGAAAGGAGGACACACACATTTGCTGGTTCAATCCCTAAATGACTGTAATTGCCAGGGCTGGGCCAGGCTGAAGCCAGGAATCTCATCTGGGTCTCTCATGTGAGTGGCAGGGGCCAAAGTATTTGGGCCATCTTCTGCTGCCTTCCCCAGGTGCATTTCTCAGGGAGCTGATTCATCAGTGGAGAAGCCAACCTTGAACTGGTGTTTATACAGGATACTGCCCTCACAAGGCAGTAGCCTAACTTATTGCACTGCAATGCTGGCCCTATCTCACATATTTTAATATGTTGTGTTTTCATTTTCATTTGTTTCAAGAGATTTTCTGATTTCCTCTTTAATTTATTTAAGGATCAATTGGCTATTCAGTACCATATTGTTCAATTTCTATCTATTTGTAAATCATCTAGTGTTCTTATTGATTTCTAGTTTTATTCCTTTGTGATCTGAGAAGATACATGATATGTTTTCTTTTTTTTTTTAGTTTACTGAGATTTGATTTTGATATGGTTTATCCTAGAAATGTTTCATGTGCTGATGAGAACAATATGTATTTTGAAGATTTATTTTATTTATTTGAAAGACAAAATTACAGAGAGAAGTAGAGACAGAGAGAGAGGTCTTCCATCCGCTGGTTCACTCCCCAGATAGCCACAACTGCCGGAGCTGCGCTAATCTGAAGCCAGGAGCCAGGAGCTTCTTCCAGGTCTCCCACATTGGTGCAGGGACCAAGGACTCAGGCCATCTTCTATTGCTTTCCCAGGACATAGCAGAGAGCTGGATCAGAAGTAGAGCAACCGGGACATGAACGGTGCCCATATGGGAGTGTGTATTCTATAGCTGTTGAGTGAAATATCCTGAAAATATCTGTTAGATCCATTTCTGGGTTTTCCACTTCTAATCCAGCTACCTACTAATGCACTTGGTAAATCAGTGGAAGATGGCCCAAATCCCTGGGCCCTTATCACCCATGTGGGAGACCCAGATGAAACTCCTGGTTCCTGGCTTGGGCCTGGCCTTTGAGGCTATTTGGGGAGTGGAACTGCAGATGGAATATCTCTTCCTCTCTCCCTCCCTCTCTCCCTCCCTCTCTCTCTCTCTCTCTGGAAAAAACTCTGCCATTCAAGTAAATAAATATATATTTTTAAAATATACAAATGTCAAAGAAGTTCTGAAAAGGTTGCTGATGTTTATTTAATGGGAGGAGCTCATAAACTTCAAGGTTTCTATTGAAAGATATTCAAATAAAATGAGTAACCGGGAATGACTTGTACAGCAGATGGCCAGATGGCAAGGTAGTATCATCCACTTCCAACCCAGTGTACAGGGTGGCCAATCACACCCTGAGCACCTGGGGACTGGAGGAGGCAGAACCACATAGAACTAAGGTCTAGTGTGGGTGAGCCTTCTCTCCCTCTTTTCTCAATTTGCTGATGTCCTTCTGATGTACATGCAGTATGTAGAGTAGGGCAGATAGAACTGGCAGTCAAATCAGTCTTAGAGCTTCCGTGGCTAGCTGCTCCTATGCCTATAGTGGCGGGAGATAACTGAGACTCCTGGTAGTTTGTTTATTAGGAGCAAGAAAATAGCTCTTACTCTTGTAGAAGTGAGCCTGTCTTTGCTCCAATTTTTACCTTGTAGACTATTAAAATGTGGAGACTGCCTATTTTAGGCAACTTTTTAAAACTTTAAATAAAATAACTGACAGGAGCTAACTCATAAAGAAACAGTTTATTTGGACTTCATTGCTTTGGAAATTCACAATCCAAGATTAGGTGAGATGTCCCCATTAGTCTGGTGTCTGATATTAGCAGTTGATGAAGGAACATATGTGGATAGATTACATAGTGAGCCAGCAAGCATAGAGAGTACAGCTGCTGCAGTCAGCTCATATAGTCAAACTTCTGAGAACTGTCTTCCAAGGGCAAGCCCCCCGTGACCAAAAGACTGAAACTATATACTAAACTCCTTAATTGTATTATTACATACTTAATCCATTGGCTATTGAAACCAATATATTAACCATTAACATGAGATTTGAGGACCAAGCCCTCATATGTGAACAATACCATAGTACTACCATTGAGCATTGTAGTAGAAGGATCTGGGAGTGGGAGTCCAAAGGATTTTAATTGGTGCTGTAGGAAATGGAGGTCCAGTTATCAATACTTGTTTTTCCAGCAGTCTCTCTGCTTGGGTATCTGAATACTTCTGAAGGTTTGTGAAGTTTGCTAGTTCACGTGGACCTGAGTAAGACAGGATATATGTAGGAAAAATGGTTGGATTTTATGATTTTAATTTTTAAATCTCTCTGAGAAGATAATTCTCAGTAACAGCATATACATATTTTTCTTTGACTTTTGGAATTTATCTTTCAAGTATTTTAGGTGATTTCTGATATAATTTTAGGGTAAAAAGAACAATGCGCCATTATTTAAAAAAAGACTTATTTATTTGAAAGACAGAGTTACAGAGAGAGAGAGGATAGGAGAGAGAGAGAGAGAGAGAGACAGAGACAGAGACAGACAGAGACAGAAAGAGATAGAGATCTTCCAGCTGGTGGTTCACTCCCCAAATGACTACAATGGCCTGGGGCTGGGCCAGGCCAAACCCAGGAATCAGGAACTTCTAGGACTCCCATGTGGGTACAGGGGCCCAAGCACTTCGGCCATCTTCAGCTGCTTTCCCAGGGCACCTTAGCAGGGAGCTGGATTGGAAGAGAAGCAGCCAGGACTCAAACTGGTGCCCGTATGGGACGCTGGTGCTGGCTGAACCCCCTGTGCTATAGCGTTGACCCTGTAATTCTGTCAGATTAATAAATAATAAACAATATCAAATTTTAATTATATCAAGGACTGTCCATATAATCTATAGGTTGCTAACCTTAGTCCTTTTTTTTTTTTTGGCTGTTTCATTTCCAGGACTGTATTAAATTATACATAGATTTCATACTTAAAAAAAAGAACTTCCTTTTTTTTCTTAGTACCAAAATAATTCTTTTTGAAGAACTTTAATAAGTATTTCATTACATATTAAATTCTCTCCTAACATCTCCATCATTTCTCCCATCTCCTAGAATCTTGCTTTACCATCACTATTACTTTTTTTTTTTTGTATCTTTAATGTCCCAGAGAAGCATTAGAAGGAAAAGGAAGAAGCCAATGACAATATTTGACATGACCTTGAAGGTTCTTGTTAACTATGCTCTTAGCTTTGCCGACACTCAAATCACTCTTGGGTAGTTACCCTGGCCCTGGAATTAGAGAAAACACTGGGTCCTGCCCTGAAATGGGAGCACTGACCCAATGCTACCCTCTAGTGGCCAGACTGTATCAAATCACCCAATAACGCAGGAAGATATTTGAAAACTGATTTATTTGGACCTTAGGTGTTTGGAAGTCTGGATAACAGAGACCAAAAAAGTGGCTTTTTTTTTTTCCCCTCCCAGGGATCACAAGGCAATTGACTTCCTGAAAAATTCACCTTCAACAAGGGCTGCTTACAGCTCAAAGCTGCAAGAATGCCAGCCTCTCGCAACAAGCCCTTGCCCACCAGAAGCTGGACTCGCTTTAAGGAGAGAGTGGTACTTCATCCTCTGCAAGAGGCCACGGGGAGTCCGCTGCCCCGGGACAAGCCTCCCTGCCGTGACTAGGCCGCTGGCTTGCCGAGGGAGGTGGAGGGAGTGGGGTGCAGACTGCACATCGCTGGGCATGGCCTCTTGGAGCTTGTGGTCCATGGCAGGGCTCAGCCTGCCACCACACAAGGGGACCGGAGCGCCGCCGGCGGGGAGCCCTCTGCCCTGTCAGCCTTCCTGTCTCTTCCTAAGCACAGACCGTGAGGGTGAATGTCCCCCGCAGTAGCCCTCCTCTGGGCATCGGTCCCTGCTGTTTCGAGGTCCCTCTGGCTTCCCAGGGGGCCACTCCCCTTCCAGTTTGTCCGCCTCTGGCCCTCTGGTTGGGCCGGTTTCTCATTCTCCACCGAGGGCGGGTTGAACCTCAGGCTTCAGGCAGCAGCTCCTGGGACGCGAGCGAGTGGCTAGGGTGGGGATTCCAGAGAGTCGTGTTTGGAATTGCCTTGGGACTAGAGCCATCCTTGAAGCAGCGTGCTAGAACTGGGTGGGGAGCTGGGACGAATTCTCGCGTGTCCAGCTGCTCGGGGGTCCCCAGCACCTGGATCTCGACCAGTATGTGGGTAGTGCTGGGTCACCGCACCGCTGCAAACACCAAACGGTGTTGGTTCATCAAGGCCTGAGCGCTGGCAGCTGCGGGGACTAGGGCTCGGGTCCGGGCGAGCATCTTCCTTGGGGTCACTGGAACCACGGCTCCTGGAGCGCAGGCAAAGCACCCATCACCATCAGGATCGTTGCTTCCGGGTTGGGGCTGGGGCTGGGGCTGGGGTGATGGCAGAGGCTGTGGGTGGGCCTTCTCCCCTACCATCTCCTGGGCCCGGGTCCATGGCTCACACTTGTGCAGCTCCTGGAGTGCAGCCCACATACCCGAGGGATAGCCAGCCCTTCACTGGACTTTTAACCAAGTAAATTAACCCATTTTTACAATACAGTTTATTCTGAAGGTGTTCCAGCAAACCTCGTTTTCATGGTCTGCAGCCTGCATCACCAGAGGAAGACTTGAGTTTTGATATCCAGGTAATGTAGTTCTCTTTGAAAATAAAAATCTATCTCTATCTGAGTTTCATTTACGTATTCTTACAATCGGCCGTGGTATAGCTGCTATCATTTTTATATTTGTAAAGGAAAATGGCTCAGAGAAAGCCATTTTATAGAAATGGGACTCGTTGAGAATTTGAAAGAGTTGGGGCTGAAAAGAATACATGGCTGGAAAATACACAATAGAGGAAACATGGCACTTGATCAAGGATCGTGTGGATGAGTATTCCTACTGACCTTTGAATCGTACCAATACTGCTTTTATAATATTCACACCTAAGTGAATCTTTAATTGGTCCAATTATTTGTTAAAGTGATCATGGACTCAAGAATGAATTACAATTTCTGTTTACACACTGAGGTTCTTTGTATCTATTCAATGAGAAAATAAATTTTAAGGTGACATTCTCCTAAAGGGAAAAATATAAAATTGTTTCTTTCTGGAGTGATTTAGATTTTTTTGAGTGATTTCTTTGAGAGGCAGAGATACAGATTGAGAAGGAAGGAGAGAAAGAAAGGGAGAGATTGATTGAGAGAGAAAGTTGTCCTCTGCTTGTTCACTTTTCCAAATGCCTGCAACACCTAAGGCTAACCTGAGGCCAAAAGGAGGAGCCAGGGACTCATTCCTGTTCATCCACATCAGTTGCAGGTACCTAATTACTTGAACTACAGCTGCTGTCTCCTGTGATCACATTGGCATTATGTTGGAGTCAGGAGTTTGCAGAGTGGGCATCCTTATTTATTTATTTTTTTGGTAAGATGTCTTTATTTGAAAGGCAGAGTTACAGAGAGGGAGAGACAGAGAGAGACAGAGAGAGAGAGATAGATCTTTAATCTGCTGGTCTACTCCCCAAATGGCTGCAAGGGCCTGGCAGCCAGGAGCCAGGAGCTTCATCTGTGTCTTCCACATGGGTGGCAGAGGCCCAAATGCTTGGCCCATCTTCCACTGCTTTTAGATTTTAGATTAGTAGGGATCTGGGTTGGAAGCAGAACAGCCAGGACTTGAACAGGTGCTCATTGGGGATGCCAGTGTCACAGGCAGTGGCTTAACCCTTTTTGCCACAATGCCAGTCCCCAGAATGGGCATCTTTTTTTTTTTAAGATTTATTCAAAAGTCAGAGTTTCACAGAAGAGAGGCAGAGAGAGAGAGGAGAGGAGAGGAGAGGAGAGGAGAGGAGAGGAGAGGAGAGAGAGAGAGAGAGAGAGAGGTCTTCCATCCGATGGTTCACCCCCCAATTGCCTGCAATGGTAGGAGCTGTGCTTATCCAAAGCCAGGAGCTTCTGGGTCTCCCACTTGGGTGCAGGGGCCCAAGGACTTGGGCCATCTGCTGCTGCTTTCCCAGGCCATAGCAGAGAGCTGGATGGGAAGTGGAGCAGCCAGGTCTTGAACTGGCACCCATATGGGATGCCGGCACTTTAGCCTAGGGTGTTAACCTACTGTGCCACAGCACCGGCCCCCAGAATGGGCATCTTAAAAAGTGTCTTAACTGCTAAGCCAAACACTCACACCCTGACTTCTGTTTTGTTAATAATATCTGCAAATAATGAATCCACATAATGTATTCATTAACTGAACTTCTATGATTTTTTTTCTAAAATAAATCATAAGGAAGAAATGATTGCCAACAAAGCATACAAAATATCTGGAAGCTGACTTGTTAACTGTAAATGGAAACAATTCTTACTAGTCTCAAGAGAATTTAACTTTGGCATTTATAGTTGTTACACACTGTGTAAATTCTTTCATTTGTAGAACTCAGTAATCCTGTTTACTTGAGTTTTAGTCACTTTCTTCTTTCCTCAAATGCATATTGGGCCCTGATTAACAATCATTCATTTTGGGAAATCATAGCACTATTTATTATTTGGAAGGCAGAGTTACAGAGAGGGAGAGAAGGAGAGACAGATTTTCCATCTGCTGTTTTGTCCTCGAAATGGCTACAATGGCTGGTGCTGGGCCAGGCTGAAGTCAGGAGCCAAGAGCTTCATTGGAGTCTCCCATGGGAGTAACAGGGGCCAAAGCACATGGGCTGTACTCCGCTGCTTTTCTCAGGCCATTAGCAGGGAGCTGGATAGGAAGTAGAGCAGCTGGGACATGAACCAGCGACCATATGGGATGCCGGCGTCGTAGGCAGTGGCTTTACTTGCTACATCACAATGCTGGCCTCTGAACTCATTGTTTTACTGACTTAATGATGATCTATGTCTAATAGAGCCCCAGTAGAACTATTTTTGCAGAATGCTATTAACCTAGAATTACTATAGCATGCCCTGAGACCTAGTTGTCCTACCTATTTGTTACTGACAAGATTTTCCAAATGAAAAGCAATGATTACATTACTGATTCCATATAGAGAGCACTGTAAAAAAAAGTAAAGTACATTGAATTGACCAAATACCTAGTTCTTGCAGATTTTGGTATTTTATTTTAGGGTAATGCAAGAATTTCAGGTTTCAAAAGAGAAGCTGTTCCAAATAGGAAAAGTAAGAACAAAATAAAGGGAGTTTTTATGGTTTTAACATTTTTATTTATTTACTTTATTTAAAAAGCAAAAAGGAAAATGACAGAAAAATATCTTATCCACTAGTTCAATAACAAAATGCCTCCAACAACTGGGGACTGTATCACGCTGAAGCCAGGAGCTGGGAGCTCAGTCTGTTTCTCCATTATGAGTGTCAGGGACATAACTATTTGAGTCAGCATTTGCTGCCTACCTTATTGAGCATTAGCAGGAAGATGGGGTGAGTAGCTGGAGCCTAGACATGAGTCTAGATTTGGGACATAGGCACCCCAAAGAATGTCTTAATTGCTACTGCACATACCCATCTCTGAAAAGGACTTTTAATTTTATTTTTCTTGAAAATAGATATTAATCTCACAAAATAAGGAATTCATGACAGTGATCATAGCTTGGGGAAAGAAGAGTACAGTCATTTACATGGTATGATTCATTGAAGCAATGTTTATTACTATATACCAAATGATATGACATTCACAACATTTTATGCACTAACTTCCACAAATAAGAGAAAATGTGAAGTTTTCCAGTTTTGACTTGTGGATGTAGTTTAAACCACACCAGCCTCTTATCAGCCAGGACAAATCTGTAGCCTTCAGCACTCAAGGCCATTTTACTAAGCCTCTACCCTTTCCAGACCATGATCTGTGTTTTGGGTTGGTCCTTTTATCCTTTGAACTTTTATCTTGTCTGGTATCTTAGAATGGAACAATCTTAAGTGCTCATGAAATGATGAATAGATAAAGAAATCATTGTGTATGTATACTATTCACACAACGGAGCACCAATCACCCACACATACACACACAAAAGATGAAATCCTGTGACAACATGGATGGAGCTATATGGAGGTCATAATGTTAAGTGAAATAAGCCAACTACAACATGATCTCACTCATATGTAGAATGCAATAAAAGTTGCAAGTAGAATGATGGTTCAGCTGGCACTGCAGCTCACTAAGCTAATCCTCTGCCTGCGGCGCTGGCACCCCGGGTTCTAGTCCTGGTTAGGGTGGCACATGGGAGACCAGGAGGAAGCACCTGGCTCCTGGCTTCAGATCGGCGCAGTGCGCCGGCCAATGCACTGGCTCTAGTGGCCACTTAGGGGGTGAACCAACGGAAAAAGGAAGGCCTTTCTCTCTGTCTCTCTCACTGCCTAACTTTGCCTGTTAAGGGGGAAGTTTATAGCAATTGGTGCTTACACAAAGAAATTGGAGGCCGGCACCACGGCTTACTAGGCTAATCCTACACCTGTGGTGCCGGCACCCTGGGTTCTAGTCCCAGTTGGGGCACTGGATTCTGTCCCGGTTGCTCCTCTTCCAGTCCAGTTCTCTGCTGTGGCCCAGGAAGGCAGTGGAGGATGGCCCAGGTCCTTGGGCCCTGCACCTGCATGGGAGACCAGGAGAAGCACCTGGCTCCTGGCTTTGGATCGGCGCCAGCTGCAACACACTGGCTGTAGTGGCCACGTAGGGGTGAACCAACAGAAAAAGGAAGACCTTTCTCTCTGTCTCTCTCACTGCCTAACTTTGCCTGTCAAAAAAAAAAAAAAAAGAATGATGGTTCAGATGCAGAGAAGAGTAGGGGAGAGGAAGGCATGGGGGGAAGTCTGATTAGTGATAGTGGGCAGTTATAATAATATAGGATACAGAAATTCTGGTGTTTTATTGCAAATACAGGTAATGTACTGTGCATTTGTCTTAAAGGATTTTGAATGTCTTAATGATTAAAATAGTAAATGAGGATTTAGATACCTTTATTCTGTACATGTATTAAAATATCACATGCCATTTGGAGTTTGCCTACCTGCCATTCTCAATGGAAATAATTCTAATTAGGACAACTGTCTTACATAGGCAAAAGAGACAAGTCAAACCAAGAAGTAAGTTGAAATATTAATATAGATATTTTCATCTGTTTCTTCTATGCAGATAGAGCTTTTGTGTTATTTCTAAAAGTCAGGATTATATTGAGGGGCTGGTGCTGTGGTGTCGCGGGTAAAGCTGCCACCTGCAAGAGCTGGCATCCCATATGGGCTCCAATTCAAGACCCAACTGCTCCACTTCCAATCCAGCTCTCTGCTATGACCTGGGAAAGCAGTAGAAAATGGCCCAAGTGCTTGGGCTCTCGCACCCATGTGGGAGACCCGGAAGAAGCTCTTGGCTCCTGGCTCCTGGCTCCTGGCTCCTGGCTCCTGGCTCCTGGCTCCTGGCTCCTGGCTCCTGGCTTCAGAATGGCCCAGCTCCAGCTGTCAGAGCCACTTGGGGAATTGAACCAATAGATGGAAGAGCTCTCTTTCTCTGCCTCTGCCTCTCTAATTCTGCCTTTCAAATAAATAAAATAAATCTTTTTTTTTTAAAGATTATATTGAACATGTGTCTACAAAATGCTTACTGTGAATCAGGCATTGTGCTAGAATGATACTGCTCAAAATGAACAAAAACCATTCTGTCTTGGGATTGGAAAAGTTTTACTGTTTTTACATTTAATATGTATACAGTATATAAACAGCTATAGAATATATTGATGGTATTAAAATTTAGTGAAGGAAAGGAGACAATTAGGTGGGAAAATATCCAATAATACTTTAAGAAGGGGGTAATAATGACAAATGTTAAGAAGAAATTCAGAGACATGCAGATGTAGACACATGGAATAAATCATACTCCACCTTTTACTGAAAGCTAGATGATCAAAGAGAAAATGCACATCCTGGTCAGAGGGGCCTGTGTCAGTCAAAGCATGGAAGCAAAAAAGAGCCTGGCTCAGGCAGGCATACCACGGAGAAATATCTCACCAATAGTGAATTAACAGTGTTGACCTCAGCCTATTGATATACAGGTATAGTTATATGGTTTTAGGTTACAAAAGAAGTTATCACAGATGAAATCATTAGTTTTCTATAACTAAGACTAAGATAAAATTCTGAAGTACCTAGAATTATTATACAGATGATACAATTGTAGGGCTTTTTACATTTCTGCTCATATTTCTAAATTTCCTATAATGAAAATGTCTTAATTATATAAATAAGATAAAACATATTGTTTCAAATCAAACAGGTACCAATAAAATGATTACCTGAGTAGGAGAAGCAGGGCATTTTAACAGTTACACTGGTAACTAAATTAAGTATAGTGTTTTTAGGGACTTGTGCCACAAGAATACATAGAAAATACTTAAAAAGTTAGGCATAAAAGCACAGAAATAGTAAGCTTTTTCTGAAATCAGTTTAAATTCACTTTTATAACTGAATGCTCAACTGTTTGGGACTTCAGTAATCAGTTGTTGAGCATAGTTTTTTTTTAAGATTTATTTATTTTATTTGAAAGGCATAGTTGCAAAGAGGCAGAGGCAGAGGCAGACAGTGAGAGCAAGTGAGAGAGAGAGAGGTGTCTTCCATCCACTGGTTCACTCTCCAAATGTCAGCAGTGGCTGGAGATGGGCCCAGCTGAAGCCAGGAGCCAGGAGCATCTTCTGGTTCTCTTATTCAGATGCAGGTGCCCAAGGATTTGGGCCATCTTCTGTTTTTCCAGGATACAGCAGAGAGCTGAATTGGAAGTGGAGCAGCCTGGACTTGAAGTGGCACCCATATGGGATGCCAGGACTATAGGTGGTGGCTTTCTTCTATGACACAGTGCCAGCCCCCATAGCTCTTATTTAAAGTTAAAAGTCTATATAAACTTAAAATTCAATAAAACTACTCAGAGCCTTCACTTCTGGGGCTGGCATTGTGATGTGGTGGGTTAAGCTGCCACCTGCAATGTTGGCATCCTATATGAATATTGGTTCGAGTCCCAGCTGCTTCCTTCTGATCCAGCTCCCTGTTAATGCACCTGGGATTTCAGCAGAAGATGTGGTTGATGTAGGTTGAATTCTTGGCTCCTGGCTTCAGCCTGACCCAGATACAGCTATTTCACTGACTTAGGGTAGTGAATCCGAAGATGGGAGATCCCTCTGTCTGTCTTTCCCTCCCTCTGTAACTCTGCCTTTCAGATTATGAATAGATCTTCTCTCCTACTCTTCCTCTGTCCCATTCCCAAAACCTTCTTCCTCATCCCTCTCCCATTCCCACTCTTAAATTTTACAAAGATCTACTTTCAGTTTACTTAATGGTCATAAAATTATCCCTACACTAAATAAAAGAGTACAACAAATAGTTTGAAAGGAAAAAAAAAAACCCACACCATTCCTCAATAGAAGAGATGAGTGCTATAAATAATCACTGAATCTCAAAATGTCCTTTTTTCCAATATATTATTTTTTTTTAAAGATTTATTTATTTGAAAGAGTTACACAGAGAGAGGAGAGGCATAGAGAGAGCGAGGTCCTCCATCTGATGGTTCACTCTGCAATTGGCTGCAACGGCTGGAGCTGCGCCAATCTGAAGCAGGAGCCAAGAGCTTCTCCTGGGTCTCCTATGCAGATGCAGGGGCCCAAGGACTTGGGCAGTGTTCTACTGTTTTTCCAGGCCATATTAGAGAGCTGGATCAGAAATGGAGCATCTGGGTCTCAAACTGGTGCCCATATCAGATGCTGGTGTTTCAGGCCAGGGTGTTAACCCACTGTGCCCCACATGATGTTTTTTTTTTTAAATTTATTTATTTATTTGAAGGCAGAGTTACAGAGAGGCAGAGGCACGCACGCACACACACACACACACACACACACACACACAGATCTTACATCCACTGGTTCATTCCCCAGATGGCTGCAACAGCTGGAGCTGCGTTGATCTGAAGCCAGGAGCTAGCAGCTTCCTCTGGTCTCCCATGCAGGTACAGGGAGGGGCCCAAGCACTTGGGCCTTCTACTGCTTTCCCAGGACATAGCAGAGAGCTGGATCAGAAGTAGAGCATCCAGGACTCAAACTGGCACCCATGTGGGATAATGGCACTGCAGGCAGTGGCTTTACCTGCTACATCACAGCACCAGCCCCTCCAATACATTATGTTTTAGGTGCTCTATAGTTACCTCTGATCAGAGAAAACATATGGTATCTGTTTTCTTGAGACTGGCTTATTTTACTAAATATAATGGTTTCCAGTTGTCTCCATTTTATTGAAAAAGACAGGATTTTTAAAAAACAGCTGAGTAGCTCTCCATAGTGTATACCACAATTTCTTTGTCTAGTCAACAGTTGATAAACACCTGGGTTGATTCCATGTCTTAGCTATCGTGAATTATTCTGCTAAGAACATGGGGGTACACGTAACTCTTTCATATGCTGATTTCTTTTGGTTTGGATAAATTTCCAGGAGTGGGATGGCTGGATCATATGGTAAATCTATAATCAGATTTCTGAGGTATCTCCAGGTTGCATTGCCACCAACGGTGGACCAGGGTACATTTTCCCTTACATCCTTGCCAGCATTTGTTGTTTGTTGATTTCTGTATGGGAGCCATTCTAACTGGAGTGAGGTGGAACCTCATAGTGGTTTTGATTTGCATTTCCCTGATAGTTAGTGATCCTGAACATTTTCTCAAATGTCTGTTGGACATTTGAATGCCTTTTCAAGTTCTTTGCCCATTTCTTAACTGGATTGTTTTGTTATTATTGAATTTCTTGAGCTCTTTATAGATTCTGGATGTTAACCCTTTATTAGTTGTATAGTTTGCAAATATTTTCTCCCATTCTGTCAGTTACATCTTCACTTTGCTGAATGTTTCTTTTGCCATGCAGAAGCTTCTCAATTTGATGTAATCACATTTTTTTTTTCAATTTTGGTTTTAATTGCCTGTACTTCTGGGGTCTTTTCCAAGAAATCTTTGCCTATGCCAGTGTCTTACACTGTTTCCCCAATGTTCTCTAATAATTTGGTGGTATCAGGTTGTAGATTTAGATCTTTGATTCATTTTGAGTAGATTTTTATAGATTTTTGATCCATTTTGAGTAGATATAAAGTAAACTGCAGGCTGGAGCTTTGCATGCTGCACCACAGTGCTGGCCCTCCTTGATCTCACATTAAAATCTGTTTCATGGGAAAAGTTTTCATTCATGTCATGTGTGGTTCTCTTTAGTTCGTGGATTTGTTTCTGATTACTTTTGAGTAATCCTACGATTAATTATTTGATTTTTGTTTCTAGCATTTCCTCAATCTCTTCCTCTTCACATTCTAATATTGATATGTTGTTGTTTTCCTTCGGAGGCAGTCTTGGTGTCTTCCTTATTGTTTCTTGAATTTCCACTTTTGTTTTTAGGAATTTGTAGAGTTAACTTTTGTTTTTCTCCTCTGATGGCTTTTATCTTTGAGCCCTGCCTCTATGGCTTAGTGGAATGTCTGGACTTTCAGTGAATACCAAGAGGTGTGTGGTGGTTGTGGCCAGGGAGCTCTGATCAGTGCTCCAGGGTGGGACAAGTATCCAGGATAACACCCATGTTGGGCATGGTAGATCCCAATGCCCGAGTGTTAGCCCCCAGTGTGTTTTGCTCACCATATGGACCACACATGTGGTCTGTGCAGTCCTCACTGTGAGCACATTTCCACTGCAATGACTTGCTCTAGGCAACCAAGGAGCTCCAAGCATGTAGAGTCACACCCAGTGATTACCCAGAGACCCAGCTGTACGCTTCACCTTCTCAAGTAACCACCAATTCCCTATGGTCTCAGCACAGCTGGTTGCAGAGGTTTCTGTTTGTTCTGTCAGCCTGTCCAGTCAACAGAGAGGAAGATGTTCTCCAAGACAGTTCCATGTAGATGTCTTGATCCTGGCAGGCTGTGGTGCCTCACCATCCTAGATGGTTGCCCAGTCACCCCCTAGCCAGGCTCAAAATTAGTGGAGACTGCATATTTTCCCCTCCACTAGAATCTCTGGATCACATGTGCACACAAAAGCCACTGGCCAAGTGTTGCTGTCTCCGTGTCACTGCCAGCAGTACTGCTGAAAAGATAGCATCTTGTCTCAGCCAGAGTGCTGTGCATGTGCACAAAGTCTTCCATAGCTCCCGCCCAAACCCCAAATGGCACCTACCCTTTCTCAGCTGGGCAGCCAGTGCTGTTGTGGGGAAATTGGGGTAAGATAAACATGCCCCCTCTGCTTCCACTAAGTCCACGGGCAACTGCTAACAACTGCTAGCCCCCGGGACTCCAGTCTGAGCTCTCACCATGCTCTCCCTCCAGCTTAATCACCATGGGTTGCTGCAGTCTGGTCTCACCTTGGTATCCAAGCTGCCACCCACTGCGGCTCTCAGTTGCTGCGGTTGTGCACAGTGTCCCTGTTTGTGCTGCACATCTGCACCCTCCACACATGTCCACAGTGTTCCTCTTCCTCTTGCAGGATTTCCTGTGTGGTTTTCTCTCCAATTCTCCTCTGAGAATGCACTTCCTACACTTTTTTCTTTTAAACTATTTATCCTTACCCTACACAGTATTTTGTTCCCTAATCCACCATCTTGGAATCCTCCTCTCTCTCTTTTGTAAAAATTTATTTGACAGAGTTAGACAGTGAGAGAGATAGAGAGACAGAGAGAAAGGCCTTTCTTTCATTGGTTCACCCTCCAAATGGCCACTATGTCTGGAGCTACGCAGATCCAAATCCAGGAGCCAGGTGCTTCCTCCTGGTTTCCCATGTGGGTATAGGGTCCAAGCACTTGGGCCATCCTCCACTGCCTTCCCAGGTCATAGCAGAGAACTGTATTGGAAGAGGAGCAATCGGGACTAGAACCCAGTGCCCATATGGGATGTTGGCGCCGCAGGTGGAGGATTAACCAAGTGAGCCACGGTGCTGGCCCCTCTTCTCTCTATCTTTAACACTACCTTTCTAATAAATAAAATAAATCTTAATAAAAGAGAGTGGAAGATATACTCTGGATAGCATACTCTTACATATAATATCAAATATTTTCTTTCACTTTGTGTGTTGTTGTGACACAATAATAAATACACATTTTGCCTCCTCTGCCTTGATTTTTCTAGCTGTTAGATCTCATTAAACCTTTGGGGTGTATGAAATGATTGTCTTTTTTGTGCTAGTGACTGATGGCTGGAAGCTCCTGGAAAGAAGCAGACTTGATGGTTGCTGTGGGAACCATCCCTGTAATTCCAGATAAAATGCTTTCTGCTCTGTCCCAAACTTACTCTCCCCAACTTATGAGGAGGGTATTGACTCAATCATTAATGGCCAGTGATTTAATCAGTCATGGTTACTTGGTGAAAGCTCCAAAGAAATCCAAGAGGACAGGGTTCAGATAGCTTCTGTGTTGCTAAACATGAAGTGCTGGGAGGGAGCTGCTTGTAGAGGGCATGAGAGCCCCATCTTTCTGCCTTATCTTGTGCTCATCATCTGCTGGCTGCTCATCTCAACCTTTAAAGCAGGTTCTGCAATAAATCATTTGCAAGTATCCTGTTTGCCTGGATTCTTTGAGCTATTCTAGCAGATGATCAAAACCAAGAAGAGGATTGTGGGAACATCTGATTTGTGGCAAACTTGTCAGAGGTTACTGGTAAAGTGGAATCCCACATCTGATATCAGAAGTAGGGCAGCCAAGTGCAACTGAGCCATTATCCTGTGCTTCTGATTCTAGTGCCAGATAGATTACGTCATTAGATCAAACTCTAGAATTTTACCTGCTGTCTGAGAATTGGTTGTTGTAGGAAAAATCCCACAGTCTGATCACAGAGGTTCTGTGTTGAATGATGGTGATATGGGAGAAGTGGTGTTTAATATTAATCCAGGTCTTGCATTTTACTAAAAAATACATATTAAGCACAGGTATGTATATGGTACACAAGTAATAGTTTATTTTATTTTAAGATTTATTTATTTATTTGAAAGACAGAATTACATAGAGGGAGAAGGAGAGGGAGAGGAAGGGGGAGGGGGAGGGAGAGAGAGGTCTTCCATCCATTGGTGCACTCCTCAGAAGGCCGAAATGGCTGGTGCTGTGGTGATCAGAAGCCAGAAGCCAGGAGCCAGGAGCTTCCTGCAGGTCTCCCACATGGGTGCAGGGGCCCAAGCACTTGGGCCATTTTCTACTGCTTTCCCAGGCCATAGAAGAGAGCTGGATGAGAGGTGGAGCAGCTGAGACTAGAACCAGTGCCCATATGGGATGCTGGCACTGCAGGCGGCTTTACCTGCTATGCCACAGCACCAGCTCTGATAAAGTTTATTTCAAAGATAGAAAGGCAGATACCACACACACAGATTGGCATAGCTTAATTGTGTGTGACAGAGAGAAGGGGATGGGTGAGGGTCAGTGAAGGGGGTGCGTACTCAGCACCTTCACTCATCTTTGCCTCCAATGGAAGAGAGTGATCCACTCCTGGCACTTCATTTCATGAGGTAGTGTGGTGACCTGGAAGACTAGGTTACATCCATAAAATTTCACATGGAGCTTAATACACATAATTTACATGGTGACCCTTCCCCAGGTGCCAGATGAAAATAAGGCATCTTGGGAAGGGAGGTGTTCTGATTGACAGATAAGGTACAATTACATGTGTCAGGGCTGTGTGGTTTGTGACCTCCAGCTCACCCAGCTACCTATTCCATATCAATATGAGAGAGAGAAACAGAGTGAGTGAGCCAGCTCCCACCTTCTGGTTCATTCTCCAGATGCCTGCCGAGATGGCAGGAGTACTGAAAGTGGGAGCCAGAAAATTAATCTGGGTCTCTCACATTGGTGACAGGTGCAAAAGAAAATTTTCCATTAACTTTGCTTCCCTGGGTCTGCATTAGCAGGAAGCTGAAGTTGGGAGCAGGAGGTTGGCATCAGTCCCAGGCACTCTGTTTGGAACACAGATGTCCTGAATGGTGCCATAAAAAGTAGGCCAGTTATCTACTATTTCAATGGCATTGGCCCATTGTCAAAAATCAGTTCCCATAGGTGTATGGTTTCATTTCTTTTTTTTTTTTTTATAACGCTTTTATTTAAAGAATATAAATTTCCAAAATACAGCTTATAGATTACAATGGCTCCCCCCCCATAACTTCCCCCCCACCCGCAACCCTCCCCTTTCCCACTCCCTCTCCCCTTGCTTCACATCAAGATTCATTTTCAATTCTCTTTATATACAGAAGATCAGTTTACTATATATTAAGTAAAGATTTCAACAGTTTGCCCTCACATAGCAACACAAAGTGAAAAATACTGTTGGAGTACTAGTTATAGTATTAATTCACAATGTATAGCACATTAAGGACAGAGATCCTACATGATATATTTTTTTAAAAAATTGATAAATTTTCTAGGCAATTTCCAATTTAACACCAAGATTTTTTTTTCATTTTTAATTATCTATATAAAGAAGATAGATTCAGTATATACTAAGTAAAGATTTCATCAGTTTGCACCCACACAGAAACACAAAGTGTAAAATACTGTTTCAGTGCTAGTTATAGCATTACTTCACATTGGAGAACACATTAAGGACAGATCCCACATGAGACGTAAGTACACAGTGACTCCTGAAGTTGATTTATCAATTTGACACTCTTGTTTATGGCCTCAGTAATCTCCCTAGGCTCTAGTCATGAGTTGCCAAGGCTATGGAAGCCTTTAGGGTTCGCTGACTTCAATCTTATTCCGACATGGTCATAGTCAAAGTGGAAGTTCTCTCCTCCCTTCAGAGAAAGGTACCTCCTTCTTTGATGGCCCCATTCGTTCCACTGGGATCTCACTCACAGAGATCTTTCATTTAGGTCTTCTTTTTTTTCCAGAGTGTCTTGGCTTTCCATGCCTAGAATATTCTCATGGGCTCTTGAGCCAGATCTGAATGCTTTAAGGGCTGATTCTGAGGCCAGAGTGCTATTTAGGACATCTGCCATTCTATGAGTCTGCTGTGTATCCTGCTTCCCATGTTGGATCATTCTCTCCCTTTTTGATTCTATCAGTTAGTATTAGCAGACACTAGTCTTGTTTGTGGCATCCCTTTGACTCTTAGACCTATCAGTGTGATCAATTGTGAACTGAAATTGATCACTTGGACTAGTGAGATGGCCTTGGTACATGCCACCTTGATGGGATTGTATTGGAATTCCCTGGCACAATTCTAACTCCATCATTTGGGGCAGTTCCGATTGAGCATGTCGCAAATTGTACATCTCCTCCCTCTCTTATTCCCACTCTTATATTTCACAGGGATCACTTTTCAGTTAAAATTTAAACATCTAAGAATAATTGTTTGTTAATTACAGAGTTCAACCAATAGTACTAGAATAAAAAAATTACTAAAATGGATAAAGTATTACATTGTACAACAACAGTCAGCACAATAGCTGATCAAGTTACTGTTTCTCATAGTGTCCATTTCACTTCAATAGGTTTCACCTTTGGTGCTCAATTAGTTGTCACCGATTGGGAGAACATGATATTTGTCCCTTTGGGACTGGCTTAATTCACTCAGAATGATGTTTTCCAGATTCCTCCATCTTATTGCAAATGACCAGATTTCATTGTTTTTGACTGCTGTATAGTATTCTATAGAGTACATGTCCCATAATTTCTTTATCCAAATGTATGCTTTGAATTCCCTGTGATCTTTTGCTGTGAGGTTCCCTTCGTTTACCTTCTTTCATGTTGATGGCCGTGTTTCTGTGTTTCTGTGTGTAACACATCTTTAAGTATCTTTTGCAGGGCTGGACGAGTGGCAACAAATTCTTTCAATTTTTGTTTGTTATGAAAGGTCTTTATTTCACCTTCATTCTCAAATGAGAGCTAGGCAGGATATAATATTCTGGGCTGGCAGTTTTTCTCTCTAAGTACCTGGGCTATGTCTCGCCATTCCCTTCTAGCTTGTAGGGTTTCTGATGAGAAGTCTGCTGTGAGTCTAATTGGAGATCCTCTGAGAGTAATGTGACGTTTCTCTCTTGCGCATTTTAGGATCTTTTCTTTCTGTTTCACTGTGGTGAGTTTAATTACAACGTGTCGTGGTGAGGACCTCTTTTGGTCATGTTTACTAGGGGTTCTATGTGCTTCCTGTACTAGGATGTCTCTGTCCTTCTCCAAAACTGGGAAATTTTCTGCTATTATCTCACTAAAAAGGCCTTCTAATCCTTTCTCCCTCTCCATGCCTTCAGGAACTCCTAGAACCTGAATGTTGGGTTTTTTAATAGTATCCTGTAGATTCCCAACAATATTTTTTAGATTTCTAATTTCCTCTTCTTTTCTTTGGTTTGACTGTATAGTTTCCTGTGCTCTGTCTTCTAAGTCCGATATTCTCTCTTCTGCCACACCCATTCTGTTTGTAAGGCTCTCTAATGTGTTTTTCATTTGATCTATTGAATTCTTCACTTCATTATGATTTCTCGTCACTATCACAGTTTCATGTTCTACTAGTTGTTTCATTTCAGCTTGATTTCTCCTTAATATTTCATTTTCATGAGAGAGATTTTCTACCTTGTCCATTAAGGATTTCTGTAGTTCAAGAATTTGTTTTTGAGTACTTCTTAGTGTTCTTATCAATTTTTTGAGATCTGCTTCTTGCATCTCTTCTATCTCATCATCTTTGTAATCTTGAATTGGGGTGTCTTTTTCATTTGGGGATGCCATAGTGTCTTCCTTGTTCTTATTACCTCGGTTTTTGCGTTTGTTGTTTGGCATATTGGTTTCTTCACTGTGGTGTTTTTTTCTTGTTATACTATGACTCTAGATTAAATGGACTGCCTGCTTTTGATGGAGCCTTAGAGGCTTGAGATGGGTGTGGCCTGAGAGCTCTGTTTGGTTCCTCAGGGTTGAGGGTGTGTCAAAGGAGACACTCCCAGGTTAGGTGTGGTAAATCTCTCTCTGTTACTTTTTTTTTTTTTTTTTGGTTCAAAAGGGAGGTAATTCCACACAGCTGAATGGAATTGGGGGTGGTTAGCAGGCGAATGATATACCCACAGGAGCCAGAGATCGGAAGCTCTTTCCCAAGGACCAGAGAGGGAATCTTTGCGGCCCTTTGTGTGGGCTGAGATTCTCCTGTAGTCTCCCACTGGGCTGCCAAGGCTACTGAACTGTAGCGTCTCTGGAGAGTACTCACATGAATTCGTGATTTCCGTGAGTTCTCTCCCCCACCGTCTCTTTTTTCACAGTCTCAGTTCATTAGCACCACACATTCATTAGGTTCTAATCTCCTGTTATTTCACCCCTCCCACCCAGAGTCAGGTTTTTCTGCTAGGCTTGGGGCCGGTGCCGACCCGAGGTCGCCCTGCTTATGACATATTCCAAAATGGCGCCTGCTCTTTGTCTTGCTCACCTTTGAGAGGTGAGCGGAGAGAGAGAAGCTCGTGTCCGTATGGGTCACTTTTTTTCTTCCCTCTCTCTCTCTCTCTTCTAGTTAGCCTGGTGAACTTTTCCCTGCAGGGTTTCAAGCCTTGTTCGCTCTAGGCTCCCTTTTCCGCTTCCCTGCTGGTAATTCGGGCTATTGATGTTCTGCTCACCTCGCGTTCCAGCGCTGGTGTGTTGAATCTGCTGCTGGTGTCCCAAACTGCGGGCTCCCAGGCTCTCCACGCAGGTCCACTGTGAATCTCCAGTTCCGGAAGGGTTTTCTCTGCTGTTTCTTCCCCTACTCTTCCTTGAACCTGCAGTATCTCCACTTTTATTAAACTGTCTCTCCCCAGACTATCGGTGTGCTCCCTTCCTATTCCGCCATCTTGCCGCTCCCCTCCTAGTTTGTGATTTCTGCTAGTAAAATGGTACGGTCTTACCTATGGTGCCATCTTAGACTCTGGCCCCATCACCGTTTTGTACAATAAGCTTCAGTCTAAGCCCCGTATGGTTTCATTTCTGTACTCAGTTAAATTTCATGAGTCATTCTGTTTATGCCAGTATCATACATTCTTTGAATTACTTTGTTCTGTGTTAATATTTGAAATTGGGATATACAGATCTCCTTACTTTATGTTTTCTTTTTTCAGGATTGCTTTAGCCATTTAGTGTCCCTTGAAATTTCATGTGAATCTTAGGATAATTTCCCAATACATGGCTCATTGTCTTTGAGATTGTGAAAAGAATCACTTTAAATGTGCAGAATTCCTTTCTGTGCGATACTGCAGTCTTAAAATTGTTAAAGTCTTCTATTGCATGAGTATGATAAGTCTGTATTAATTTTTATTTTTAAAGTTTACTTCACTAATAATTTTTATTGTGCAGGTCTCTATCTGGTATTAAATTTATTCATTATTATTGTTGCTGTTATTTAAAGTGGAATTTTATTTTTTCACCCATAAATTTTAACATAATCACAGATTATTAATTATAGTAGTATGACATTCTTAACCATTGATTTGACAAAGCTATAAGACAAAGTTTTACAAAACTGCATTTACAACAGTACTGATACACATTTCTTTCCTTCTCCTTGTTTGTTTTCCTTTAAACAAAATTTTAGATCCATCATGTTTATAGCAACTCTATTCAAAATAGCCAAAATTTGGAATCAACCAAGTTGTTCATCATCAGATGAATGGATAAAGAAGATGTGGTGTGTACATACACACACACACACACACACAATGGAATTTTATTTTGATATAAAAAAGGAAGAAATTCTACCATTTGCAGCAAAATGGAGACAACTGGAAGACATGCTGGAGTATGAAATAATATGGACCCAGAAAGACAAATATCATATATTCTCCCTTATATGTGGACACTAAAATGAAAGAGAAATTTTCCATCTGAAGCTAGGAGCCAGGAGCTTCTTCCAAAGTCTCCTACATGGGTGCAGGGGCCCAAGGACTTGGGCTGTCCTCTACTACTTTCCCAGGTGCATTAGCAGGGAGCTGGGTTGGAAGTGGACCACTGGGACTTGAACCGGTGCCCCTATGGGATGCTGGCACTGTAGGCCGGGGCTTTAACCTGTTGTGACACAATGCTGGCCTTGTGAAACTAATTTTTGAGTGTGGATGTTGGGTTTGAACTTCGCTGAACTTGTCTACTGGCTCTAAAACTATTTTTTTTGCATCTTTTAGTATGTTCTTTCTTTTTCTTGCCTCATTGCTCTAGGGAGAATGCCAAGTGTAATATTGAATACAGAGGTAAAGAGAGTGTCTGTGCCTTGCTCCTCATCTCAGGCCTAGAGCTTCCTGGGAAGATCATTGAGTGTAGTGTTTGTAGTTTTCTGCAAATATTCTCTCCTGTTGGGGAAATTCTCTCCCTGTATGTTTACGATTTATGTATTTTATTTCAAAGGGAGAGTGATGGGGAGGAAGGAAGTGAGGGAGAGAGAATGAGCTTCCCAAAATACCCACCACAGTTCCTAGATGGTGAAGTCTGGTACTCCATCTCAGTCTCCCACTTTGGGTGTCAGGAGCCCAAATACTTGAGCCATTATCCACAGCCTCCCAGGAACATTATCAGGAACCTGGGTCAGGCATGTAGAGAAATTGTGGTTCAAATCAGCAGACTGATACAGAGTGTAGGCATAACAAGCATCAGCTTAACCTGCTGCAGCACAATGCCAGGACTGGAAATTGCCTTCTTTACCAAGTTAATGGGTGCTTTTGTCAAGTAATGGTGTTGGATTTGTTCAAGCTTTTTCTGCATCAATTGGGATAATCAGGTGGTGTTTTCCCAAGATTCTGTGATGTGATATCTCCCATGGGTGACTGTTGATCACCCTTGATTTTCTGAAACAAATATCATGGTTGTTGCATATATTTCTTTACCATGCTATTGCTTTAAATTTATTATTGTTGATGGTTTTCAGATCTATGTTTCCAAGGGTTTTTCACCCTATCATTTTCTAAGTGATTTTATGTAATTGATGTTGTAAGAACAGGAGTGGGCATGGTATTGACTTAAAGAATAATCACACAAGGTACTTATGAGTTTGAGTTTCAAAGATTCATGATGAACAAATATTTAACAGCTAGTAAGTGGCACAAGGAAAAATAATAAAAATAGGGTTTCGAGTTATTGTTTAGTATTAAGATATGGATTAGGGTCAGAGTTAAAAGTTTAAGGGTAAGAGGTAGACGTTATAGTTATGGTTATGGTTTAGGAATTGGTGTATGGCTAGCATTTAAGGTTAAGGTTAAGGTTAGGGTTAGTGTTAAGGTTAGAGTTTAGATTTAGGGCTTAGGGTGTAGGGGTTAGGGGTAAGATTTGAGTTTAAGTTGAGGGATAGGGTTTAGGCTTAGTGTTTAGGGTTAGGGATAGGCATTGGATTTAGGTTTAGGATTAAGTTTAGGGATAGGTTTGGATTAGGGTTAGGGTAACAGGTTAGGATTAATGTTCAGGGTTGGGGTTGGGTTGGGGTTGGGTTGGGGTAGGGTTAGAGTTAGGGTTAGGTTTAGGGTTCAGGTTAATGGTTATGGTTAGGTTTACAGTTAGGGTTTAGGGTTTACTATTACAGTTGGAATTTGGGTTTAGGTTTAGTCATAGATTTTCGGGTTAGGGTTAAGTTTAGGGTTAGGGCAAGGACTTGTGTTTAGGGTTAGCATTAGGAGTCAGGCTTGATTAATGTCTAGGGTTAGGGTTTAGGTTTAAGGTTATTTTTATGGTTTAGGATTAGGGTTAGAGTTATGGGTTACATTTTGGGATTAGGTTTAGAAGGAGGGTTTATGGTTAGAGTTAGATTTGGTGGTAAGGTAGAGTGTTAGAGCAAGGGAAGAGTAATTAATCTTATTTCTAATTGTCAATATATCTATCTCACTATTTTCAGTCATCAGTACATTTTGGTTAACACAACTCGACATTACAGAGAAATAACAATCCTTACAAATGTGGATTTGACCCAATAGGATCAGCCCACCTACCCTTTTCAATAGTACTTTCCTCATAGAGATTACATTTCTCTTATGTTATTTGGAAATTTCTCTTCTGTCTCTACCATGTATCTCATAAATAAATCAAACTCATAATAGCACTAACCTTAGTTTCCATTCTAGCTCTTGGCTTGGCTTATGAATGAATCCAAATAGGACTAGAATAAGTAGACTACAAAATTTGTTTAAATAAAACAAATGATTTTTTCTTTTTTACTTCAATTAATTTTTATTTATAAAATATGAATGTCTTCAAAAAGATACATTCCTTCATTTAATCAATGGAAAAAACCCTTATTAGACAGAAGCAAAACTTAAACATATCATTTATATTTAGACAGGAATATGGATCATTAATAGTGTATGATTATAAAATACAAAAAATAGTTTTTACTTAAGCAGTTTCATGAATGAGGGTTTTTTTTTTTTTTTTTTTTTGACAGGCAGAGTGGACAGTGAGAGAGAGAGACAGAGAGAAAGATCTTCCTTTGCCGTTGGTTCACCCTCCAATGGCCGCCGCGGTCGGCGCGCTGCGGCCAGCGCACCGCGCTGGTCCGATGGCAGGAGCCAGGAGCCAGGTGCTTTTCCTGGTCTCCCCATGGGGTGCAGGGCCCAAGCACCTGGGCCATCCTCCACTGCACTCCTGGGCCACAGCAGAGGGCTGGCCTGGAAGAGGGGCAACCGGGACAGAATCCAGTGCCCCGACCGGGACTAGAACCCGGTGTGCCGGCGCCGCAAGGCGGAGGATTAGCCTGTTGAGCCACGGCGCCGGCCTTTTTTTTTTGTTTTTTACAGGCAGAGTGGACAGTGAGAGAGAGAGACAGAGAGAAAGGTCTTCCTTTTGCCGTTGGTTCACCCTCCAATGGCCTCCGCGGCTGGCGCGCTGCGGCCGGCGCACCGCGCTTGTCCGATGGCAGGAGCCAGGAGCCAGGTGCTTTTCCTGGTCTCCCCATGGGGTGCAGGGCCCAAGCACCTGGGCCATCCTCCACTGCACTCCCGGGCCACAGCAGAGGGCTGGCCTGGAAGAGGGGCAACCGGGACAGAATCCGGTGCCCCAACCGGGACTAGAACCCGGTGTGCCGGCGCCGCAAGGCAGAGGATTAGCCTGTTGAGCCACGGCGCCGGCCTATGAATGAGGTGTTTTTAAGTTTCTTCACTGACAACCCCATTTTAACCATTGAACAAATTGTACTTAAATTAACAGTAGTAAAAATATAAAAATTCAAATTTAAACATGAAAATATGGAACAACAGCAAAAGAACAGGAAGTATCTTCATTACCAGATTAAGAAATTCACACTCAGGTGCTTTCTGAGGCATTTCAAAACACCTGCAACAAAGATTGCATTCATTTGAGAGTTATCAATACATGTTCAGTGCTGAGACTATTTGTAGCCTTACAGTGTATACAGAGCAGCATTAGACTACTATGGTTCATATTTGAAAAACGCAGATTTAAGTTTATGTCACAACTTGCCAATTTAACATTATAACTAACTCAGTGATAATTGCTCATTTTATTTTTTTCTTCTGAAACTCATTAAGTTACATTTAAGCACATTGAATAATGCCATGTATTCTTACTTGTAATAGTAAACTTTAAAATCCAAATACTTTGTATCATGGAAACTTTACCTAGCCATACAAAGGCTCCTGAACACAGTATATGCATAAAGTTTCTTTTTTGTAGATTCCATTAATTTATAGTTATTTTAGTACAGATAGATGCAGGATACTATTTAGATTATTGGGCAAGAAAAAAGTCAGTGAATCACTACCTGTGTTTAAGTATGACCACACCACAACCATAACCATGCCAAGTAAATGTCTTCACATGTCCTCCACTACTTCTGGGGTTCCTTTCCTTGTAACAGGGGCTAGTTGAATGGATACTGTCAGGTCTCAACCTATCTCTGAAAGTTCTTTTATTAAAGATTTTGAAATTTTTAAAAAGGAGAGAACAATACAACATGGGAAGTGGGATACACAGCATACTCATAGAATGGCAAATGTCCTAAGCAGCACTCTGGCCTCCGAATCAGCTCTTAGGCATTCATATCTGGCTAAAAAGCCCATGAGAGTATTTCAGACATGGAGCGAAGACACTCTGGAAAAAAACAAAACAAAAACAAAAACAAAACAAAACCCTAAACCTAAATTAAAGATCTCTGTGAGTGAGATCCCAGCGGAAAGAACGGGCTATCAAAGAAGGACGTACCTTTCTCTGAATGGAGGAGAGAACTTCCACTTTGACTATAGACTTGTCTAAATAAGATCAGAGTTGGCGAACTCAAGAGGCTTCCATAGACTTGGAAACTCTGGACAAGAGCCTTGGGTGATTATTGACATCAAAAATAAGAGTGTCAGGATAATCCTCCACCTGTGGCGCCGGCACCCTGGGTTCTAGTCCCGGTTTGGGTGTTGGATTCTGTTCCGGTTGCTCCTCATCCAGTCCAGCTTTCTGCTGTGGTCCGGGAGTGCAGTGGAGGAGGGCCCAAGTGCTTGGGCCCTGCACCCGTATGGGAGACCAGGAAGAAGCACCTGGCTCCTGGCTTTGGATCGGTGCAGCATGCCGGCCATGGAAGCCATCTGGGGGGTGAACCAATGGAAAGAAGACTTTTCTCTCTGTCTCTCTCTCTCACTATCTAACTCTGCCTGTCAAATAAATAAATAAATAAATAAGAGTGTTAATTGTTAAATCAACAACAGGAGTCACTGTGCACTTACTCCCCATGTAGGATCTCTGTCCTTAATGTGTTGTACTATGTGAATTAATGGTATAACTAGTACTCAAACAGTACTTTATACTTTGTGTTTCTGTGTGGGTGCAAACTGTTGAAATCTTTACTTATTATATACTAAATTGATCTTCTGTATATAAAGATAATTGAAAATGAATCTTGATGAAGAATGGGATGGGGGAGGGAGTGGGAGATAGGAGTGTTGCGGGTGGGAGGGAGGTAATGGGGGAAAAAGCCGCTACAATTCAAAAGCTGTACTTTGGAAATTTATATTTATTAAATAAAAGTTAAAAAAAGATCTTGAAATTTAACTAATGGAACATCTACAGTCTCAATAAGAGTTTTTTCTTACTCTTCACTAACTAGTTCAAATATAGTATGTAATGTTTTAAATTTTTATAGACTTCTTATTAAAATGATTAAAGGTATCTAAAATACCATTAGTGGGTAACATATTAACCAAAAAATGATACTAAGAGTATTTTTTTTGACAGGCAGAGTTAGACAGTGAGAGAGAGAGACAGAGAGAAAGGTCTTCTTTTCTGATGGTTCACCCCGCAAATGGCCACTACAGCCAGCGCGCTGTGCCAATCCAAAGCCAGGAGCCAGGTGCTTCCTCCTAGTCTCCCGTGCGGGTGCAGGGCCCAAGCACTTGGGCCATCCTCCACTGCCTTCTTGGGCCACAGCAGAGAGCTGGACTGGAAGACAAGCAACAGGAACAGATCTGGCACCCCGACCTGGACTAGAACCCCGGGGTGCCGGTGCCGCAGGAGGACGATTAGCCTAGTGAGCCATGGTGCCGGCCTCTAAGAGTATTTTTGAGACTATTTTTTTCTTACCTAGAAAAGCTATGGGATTCATAATGAACACAGATATAATGCCACTTTAACCCTGCCGTTTTACAACATCAATAATAAGAGTGAATGCATGAAACACAGAAAAGAGCAGGATTTCAGGAGAAAAATCTAGTAAAGACTTGAGTTTTGTATACCTAAAATACAAAAGCGTTCACACTGCTTATATGCACAATCATTATTTTCATCCTTTAAGTAGTTCAAATCTTTTTTTCATTTCTAATTTTATCCAGAGATAAAAACCTAATTCATTACATAATGTATCTTAATCAATTTCATTTTTCAAGTATTCAAGTAATGCAAACCCAAGTATTTTCTTTTGTGGCAGCAATACACTTATGAACTGAGCTTCAAAGACAGGGAAATTGATTTAAAATAACTGATACACTCTTCTGCCCAAAGACATAAGAACAAAGACTTAATACTATAATCATACAAGTGGTATATAATAAGAGAAGGGAAAACAATGGTCAATATAATCAATGTTGTCTTTTAAAAAAAGAGTCAAAACCAGATTGCCTTAATATGTGGCTAGCTTCCCACTGACAGGATATTCTGAAATCTAAGGGACTACAGAAGAAAAACCAGATTAAGTTCCATTTTCCTGTCGCTTTTCCATGAGTGTTCCTGTTGTTTACTTTGGATTTCCTTTGTACTTTTACTGGGAGATTTTCTGCCTTCACCTTCTTTCATGTTGGTGACCATGTTTCTGTGTGTAGCACATCCTTAGGCTTCTTTTGTATGGCTGGACGTGTGGTGACAGATTCTTTCGATTTATTATGGAAGGTCTTTATTTCACCTTTATTCTTAAGTGAGAGCTTTGTAGGGCACAGTATTCTGGGTTAACAGTATTTTTCTCTTAAGAGGTAGGCTATGTTTCCACATTGTCCCTTGCCCGTAGGGGTTCTGATGAGAAGTCAGCTGTGAGTCTAATTGGAGATCCTCTGAAAGTAATCTGGCGTTGCTCTTATGCATATTTTAGAATCTTTTCTTTATGTTTTATTGTGGAGAGTTTGACTTTTCTGGTCATGTCTATGAAAAGTTCTATGTGCTTCCTGTACTTGGATGTCCCTTTCTTTCTGCAAGTTATGGAAGTTTTCTGTAATTATTTCACTAAAAAGGTCTTCTAATCCATTCTCTATTTCCATGCCTTCAAGAGCTCCTAAGACCTGTATGTTGGGTCATTTGATAGTATCCCATAAATCTCCAACTCTGTTTTTAAGTTTTCTGATTTCTTCTTTTTTATCTGACTGTAGAATTTTCAGAGATTTGTCTTCTAATTCAGATAGTCTTTCTTCTGCCTCACTGAGTCTGCTGTTAAGGCTTTCCACTGCATTTTTATTTCATTTATTGAATTCTTCATTTCCAATATTTTATTTTGATTTATCTTTAAAATCTCAGTTTTGTGGGAGAAATTTTCATTTATGTCATATATGGATTTCTTTCTTTCTTCCTTTTTTTCTTGACAGGCAGAGTGGACAGTGTGAGAGAGAGACAGAGTTGGTTCACCCCCCAATGGCTGCTGCAGCTGGCATGCTGTGGCTGGCGCACCATGCTGATCCGAAGCCAGGAGCCAGGTGCCTCCTCCTGGTCTCCCATGGGGTGCAGGGCCCAAGCACTTGGGCCATCCACCACTGCACTCCTGGGCCATAGCAGAGAGATGGACCAGAAGAGGAACAACCGGGACAGAATCCGGTGCCCCGACGGGGACTAGAAACCAGGGTTCCCCTACCAGGCAGAGGATTAGTCTATTGAGCTGCAGTGCCGGCCCATATATGGATTTCTTTAATTCATGGATTTGCTTCTGATTACTTCTAAGTAATCCTTTGATCAATTTTTTGAATTCCATTTCTGGCATTTCTTCAGTCTCTTAATTTTCACATTCTAATATTGAAGTGTTATTGTGTTCCTTTGGAGGCATCGTGTTGTTGTTCTTATTCTTGTTTCTTGAGTTACTGGGTTTACTGTTGGGCATTTGTGGAGATACTCCCCCCCCCCATCCCCGGTGATTTCTTTTACCTTTGGACTATGCCTCTGAGGGTTAGTGTAGTGTCTGTTCTTTCTGTGAACACCCAGAGACGTGTGCTGAGTGTGACCAGGGAGCTCTGTTCAGTGCTCCAGGGTGAGGGGAGTGTCCAAGGCAGCATCCAAATTAGGCATGGTAAATCTCTCTCTCTTTTTTCATCAGAGGGGAGGTTTGTTCTGCTCTGTTGATGTAGTCTTATGCTCACCTCCTCTTCTCCAAGGAGACCATGCCTGGTCATTAGCCCCAGTGGGTATAATATTTATTCACACTGCCACAGAACCACACAAAGGATCTGTGCAATCCTTGGTGAGCACAAATCCCACAGCAATGACCCTCACCAGGGAATCAGGGAGCCCTGAGCATGTGGAGCTGCTGACAATGACTACCCAAAGACCCAGCCACACTCTGCACCCCACAGCCACAGTGTTTTCATAGTCCCAGCCTGCAAGGCTCCCAAAGTTATGAGCACCCAGCCACCCTGTCAGTTCTCTCAGCCAGACTCAGGCATTTCGGCTTGGCTGGTTACTGGGTGCGCAAAAAAGAGCTGGAGAAGCTATTATGTACAAAATGGTACCTGCCCTCTCCTGCATAGTTACAGGACACTGGTGCTGGGTGGTCAGGGAGAGAGAAACATGCCTCTCTTTTTTCCTGCTAGGTTGGCAGGTACACTGCCCCCCACAGGGCTCTAAGCTGGACTCAGGCCATGTTCTTCCCGCAGCTTAGTGCCAGTGTCTTGGGCTGCAGCAGTCTGGTCTCACCTCGCTCTCCAAAGCTGGTGCTGAGGCTCTCAGCTGCTGGGGTCCTGAGTTGTGCGTATCCTTACCCTCCACGTAGATCCACAGTGTCCCTCTGATTCATGTGGAGTTTCTTCTGTTGTTTTCTCCCTAACTCTTCCCTGAGATTGGATTCTCTCCACATTTTTTTAAACTATCTTCCCTAGGCTAGAGCAATAAGATCCTTCCCTATTCTACCATTTTGGTGTCTCCAAACAAATGATTTTGAGTCATTAGAATATATAATTAGCATAGTTATCAAAATGCCTTAATCAATATAAATATTACTGTAGCTTATATTATAGCCCTAATAGGAATATTAATTTCCCAATCACATCTTTTAAAAATTTTTTTTTATTTGACAGATAGAGTTAGACAGTTAGATAGAGATACAGAGAGAAAGGTCTTCCTTCTGTTGGTTCACTCCCCAGATGGCCACTATGGCTGGCGTGCTGTGCTGATCTGAAGCCAGGAGCCAGGTGCTGATCTGTCAGTGAATAGATTTCATTCTTTGATGGCTATCCCAGTTTAAGGGGCCAATAAGTGATAGCCATGCAAGAATGATTATTGTGATGTTAAGAACAGATGTAATCTAAATGTAATGCAATAATTTGGGGGAAACATTAATTACCCAGATTTGATCAGTACATGTTGTGTATGTTTATTAAAATCTCATTATACCCAATAACTATATTCAAATATTAAGGGGCAATAAAGAATGTATTTCAATTTTTAAAGAGATCATCACATATTATATATAGGTATGGAATTTCCACCAGGTACCCCATAAATATTCAGAGTTAAAACTGGAAAAGGAATGGATACTTACATTGTCAAGTGTCTACTCTGTGTCACACAACTCACAACTGAGAAATTGCATGCTTATCTTCTTGTATTGACTCTTTAATCTTGTAGTACAGGGAATATTTACTTGTGAAGATATGCTTTGTGTAGATGGAGGTGAAAATGTATAGAAACTTCATTAAGGTGATACCGGTGGCTACCTGGTAGACCAAAATTCTATTCTGGAAGCTAAACTTAAAAAACCTATTTTGTAAATCATAGCTCAATACTGTACAATGTGAGACTTACATATCAAAAGTTATAAATTACACAGAAAACAACTAATTTATTTAAGTTTTATGGTGCACAAAAGTATTTTTAATCTTCACAAAGAAAGTAAAATCAGTAACCATGATTTTAGAAAGACAGACTAAGGCTTTGGGTGTTAATTGTTACATCTTAGAAAGTGTCAAGTCATAGGATAGAGATTGTTTGTTTGGAACTTCATGTCTCAGATGACCCTACAGAGCTTTGAAAGAAATCAGTATGTGAGTTAGTAAGGAAATGATATAAAACATCTTTAATTCTTTTCAAAGGTTCTTATAAAAGAAGAAATTTGTTTATAGATTATTCAAATTAAGTATAATTTTACTCATTTAAAAATCAAATGGACTATTTTTCTGAATTTATCATTATAATGGCAAGACTCAATAGAGGGAGGGGACATCCATCCAATGGGGTAATTTTGTAATGATATCTGGCTGAGATGCCAATGGACTGTTCATCGAACATTGTTTTGCCTCCTTCCCCAGCAGATATGTCAGCCACGTGGAAGCAGAAAACCACACAGGAGTATCAGCATTCCTCCTCCTGGGCCTCTCAGCAGACCTTGAACTGGAACCCCTGCTTTTTGGACTGTTGTTGTCCATATACCTAGTCACCATGTTTGGGAACCTACTCATCATCCTAACCATCAGCTCTGACTACTACCTCCATACCTTCATGTGTTCCTTCCTCTTTAACTTGTCCTTTGTTGACATGTTTCACTTCTGTAGTCCCCAGAATTCTGGTATACAACCAGATACAGCAATGATATGCCCTATGGAAGATATCTCACTCAGGTATATTTTTAAGATTATTGTTGTAACAGACCATTTACACCTGACCACAAAGGCTTATGAATGGTTTGAGCCCATCTGCCAACCACTGAACTAGAGTCATCATGAACCCCTTCTTCTGTGGCCTGATTCGCATGTCTTGGTTCACCACTAAGATACAGGTTTAGCCTGGTCCATACTTTCCTCATGATGCAATTGACCTTCTCCACTGGCACTAAAATCCCTTTCTGTGAACTGGCTGAGATTCTCAAGATGACCCATTCAGATCCCCTCATCAACGACATCTTGTATGTGCCAACTATATTGATGGGTTTGTTTCTACTACTCAGCTTCTCTTCCCTTACTCTCAGATTTTGACCTCTGTAATGAACATGTCCTCCAATGCAAGCAAGTATAAAGCATGCTCCACCCATGGTTCTCGCCCCTGGGTTTTCTCCTTTTTCTGTGGAACAGGACTTGGAGTCTACCTCAGTTGTGCTGCTACCCATTGTTCCCTGAGCTCAATTGCCTCAGTAATGTATACTGTGGTCAGCCCCATACTGTACAACTTCATTGACAACCTGAAGAACAGTGATGTGGAGGTGGTCTTGACATGGCTCCTCAGCAGAGCAGCCTTTTGTCCTTGATAAATCACTGTCCTCAGAAATACGTGAATGTTGCTGCCCACTTAGATAAATGCCATAAATTTAATTATTCTCTTTTTCTTCCACAAAAGGTATATTTTGTTTCTATCCCCTAGGCATCCATGATGTCATTCTTATTTGCCTTGGTATTTGTTTCTCCTCAAAGACCCCCTCAGTCATTACATTTTGACTATCATTTTGAGTGGATGTATTGGGTTTTACTGATGATAAATGACAAAGTAGGGCTCCCTAAGCCCCTCCTCTTCTCCAGGGGATCTTGGATGGAAACTGTGAAGAGGAGAGATTCTTGATGTGCTGGGGACTGAGTGAGCACAGGGAATCTCCATGAGCTAAAGGCCCCTCTCTTCCTCTGGTGGCCACAGTGGGGCTAGTGATCTCCCCGGGACTCGTGGTAGAGGAGATCTTACTTCCTGGAGGCCCTGTGGACCACTCTGTTTCTGTGGCCAAATTCATTGTTATACAGGAAACAAGCTTGACAAGTGGTCATTAAGGGTAATGCATCTCCAGCATAAAGGTAGAGAAGTGGGTGTCTCTGATTGTCTGCCTTTCAAATATAAAAAAGTACTACTTGGGATACCCACATCCCACCCCAGAGTGCTTCGGTGAAAATCCTGCTCCACTTCTGATCTAAGCTTCCTGCTCCTGTGCACCCTGGGAGGCAGCAGGCAATGCTTCTGGTTTGTGGGTCTCTGCATCCCACATGGAAGACCTGGAATGAGTTCCTGGATCCTGGTTTCAGCCTTGTTCAGCCACAGATATTGCAGGCATTTGTTCAACCAGCAGGTTGAACCAGTATGATCTCTGTCTTTTTCTCTCTTTCAGTAAATGAATTTGAGAAGAATATTGATAGATTTGGATCTTCAGAGAGGGTGGACAAGTGGGGGCTGTTAGAAATCATCTCATATTCCCCAGGATTCTCTCTCCATGTATACCATGCTATATGCCAAAGGTCAGCGCAAAGTAGAACCTACTATGTCTACTGCATGCTGGCAGAGCAAACCAGGTATCAGGCCCCATCAGTGACATCCGTGCTGGAGAGGTTTGGGATGTTTATCTCTTTCACCCCTTGACTGACATATTTATGTAGTATGAGTCATAATTTTACAAAAGTTCCTCCCCACAACTGAAAACTCTGTTTATTCACTGTGGTAGTTGACTTAATGCAGGGTTGTTGGGTGTATTTTCATCACTGTATCCACTTTTTTTTCCATCCGTACTTCTCAATCCATCCAACAAAGAGCTTGCACATCAGTGTGGATCAACATCTGTTTCTGGGAATCTCCAAGGTAACACAGATCATAAATCTATCAAGTCAATATCACAAAAGAAATAAGAGGCATGTGGGAGCATGGGAAGGACTAATTATTGGGGATATGTATGGAATTCAAATTACTTAGTAGTGATAATTTTTAGTGGGGGTAAGGGATTTATAACTTGTTAACAACGTTACTTTGTGTGACTTCAATGAACTTTGATTCTATCAAGTTTAATCCAATGTGTATTTACTGTACTCTGTGTGCAGATCAGAGGGACACAGACCAGAGATATAAGATGATTTGAATGTCATATAAGCATAATAATACTGCTGTATAGTAGATTCTGTTGAAAAAAGAGGCAAAGGAGTTCAACTCATCTTAAGGTATTCCAGGAAAAACTCTTTTATTTAGTGGGTAGGTGTTTGGTATAGAAGTTGAGAAATTACCTGGCATGTCCACATGCCATATCAGAGTGTCTGAATTTTTGTCTCAGCTCCATTCCCAATTCCAGCTTCCTGCTAATGTGCGATGGCTTGAGTAGTTGAGTCCCTGCCACCTACATGGGACACCTGGATTGAATTTCTGGCTTCCGGTTTTGGCCTGGCCTAAGCAGATATTTACATGCATACAGACAGAAGTAATATAAACAAAAATGTGTAAGCAACCCCAAGGTCCATTCACAGAAGAGAGGATAGGCAAGATGAGATCTACACATGCAATTGAGTATCAACCAGCTTTTTAAAAAGGAAGATGATTCTGATGCATGTTACAACGTAGATGAACCTTGAGGACATTATACTGAGTGAAATATGCCAGATGGTAAAAGAGAAATACTATATGATCCTACTTGTATATGGTTATAAGATCAAAGTTGGGAGCTGGAACCCAATCGAGGTCTCCCATGTAGGTGGCATAGACCCAAGTACGTGGGCCATTGCAAGCCACCTCTCAGGTTTTGCAGTAGCTGGAAGCCTGTGCCAGGAGACAGAGATGGGTGTTGGATACAGATTCCCTGATGTGGGATACAGCATGCCATTCGGCATTTTAACTGTTAGGCTTTCTACTGATTGACTCTCCAAATGCCTGCAACAGACAGAGCTGGGCCAGGCCAAATCCAGTTTCTTCAGGTCTAATCCAGTTCTCTCATATGTATAGCAGAGCTCCAGTGCTAATAAGATGTGATCAGGAATGGAACCAGGATTAAACTCAGGCACTTAAACATGGGTAGAATGTGGGAGTTGCAACCTAGCATTTTAGCTGCTGGGCCAATTTCCTGCTCCTCGATAGCATAAAATAATACCTAATGGCTGTAATCTTCTGGATAATAATTTTAGGATTATTCCTCATCTGTCTAAACCAACGTTTACCTATCCATCATTATGGAAAATCTGAGTTGTATTTACTAGTTTGTTCTACTTATTGTAAGACATTTACCAGCATGCCTGGGCTCTACTCACTAGAGGCCAGAGCTGATCTGTTATAAACAGAAGTGTATCCGGACATTGCCAGTTGTCCTGTAAAAGGCAAATATGTGCTAGTGGGAAAGTGCTGATGTAGAATGATTCCATGTGTGCCAGAGTAGATGCTAGTAGCTTTCAAACATGAGAATTATAGGAAAGGCAATATCAGTATTTTAGGATTGATTAAGCATCAGCTAATCTTGGATGGTTTAAGTCAAGGAGTTTCCGTAATTATCTGAGAGGTCACATGTGTGCGTTTGGTCTTCATTGGTCTGCACTGGTGACAGTGAAAGTGAGTTAATTCTGCAGAAAGAAAAAGAATTTCCTGCATAGAGTCTGTAGTAACAGGGTGATGGTTGTCTAAACTTTTACCCATTGTCTGTCCATTCTCGTTTGTAGGATCTCCCTGGACTGTGACGATACTCAGGGAAAATTGCAATGCTCTTACTGGCTGCCATACAAATAGTTATGTTAATGGTGATTAAGGTTGTGTTGGATGGGTGTAGTTATTTTATTACTGAACATCTCTTAAAAATCTCTTCCTGGGCTTTGGGTTCCTTTACTTCTTGACTTTTCATGGATCTTCAAAATCACTATCCCCTCCCCCATTTTAAAATAAATTCCACTGACTATATCTTCAAAAGTTAGCACTTATTTATAGCACAGAGCATATTTAAAGCCTGATGGAACATCTTAATATTATATACAATAGGATATACTGTTATGGGAATATTGAAAATATTGTTCTTTAATAAGTTGAGTAACTGCAAGAAATAAAAAGTAAATTGAAGGTTGCAAAGTGGGAGACAAAAAATGAAAATTATTATAAGCAAAATACTACATTAAGTTTTGTTTTGCTAAAGGACCCATCAACATAAAATTTTGTATAAGACACAAATAACACAAATACATTTTCAAGGACTGATCAAGACTGCCAAAGCATTATTTTCAAGAGTATTCTGTACAATGTACAAGACATGAGACCTTGGCCATTGTAACCAGCTGTAAAATATTTTACAAATATAACTGCTACAGTTCTCATCACCACACTAAAGGGCTACTGCCCATTTTCTGTGTCATATATACCAAATCAGTTTTTAAAAGATTTATTTATTTGAAAGGCAGAGTTATAGGGAAGGACAGGGAGAGGGAGAGACAGAGAGAATAAATCTTCTGTCCGCTGGTTCACTCCCCAAATGGCTGCAATAACCTGAGTTGTGCTGATCTGAAGCCAGGAGACAGGAGCTTCTTCCCAGTCTCCCATGTGGGTGCAGGGGCCTGAGGACTTGAGCCATCCTCTACTGCTTTCCTAGGCCATAGCAGAGAGCTGGATTGGAAGTGGAGCAGCCAATCTCAAACTGGCACTGCAGGTGATAGTTTTACCTGCTATACTACAGCACTGGGCCCATACCAGATAATTTCTGGCAAATATACAAAATCATTTTTAAACAAACATTGCCCAAAGATGAGTTGGAAAAGTTAGATATTATGAAGTTCTATAAATCTGATAAGCCATGTAAAAAATCAGTGGGAGACACTATTATTATTATTATTACTTTTATATTTTAGGTCTTAGGTATTTTGTTAGTTTGCCAAGTTCTGTTACTGAAAAGTGTGTGAAAATAATGATCCTCAGCTGTCTGCCTGAGATGTGAAAGATCTCCCAACATTTTTAGAAGCAAGGCAGCACCAGTCTGACCACAGCTGTCTGCACTGAAGTCTAATTCGCCTCATCAGATGCTATGGAATGGATTTTTAAATTGTGCCATAGATGATTGTTAATGGAGAACAATAGGTAAAACATGTATTCATAGAATCTTCAGAGGAACCATTATATTAATTTTAAAGTATCTATTTTAAATTGACAAATAACTATGTACATGTTTGTAGCATAGAGTGTAATGTTACGAGGTGTGTCTATATGGTCAATTAAATGAGGATAATAAGTATATCTATCATATTATCATTTCTTCTGGGTAATGTGACCAGGCTGAATAGCCATAGGTTCTTGTCCTTTGCCTTTGGCAATGAAAGCACACCTATACCAGTGAGTTGAGAGCAGTAAGAGGTACATTTAGTTAAAACACTTACATATTAATTAAGTTGTTTGGAAAGTTCCAGGAAGGGTTATACATGTTCAATAAGGAGAAGGTTCACATGCCATCCATGTTGTCATGTTTGTTCTACGTATTTCATGTTCAGCTGTTTTTGGGTATCTACATTATATTGGGGTTTAGATTTCTGTATTACACTGAATCAAATTGGACGCAGCTGAATCAGACTTGTAGCTAGCTCCTTAATAAGTGTTAGCAGCTGAGGTTTGGCTGTATCCAATCAGCTGCCCTCTGCCCTGTTATTTGCAAGAACACCTGGTTATTCCCAGCATGCTTTTAGACATATGGAGGCGGATTTTCTGAGATGAAAGAAGGGTGTGAGTCTTGGCTCTCGTTGTTGATGGATTATGGAGACAATGGAGAAAATGGCGTCACTCTAGTCTGGCTACTTCCTGCTCTACTGGGGCCGTGAGACTTAAAGCGTTACCACCCAGGAGGGAATGAATTGTCAGGATCGGAGAGCCCGTTTCTGTGGAGGTGAAAGTTCTTGGAGTAGGAAGGTCTGGCTGGAAGTTTCTTGGCTACAAATGAAAATGGTTGGGAAATGAAGGCAGACACCACACATGGATGAGAACAAACAACAGAGGGGTAAGTAAAGTGAACCCAAGAAAACTAGGAAACTAGGAACATTATCCAGTCCCACCAGTTTTCAGTTGAGTTCTTTCTTCTCTCGGTTTCTCTCTTTCTTTCTTTATTTGAAAGGCAGAGTTACAGAGAGGCAGAGAGAGTGAGAGCGAGAGCGAGTTTTCCATTTGCTGGTTCACTCTCCAAATGGCCACAATGGCTAGAGCTGAGCTGATCCAGAGCCAGGAGCTTCTTCTGGGTCTCCCATGTGGGTGCAGGGGCCCAAGGACTTAACACATCTTATATTGCTTTCCCAGCCATAGCAGAGAGCTGGATCAGTAGTGGAGCAGCTGGGACTTGAACCAGCACCTTATGGGATGCTGGCACTGCAAGTAGTGGCTTTCCTGGCTACGCACAATGCCGGCCCCTCACAAGAGTTCTTACTCCCTCCCACTCATTGATCTCAGCTAGTTACATGTTTTACACAATGCCTGAAGAGCACTTAATCACACTGGATGTATTTTCAAACTGAGTGGGGCTGTTGGACCACACAGTCTCTGGTTTCTGCAAAGAGATAATCTAAGGCAATTCTTCCTTCCTGGGTATTATCTTCAGTGAAAGCTTGTCTATGGATGCACTCAAAGGCCAATGGGATGATGCCGTCGCTTTGACTCAGATCTGCTTCCTGTTAATTGCTTAAAATTATTCTCAAGTATTTAAGTCACCTGAGAGCTTTTGGCATAACAGCGAAATCAGTTTGAAGTTTTCCTCTAGATAGTTAACCTTTGTAGTCCCATCACTTTGGGATTCTGTTGTTTGTTTTTTGTTTTTTAAGGATTTATTTTATTTGAAAGAGTTAACAGAGAGGTAGAGATAGAGAGAGAGAGGTCCTCCATTTGCTGGTTCACTCCCCAGATGGCCGCAATAGCCAGAGCTCTGCGCTGATCTGGAGCCAGGAGCTCCTTCCGGGTCTCCCATGCAGGCGCGGGGCCCAAGGACTTGGGCCATCTTGTACTGCTTTCCCAGGCCATAGCAGAGAGCTGAAGAGCAGCAGCTGGGACCAGAACCAGTGCCCATATAGGATGCTGGCGCTTCAGGCCAGCGCTTTAACCCACTGCGCCATAGTGCTGGCCCCTGTTGTTGCTGTTTTTGCATACAGATTACACTTTGAGGTGATTTCTCAGATGGAAGCTACCATCTTGAATCTAGCCAAGTTTTTTTGAGACATCAATATAGAACTCATTTCCATAATGAATAGTCACATGCAACCTTAACAGTTTGATAGACACATTTTTCAGGAATAGATTTTTCTTCAGGGTTCAAATAACCATTCTAAGATTGATGGAAAACTCATAATTCTCTTTGGTGGATGTCTGAATTGGTATCCAAGTGGCAACTCTTGTGCAAGCTCAAAGTTGCAGTGAGAGCCATACAGTTTTGGTGGTTTGTGTAGGGGAGTGTTGCTAGCTGATGATCTGCCAGTTGATTTCCTGGTGTCCATGACCATACATAAATGCTACTTTAGTTAGGCCTTGTACTTCCACATATATCTTTCTTTTTTTTTTTTTTTTTTTTTTTTTTTTTACAGGCAGAGTGGACAGTGAGAGAGAGAGACAGAGAGAAAGGTCTTCCTTTTGCCGTTGGTTCACCCTCCAATGGCCGCCGCGGTCGGCGCGCTGTGGCCGGCGCACCACGCTCATCCGATGGCAGGAGCCAGGAGCCAGGTGCTTTTCCTGGTCTCCCCATGGGGTGCAGGGCCCAAGCACCTGGGCCATCCTCCACTGCATTCCCGGGCCACAGCAGAGGGCTGGCCTGGAAGAGGGGCAACCGGGACAGAATCAGGTGCCCCAACCGGGACTAGAACCCGGTGTGCCGGCGCCGCAAGGCGGAGGATTAGCCTGTTGAGCCACGGCGCCGGCCCACATATATCTTTCATATTAGAGGCCCCACTTTTTAATTTTTACCTGCTATTAAAACCCCCCTTTCCTTCCAAAGAGGCACATGGGCATATAGAACCAAAACACACACGTGGAATCAGGACAAATATTTATTTTTATCCCTGAAAGCCAATCGAAGGGCAAAATGTCTACTCATATCCAATGCCCATTGCTGAACTTGATTGTTTTCCTGTTAAGAGTTCTGGGTTCCTTACATATAATGGATTTAAGTCCTTTGTGAAATAACCATTTATAACTATTGTCTTCCATTATGTTCATTGTCTTTTCTTCCATGGATTGTTTCTTTTGGCGTGCAGAGTCTTCTAAGTTTGAAAAAATCCCATTTTTTTCCTTTGCTTTTGGGTTCTTTTAAAAAATGAACCAACCAACCATTGCTCTGAAGATGTCTGGAATTCTTCCCCTATGATTTCACTAGTAGCTTCAGACTTTGTGATCTTACATTTAGATCTTTGACCTATTTTGTGTTAATTATTGTATGGGGTTGGGGAATGGTCCTGGATTATTTAGTTAAACCAATGTCTTTCCATGTTGTATGTTCTGGGCAGCTTTGTAGATGCATAGATTCACTTCTTTAGTTTTTATTCATGTCTATTAATCCATGTAACTGTCTTTATGCCAGTATCATGTTGTTTGGTTTGAATATCTCTGTAGAATATCTTGAAGTCTGGTATTTGGGTGCTTCCAGCTTTGTTATTTTTGTTCAAAACTGATTTGACTATTCGAAGTTTTTAGTACTGCTATGTGAATTTTAAATTTTTTTGTTCTTTGGAGAATGTGCTTGGTATTTTTGTGATGACTACATTGAATCTGTAAATTCATTTGGGTAGTATGGACAATAATAAATTTTCCAACCCAGGGCAGACATTGTGGCCTAATGAGTAAAGCCCTCACCCATGACACCCGTATCCCATATGCACCAGTGTACGTCCTAGATGCTGTACTTCCAATCCAGCTACATGCTAATGGCCTGATAAAACAGTGAATGATGTCCCAAGTGCCTTGGCCCCTGCCCCTGACTTGTGAGACCTGGATGAAACTCCTGTCTCCTGTCTTCAGCCTGTCCCAGGGCTGATCAGGGAGCCAGTCGGGGAGTGAACCAGTAGATATAGGACCTCTCTTTCTCTGTGTGTCTCTAACCGTCTTTCTGTAACTCTTTCAAAAAATTAATTAATCTTTACAAATAAATAAATCTTCAAATCTATGATCATGGAATATCTTTGTTTTATCTCCTTAATTTCTCTCACAAGTGTTATGTAACTTTCATTGGTGTAGTAGTTTGTATCCTTGGTTTAATGTATTCCAATTTAAATTTATGTAATTGTTAATGGGATTGCCCTTGTAACTTCTTTCTCAGAGTTTATTATTGGTGTATATAAATGCTATTTAGTTTTTCTTTTTTTTTTTGAAAGGCAGAGTGGACAGTGAGAGAGAGAGAGAGAGACAGAGAGAAAGGTCTTCCTTTGCCGTTGGTTCACCCTCCAATGGCTGCCGCAGCCGGCGCGCTGCGGCCGGCGCACCGCGCTCATCCGATGGCAGGAGCCAGGTACTAGGTGCTTTTTCCTGGTCTCCCATGGGGTGCAGGGCCCAAGCACTTGGGCCATCCTCCACTGCACTCCCAGGCCACAGCAGAGAGCTGGCCTGGAAGAGGGGCAACCGGGACTAGAACCCGGTGTGCCAGCGCCGCAAGGCGGAGGATTAGCCTGTTGAGCCACGGCACCAGCCACTTAGTTTTGCACGTGGAATTGTATTGTGTAGCTTTACTGAATTTTTTTCAGTTCTAATATTGTCTTTTTTTTTTTTTAAGATTATTTGACAGGTAGAGTTACAGACAGTGAGAGAGAGAAAGGTCTTCCCTCTGTTGGTTTACTCCTGAAATGGCCACAACAGCTGGATCTGCACTGATCCGAAGCCACTAGCCAGTTGCCTCTTCCCGGTCTCCCGTGAGGTTGCAGGGACCCAAGCACTTGGGCCATCCTCCACTGCTATCCCAGGCCACAGCAGAGAGCTGGACTGGAAGAGGAGCAACCAGGACAGAAGCCGGTGCCCGGCTTTATCTCCAATGTTTTCAAATTCGTGGCATGTAGTTGTCCATACACTCTATAATGGGCCTTTGTGTTTCTGTGATATCATTTGTAATGTCCCATTTTCATCTCTGCTTTTATTTACTTGAGTCTTCTCTGTTTCTATGGTCTATTGAAAAAATTCTTAAAAAATTTATTTCTCTTATTTTTTGTGTTGTATTATTTTTAGTTCCTATTTAATCTGTTTCTGCTCTGATATTTATTATTTCTTTCCTTCTGATAACTTTGGAATTTTTTCCTTGTTTTTCATGCTTCTTGAGGTGCATTTTTATGTTGTCTATTTGATATATTTCTATGCATATGTGTGTGGTTATTGCTGTAAACTTCTCGCTTAGAATTTTTTTGCTGTATCCCATTAGGTTTGGTTTGTAGTGGTTACATTTTTATGAGGTCAGGGAATTTTTAACTTCCCCTTTAAATGTCTTCAATCACCCATTGCTCCTTCAGGATCAAGTTGTTATATCTCCATGTATTTGTAATATTTCTAGAGTTTATTGATGTTTTCTAGTTTTACTGGATTGTAGTCAGTGAGGATGATGTATGATTTTGACTTTCTTGACTTTACTGTGTTGTGACTTCATATGTGTTCTGTAACAAAGACTGTGTTAATGAACAGAATGAATATTCTGCCAACATTGGGTGGAATTTCTAAGTGTTATGTCTATTTTGCCAATAGTACAGTTTAAATCTGATATTTCTTTGTTTTAGTTTGGTCAGTACATTGATGATATTGAGTATTGAAGTGCTCCCAAAGCTAGGGCACTGGAGTGACCCATGTTGGTATGGGTCTGAGTTTAGGACATGCATACATGGCTGCCCTCACTCACTGAGAAATAGCATGTACTGCTGTGGGGTAAGGAGGAAGTTCAGACAAATGGTCCTAAGTCTATAGAGGTTAGCACTCCTTCTTCTAAGGTTTAGGAATGAGGACCCACTCTGCTGTTCTGAACCACCTGACCCATGTAGTGCAGGGCACTGCATAGGCTGAAGTCATGGGGTCACTGTTGCTGCTGGATCTAGCTAGATTTGTGAACCTGAAGTCGTCTTCACTAGTGTGATGTTATGACTGTGGAGTCCCCAGACGTGGGCATATACAGAGGTCTCTAACCCCTGTGGTATCTAACAGTGACCCCTTTGTCAGAAAGACATCATGGGGCAGGTAATAGAAAGCAATTATGATGTCATTTGGGGTGCCTGCATCCCATATCAGAGTACACGGCTTTGAGTCTTCCCTCTGCTCCAGATTCTAGCTTTCTGGAGCCAGTATGTTATGTCTGAAGTTCCTGGGTTTCTGCCACCAATGTCTGAGACACAGGTTGATTTCTGTCTTAGCTTCAGCTAGACCCAGTTCTAGTTGTTGGAGGCATTTGAGGAATAAACCAGCATACAAGAAATCTCTGTCCTTGTGTCTCTGTTTCAAGTGAATTTTAACATTTTTAAAATAAGGTTTAACTCCATTCTATAGTAGTGAAGGGAGACAATGTGAGTGCCTTCTCTGAAGCCAAGAGTCTATGTATGGTCCAAGTGGTTCCTGCTGAGATCCAAGCCTGTAGTGACTGGATTCCCCCTGTAGTGGGGATTGCCATGATTTCTCGTCCCTGGAGGGAGGGTCTGCTGAGCCCTTCCATTTACCAAATTCCCCTTCAATGAAATGGGGGTCTTAGTTTCCAGTGCACTTATTCCTCTTTTGACATTGTTATCTCATGTCTCTGTATCCTTCTGAGTTCCACAATGTTCCCTGAGGCACTAACTGACACTGCAGTTATTTGTCATTTTGGAAGGGGAGAGAAATCTTAGTCATCTACATTTAGCCATCTTGGGGTGCCCTACTCTACTCTGATTTATGTTTCATTTCCATTTCAGTTACACAAGGTTTGCATTTTAAAGACATCTGCTATGGTTTTCATGCTGCCTTTACTTTAGAGTCCTCTGGATCTTTTATTTTTATTTTTTTTCTAAGCTTTCTGTTCTAATATTAACCTATTGCTTGTCTAGTTTTTAAACTAAATTGAGATTACAATATTTATGATGAATTGATCTCTTTATATGGTAAATATTCTTCTTTAATTACATGGTCTTTCTATGACTTTTAAAAAGTACATTGAATCCAGCAGTATAAAAAGGCAAATGGGATGAAATATCATTTCAAAAAGCAATTCTATGAATAGATGATGCTTAACCCTCTGAAAATTAATATTTAATTCATCCTATAAGCAGACTAAAGGATTATCGAAAGACTCTGATACACACAGTAATGGCAGTGACAAAATTCAATATCCATTCAAAACTTTAAAAACCTTGAAAATCCAAGAAAATATAATTCATTTTATTTGAAAAAAGTTATCAATTTTATCAGTGAAAAAACTTATTGGCAGCTTTGTACTTAATGGTGAAATAATGAATACTATCACAAAGCTCAGAACGATACAAAGATGTTCATTTTTGATCCTTCATGTCTCTAAACAAATAAATCAAGAAAAATAAATCAAAGATAAAATTTATTTATTTTTTAAAGATTTATTTATTTGAAAGTCAAAGAGGTGGAGAGAGGGGGAGAGAAGGGAAGAGAGGGAGAGGGGTCTTCCATCCACTGGTTCACTCCCCAGATGGCTGCAACGGCTAGAACTGCACTGATCTGAAGGCAGGAGCCAGGAGCTTCTTTGGGTCTCCCAAGTGGGTGCAGGGGCCCAAGGACTTAGGCCATCTTCTTCTGCTTTCCCAGGCCATAGAAGAGAGTTGGATTGGAAGTGGAGCAGTCAGGACTTAAACTGGCACCCATATGGAATGCTGGCAGTGCAGGCAGCAGCTTTACCCACTATGCCACAGCATCGGCCCCATAGATATAATTCCAAGAAGACAACCACACTTCCCTCTCTCCCTTCCTGCTACTCTCCCTTCTCAATCCCCCCTGCTTCCTTCCTTTTTTTCTTTACTTTTTGCATCGAAATAATTTCAATATACTTTATAATCACAGCTTAATGCACCACTAACCATAATATTCAACAAGTACAAAGTAGAAAGACCATGGTTCCACAAGAATGTAGACAAGGGCTATAAACAATAAGCAAATCATAAGATGTCAATTATTCTATATTAACTAATATATCAGAAAAATATATTAATTGTTTTGGGATGAGCGTATTTCACTAAATGTAGTGGTCCCCAGTTGAATCCATTTTGTTGCAAAAGATAGTATTTCATTCATTTTATGGGTGAGTAGTATTCCATCATGTATATCTACCACATTCTCGATCTAGTCATCAATTAATGGACATCTGGGTTCATTACATATCTTAATTATTGTGAATTGAGTTGCAATGAACATGGGAGTAGAACTATCTATTTCATATGCCTATTTCAGTGCCTTTGGGTATATTCCCAGGAGTAGATTGGCTGGATCATTTGGTAGATGTATTTCCAGATTTCTGAGGAATCTCCATACTGCCTACCATAATAGTTGTACTAGCTTGCATTCCTACCAACAATGTATTATGTTATCTTCTTCACCACATCCTCACCAGCATTTTCTTTATAATATTTGGCACTACCAAATTTCAAAAATACTATAAAGTAATATGAGGATAATGTGATGTTGGTGAAAGGAAGGACTAGTGAACCAAGAGCCTGAGGTAGTTACCTGCATAAGCACGGGGAAAGAAGGTCTCTCTGGTAAACCTAGGCTCATGCACCATAATTCTCACTGTAAAAATTAATCAAAGGCATGTGTTTGACATAGCAGTCAGCATGTCTGTTAACATACCCATGTTCCAAATACAAGTTCCTGTTCAATACCCAGTTCCATTCCTGATTGTAGCTTCCTGATAATATAAACCCTGGGAAGCAGTAGAGATGGCTCAGGTTGTTGGATCTCTGTCATCCATGTGGGAAACTTGGATTGAGTTCCTGATCAGACCTCTGTCCCCATAAGCGGATAATTGTGCATATTTGGAGAGTGAACTAACAGATAGGAGCTCTCTAGATAAATAGCAGTTTTAATTAAAATGTATTTTTCAGAAAGGATCACGGACTTGAGTGCAAGAAATTGAACTAACTATAAAGTATCTAGAAGAAAACTAAGGAAATTATATTAGTTACTTTAGTCTGCACAAATATTTCTTATTCTATTATTGTTATGAGCAGTAAAGATGGAGAAGCAACTTTGGCCATGAAAGGCTATTTTAACAAATGGCATCTGACATTTCAAAAAGATTTCCAGGAATGACCAAGGCAAGAATGAGTTCCTGGGATTCATGATTCCCATCCACTGCTCACAAATTTATCATCTCTATTAATCACAATTGGCAGGACTCTATGACTCAACTGATGTAGTCTCTAAACTCCTTTTCTGGATAAGGATGGGGGCTGTTCCTAAAGAAGTCATTATATGTTCCTCTTTAGAGTGGATGATGGTGGGTCCATGACCCATTTAGAGTCAATAATACTGACTTTGGACAAGTGTATTGGAAGTGTAAAAAGTTAAACAGTCTCTTCTCCACACTAACCCGGGAAGAAAGCAGTCCAGAACTTTTAGGGCCCACTATGATATGAAAATGCTGATGCTGGAGGATACACAGCCAAGATATGAGGACAGAACTCATCCAGGTAATGTCAGGTAATGTCTTCCCAGCACCAGGATCAGATGATACCTGTAGTTACTTATACCCAATGATTTTTTAATAATAAAACCAGTATTATCCCAAAATAGCTTACAAAAATATTAAGCCAAAAATTAGGAATTTTTTCTGTAATATATTTACATATACTATGCAAATTATGTTTAGCACATACTATTTAAATAATATTTATGTATGCACAATATATAATTATTTATGCAAATGTATCTATATTTAAAGATGCATATGCATTAATAAAGGGTAAGGACTCAGAAGGAAACCCTTCAATTAAAAAAAAGGACAGGAGAAATGGGTAAAATGTTTCAGAAAGCACCCTCATAAAAGAAGGTAACTTAATGTCTAATAAGCACAGCAAATCATGATATACCAGGTAAATTAAATGTAAATTAAAACCAAGAACAGTATCACACAGTTCTCTGTTCAGTGGTTAAATATGGACAATGTTGGGCTCATTTATGCAACAAGTGAATATTTCATTCCTTGTTTGTGGGATTATTTGTAGAATCAACATTCTTGAAAAACTGAAACATTTATCGAAACTTAGTGTTAGTCTATCTTACGAATCACTAGGTTGATTCCTCATCTGTACAACATACCAAGGAAAGCAAGGGTGGAAAGAATCTCATCGGAAAATTAGAAATCAAAGCACACAGTATGTTCTGCAAAAGAAAGCAAACACATAACTATATTCTATACTAATACTTTTATCTTTAAAAATCCAGAATAAGTGAACATAATCAACTGAAATGAGTCAGAGTGGGCCAAAGTCATGGTACAGTAATGTACGCTGCTGCTTGTGAGGCCCTCATTCCTATGTGTGTACCAATTTGAGTCCATCTGCTCCACATCCGAGGCATCTCCTTGATGCTATACTTGGATAAGCTGCTTGAACCCCTGCAACTGACACAGTAGACCCAGATGGAGTGTCTGCCTCCTGGCTTGGGCCTTGCCAGCCATGGCTATTGTTGCCATTTGGGGGGTGAGCTAGCAGCTCCGTCTCATTTTCTATCTCTCCTTCACTCTCTGTAATACTGTGTTTCAAATAAAATAAATATTAAAAAAAAAACTGGTGGGCTATGTGGAGTAATGGAAGAGGAATTAATAAACTTTAACTGACAAATAATTATTTGTATATGTTTTTGGAATACTTTGCAAAGTTAAAAAGTGTACATTCTGGAATAATAGGGATAATTAATGTATCTATCATCTTATTATATCTTTGTGGTGATGTAACCAGGCACAAAACCTATGAGTTCTTGTCCAGTGCCTTTGCCAATGGAAACACATCCACCACTGTTTGAGGTCAGAACAGAATGGATTATATTTATATAGCATTATTCAGGAGAAAGGTCATTTTAATTAAATATCAGGCACTAGAAGTTTCAGGAGTTAATAGATTTTAAAGGTTTAATAATGTGTATTCATTAAGATGAGGACGTTCCAGGAAGGATTATGCATGTTTAAAAAAGAACACATGCCATGCCTGCGAAGTTGTCATTTGTGTTGCATGTAGCCCATGTTTGGCTGGTGTAGGATATTCAACATTATAACTGTTGAATATCTTTCTGTGTTTCTGAGTGTAGCACATCTTAACCATCTTTTGAAAGGCTGGATGAGTGCTGACAAATTATTTCAGTTTCTTTGTTGTGGAAGGTCTTTAGTTCACCTTGATTCATTTTTTAACTTTTATTTAATGAATATAAATTTCCAAAGTACAGTTTATGGGTTACAATGGCTTCCCCTCCATAAATTCCCTCCCACCCGCAACCCTCCCATCTCCCGCTCCCTCTCCCCTTCCATTCACATCAAGATTCATTTTCAATTATCTTTATATACAGAAGATTGATTTAGTATAAATTAAGTAGATTTCAACAGTTTGCACCCACACAGAAACACAAAGTGTAAAATACTGTTTCAGAATTAGTTATAGCATTAATTCACATTGTACAACACATTAAGGACAGAGTTCCTATATGAGGAGCAAGTGCACAGTGACTCCTGTTGTTGAATTAACAATTGGTACTCTTCTTTATGGCATCATTAATCACCCTGGGCTCTTGTCATGAGTTGCCAAGGCTATGGAAGCCTTTTGAGTTTGCTGACTCTGATCTTATTGAGACAAGGTCATAGTCAAAGTGGAAATTCTATCCTCCATTCAGAGAAAAGTACCTCCTTCTTTGATGGCCCCATTCTTTCCAGTGGTATCCCACTCAAAGAGATCTTCCATTTAGGTCTTTTTTTTTCCAGAGTGTCTTGGCTTTCCATGCCTGAGAAACTCTCATGGGTTTTTTAGCCAGATCTGAATGCCTTAAGGGCTGATTCTGAGGCCAGAGTGCTGTTTAGGACATCTGCCATTCTATGAGTCTGCTGTGTATCTCGCTTCCCATGTTGGATCGTTCTCTCCTTCTTAATTCTATCAGATAGTATTAGCAGACACTAGTCTTGTTTGTGTGATCTCTTTGACTCTTAGACCTATCATTATGATCAACTGTGAACTGAAATTGATCACTTGGACTAGTGAGATGGCATTGGTACCTGCCACCTTGATGGGATTGAATTGGAATCCCCTGGCACGTTTCTAACTCTACCGTTTGGGGCAAGTCCGATTAAGCATGTCCCAAATTGTACATCTCCTCCCTCTCTTATTCCCGCTCTTACATTTAACAGAGATCACCTTTCAATTAAATTTAAACACCTAAGAATAGTTGTGTGTTAATTACAGAGTTCAACCAATAGTATTAAGTAGAACAAAAAAAAATACTAGGAGGGATAAAGTATTAAGTTGTTCATCAAAAGTCAGGACAAGGGCTGATCAAGTCACTGTTTGTCATGTGTCCATTTCAATTCAACAGGTTTCCTTTTTGGTGTTTGGTTAGTTGTCACCGATCAGGGAGAACATATGGTATTTTTTCCTTTGAAACTGACTTATTTCACTCAGCATGATGTTTTCCAGATTCCTCCATTTGGTTGTAAATGACCGGATTTCAGTGTTTTTTACTGCTGTATAGTATTCTATAGAGTACATGTCGCATAATTTCTTTATCCAGTCTACTGTTGATGGGCATTTAGGTTGATTCTATACCTTAGCTATTGTGAATTGATCTTCAATAAACATTAGGGTGCAGACAGCTTTTTTGTTTGCCAATTTAATTTCCTTTGAGTAAATTCCAAGGAGTGGGATGGCTGGGTTGAATGGTAGGGCTATATTCAGGTTTCTGAGGAATCTCTAGACTGACTTCTATAGTGGCTTTACCAGTTTGCATTCCCACCAACAGCAGGTTAGTGTCCCTTTTTCCCCACATCCTCGCCAGCATCTGTTGTAGGTAGATTTCTGAATGTGAGCCATTCTCACCGGGGTGAGGTGAAACCTCATTGTGGTTTTGATTTGCATTTCCCTGATTGCTAGTGATCTTGAACATTTTTTCATGTGTCTGTTAGCCATTTGGATTTCCTCTTTTGAAAAATGTCTGTTGAGTCCTTGGCCCATCTTTTAAGTGGGTTGTTTGTTTTGTTGTTGTGGAGTTTCTTGATCTCTTTGTATTCTGGTTATTAATCCTTTATCTGTTGCATAGTTTGCAAATATGTTTTCCCATTCTGTCGGTTGCCTATTCACTTTCCTGACTGTTTCTTTTGCAGTACAGAAACTTCTCAATTTGATGCAATCCTAATTGTTAATTTTGGCTTTGACTGCCTGTGCTTCCAGGGTCCTTTCCAAGAAGTCTTTGTGCCAATATCTTGCAGGGTTTCTTCAATGTTCTGTAATAATTTGATGGTGTCAAGTTGTAGATTGAGATCTTCAATTCATGTTGAGTGGACTTTTATGTAAGGTGTAAGGTAGGGGTCTTGCCTCATGATTCTCCACGTGAAAATCCAGTTTTCCCAGCACCATTTATTGAATAGGCTGTCCTTAATCCAGGAAATGGTTTTAGATCCTTGAACAAATATAAGTTGGCTGTAGATGTTTGGATGGATTTCTGGTGTTTCTATTCTATTCCTTTGGTCTATCCATCTGTTTCTGTACCAGTACCATGCTCTTCTGATTACAGCTGACCTGTGTATGTCCTGAAATCTGGTATTGTGATGCCTCTGGCTTTGTTTTTGTTGTACAAGATTGCTTTAGCTATTCGAGGTTTCCTGTGTCTCCATATGAATTTCAGCATCATTTTTTCCAGATCTGAGAAGAATGTCTAAGGTATTTTGATTGGTATCACATTGAATGTATAAATTGCTTTTGGGAGAATGGACGTTTTGATGATATTGATTCTTCCAATCCATGAGCATGGAAGATTTTTCCATTTTTTGGTATCCTCTTCTATTTCTTTAAGATTTTGTAATTCTTATCGTAAAGATCTTTAATGTCCTTGGTTAAGTTTATTCCAAGGTATTTGATTGTTTTTGTGGCTATTGTGAATGGGATTGATCCTAGCAGTTCTTTCTCACCCATGGCATTGCCTGTGTATAAAAAGCTGTTGATTTATGTGCATTGATTTTATATCCTTCTACTTTGCCAAACTCTTCTATGAGTTCCAATAGTCTCTTAGTAGAGTTCTTTGGGTCCGCTAAATAAAGAATTATATTGTCTGCAAGGAGGGATAATTTGAGTTCTTCCTTCCCAATTTCTATCCTTTCGATTTCTTTTTCTTGCCTAATAGCTCTGGCTAAGACTTCGAGAACTATATTGAATAGCAGTGGTGAGAGTGGGCATCCCTGTCTGGTACCAGATCTTAGTGGAAATGCTTCCAATTTTTCCTCATTCAATAGGATGCTGGCCATGGGTTTTTCATAAACTGCTTTGATTATATTGAGGAATGTTCCTTCCATACCCAGTTTGCTTAGAGTTTTCATCATGAAAGGGTGTTGTATTTTATCAAATGCTTTCTCCACGTCCATATGGTTTTTCTTCTGCAGTCTGTTAATGTGGTGTATCATGTTGATTGTTTTGCAAACATCGAATCATCCCTGCATAGCAGAGATAAATCCCACCTGGTCTGGGTGGATGATCTTTCTGATGTGTTGTTGCATTCTATTGGCCAGAATTTTATTGAGGATTTGTGCATTTATGTTCATCAGGGATATGGTCTGTAATTTTCTTTCAATGCTGCATCTTTTTCAGGCTTAGGAATTAAGGTGATGCTGGCTTCATAGAAAGAATTTGGGAGGATCCCCTCTTTTTTGATTGTTTTGAATAGTTTGAGGAGAATTGGAGTTATTTCTTCTTTAAATGTCTGGTAGTATTCAGCAGTGAATCCATCTGGTCCTGGGCTTTTCTATGTTTGAAGGGCCTTTATTACTGTTTCAATTTCTGTCTCAGTTATGGGTCTGTTTAGGTTTTCCATGTCTTCCTGGTTCAATTTAGGTAGGATTTTTGCATCTATGTTCATCAGGGATGTTGGTCTATAGTTCTCTATCTTGTATCTTATTCTCGCTTAGGAATTAAGGTGATGCAGTCTTCATAGAAGGAGTTTGGGAGGATTCCCTCTTTTTCAGTTGTTTTGGATAGCTTGAGAACAATTGGGATTAGTCTTTAAATGTCTGGTAGAATTCAGCAGTAAATCTGTCAGGACCTGGGCTTTTCTTTGTTGGAAGAATCTTCATTATTGATTCGACCTCTGTCTTGGTTTTTGGTCTTGGTTTTTGATGTTATGACTTCATGATTCAACTTAGGTAGTTTGTATGTGTCCAAGAATCTATTTCTTCTAGGTTTCCCAATATGTCGGCATACAGTTTTTGTAGAAATTCTTGATGAGTCTTTTTATTTCTGTGGTATCTGTTGTTACATTTCATTTTTTATCTATGTTTTTATTGATTTGGGTCTTCTTTTTTTGGTAGTTTGGGCAATGATGTGTGATATTCATTTTTTTCAAAAAAGACAGCTCTTCATTTCATTGATCTTTTGTGTTTTTTGGTTTCAATTTTGTTATTTCTTCCTTAATTTTAATTATTTCTTTCCTCCTACTCATTCAGGGTTTAGTTATTTTTTAAGGACCTTGAGATGCATTGACAACTCATTTATTTGCTGACTTTCCAATTGCTTGGCATAGGCACTAACTGCTATAAACTTCCCTCTTAACACTGCTTTTGCTGTATTCCATCAGTTTGGATATGAAGTATTGTCATCTTCATTAATTTCCAGGATTTTTTTTTGTTTCTCTTTAGATTTATTTTATGACTCACTATTCATTTAGGAGCAGATTTCTCAGTCTCCATGTATTTTTATATGTTCTTGAGATTGTTTAGTTGTTAGATTAGCTTCAATCCATTATGATCAGAGAAGGTGCATGGCATGATTCTGATTGTTTGAATTTGCTGAGGTTTACTTTCTGGCCTTGTACATGGTCTATCCTAGAGAAAGTTCCATGCACTGATGAGAAGAATGTGTATTCTACAACTGTGGGATGGAAAGTTCCATAGATATCAGTTAGGTCCATTTGATCCATAGTGTCAATTAGCTCTGTTGTTTCTTTGTTGATTTTCTGTCTGGGTTATCGATCCATTGATAAAAGTGGGGTGTTGAAGTCCCCTGTTACTATTGTATTGGAGTCTGTGTCTCCCTTTAGACCCATTAACTTATTTTTAAATAGGTGTCTTGTAGTTGGGTGCATATACATTTATTATTGTCACATCTTCCTGTTTTATTGATCCATTAATCATTACATAGTGTTCTTTTTTGTCTCTTAAGAGTTTTTGTGTTAAAGTCTCTTTTGTCTGATATTGGGATGGCTACACCTTCCCTTTTTCCACCATCAGCAGAGAATATCTTTTTCCATCCTTTCAATTTCAGCCAACATGTATCTTTGTTGATGAAATGTGTTTCTTGTAGGTAGCAAATATATTGGTCTTGTTTTTTAATCTATTTCACCTGTCTGTGTCTTTTAACTGGAAAGTTGAAGCCATTTAAATTCAAGGTAACTATTTATAAGTAACTGCTTGGCCCTGAAATTTTTCCACAAATGTTCTTATTGTTTGCTTTGGATTTCTCTTTTACTGGGGGATTTTCTGTCTTGGCATTCTTTCATGATGATGGCTTTCTTTCTGTGTTTCTTTGTGTAGCACATACTAAGCATCTTTGGGATGGCTGACAAGTGGTGACAAACTTTCAAATTCTGTTTGTTATGGAAGGTCTTTGTTTCATCTTCATTCATAAATGAGAGCTTTGCAGGGTACAGTATTCTGGGTTGACAGTTTTTTTCTCTTAAGACTTGGAATATATCTTGCCATTCTCTCCTAGCTTGTGGGGTTTCTGAGGAAGTCAGCTGTGATTCTAATTGGAAATTCTCTAAAAGTAATCTGGTGTTTCTCTCATGCACATTTTAGAATCTTTTCTTTATGCTTTACTGTGGAAAGTTTGATTACAGTGTGTCATGGTGAATTTCTTTTCTGGTCATATGTGTTAGGAGTTCTATACACTTTATGTACTTGGAATTCCTTTCTTTCTCCAAGTGAGGAAAAACTGCTGTAATTATTTCACTAAATAGTCCTTCTGGTCCCTTCTCTCTTCCATACCTTCAGGCACTCCCAAGACCCATATGTTGGATCATTTTATAGTATCCCGTAAATCTTCAACATTGTTTTTGTGTTTTCTATTTTCTTCTTGTTTTTTGTCTCACTGTAAAATTTTCAGAAATTTGTCTTCTATCTCAGATATTCTTTCTTCTGCTTCACCAACCCTTGTTAAGGCTTTCTACTGCATTTTTTATTTGATCTATTGAATTACTCATTTCTAGTATTTCATTTGAATTCTCCTCAAGATATCAGTTTTGTGGGAAAGATTTTCATTCATATATTTTGTAGTTTTATTTAGATCATGGATTTGCTTCTGATTGCTTTTGAGTAATCCAATGATTAATGTTTTGAATTCCACTTCTTGCATTTCCTCAATCTCTTCATCTTCACATTCTAATATTGAAATGTTGTAGTGTTCCTCTCTGGGAGGTCATTATGGCTTCCTTATTCTTGTTTCTTGAATTTCTGTATTTATTTTTAGGCATTTATAAAATTATTTTTTTCATCTGATGCCTTTTATCTTTGATCTGTGCCTCTGTGGCTTAGTGGGATGTCTACACTTTTAGTGAATACCAATAAGTGTGTGGTGGGTGTGGCCAGGGACCTATGTTCAGTGCTCCAGGATGGGGTGAGTATCCAGGGTAACACTCAAGTTGGGTGTGGTCTGGTTAACTGGTTGGAGAGGAATGGTCACCTCTGAAGTGGTGTCTACCCCTCCTCCAAGCTGAATAATGCCCAGGTGTTAGTCCCCAGTGTGTACAAAATTCATCCGCACCATGAACTGCACATGTTATCTGCAGAGACCTTCCTGTGGACACAATTACCTCTGCTATGAGCTGCCCTAAGCAACCAAAGAGCTCTGAGAGTATGAAGAAGCACTCTGTGGTTTCCCAGAACCCAGCTACACCCTGCCTCCTCCTATGCAGCCACAGTGTTTTCTCAGTCTCAGCTCCCAAGGCTCTCAGAACATATATATATATTTAGACCACAGAGCAAAATCCAGATAGCATGGCCATGGGGCAGCCATGACCAACACTGCCAGGTGTATTCTTTACCCAGCTTCAGCATGAAGAATCTCACAGCTGGCTCCATACAAAGTCATTCCTTCACATTTCCCCTCACCTTTGCCTCATCATTTCATCAGCCCCAACCAACAGGAGCAGTGGTGGCGTCTCCCTGGTCTGGTCTTGAGGAGCACAAGGCTCCCTTTCCCACTGTGGGCTCAGTCTCCAGGTGTCCCCAGGCAGAGGCATCTCCCCACAGTTATTCCTGACTGCAAAGTTTGGTCCTTACAGTAGAGGTGGAGACCTGGGTGCACAGAAGTATCACTTTGCCTACCTCTGCCCCCTGGTGGCCAGATGTAGAATGGCAGAAGCTCTGTGTGCTCTCTCTGTAGAGGTTTGGCATCCATTGTTGTCAGTCCCAGCTTCTTCCTGGTCTCCCATATGGGTGCAGGGGCCCAAAGACTTGGGCCATCTTCTGCTGCTTTTCTAGGTCATATCAGGGAGCTGGATCAGAGGTGGGGCATCCAGGACTCTAACTGGTACCCATTAGGGATGTCAGCCCTGCAGGTGGTTTACCTGCAGGCTTTACCTGCTGAGACAGTGCTAGCCACTCAAATTAGTTTTTTCCTTTTATAATCTTTATTATATCATGAATTCCCCTTTTAAATGAAAACTCAAGATAATTGGTCAAGTGGAGAACAATTTACAAAGTCCTATTTACACATAGCCTCTTTCAAGAATGTACCTCTTGTACAAAGTAACCATGTAGACAAGTTCACTTAGTTAACAAAAATTTATAACTTAATGACAAAGATAATTCTTCCTGAAATCTCTTACTATCTGCTAATTTACTTAATACAAGATGTCTATTTGGTCTTTTTAACAACAGGTACCCTTACAGAATTCTTTTCTCCTGTTCTTTTAGGATTCTACTAGGCATTAGCTGCAAATATATAGCACCAAAATGCATTTGGTAATATTGTATTACCCACTGATATTGAAATTGTAACATATTTGGCCAGCGCCGTGGCTCAACAGGCTAATCCTCCACCTTGCGGTGCTGGCACACCGGGTTCTAGTCCCGGTTGGGGCGCCGGATTCTGTCCCGGTTGCCCCTCTTCCAGGCCAGCTCTCTGCTGTGGCCCGGGAGTGCAGTGGAGGATGGCCCAGGTGCTTGGGCCCTGCACCCCATGGGAGACCAGGAGAAGCACCTAGCACCTGGCTCCTGCCATCGGATGAGCGCGTTGCGCCGGCCGCAGAGTGCCGTCTGCGGCAGCCATTGGAGGGTGAACCAACGGCAAAGGAAGACCTTTCTCTCTGTCTCTCTCCCTCACTGTCCACTCTGCCTGTCAAAAAAAAATAATAAAATAAATTGTAACATATAAAATTTCATATGCCCATGCTGGAAAAAATTATAACTCTAGACAAATATAAAATTTTATGAAATGGGTAATTAAAACATTTTTTTAAAAAAGCAATTTAAAAATGCAAAGAATTTTTAGAGAACCAGATAAGTTTAAATGAGTTAGATTATAAGACTTAAATTTCATAAAATCTTTGGCTCAAAAATCCACACTATTTAAATATTGTAAAAAACTTTTTTTATTATATAATATTAGAGCAATTTAGAAATACAGAAGTTTTTACTAAAAGGCTAAGTGGTGCTAGATTTTTTAAAAATATTTATTCATTTATTTGAGAGGTAGAGTTACAGACAGGGAGAGTAAGAGACGGAGAAAAAGGTCTTCCATCTGTTGGTTCACTCCCCAAATGGCCGCAACAGCTGGAGCTGGGCTGATCCAAAGCCAGGAGCTTCTTCTGGGTCTCCCACGTGGGTGCAGGGTCCTAAGGACTTTAGGCATCTTCTGCTGCCCAAAGCCATAAGCAGAGAGATAGATTGGAAGAGAAGCAGCCAGGATATGAACCAGCACCCATATGGTATGCCGGCACCACAGGTGGAGACTTAGCCCACTACTCCACAGCACTGGCCCCGAGGTGCCAGATTTTTAAAGATCAAAGTAAACACCATTTTTCAGTTTCAATTCTTGATTTTCTATATTCAGTGTCCATATTTAAAGTTACTTATATGGGGCCGGCGCCGTGGCTCACTTGGTTAATCCTCCGCCTGCGGCGCCAGCATCCCATATGGGCACTGGATTCTAGTCCAGGTTGCTCCTCTTCCAGTCCAGCTCTCTGCTGTGGCCCAAGTGCTTAAGCCCCCGCACTCACATGGGAGACCAAGAGAAAGCACCCGGCTCCTGGCTTTGGATCGGTGCAGCGCTGGCCATAGCGGCTATTTGGGGGGGTGAATCAACAGAAGGAAGACCTTTCTCTCTGTCTCTCTCTCACTATCTATATCTCTACCTGTTAAATAAGTTAAAAAATAATAAATAAAGTTAATTTAAAGAAATATTTTCTTCAATTATTTAACAGACTGTATTCTAGCACATAATTGGAATGGTACAAGCAAAATCTGCAACTTCTTTATATTTTGATAAATAATAAGTCAAAAAGATATTGCCCATAAGTATGATGCAAAATTCTAGGTAGAGCCCCTCTTACTTCTTTAAAAATTATGGAAGGAAGGGGCCCTATTTATCATTTGCTGTCTTACAGGACATTCAGATAAGAAGGCCTGGCTGAAAGTAAAGTCACCAGTTCTTTCTGGAAGCCTTACTTAGCTACTGCTCTGTGCCTGATTCCCAACCTTGTGGGAACTGTGCTGTCTCTATAAAATCGTGTACAACTTAGAAGTTGTGTATATAAAAGAAAAGGAGGAGTTGGAGAGGAAGGTGAGAGGGAGCGAACAAGCTAAGTGAGCCTTGCTAACCCGAACAGAAACCAGGGGCTATGACCTAAAGGGGAATAGTACAATGTGAATCTCTGGCCACTTTAAATAACTGGTTATTGATTTAAAAATAAAACGAACACACCATAGCCCGTATAAGGGAAGCGTTATCCTGTTAAGAAGGCTTATTACCATAGCATGCAAGAAGCTGCCCATTTCACTATATAAACTATCTGACCCAAGCTGAAGCAGCAGACACTTTGCAATTTAATTTCTTAAGACATAAACCTCCCGCCCCCCCCCCCCCCCCAATCTACCTCCTCCCTACTAAGAAATAAGACTCTTCTCTCCAGAAAAACCTCCCTGTAAATTCTTAATTTTGAGGCAAGGGTTACTAGATTCCTTCCCTCCCTCTCTTGGTAGTTATAAATGCCTCTGCCAGCTCTGCTCCAGAGGCTGACCCTAGGGCGTGACTGCAAGGCCCTGTCTCACACAGGGCTAGCCCACAGTGGTACACTGTTCCGTTGTTCACTTTCATACTTGGAGCACTCTGCTTATAGAAATGACTTTTACACACAATCTGGACAAATATACAAGGAAGTGTGTGTCAAAAGTCAGATTATGGAGAACATCAATTTTCCTTATTGGTTAGAAAATTGGTAGTGGAGATTAAACACTGTTCATGTAATTTTGGACTGCAGATAAGACCTTTTGTCTATGCTGTGTAACACCAAGTAATTTATATACGTGCCAGTTACCAATTTATTTAGTGACCAGCAGTTTCAATGATGCTTTTGCAAGCTCCTCAGATGTGAACTTCATCATATTTGTTACCTTTGACTTCATGTATTTAACAGCAGCTTTTTTTCCCTCTTTATTCTAAATAACTAAGAGCTGGCCATATGCCCTTTTATGGAAAAGAAAAATAGCTTTTTTATTCAGATGCTTTTTACTGTTAGCTTCCACAAAAATTTAATAATGCCCACATTATGAAAATGAAAACCTGTGATGAACTCAGACATAGCTATCCCTTTAAGCAAGGTATGTAACCTGTCCAGGCTGATGACTTTAAGACAGACCTGGGGGCTGAGCCACAGCGACAAGTGCAGTTACCAGGAATGCAAGGAGGGCCGGGCTTTCTCCCTGGAGATCTGAATCGGCTCCTCCACAGATGACCAGATCGAGTCACCAGTCTTCAAAATTTCTGGTGTATTTTTTTCATGATAAGGGAAAAACACACCATTGCCAAGATCATGTATTCAAAACAATGAAAAGTCTCCAGGCCATGGACTAAAGAAAGCTTTCTGCCCAAAGCATAAAGCAATTTTGACATAATCAATGTCCCTTTTTGATTTAAAAAAGATTGGTCCTCAAAACATTATTGTACATTAATGGTTTCTGAATCATCTTTACAATTATTTTTTGTCTGAGATTCACTATAAATCACTAAAGCTAATTATTTTAATAGAAAGCAGAAATGTTTCAAGATATAAAATACTACCTACTACTGATTTTACAATTTGAGACTGAAAACAACTTGAACTAGGAAAAAAGATGTAATTAAAACATATGTATTTCCAGTCTTTTCCCTTCTACACAGGAAAACGTTACTTCAGATGTCACCAATGTGAGCCCCTGGTGTTCTTCTGAAGTCTTCCAGAGACCACACCTTGGTGGACTCACTGATGGTCTCCTTCAACTCGTCTCTTGCGCACTAAGTCATTGTTTTTTTGTTATAGCATTAGCTGTCCTGGTTCAGTGTTCCTGCTGTGTCAGCTGATATCCAAACTTAGGAATATTTGTATTTTCCTTCAGCATCTTGGCCATGTCCAGTTCTACAGCTGTCCCCAGCTGTTGCCTCTGATTATCAATCTTGAGCTCCGACAGGTTTTCATTATCTTTTAAAGCATCAATCAGTGCCAGAATGCCAGTTCCTGTAATAAATTTGGACTCCGTATTTAAGCTCTTCAAAGGTTTGTTCACTGTCAGCATTTCTGCAAAACAACAGCAATGGGGTCATTGCTTCGTGAGGCTGCAGGACTGAACTACAGCACATGTGTGTTGGTTTCCAAAGCCTTTGCAAAATCTTTTAGGGTTACAATTGGGATATTCTTTATGTTATTCAAATTAAATTCCACAAGAGGAGCATAATTTTCTTTAATTCTCCTTAAACAGTCTTCAACATTGGTTGGATTTGGTGGCTCATCAAATACTGGAAGAATCTTTTCATCTTTTACGACATTTGAAAAATGTTTGTGGTTGACTCCTTTACTACTTCCTATGATATTACACAACTGTACATTTGTTATCAAATTGTGCATCCCAAGAATGGCTGCGAGGTCACACAATTCTGTACCAGAAGCACTTCTTGTAGTTCTGGATCAAGAGAGATTTTCTTCTGCAAAAGTTTGTACGGGTTTCTGCTTGGGGTTAAATACTTTCCCTTTCTTTTCTCCAGTGTAGGGTACGTGGTCTTCCCTGTCCTTATGCTCAGTGCTTCCTCTTCTGGACATGACAAGAGTTGTGTTCTCTATCAAAGGGCCCTTTGGGAGACTTTGACGTCTGGTTCTTCTGCTGAAACCCTGCAGGCAGAAGGGCATTCTCAGGATCAAGAGTATCCAGAACAGTTCCCAGTTGTTTCAGTTCCACTTCAGACAGATTCCCAAGGAGCTGATCTTCATCAAGGTCCTTGTACTTCTCCAAGTCCATCTGGAAGAGTAATGCCATGATTTGGCAGTGTAGGCAATCACTTAATGCTTGCTAGTTGGTAGAGTCATGAGTGATTGCTACTTGATGGCTACTTTTTTTTTTTTTTTTTTTTTTTGGCAGGCAGAGTTAGACAGTGAGAGAGAGACAGAGAGAAAGGTCTTCCTTTTTCTGTTGGTTCACCCCCACAAGTGGCTGCGCTGATCTGAAGCCAGGAGCCAGGTGCTTTCTCTTGGTCTCCCATGTGAGTGCGGGGGCCCAAGCACTTGGGCCTGCCTTCCCGGGCCACAGCAGAGAGCTGGACTGGAAGAGGAGCAACCGGGACTAGAACCCTGGGGTGCCGGCGCTGCAGGTGGAGGATTAGCCTAGTGAGCCGCAGCGCCGGCCGCTACTTGTTCTTAAAGCTGATGCCCCCCTATGGCCACTGACCTCCTTCACAGACCTGAGGGAACCATTGCTTGGTTCCTAGCACCTGTTGGTCCCCCAGCGTCCGCCTCCCAGGGAGTTGCTAGATCCAGCCATCAGTGGATCTTCCACCCCAAATTGGTTTTTAAAAATTCATTCTGATTATATCTGCCTTTCCATTGGAGAGTCAAAAGTATGTATATTAATTAGGATATTGCTTCTGAAATTTTACTGTTTGTTGTCTGATAGGATTTTTGTTCCTGCATTTCCTCCATTCAGTTGAATTTTTGTAGTTAAAAGTTTTGATTTCCTCCTCATTTTCTTCTTTGTATATATTGGGGATACTTTATGCATTTATTGCGGATGCTTGCCCTAGAAAAATTAGTATAGGAGTCAAGAGCATCATATATTAAGGAAAATTACTGTGTCCAGAAGACATGCCTTGGTGGTGATGGGGAATTTGGCCTGTTAGTTAAAACACCAGTATGGATGAATTCCTGAAACATGCACACAGAGTCATCTAGGAGGTGGTGTTTGTTGCATAGCAGGTAAAGCTGCTGCCTCTGATGCCAGCATCACATATGGGCGCCAATTCAAGTCCTGGCTGCTCCAATTCCAGTTCAACTCCCTGCTAACCCACCTGGGAAATTAGTGGACAATGGCACAGGTGTTTTGTTCCTTGCACCCATGTGAAATCTGGAAGAAGCTGCTGGTTCCTGGCTCCTGGCTTTGGCCTAGCTCAGCCTCAGCTATGATTCCATCTGGGGAGAGAACCAGCAGATGGAAGTTCCTCTTGTTTCTCCCTCCCTTCCTCCCTCCCTCTCTCTCAACTTTGCCTTTCAAATAAATAAATCTTTACAAATTATCCAGAATGTATTGACGCTGAGATTGCATACAAGATCCTAAATATCTAGCCCTTTAATCTGAGGTGATGCCACATACAATAGCATACTCAAATTCTGCTCCTATGTGCCTTGGTCCAATACTGCTTTCCTAGATACAGAAAACATCTTCATACATTGTGTGCACAAACATGTTTTGCAATTCCCTTTTATGCAATTCCCTTTTAAATGTTATAGGAATTAAAAGGTGAATTCACGTGTGTGTGATTGGGGCAGCAATTTAGTCACCTCTTGGACGTCCACATTCCATATAGAATTTCCTGGGTTTCCATCTGAGTTCTAATCCCGATTCCAGCTAGTCTCACAAGGACATGAAACACATCCTGCAGACCTTTGGGAGAATCCCATGTTGGAATGTGGGTGGGCATGGATGAGAGGGGACTTCACTTGTCATGGAAGGAGAGTTGGAAACACAGCTGCTTCAACGCTGAAACCAAAGGCACAAAGGCATCTGAATTCCATTGTTTCAATCTTTTAGGGGGCAAAACCTCCAAACTTCTTGGAACCTGTGCCACCGCTGGAGGGAGGTACTAGGCTAAGACCTTTCAGAAGATGTGTTTGGGGAATTCCTAATCTTCCAGAAGATAGAGACATGCAGGCAGTTTATGATAGACCCTTTCCAGGCAATATTCAGAAATGGGAGAGCTTATTGATATCTCTCAGAGACAGAGCATGAGTTTCCTGCATGAGAGCAGATTTGTGTTAGCCAATGTTTTATCTCTTCTAGACAAGCCCTTTTCTCTCATGCATGCTACTCTGAACAAAGAAGCTTTGCCCAAGAACACCTTACACCGTTTCACACTGTGAGAAGTAAACACTTGGTTCATTTTCAAAGAGACTGCTAGGTTACATGCACCTGAAACTTTTTAGGCAAACAGGTTGTTGGCCAAACAGCTGAAGCAAATGCCAAACAGATTTAACCCTGTTGGTACTCAGCCAATGAGGAACTGGGGGAGGGATCTGCTCGCTAGGAAATAAATAGCTTGCTGTAACCCACTCCTGGTGTGTTGACCCACCCAGCGCGAGGTCCTGCAATGTCGCTCCTCAGGTCTCATTTTTGCTGCACTTTCTGAGTCCATCGCTTGAGTGGGTGGGTGAGACTGTTTCTCACACAGCCCAAGGTTTAGGAAGCATCTGTCAACAAACGGACGCCCATCCACAGTGAGTGTGCTTGTCCTCAGAGAGATGAACCTGCATGGCTTTTGCCTTCATTACTTGGCTGGGGTTTCCTAGGCTCTGCTGAGATCCAGAGGCCCCTCGGGATGACAGAAGGCAGGAACCCTAGTTTCCCTGCTGTGTGAACTGTGGAGATGCCCGTGAATGCATGAGGTTTTGCCCATATAAGAGATTTGTTTGGAGATGGCTGAACATCTCTGTTAGCTTCTTCCTGAATTCAGGAAAATTCACCCTGGTTGTAGTGTTGGTCGTGTTGATATCCTTGAGATGAGGGGTGAGGGACTGACCTGAAATTGGGGGTTCTGTCTTCAGGTGGCTGCACTCTCACCTTGGAGTTTTACTCTTTCTGCTCATCTTTATGACATTATTTTCTTCAGATTCTCTGCATTTCCAAATTCTCTATTCCTGCCCTCCAGTATACCCCTTTCATTGTCTCCATTTTTTACCTCGTTTTTTCCCCTTCCAGAGTTCCTCCTTCCTACTCTATGCCTATGCCTATCAAGCATTATCGCTATGGGGGCCGCTGCCATGGCTCACTTGGTTAACCCTCTGCCTGTGGTGCCGGCACCCCATATGGGCACCGGTTCTAGTCTCCGTTGCTCCTCTTCCAGTCCAGCTCTCTGCTGTGGTCCAGGAGGGCAGTGGAGGATGGCCCAAGTGCTTGGGCTCCTGCACCCACATGGGAGACCAGGAAGAAGCTCCTGGCTTTGGATCGGCACAGTTCCGGCCATAGTGGCCATCTGGGGAGTGAACCAAAGGAAGGAAAACCTTTCTCTCTCTCTCTCTCACTGTCTATAACTCTGCTGTCAAATAAAAAAAGGGATTATGGCTATGAATGCCAAAATCTTGCCTTATTCTTGGTGTTTTTATTTTACATGTGAGCCTAGTATGAAAGTTAATTTTATGTAATGACTGGACTGGGGCACCAAGTGCCCACACAATTGGAAAGGCATCATTCTTGATGTTCCTATGTGGGTATTTCTGGCAAGGTTTAACATCTGAACAGCTAGACCTTGCATAAGAAATTGCTGTTCCTCGTGAGGTTTGCATAGACCAAAAGAGTTGACCAGTCTGTGAGCAGAGGGGACAACTCCTCCCTTAATATATTAGATAATTGATATTAGACTACTCTGGAATTATCCTAGAATTTTCAGTGGCTCTTCTGGATTTCCAGATCAGGAAATGAACATCTTGGTACCTGGGATCCTCTTTAAATGGCTCAAGAGAGCCTGTAGATGTATAATAGGTCTCTATCTTTGCCTGTGAATTTATGGAAATGGCAGATACATAGATGGATGAATGGATAGATAACATACAGATATATCTACATGGAGTTTATGCATTCTGTTGCCAATTACAGTGGCATTTTCTGGCTAATTTGAGCAGAAATCTTGAGTACCTGTATAGTGCTGAGGGGTCTGGCAGTATGGTTGATTAAAGATGCATGAAATAAAATTGCATCCTCAAAGCACAAGAGTATTGGGTAGGTACAGCACACTCCTCTGAATTCAATGAACAGATCAAAGTGGAGCACAGAGAAATGCTTTGTCTCAAAAAGCAGGAGCGCAGATGAAATTTCTGCATGTGGCCAAATGTGGCCACTTCAAGACTAAAATCGACTCACCTGTTTTAGAGATTGGTAGGATCAGTAACATCTCCTGGCTTTTCCCTAGCTGAGGTGGTTCCTTCAAGTTAATATGCCTTGGACCTGGAGCTGTGCCCATCGGCCTCACCTGGGTAGATCACTGAGCCATGATGACCCAAAGATCTCCACACATTTCAGCCTGTGGTTCTGGCCATACGTTAGATTCCCTCATTGAAAAATGCCTTCCACAGTGCTGAGATATTTTGTCCAAGTTCTCTGGATGATGGCTGGATTGCTAACGGTGAGGTACTGGTGTTTTCTTATCCCAGAATATATCTGTGGTCAGAATTTCAATGAGACTCTTGAAATCGAGGAGCAAAATGTTTGGTGCTGCCCTAGAGACCTGGCTAATCAACTCCAAATACAAATACCATTGTCAGAGCTAGCTTCTTAGGAATAATCTACACCTGTTAGGCCTAGAAGAATCTCTGAATGGAATCCCAAACTCCCCAGCCAGCTATGTAGTGAGTGGCACACAGGGAAGTGCACAATGTACCAGAGTGATTCTTTAATATGTGGAAATAATTGTTTTTTAGGAATGTTGTGCTTGATAGTCTTCTTGTAACCCTTGCTGATAAATAGTCAACAATAGCCTTTGAGCATTGGTGGAAAATAGACCTCATAGCTTAATTGTTCACTTTATGCTTGGGATTTTCTCAAAGACCACTGGCACTGAAGTTAGTATTCACATAGCCAAAGGATGAATATAGTCCACTTTAGCATATTTTAGCTGTTTGCATATTACCTACTTTGCAAAGGTGAAGAAACTCCAACATCTGCTAAATACTGGTAAATCAATTCTATAGATGGAAAGGTCTCCAACCACTGGTGTATACCGAGCGCTTTGGCCCAGATTCTCTCCACCTTGTTGCTGAAGGGCTCCCCTCTCTGATTTCTCCTTGTTCCTCAGGAGTCCTTGGTCCTTTTCTGATTCTGGGTGGGGGTCTTTCCCTCTTACATGTGAGTAGTACCGTGCTGGGAGATACTTCCTGAATGAAGCAGCTGGTGTGTCATTTGCTCTCTTAGTCTTGTGTTTTTCTTATTTGCCCCCAGGTCTTCTAATTCACCACATTTGGCAAGCTTGCTTTGTGGTAAAATTGCTTGGAATTAGGTTTGTGAAAGAGTGGAGAGAGGAGCATGGGTTTTTAATCATATGTCCCCAGAATGAAAGCAAGAAACCAAATGGCAATATCCTTAGACATCTTTAAATGGCATATGTATATTTGAGAAAGAAAAAAAAAGCCTATCATGGATTCAGGGGTCTTTTTTCCCACTTAAGTGCAGTATAAGAACTCTTATCCTCAGATTGTAGGATTACCAGGCTAATGTGCCAACTTGGAAATGAAGGTTTCTTTAGCTGTGTCTCACTGATCCCCTTCCCTTGCCCAGAAGCTTCCAAGAAATGACAGACGGCTTCAAAACCACCCTGTTTTCACCATCCCTTGAAATAGAGCAGCAGCTGAGAAGGATAATGGTATAGTCTATTTTTGCAGTGGCATTAAATTTACTGTTTCCTCTCTACTTTGAGGAAACACCTTCAGTACAACAAGGCTGCTTCCCATAGTTTTCATAGTCTTTTGTCTTTGTTCATAGTGTTCTGGATTCTCTAATGTTTGATCTTTCCTTTTAATAAGGAACACATGACCACTGCCACCACCTATGCAAGAATCTGCACTGGTTGTTGGATCCTTTACATATCAGATTTGTTTAAATGCCTTTGGGAGGTGGCTGGAGTGCCACTTTCAGGGGTTTTCAATGCCAGCCTCAATCCCTTCCACATGCAGAAGCCTGTGTCATTACAAACTTCTTCTGAAACTTTTCCTTCTGCAAAATGATGAAGAGTCAAGATGAATGCAGATCATGTACCTCCTTCATAGAACATCAGAGGAAACTATGGGCCATGGCAGTAAGAGACAGTGCCCCAAGTGACACAGCTGACGGGCATTGCATTCTCCCAACAGTAGGGTCCTCAGAATATTCTGTTTCTGCATCTCATAATTTGAGCTTAGGAACTATTCTTATCTACACCAAAGGTTAATCACACCAGAGCCAGTTGGCACATACCCTTGGGATGACAAATGGCTCCAAGAAGGGGTATATATCACCTTTGCACATGAGTCATTAGATATTCTGAACCATGGATGTTTCTGAGAAATGAGGGATCTCTGAGGATGGAGAAGTGCCCAGGTACTCCTGAGTAAGCAGGAATATTGGATGCCACCTTCTGGTATTCTCCTTGGTGGAGGAGCCATTGTTGGGTCATGTTTGACATTTCAAAATTTGAGACCCAAAGGGGAAGGTTACTTATGAAGGATGCATATCTGTGTTCATTGGTTCTCTGGCTTGGAGAGTCTGATTAGTCCCTCAGCAGCTTTCACTAGAGTGGCATCCCAAGCCGTATGCAGGAGAATTCCTGGACCATTGGGCATGGTTTCAGTGTTCTTTTAGGGACTGTCACTATCTGAGGTCAGCTGATAAATGTGAATTTTTGTTTTTCCAGCTTTTCATTTGTTTAGCTCCATTCTATTGCTGTAAGCAAAATTTATTCAGAGGTTTATTCTGGCTTCTGGTTCTGAAAGAGGAATATCAAGATCTGTAAGTTGCAGCTGGTGAGGCTCTGAGGCTGCCTCATCTCATTGCCAAAAGCTGTCAGTGGAGGTAAAGTAAGAGGGGTGATATTGTGGAGGCAGCCTGGCTTTATCCAAACTCACTTTTGTGATAATAAATCTAGTTCTGGAGTAGCGAGAACTCACACACGGGAAAAAGACATTAATTTAGTTATACAGGCTCCATTCCCATGACTGACATACTTCCCAGTAGGCACCACTTCCCAAACCTGCTACACTGGATAATTAAGGTTCCAACCCATGGTCATTTAGCAGATGGTGTGAAACCACAGCACTACTTAACCACTATCAGCGTTTTCTATAGAAGTTTCCTTGTTGACTTTTGTGACACCTCTGAATCAAGGGATAGGGGATTTTGATAGAAATAATGCTTTTGGGCCGGCGCCGTGGCTCAACAGGCTAATCCTCCGCCTTGCGGCGCCGGCACACCGGGTTCTAGTCCCGGTCGGGGCACCGGATTCTGTCCCGGTTGCCCCTCTTCCAGGCCAGCCCTCTGCTGTGGCCCAGGAGTGCAGTGGAGGATGGCCCAGGTGCTTGGGCCCTGCACCCCATGGGAGACCAGGAAAAGCACCTGGCTCCTGGCTCCTGCCATCAGACAAGCGCGGTGCGCCGACCGCGGCGGCCATTGGAGGGTGAACCAACGGCAAAAGGAAGACCTTTCTCTCTGTCTCTCTCTCTCTCACTGTCCACTCTGCCTGTAAAAAAAAAAAAAAAAAAAAAAAAAGAAATAATGCTTTTGCACACAGTAAGTGTACTCTGGAGATGTGAAGGGCTGGTGGCAGGCACTAAGCATCCAGTCACCAGCATCATGTAGATTCCATGTGGTGAATAAGTTGGGGAATGTAGACATAAGCCCACAAGAATGTCACTTCCTTAAGATAGCTGGCCCTTGCAGTCTGATACATGAGAACAAAGAATTAACAAAATGTATCTATTTGGATGAAATGTGTGAGGTCTGGAAAACCTGGGAGATATCAAGGTCACATAAGCAAACATTGCCTTCATCTGACTTGCGTGATCCAGGCAGACTAGACTTGAATGGTGAAAAGCACCAATATATTTCCCAGGATTTGTAGCTTCCCATCCTTGCTTATCCTAGGAGAATAGCATATTCTCTCAAGCAGTTCTACCATACAGATGTGCAAGCTGGGAGCCTAGCAACCTAAGGAAGAAGATGCTCCTCTCAGAGTTCTTTACAACAAAACCGTATGAAGTGAGCAGTACTGGGCTGGGTTGGAATGCATTGACTGCATGGTCAGCTGTGCATGCTCATGATGCATTCTAGGTGCTTTTCTGTCCATGTTTGGCTTTGTCTGTTTTTTGTTGCAGCTTGCCCTGACAGCTTTGGCAAGTAGGCTCTGGATTGCTCTCTTGAAAGATCAGGTGGATGTAGCAGAGGGTTCGCAATCCCTTTTGACTGTGTTTCTTCTGAGTAGAAGGCAGGTGAATTGGGTGGAGGTGAGCTGTTCTCTCTCTTTGGAGCAATTCTCAGCTGGGACTCTTCTCCTGGGAAGAGATCAAAGCCAAATCCATGACACCAGGCCCTTCTCTGCAGCTGAGGGCATTGGTTATTGTGGATGAAGGAAGCCAGATTTGCTCTAAGCTCAGGGTTTTGTCCATGATTGGGCAGCTTGATTGTCCTTGGCTGAGAGTAGATGGTAGTGGATGAGTGGGTGGGAAAGAAAGATCACATGGCCATCAAGATATCAGAGATGCAGGCTGGGCCCAGCCTCAGGCTCTTACGACAACACTCTCAGAACTATCTTCCAGGGGAACACTCCCAGTGATGCAATGACCTCTTACTTAACATCTGCTAATGGTTCCACCACTACCAGTATCAATATGCTTGGGATCAAGTTAACACCTGGATTTGTAGAGTTTGCAGCATCCAAATTAACATCCCAAGCACAGCAGATTTCTTTCAAGTAACACTCTTGATATCAAGAAATTGTAGACATGGAAAAAAGATCCGTTGTTGCCAAGGTTTGTGGGTGGGGAGAGGGTGTGTCAAAGAAGCAGCAAGTACAAGTTGATGAATGAGGAAGAAACAGATCTGTGTACCAATTGCGATGACGACTACAAATATGAACATTTAATAACATTTCACAGATCTAGTGACCAAAACTATGCTAACCATCGACACAGAAAGTCCACTTGAAAATGTGTTGTATTTTGTAAGTTCTCAATATGATACTATGCCCTCCAAGTGTAACTTGAAGCTGCCTTTTCTCCAGAGAAGCTCTTTTTAGGTATTTGACGTAAGTAACAAAAGTTGACTAATGCAGACAGCATCAATGGCACTGAGAGTCCAAAACATATAAGCCAAGTTGTGATTTGTTAAATGAGTCTTTTCCCTTTCATCATGGTTTTAGTGGTGGTTTCAGCTTTACTGAGACACAATTTATACAGTAATTCTATGTATTCAAGGTGTATTCCTTAATGTTTTTATATACTTTGATCAAGTTGTATCAGAATCTGAGTTGTCCATCAATTCACAAATTATCTTTCTCGGTTGTGGTGAGAACCCCTAAGACCAAAATTCTTAGCAAAAGTCCAATGTAAGATACATAATTATGAACTGTAGTCACCATGCTATTCACTAGCGCTCTAGTTTATCTATCTTATAACTTGCATTTGCTGTACTTCCTGAGTCTGAGTCCATCATCTGAGTGAGTGGGTGAGGCTGTTTCTCACATGGACCAAGCTTTAGGAAGCATCTGTCAACAAACGTAGGGCCATCCATGGTGAATGCGTGTGTATTCTCAGAGACAAACATGCACGGCTTTGCCTTCGTTACTTGGCTGTGGTTCCTAGGCTGCATTGAGCTCCAAAGACCCCCAGGGATGAGAGAAGGCAGGTGTCTGTTTCCTTGCTGCAGATATTGAGAAGATGCCTATGAATAACATTTTACTCACCCGAGAGATGTGTTTGGAGATGGCTGCATGTCTCAGTTAGCTTTTCCTGAATTCAGGAAAACTGACCCAGACTGACCCACTAGGTAGTTTTGTTCACTGCAAGTTGAGGGGTGTGGGGTGAGGGATTGAGCTGAAATTGGTTCTCTGTCTTCAGGTGGTTGCTCTCTCACTCTGGAGTTTTATTCTTTCTGCTCAACCCTATGACATGATTTTGTCTTCTGCTTCTTTGCCTTTCCAACCTCTCCATCTTTCTGCCCTCCAGTATACCTTTCCCTTGTCTCCTTTTTACCCCTTCTCCCCCTCCAGCCCTTCTTCTTCCTCTTGTTTATGCATATAAAGGATTATGGCTGTGAATGCCCAAATCTTGTCTTAATTTTGGTGTTTTTATTTCATGTGTCATCATAGTATGAAAATTAATTTTATGTAATTACTGGATTGAGCCAAGTGCACATGTATTTGGCCAAGAATCATATTTTTAAAAAATTTTATTTTATTTGAAAGGCAGAGTTTAGAGAGGCAGAGGCAGAATGAGAGGCAAAGAGAGAGCAAAGGAGGGGGGTGGAAAGGGTAGGTCTTCCGTCTGTTCACTCCCCAGGAGGCTGCAATGGCTGGAGCTGTGCTGATCTGAAGCCAGGAGCTTCTTCCAGGTCTCCTATGCAGGTGCAGGACCCCAATCACTTGGGCCATCTTCCACTGCTTACCCAGGCCATAGCAGAGAGCTGGATCAGAAGTAGAGCAGCTGGGACATGAACTGGTGCTGATATGGGATGCCAGCACTGCAGGCAGCAGCTTTACCTGATAAGCCAGAGCACCAGCCCCCAGGCATCATTCTTGAACATTCTTGAACAGCTAGACCTTGTAAAGGAAAATTGCCCTTCCTTGTGAGGTTTGCATAGAGCCAAAGAGCTAACCAGTCTGTGAACAAAAGGGGATACCTCCTCCCTTAATGTCTTAGATAATTGACATAAGAATATTCTGGATATTGTCCTAGAATTTTATTAGTGGCTCTCCTAGGTCTCCAGATCAGGAAATGTATATCTTGGTACCTGGGATCCTCTTTTAATGGATAAAGAATGCCAGTAGCTGTATACTACATCTCTTTGTTTTCCTTACTAATATAGGGAAGTGACTGATATGGATGAATTGATGGTTGAATAGGTCTGCAGATATGATACGTGGAGATTTCTGCATTCTATTGTTTCCACTTATATTGGCATTTCTGGCTCATGTATATAGTGGATAGCAGAAATCTTAAGTACCTATATAATGCTGAGGTATCAGGCACTGTGGTTAAGTGAAGATAAATGAAACAAAATTGCACCCTGAGTGCACAAGCTTGTTGTGTAGATATAGCAAACTCACATCAGAAGACAATGAGTAAATCAAAGTGGCATACAGAGAAATGCTTTTTCTCAAAAAGCAGGAACACAATTGAAATTTGCACATGTGTAATCAGCATTTGGCAAAGTTTGGTCACTTCAAGACAAAAATCAACTCGCCTGTTTTGGAGATTGGTAGGAGCAGTACAATCCCTTGGATTTTCCCTACTGAGATAGTTCCTTCAAGTTTATATGTCACAAAACTGGAGCTTTACCAATCAGCCATACCTGGGTGGACCACTGATCCATGAAGACCAAAGATCTCATCAATTTTCAGCCATGCTTGAGCCTGTAGGGCTGCCCATGCCTTAGATTAGCTCCTTGAAAAGCCTTGCGCGGTGCCAAGATATTTTCTCCAAGCTCTGTGTGTGATCACTGAATGGCTAATGGTGATGCATTGCTATCCTCTTATTCCAGACTGGATACACAGTCAGAACTTCAATGCAGTATTCTTAGCATGAAGGATAAGTATTTCTGGTGCTGTCCTGGGGGCATGGCTAACCAAGTCCAGATACAAATACCAAGGGCAGAACTAGCTTCTGGGGGAAAGGAAGGCTGATTTCTAGGAGTAATCTACTCATTTTAAGCCTGGAAGAAGAATCTGTCCATGGATGTAATCCAACTCCCCAGCCAGCCATCTGGTGTGTGGGGCACAGGGAGGTGTGTAATGTACTACAGTGATTCTTTAGTATGAGGAAATACTGTTTTCTTACAGATATAGAGTTTAATAGTCCTCATGTAATACTTGCTGATAAATACAAGAGTCACCAGTAACCTTTGAGCACTGGTGTAAAATAGACATCAAAGTGTTTAATTGTTCATAGCCCTAGTCATTGCAGGCATTTGGGGAGTAGGCCAGCAGATGGAAGATATTCTCATTCTCTCCTTTCTATCTCTGTATTTCAAATATTAAATCAGTTAATCTATATTGAATAGTAATTGTGAGTGTTTGCATCCTTGTCTTTTTCCAGATCTTAGCAGGAATGCTTCCAAATTTTCCCTATTTAGTAAGTTGCTGACTGCAAGCTTGTCCTATATTGCTTTGATTGCATTGAGGTGTGTTCCTTCTATACCCAATTTGCTTAAGGCTTTCATAATAAAAGGGTGTTATATTTTATCAAATGCTTTCTCTTTATCTATTGAAATAATCATATTATTTTTATTCTTTAGCTTGTTAATGTGATGTATCACATTTATTGATTTGCAAACATCGGACCATCACTGAATACTGGGAATAAATCCCACTTGGTCCACATGAATGATCTTTCTGATAAGTGGTCAGATTTGATTAGCTAGTATTTTCTTGGGGATTTTTGCATCTGTGTTCATCAGGGATATTAGACTACGGTTCTCTTTGTACATTTGAGTATTTTTCAGTTAAGGTAATGTTGGATTCATAGAAGGGGTTTGGGAGGATTCTTCCCTTTCAGTTTTTTTCCAAGCTTGAAAAGAATTGGAATTAGTTCTTATTTAAATGTCTGCTAGACATCATCAGTGAAGCCATCCAGGACATTTCTTCATGGGAGGGTCTTTATTACAGATTCAATCTCCATCTTGGTTTAGATTTTCTTTCTTCATTACTCAATTTTGGCAGATTGTATGTGTCAGGAAACTCTCCATTTCTTCTAGATTTCCCGATTTGTTGGTGTATATCGCTTTGTTGTAATTCCTGATTATGCTTTTTATTTCTGTGGTACCTTTTTTCTTTTTCATTTCTGATTCTATTGATTTGGGTCTTGTCCCACTTTTTTTTTTTTTTTTTTTTTTTGGTGATATAGGCCAGTGGTACATCAGTTTTTTAAAAAATTTTTATCAAAAAATCTTCATTTCACTGATCTTTTTTGTTTCAATATTCTCTAATTTAAAATTTTTTATTTATATAAATGGGACAAATTTCATTTATCTCATAATACAGTTTTAGGTATATAATGACCCTTTCCACACCATCCTCCCTCCCTCCCTTGCTCCCACTCTTTCTTATTTTTATTTTAGTTTTTGTGATAATATACTTTTTCCTTTGAGAACAAGTTTTATCATTAATCAGAGAAGCACCTAAGGAAACAGGCAATGGAGTTAGGCACTTAAGCTTATCTAAAACTTATGAGACATAAGATTATCCTCCACTTAATACACTAATATGAAGTAGATCTATGAGAACAAATTTTATTATTAACTTGGATAATACAACTCTTTGAAGACAGGGGTCTGCCTGTTTCTAATGTAGTAATTATGAAATTTACAAAGCCTGTAACTGTAAAGCTGTATAGTTCTGCATACATTCTCTAATTATTTCTTTCTACTAATTTGGGGTTTAAGTTGTTGTATTTCTAGGTCTTTGACATGCATTGATAGCGCATTTACCTTCTACACTTTCAATTTTTTGATGTAAGCACTAATTGCTATAAATTTCCCTTTTAACACTGCTTTTGCTGTATCCCATAAATTTTGATATGTTGCATTGTCTTCATTTGTTTCCAGAAATGTTTGATTTCTTTTATTTCTTTTTTGACCTACTCTTCATTCAGGAGCATGTTGTTTAGTCTCCATGTGTTTGCAAATGTTCTAGGAATTCTGGAATTGTCAATATCCAGTTTTATTCCATTGTGATCAGAAAATATGCATGATATTATTTCAATTTTTTTTGAATTTGCTGACTTGCTTTATGGCCTAGCATATGGTTGATTCCAGAGAAAGTTGCATGTATTTATAAGAAGAATGTGTATTTATAACTGTGGCATGACGGATCCTGTAGATACAGTTAGGTCTATTTGGTCCATGGCGTAGATTAGGTCTGTTGTTTCTTTGTTGATTTTTCTAATTGATCTGTCCATTGATGACAGTAGGGTGTTGAAGTCCCCTATTTCCATAGTATTGGAGTCTATGTCTCCCTTTAAATTCATTAACATTTCTTTTAAATGCCTAGCACCCTGCATTTGGGTATATATGCACTTATTATAGCCATATCTTATTGAACTGATCCCTTAATCATTACATAGTGCCCTTCTTTGTCTCTTATCACAGTTTTTGTATTAGTCTATTTTGTCTGATACTAAGATGGCTGCTCCTACTCATTTTTGTTCTATTAGCATGTAATATCTTTTTCCATTCTTTGACTTTCAGTCTGCATGAACTTTTGTTAGTGAGGTGAGTTTTTTGTAAGTAGCAAATAGATAGATCTTATATTTTAATCCATTCAGTTAGCCTGTATCTTTTTTTTTTTTTGCGAATCAAGTTATATTTCGTGTTACCTGATTATATAAAAACTGTAAAGTGAAAATGACCCGTAATTCCTTTTAACATTCCTAATAAACAGTTCAGCAGGAGATATGAAGCACAAAATCTTAGTAAAATATGACACAGGAAGAACAATAATGTAATTATCGCTTAAATTTAACTTGTTATATAATTTGTTATTAATATACAAAGACAACAAACTTTTAAAACATTCTATTTACTAAGATTCTGGCAATAGCTTTATGTAACAAGACAACAGCATACCAGTCTGCCACTCAGCGTGTTTATGGTTACGTCTCAGCTTCAATATGAAGCTGTTTAAAAAAAAAAAGAAAATCCTGCTTTGTACATGCTAAATATCTTGGCATGTATGCCATTAAACAGAGTAATGAATTTAAGAAAGCAAGAGTAAGAAGTTAACAAAAGCTACACAATGCAGCCTAAATGAAATTTGTACAAAAAATAAGTAACTATCGCTGGTTACATAAAATTTTCCTGACTGGTTAAAACTTAACAATATAAAACATGCATTTTAGAATCTTTAGCTGTCAAGTTCAAAAAGTACCAGTGTCTACTTGAAATACTTCCTTTCCAAAGCCAAAGTGAAGTCAAAATTAATTCAAATGACATCCATTTTAATGCTAAAAACATTGTTATTATTCAAGTGGAGGTAAATCCCAGAGACTTGGGGGCTTTCTCATGTTGCAAAGGGCCTGTTTCTCTGGCTCACTCAAAGCAGCCTAGAACAGAGTCCCAGGATGAGCTCAGCAAAGGGCGAGTGCTGTCTGCAGCTCTGACCGCCCCATGAAGCATGGCTACTGTGTCCACAGAAAGAGGATGTGGAGGACCAAAGGCACGCTATTCTGCTAGCTAAAGAGATAGCAATCCCCCCCAACCCTAAAAGCTCCTTCCCCAGGTCAATAAAAGTATACAAGGGGCAAAATTAAAATACAGTTATTTACAGAGTAAGGATTCTGGAGTATCAATGGAATCCCTACTTTAAAAGTTTTAACTAGAATCATCTGGTCACTGCTGATTACATCTTACAGATGTATCCAGAGTGTTTTCTGTTGATTTATTACCAGAAACTTCTAGTCAAAACTGTTAGCTTCATTCCTAAGTATCTCAACCACCAGGTATGACTGCAGTGTCTTATCTCCCAGAGTTATCAAGCACTGGAAGAGAGCAAATAGGTGTCAGACAGCAGGCAACAATCCCGGCCCTTTCGCACGGTGGCATCTGAGTGGCTACTGCAGGAATAATTCTAAAAACAAGAAAGTTCATGCATTTTAGTTAACTATGCCGTAGTTTTCACGGTTGAAATTTCCTTACACATTGCACTTTCTTTATAAGGGATCCTGATTTTTCTTGATGTTATGGACTTGAATTTGCAGCCTTTTTCTTCTTCTTACTGTGTTTCTTATGCTTCTTTTTCTTTTTTGTTTTTTTCTGTTGCTTTTTCTTGTTCTTCACTGCTTTTCTTCTTGTCTCGTACCTCCTCAATGTAATCTGGTTCTGATAAGGATTCAGATGACAAAGGCTTATCTTCAGGATACATCTTTCTTTTTTTGCTGAGTCCTTTAATGTCCTTTTCTTTCTCCATTGCATCCTTTGATTTCTTTTTCTTTTTTAAACTGTTCTTACTGTTTGATTCAGTTTCCGGAGTGGAGCTTTTGGAAGATTTATGTGAATGGTTCTTCTTTTTCTTTATCTTTTTTTCTTGAATCTTATCCTCATCTTCAGAATCTGAAGAACTGCTGGAAGAATCAGAGCTCGATGAAGAAGATGAATACCTACTAGATTTCTTCTTTTCTTTCTCTGTCTTTTTTTAGATGAGCTTTCACTTCCACTTAATTTCTCTGTGTTTTTCTAGTTAGTTCTCTTTCATTTTTTTCTTCAAATTCAGCCAAAGCCTTGGAGTCTTTCTTTTTCTAGTTGCTCTTTTACTTCTTCCCAGGTAGGTCTTGGCCGATTCAGATAATCCTGGATTGTTGGCCCTGAAGACTGGATTGGACCCCTTGATCTGGCCATTGCTATTGGATTCATATAGGCCACCCGATTCCCGCTTGTCCATGGTGCCCGCCTAAGCTGAACTGCCAAACGCTGAAGGAGACCAAGCCAAAGAAGCAGCCCAAATGGCCCCGCCGCCGCCACACGTCACTCTGCTGCCTGCCCACCTCCAGCCTGTATCTTTTAACAGAAGATTTATGCCTTTTACATTCAAGGTTACTATTAATAAGTATCAACTTTATCCTGATTTTTTTTCTGTAAATATTCATATTGTTTGCTTTGGATTTTATTTGAACTTTTACTTGGATATTTTATGACTTTACCTTCTTTCATAATGATGACTATCTCACTGTGTTTCTGTGTGTAGCACATTTTTTGAGAATCTTGTAAGGCTGGATGAGAGGTGATGAATTCTTTCAATTTCTGTTTGCTATGACAGGTCTCTATTTCACCTTCATTCATAACTGAGAGTTTTGCAGAGTATAGTATTCTGGTTTGACAGTTTTTTCCGTTAAGGCTTGAACTAAATCTCACCATTGTCTCCTAGCCTGTAGGGTTTCTGATGAGAAGTCAGTTGTGAGTCTAATTGGCGATCCTCTGAAAGTAACCTGGCCTTTCACTTATGCACATTTTAGTATCCTTTCTTTATTTTTACTGTTGAAAGTTTGCCTGAATTGTATTATGTTGAAGACCTTTTCTGGTCATGTCGATAAGGAGTGCACGTATACTCGGACGTCTCTTTCTCCAGATTAGTGAAGATTTCTGTAATTATTTCGGTGAATAGGTCTTCTATTCTTTCTCTACCCCTTCAGAAACAAGTAAGACCCTTACGTTGGGTTGTTCAATAGTATCCCTAAGTCATCAGCTGTGTGTTCGATGTTTCTAATTTCTTTTTTGATCTGGATGAAAAATTTCTTTTTATTTTTTAAATTTTTTTCAACTTTTATTTAATAAGTATAAATTTCCAAATTACAACTTTTAGATTATGACGGCTTTTCCTCCCATAACCTTCTTCCCAACCTCAACCATCCCATCTCCCACTCCCTCTCCCATCCCATTCTTCATCAAGATTTATTTTCAATTACCTTTATATACAGAAGATCAACTTAGCATATACTAAGTAAAGATTTCAACAGTTTGCACCCACACAGAACATAAAGTCTAAAATACTGTTTGAGTACCAGTTATATCATTAATTCACATCGAACAACACATTAAGGACAGAGATCCTACATGGGGAGTAAGTGCACAGTGACTCCTGTTGTTGATTTAACAATTTGACACTCTTGTTTATGTGTCAGTAATCTCCCTAGGCTCTTGTCATGAGCTGCCAAGGCTATGGAAGCCTCTTGAGTTTGCCAGCTCTGATCTTATTTAGAGAAGGTCATAGTCAAAGTGGAAGTTCTCTCTTCCCTTCAGAGAAAGGCACCTCCTTCTTTTTTTTTTTTAATAACGCTTTTATTTAAAGAATATAAATTTCCAAAATACAGCTTATAGATTACAATGGCTTCCCCGCCCATAATTTCCCCCCCACCCGCAACTCTCCCCTTTCCCACTCCCTCTCCCCTTGCTTCACATCAAGATTCACTTTTAATTCTCTTTATATACAGAAGATCAGTTTACTATATATTAAGTAAAGATTTCAATAGTTTGCCCTCACATAGCAACACAAAGTGAAAAATACTGTTGGAGTACTAGTTACAGTATTAATTCACAATGTATAGCACATTAAGGACCGAGATCCTTCATGATATTTTTTTTAAAAAATTGATCAATTTTCTAGGCAATTTCCAATTTAACACCAAGATTTTTTTTTCATTTTTAATTATCTATATACAGAAGATTGATTCAGTATATACTAAGTAAAGATTTCATCAGTTTGCACCCACACAGAAACACAAAGTGTAAAATACTGTTTCAGTGCTAGTTATAGCATTACTTCACATTGGACAACACATTAAGGACAGATCCCACATGAGACGTAAGTACACAGTGACTCCTGAAGTTGATTTAACTATTTGACACTCTTGTTTATGGCCTCAGTAATCTCCCTAGGCTCTAGTCATGAGTTGCCAAGGCTATGGAAGCCTTTAGGGTTTGCCGACTTCAATCTTATTCCGACAGGGTCATAGTCAAAGTGGAGGTTCTCTCCTCCCTTCAGAGAAAGGTACCTCCTTCTTTGATGGCCCTGTTCTTTCCACTGGGATCTCACTCACAGAGATCTTTCATTTAGGTCTTCTTTTTTTTTCCAGAGTGTCTTGGCATTCCATGCCTAGAATATTCTCATGGGCTCTTGAGCCAGATCCGAATGCCTTAAGGGCTGATTCTGAGGCCAGAGTGCTATTTAGGACATCTGTCATTCTATGAGTCTGCTGTGTATCTTGCTTCCCATGTTGGATCATTCTCTCCCTTTTTGATTCTATCAGTTAGTATTAGCAGACATTAGTCTTGTTTGTGTGATCCCTTTGACTCTTAGACCTATCAGTGTGATCAATTGTGAACTGAAATTGATCACTTGGACTAGTGAGATGGCCTTGGTACATGCCACCTTGATGGGATTGTATTGGAATTCCCTGGCCTGTTTCTAACTCCATCATTTGGGGCAGTTCCGATTGAGCATGTCCCAAATTGTACATCTCCTCCCTCTCTTATTCCCACTCTTATATTTCACAGGGATCACTTTTCAGTTAAAATTTAAACACCTAAGAATAATTGTTTGTTAATTACAGAGTTCAACCAATAGTACTAGAATAAAAAAATTACTAAAATGGATAAAGTATTACATTGTACAACAACAGTCAGCACAAGAGCTGATCAAGTTACTGTTTCTCATAGTGTCCATTTCACTTCAATAGGTTTCCCCTTTGGTGCTCAATTAGTTGTCACCAATCAGGGAGAACATATGATATTTGTCCCTTTGGGACTGGCTTAATTCACGCAGAATGATGTTTTCCAGATTCCTCCATCTTGTTGCAAATGACCGGATTTCATTGTTTTTGACTGCTGTATAGTATTCTATAGAGTACATGTCCCATAATTTCTTTATCCAAATGTTTGCTTTGAATTCCCTGTGATCTTTTGCTGTGAGGTTCCCTTCGTTTATCTTCTTTCATGTTGATGGCCGTGTTTCTGTGTTTCTGTGTGTAACACATCTTTAAGTATCTTTTGCAGGGCTGGACGAGTGGCAACAAATTCTTTCAATTTTTGTTTGTTATGAAAGGTCTTTATTTCACCTTCATTCTCAAATGAGAGCTAGGCAGGATATAATATTCTGGGCTGGCAGTTTTTCTCTCTAAGTACCTGGGCTATGTCTCTCCATTCCCTCCTAGCTTGTAGGGTTTCTGATGAGAAGTCTGCCGTGAGTCTAATTGGAGATCCTCTGAGTGTAATTTGACGTTTCTCTCTTGCGCATTTTAGGATCTTTTCTTTCTGTTTCACTGTGGTGAGTTTGATTACAACGTGTCGTGGTGAGGACCTCTTTTGGTCATGTTTACTAGGGGTTCTATGAGCTTCCTGTACTAGGATGTCTCTGTCCTTCTCCAAAACTGGGAAATTTTCTGCTATTATCTCACTAAAAAGGCATTATAATCCTTTCTCCCTCTCCATGCTTTCAGGAACTCCTAGAACTCGAATGTTGGGTTTTTTAATAGTATCCTGTAGATTCCCAACAATATTTTTTAGATTTCTAATTTCCTCTTCTTGTCTTTGGTTTGACTGTATAGTTTCCTGTGCTCTGTCTTCTAAGTCTGATATTCTCTCTTCTGCCTCACCCATTCTGTTTGTAAGGCTCTCTAATGTGTTTTTCATTTGATCTATTGAATTCTTCACTTCATTATGATTTCTCGTCACTATCACAGTTTCATGTTCTACTAGTTGTTTCATTTCAGCTTGATTTCTCCTTAATATTTCATTTTCATGAGAGAGATTTTCTACCTTGTCCATTAAGGATTTCTGTAGTTCAAGAATTTGTTTCTGAGTACTTCTTAGTGTTCTTATCAATTTTTTGAGATCTGCTTCTTGCATCTCTTCTATCTCATCATCTTCGTAATCTTGAATTGGGGTGTCTTTTTCATTTGGGGATGCCATAGTGTCTTCCTTGTTCTTATTACCTCGGTTTTTGCATTTGTTGTTTGGCATATTGGTTTCTTCACTGTGGTGTTTTTTTCTTGTTATACTCTGACTCTAGATAAGTGGACTGTCTGCTTTCAATGGAGCCTTAGAGGCTTGAGATGGGTGTGGTAAATCTCTCTGTTAGTTTTTTTTTTTTTTGGTTCAAAAGGGAAGTAATTCCACACAGCTGAATGGAATTGGGGGTGGTTAGCAGGTGAATGATACACCCACAGGAGCCAGAGATCGGAAGTTCTTTCCCAAGGACCAGAGAAGGAATCTTTGCGGCCCTTTGTGTGGGCTGAGATTCTCCTGTAGTCTCCCACTGGGCTGCCAAGGCTACTGAACTGTAGCGTCTCTGGAGAGTACTCACATGAATTCGTGATTTCCATGAGTTCTCCCCCCCACAGTCTCTTTTTTCACAGTCTCAGTTCATTAGCACCACACATTCATTAGGTTCTAATCTCCTGTTATTTCACCCCTCCCACCCAGAGTCAGGTTTTTCTGCTAGGCTCGGGGCCGGTGCCGACCCGAGGTCGCCCTGCTTATGACGTATTCCAAAATGGCGCCTGCTCTTTGTCTTGCTCACCTTTGAGAGGTGAGCGGAGAGAGAGAAGCTCGTGTCCGTACGGGTCACTTTTTTTTTTTTTCCCTCTCTCTCTTCCAGTTAGCCTGGTGAACTTTTCCCTGCAGGGTTTCAAGCCTTGTTCGCTCTAGGCTCCCTTTTCCGCTTCCCTCCTGGTATCTCGGGCTATTGAGATTCTGCTCACCTCGCGTTCCAGTGCTGGTGTGTTGATTCTGCTGCTGGTGTCCCAAACTGCGGGCTCCCAGGCTCTCCACGCAGGTCCACTGTGAATCTCCAGTTCCGGAAGGGTTTTCTCTGCTGTTTCTTCCCCTACTCTTCCTTGAACCTGCAGTATCTCCACTTTTATTAAACTGTCTCTCCCCAGACTATCGGTGTGCTCCCTTCCTATTCCGCCATCTTGCCGCCCTCGGCTGGATGAAAAATTTCTGAGGATTTGTCTTCTAGTTTGGATAGTTCTTCTGGCTCGCCACATCTGTTTAGGCTTTCACTGTATTTTTTTATTTGTAATATTGAGTTCTTCATTTCTAATATTTTGGTTTGGTTTCTCTTCAAAATCTCGATTTCATGGGGTAGTTTTTGATCCATGTCTTGTATGGATTTCTTTAACTTGAATTAGGTACTCATTGGTTCTTAGTAATCCTGTGATTAATCTTCTGAATCACATTTCAGCCATTTCATTGATCTCTTTATCTTCACATTCTAATATTGGAGTGCCATTGTGTTCCTTCTCAGGGTGGAGCAGGTCATGTTTTATTCTGTATTTTTTGAAGTTTTGTATTTATTTTAGGAATTCATGAGGATCCTTATTGTTTTCACCTCTGGCTTTTATCTTTGGACTTTGATCACTTCTTTTGGTGTAATCACACCCTCACCCCTTTTCCAAGGAGATCAATGCCCATGTGTTAACCCGCAGTGGGTTCAATACTCATCCATGCTGACACATGAACTGCATAAAGGTTTTGTGCAGTCTTCAGTGAAACACAGATCCTGCTGCAATTATCCACCCCAGGCAATCGGGGAGCTTGGAGTGTGTGGAGCCATACACACTGCTTGCCCAGAGACCCAGCTATACCCTGCACCCTTTTGTACAGAGTTCTCACAGTCTTGGCACACAAGGCTCCCAGAGTTCAGGGTAGAGAGCAACTGCTCCACCCTGCTAGCTTGTCTCTTCCATGGGGAGGCAGTGAGGTTCCAGAGTCCACTGCCTGTGGGTGCTCTTCCTTGGTAGTTTGAACCCCATAGCCTGTGATATATTGAGAGACTTGGGATACCTCACAGTCCAATGTGGGTGCCCAGTCCTCTGTAAACCTTCCCATCCAGACTCAAAGTTGGTGAGGAACACATGTTTTCCCTCTGGTGAAATCTCTGAATCACATTCATGCACAAGAGCTGTTGGTCACAGCCCCTATTTGTTTCATAGTGGTGCCTTCTCCCTGCCGGTTGCACACAAGAGCTTCTGTTATTGGTAGTGATGTCAGAAGGGCTCCTCCTCCATGCTTGTTGCTGGTACATGCACCTGATCTGCTGTTGCAGATGGTGTCAAGATGGTGTCTTGTCCCTGTTGCTAGCCCCTGCACAAGAGCTACTATAGCTGTTATTTATGTCCAAATGGTACCTTCCCTCTCCAAGCCAATGGCTACGCACCACTGTCTGTGGGTGGTGAGGAGAGATAAATATGCCCCCTTTTTGTGCTGGGCTAATAGACACCCTGCCCCCCTTAGGGCTCCAGGCTGACTCAAAGATGGTGTTGTCCATGAAGCTCTCCCTCCAGCTACATCACCAGGGCATAGGCTGTTGCAGTGTGATCTCTCCTCACTCTCTGAAGCTGGCACTTCTCCAGCTCTTGGCTGCTGCAGTCGTGTGTTGTGTCTATGCTTGCTGCTGTGCATCTGCACCTTTCACAGTGATCCACGGTGTCTCTCCTCCTTCTGTAGATTCTTCACTGCAGTTTTGAGTCTCCCCTGAGAATGTCTTCAGTACTATTCCTCAATAATTTGGCAGACTTGGATAGCTTCATGAAGACATTGGAGATTAGAATTTTTCTACTGAATGAAAACTCAAGGAAAGTATTCTTGAAGGCATTTTCACAATTTTTACTTGTATAGTACAAATGTGAATGACACAATATATCTGTGAAAAAGAAATAAGCATATTAAGAAAACAGACATTTCTAAATTTTGTCAGGAACTAGAAGGCAACACTGATTTGAGATTGTATCCTGTCATCACTGATAGTTGATTTTGAGTTGTTTATTTCAACATTTGTTCCTATTAGAGTTTTTACCAGGGTAATGTTGATTATGGCCATTATGTGGCTTAAGGACTACAAACAAGACACATCAATAGTAGCATTTCATCACAGATCATTCACAGTATGTGTTAACAAGATATATTCTTTTTCCATCACTATTTGGAATCCATGTTTCAGAATGACATTATTTGTATCCTTGTAGCTCAATTCTATGGAAAGTACATTGGCTAAGATTTTCAAAGTGGTACAAAAGAGGACCTAGATTGGTCCATATTCCAACTGGCTTAAATATTTTCCATCTTGTTTCAATATAATCCATTACATGGTGAGTGGTGTCTATGAGGGAAAGGTAGCAATACAGTCTCAGGTATTACATTCTGAATAAATCTCCTTAAAATTTGCTGTACTCATAGAAAAGTTAAAAGTAGGAGGAAGACTGTGGGAGTCAACACCTGGGAAAAAGCTAGGTTGAATTTGGTCAGCTGATCTCTGGTTATTGCTAAACTGATGGACCCAGGGATAAAGTTTACTAGTTTCAAAGCATCTGTTGAGGAGAAAGCTGGAGAAAAAGCATAAAAAGTCTCCATTTGGCCAGCGCTGTGGCTCACTAGGCTAATCCTCTGTGTGCAGCACCGGCACCCCGGGTTCTAGTCCCGGTTGGGGTGCCTATTCTGTCCTGGTTGCTCCTCTTCCAGTCCAGCTCTGCTGTGGCCCGGGAGTGCAGTGGAGGATGGCCCAAGTGCTTGGGCCCTGCACTCGCATGGGAGACCAGGCGGAAGCACCTGGCTCCTGGCTTTGGATAGGCTCAGACAGTTGTTTTTATTGTAGGTGTTTGCATATATAAATTTTCCTCTGGGCCCTGCTTTCATTGCATCAGTTTGGTTTTTGTGTTTCCATTGTAATTCATCTCTAAGTATTATCTCTCTCTTGATATCTTTGTTAACGCACTAGTTGTGTGTTGTGCATGTGTGCATTTGCACACGCGAAACAAGATTTATTTAAGTCAGAAATCTCCTGCCACAGAGATAAGGAGGGGGCTCCAAAAGAGGGGAAGAAACCTAGAAAATTTGTCAAAGTGGAATGTTTCAAACATAATTCAGATGAGGAACAGGATTACAAGTAACAACCAAAGGGTGGGAACAAAACTCATCAGAAGGCTGGAATTGTAGTCCTCTCTAGCCAGCTCACCATGAAACAAGTCAACATTTGGGTGGGTTAAGTAACTTCTTTCTATTCCCATGATAAAATTAGAAACTCAGAAGGGGAGATATAGCTGCTTCCTTGCTATTCTCATGATAAAACTGGAAACAGAGGCGTGGGATAGTTACTTTATCTTGCTAAAGGCAGCTTCTAGTTCTGATATTCTTTCTTCTGTCTCACCTAGTCTGTTGTTAAAGCTTTCTACTGCATTTTTTGATCTGTTGAATTCTTCATTTCTAGCATTCCATTCTGACTTCTCTGTAATATCTCAATTTTTAAGAGCACTTTTCATCTAGATTGTGAATTTGCTTCTGATCACTTCTAAGTAATCTGATGGTTAATTTTCTGAATTCCGTTTCTGGCATATCCTCGATCTCTTCATCTTCACCTATTATTGAAGAGTTGTGGTGTTCATTTGGGAGGCTCATAGTGTTCCTTATTCTTATTTAAGTTTTTTCCTTTTTTTTTTTTGGCATTTGTGTAATTTAAAAAAATCTGGTTACTTTTCTCTGTTTTTGTGGTGAGGTTTCCCTCTGATATCAGCAGCTCTGTGTCTGTGTGTTGCAAGTGGAAGGATGCAGCCCCGCCTCCTGGAGCCCAGCTCACTTCTCAATCATGGTGGGGGCAGTTATGAGCTCTGGTGCACTGAGCCACGCCTACCAGGGCCTGGTTCCTTTCTCACTGGTACATGGAACTAGCTTGAGTTTTCAGTATTCAGGACTTCTCCTTGTATAGCTTGTGTGGTGGGGAAGAAATTACTCTGAAATGTTGTGGTCCTTGTTCCTGGGTGGGGGGGTGTGGTGAGGTGGCCCCCGCAATTGATGGGCATGAGTAAAGGTGGTAGCCCCCTGCTTATATTTGAAAATGTAAATAGTCAGTATAGCTTCTCCCAGCCATCTTCAGGGTCTGATTGAGGGATGGGGAGATGTAGATGGGTACAGGGGTGCCCGACCACTCTGCTTGTTCCTCTGTACCTTCTCTCTTTTTTCCTGCATGGCACTTCAAATGGAGTTCAGCAAGCTCACACTCCTGCTGCTATCTGTAGATCTGTGGACCCACGATTTCCCATCTAAACTGGTCCACTAGGGACTAGTGCCAGACTCCCCATTCTGTACCTCCACTGCACCTCCACCAGTCCTCTGCCACTCCCCTTTCTTATTTGCTCCACCAGGGTGGTCCTGCCAAGTCTCTGTTAGACTCCTGGGCTTCCCGTTGCAAACTTCCCACAGCTCTATCTCTTTCCTTTTTAACTATCTATTTTGCCCTGCATGATCATCCTGTTGCTATGCTACTATCATGGGCTTCTCTCCAATCATGTTGTTTTTATTCTTTAGTTTGTTAATGTGGTGTATCACATTGATTTGCGAATGTTGATCCATCCCTGCATACCAGGAATAAATCCCACTTGGTCTGGGTGAATAATCTTTCTGATGCTTTGTTGAATTAAATTGGCTAATATTTTGTTGAGGATTTTTGCATCTATTTTCATCAGGGATATTGGTCTGCAATTCTTTTTCTCTATTGCATCTTTTTTTTTTTGGCTTAGGAATTAAGGTGATACAGGCTTTCTAGAAGGAGTTTGGGAGGTTTCCATCTCTTTAAATTGTTTTGAGATGCTTGAGAAAAATTGGAATTAGTTCTTATTTTCATGTCTGGTAGAATTCAGATTAGCCATCCAGTCCTGGGCTTTTCTTTCTTGGGAGGATCTTTATTACTTCTAGGTTTCCCAATTGTTGGCATACTGTGGTATTTTCATCTATAAATTGATTGATTTTGGTCTTCTCCCTCTTTTTTGGTTATTTGTACCAATGGTGTATCAATTTTGTTTATTTTCTCAAAAAGCCAGATCTTCATTTCACCATTTTTTTTTTGTATTTTTTGTTTCAATTTTGTTCATTCTCTAGTTTTATTTTTCTTCCTACTAACTTTGAGTTTGGTTTGCCATTATTTTTCTAGGTCCTTGGGATGCATGGATAGCTCATTTATTTGGCACCTTTCCAATTTCTTCATGTATGCACTGACTGCTATACATTTCCCTCTTAGCACAGCTTTCGCTGTACCTCATGTTTTGATATGATGTATTGTTGCCTTCTTAGGTTCCAGAAATTTTTTGTTTCTCTTTTGAATTATTTTATGATCCACTGTTGATTCAGGAGTGTGTTGTTCAGTCTCCATGTGTTTTCATATGATCTAGAGATTCTTGAGTTGTTGATTTCCAGCTTTATTCCATTTTCATCAAGAAGAAGCATGACATTTTATTTTGCTCATTTTTCTGAGACTTGCTTTATGACTGATCAGATGGTCTAAACTATAGAAAGTTCCATGCATTGATGAGAGGAATGTGTATTCTGACACTGTGGGGTGCAAGGTTCTGTAGATACCATTAGGTCCATTGGGTCTATTTTCTCAATTCTGTTGTTTCTTTGCTGATTTTCTGTCTGTTTGATCCTTGCTGAAAGTGGAATATAGAAGTCCCCGATTACAATTGTATTGGAGTCGATATGTCCATTTAGGTCCATTAACATTTCTTTTAAATAGCCAGGAACCCTGTAATTGTGTGTGTATACCTTTATTATAGTCACATTCCTGCTGAATTGATCCCTTAATCATCACAAAGTACCCTCCTTTGTGTCTTTTAACTGTTTATTTGAAAGTCTATTTTGTGTGATATTAGGCTGGCAACACCAGCTCTTTTTTGGTTTCTGTTAGCATGGAGCATCTTTTTCCATTCTTTCACTTTCAGTCTGCATGTATCTTTGTTGATTAGATGTGTTTTGTTATAGGCAGCAAATTTATGGGTCTTGTTTTTAAAATCCATTGAGGCAGTCTGTATCTTTTTAACTGGAGATTTGAGGCCATTTTCTTTTTCTTTTTCTTTCTTTTCTTTTCTTTCTATAAAAGTCTTATTTAATAAATATAAATTTCAAAAGTACAACTTAAGGATTATAGCAGTTCCTCCCCTCCAAAACCACTCTCCCACCCGCAAACCATCCCATCTCCTCTCTCCCAATCCATTCTTCATTAAGAGTTTTAAATTATCTTTATATACAGATTAACTTAGTATATATTAAGTAAAGATTTCAACAGTTTGTACCCACATAGATGCACAAAGTATAAAATACTGTTTAAAGACTTTTTACCATTAATTCTCATACTACAACACATTAAGGACAGAGATCCTGCATGGAGAGTAAGTGCCCAGTGACTCCCATTGTTGACTTAACAATTGACACTCTTATTTATGACATAATTAATCACCTGAGGCTCTTGTTATGAGCTGCCAAGGCTATGGAAGCCTCTTGAATTCACAAACTCCAAACTTATTTAGACAGGGCCATAATCAAAGTGGAAGTTCTCTCCTCCCTCCAGAGAAAGGTACCTCCTTCTTTGATGGAGGCCCTTTACTGTAAAGGTATCTATTGGAAAGTATTGACTTGGTCCTGCCATTTTCTCCTAAATATTCCTAGAGTTCACTTTGGATTCCTTTGTATTTTTACTGGAGGATTTTCTTCCTTCTCACTCTTTCATAATGATGGCTATCTTTCTGTGTTTCTGTGTGTAGCACATCCTTAAGCATCTTTTGTAGGGCTGGATGAAAGGCATTTCTCTAAATCTTTTTATGTTTGACCATGTTGTGGTGAAGATCTTTTCTGATCATGTTTTCCTCTGTTTGGAAATCCCCTTTTTCTCCAAATTGGGGAGGTTTTCTGTATTTTTTCACTGCATAAGCCTTCTAATCCATTCACTATTTTCATACTTTCAGGAACTCCTAAGGACCTGTATGTTGAGTCATTTGATAGTATCCCACGAATTCTTCAACTCTGATTTATTTTTGTTCCAAGAAAATTATTCATAAAAATAGGCAATTGGCCAACATGTCCTGTACTTTCTGACAGGGAGGTACCTGTTTATATTTATAGTTCCTGACTCCTGAGAATTTTGTAGAATTTTCCTGTAAAATTACTTGGAAAACCAGTATTTTTTTTTTCTAATCAAGTAAATAATTTACTGAAAAATTTTTCCAGAGTACATAGCAGATCATTTATATTCTGAATTTATAATTAAATACTACATAGAGATAGCAAATTCACAATGATCCTTACATATTGAAAGAAATGAACCAAAGAAAAATTATTCAAGCAGTAAAATGGAGCAACATAGATTTGTTTCTTTTCTCCTGAATTGTCAATTGATCAAAAGTTCAAGTGACTTTTCTCTTTATGCAGCATTTTAATATTATTCTTTAGATACTCTATTAGTCAACTTACTGTTTATTCTTACTGAAATTAATAGCTACCAGAAGGGTTGTATTGGCGATGATCATTATCCTCCTATGCAGGTTTCTTCCCATGTAATTATGATGAAGATAATGGGATTATCAGAATTCCGTGCCAAGATTCTAGATTTTTGAATATCAAAGGAGTTTGCCCATTCAAAAATACTAGTTTATGCTCCTCTCTACAAAAACCCTGTTTTATTTATTTTTGTCCATACCTGCCCTCACATCCACACACCCACAACTCTACCTCCTCCCTCTCTCATTCCCATTCTCCACTAAGATCCATTTTCTTTTTTTTAAACTTTAATATAAATTTCTAAAGTACAACTTTTGGATTATAGAGGATTTGTCCCCCATAACCCGCAAAATCCCATCTCCCACTCACTCTCCCATCCCATTCTTCATCAAGATACATTTTCAATTATCTTTATATATAGAAGATCAACTTAGTACAACAATTTCAACAGACTGCACACATACAGACATACAAAGTATAGAGTACTGTTTGAATACTAGTTATAGCATAATTCACATTGTACAAAGCATTAAGGACAGAAATACTACATGGGGAGTAGGTGCACAGACTCCTGTTGATTTAACAATTGACACTATTATTTATGATGTCAGTAATCACCTGAGGCTCTTGTCATGAGCTGCCAAGACTATGGAAGCCTTTTGACTTCGCCAACTCTTATTTCAACAAGGCCATAGTCAAAGTGGAAGTTCTCTCCTCCCTTCAGAGAAAGGTACCTCCTTCTTTGATGGCCTATTTTTTCCACTGTGATCTCACTCAGTGATCTTTCATTGAGGTCATTTTTTTGACAGTGTCATGGATTTCCATGCCTGAAATACTCTCATGGGCTTTTCAGCCAGATCCAAATGCCTTAAAGGCTGATTCTGAGGCCAGAGTGCTGTTTAGGACATCCACCATTCTATGACTCTGCTGTGTATCCCACTTCCCATGTTGGATCATTTTCTCCCTTTTTTTTATTATATTGGTTAGTATTTTCAGACACTAGTCGTCTTTGTGATCCCTTTAACTCTTAGTCCTATCATTATGATCAATTATGAACAGAAATTGATCACTTGGGCTAATGAGGTGGCATTGGTACATGCCACCTTGATGGGATTGAATTGGAATCCCCTGGTATGATTCTAAATCCACCATTTGGGGCAAGTCAGATTGAGCATGTTCCAAACTGTACATCTCTTCCCTCTCTTATTCCCACTCTTATATTTAACAGAGATCACTTTTCAGTTAAGTTTCAACACTTGAGAATAACTGTATTAATTACAGAATTCAACAAATAGTATTAAGTAGAACAAACAAATAATAATAGGAGGGATAAAATATTAAGTTGTTCATCAACAGTCAGGACAAGGGCTGATCAAGTCACTGTTTCTCATAGTGTCCATTGACTTCAACAGGTTTCCTTTTTGGTGCTCGGTTAGTTGTCACTGATCAGGGAGAACGTATGGTATTTGTCCCTTTGGGACTGGCTTAATTCACTCAGCATGATGTGTTCCAGATTCCTCCATTTTGTTGCAAATGGCCGGATTTCATTGTTTTTGACTGCTGTATAGTATTCTGTAGAGTACGTGTCCTATAATTTCTTTATCCAGCCTACTGTTGATGGGCATTTGGGTTGGTTCCATGTCTTAGCTATTGTGAATTGAGCTCAATAAACATTAGGATGCAGATAGCTTTTTTGTTTGCCAATTTAATTATCTTTGAGTAAATTCCAAGGAGTGGAATGGCTGGGTTGTATGGTAGAGTTATATTCAGGTTTCTGAGGAATCTCCAGACTGACTTTCATAGTGGCTTCACCAGTTTGCATTCCCACCAACAGTGGGTTAGTGTCCCTTTCTCCCCACATCCTCGCCAGCATCTATTGATGGTAGATTTCTGAATGTGAGCCATTCTCACCGGGGTGAGGTGAAACCTCATTGTGGTTTTGATTTGCATTTCCCTGATTGCTAGTGATCTTGAACATTTTTTCATGTGTCTGTTAGCCATTTGGATTTCCTCTTTTGAAAAATGTCTGTTGAGTCCTTTGCCCATCTCTTAAGTGGGTTGTTTGTTTTGTTGTTGTGGAGTTTCTTGATTTCTTTGTAGATTCTGGTTATCAACCCTTTTTCTGTTGCATAGTTTGCAAAAATTTCCACCTTCATTCCGCTGTGGTCCGAGAAGTTGCATCATATGATACTAATTTTTTAAAATTTGCCAAGACTTGTTTTATGGCCTAGATGTGGTCCATCCTACAGAAGGTTGCATGCATTGCTGAGAAGAATGTAAATTCTTAAATGTAGGATTGAAAGTTTTGTAGATATCTGTTAGATCCATTTGGGCAATAGTGTCAATTAAATATGCTGTTTCCTTGTTGAACTTCTGTTTGGTTGATCTGTCTATTTCTGAGAGTGGAGTATTGAAGTCCCCCAGTAGTGTGTTGGAAACCAAGTCTCCTTTTAAGTCCCTTAACAAATCTTTTATATAAACTGGTGCCCTGTAATTAGGTGCATATGCATTTTCATATTTACGTCTTGCTGTTGAATTGATCCCTTAATCATTATATAGTGCCCCTTTTTGTCTCACTTAACAGTTTTTTGTTAAAGTTTATTTTGTCCAATATTAAGATGGCTACACCTGCTTTTTTGGTTTGTTTCATGGAATATCTTTTTCCAACCTTTCACTTTCAGTCTGCATGCATCTTTGTTGGAAAGATGTGCTTCTTGCAGGCAGAAAATAGATGGATTTTTTCCTTAATCCATTCAGCCAGTATGTGCCCTTTAACTGGAGAGTTGAGTACATTGAAGTTCAATATGACTATTGATAAGTAGTAACTTTGCCCTGCATTTTCCCAAAGATATTTTCTAATATATGCTTTGAGCTTCCTATGATCTTCTACTGGTAGATTTTCTTCCTTTACCTTCTTTCATATTGATGGCTGTGTTTCTGTGTTTCTGTGTGTAACACATCTTTAAGCATCTTTTGCAGGGCTGGATGAGTGGCAACAAATTCCTTCAAATTTTGTTTTCTATGAAAGGTCTTTATTTCACCTTCATTCACAAATGAGAGCTTTGCAGCATATAATATTCTGAGCTGGCAGTTTTCCTCTCTCAGTACCTGGGCTATATCTCGCCATTCCCTCCTAGCCTGTAGGGTTTCTGATGAGAAGCCAGCTGTGAGTCTGATTGGAGATCCTCTGAGAGTAATCTGACGTTTCTCTCTTGCACATTTTACAATCTTTTCTTTGTTTCACTGTGGTGAGTTTAATTTTCAACATGTTGGGGTGAGGATCTCTTTTGTTCATGTTTATTAGGGGTTCTACGAGCTTCCTGTACTAGGATGTCTCTGTCCTTCTCCAAACTTGGGAAATTTTCTTCTAGTATCTCACTAAAAAGGCATTATAATCCTTTCTCCCTCTCCATGCCTTCAGGAACTCCTAGAACCTGAATGTTGGGTTTTTTAATAGTATCCTGTAGATTCCCGACATTTTTTTTTAGATTTCTAATTTCCTCTTTTCTTTGGTTTGACTGTATGCTTTCCTGTTCTCTGTCTTCTAAGTTCAATATTCTCTCTTCTGTTTCACTGACTGTTTTTTAGACTCTCTAATGTGTTTGTCATTTGATCTATTGAGTTCTTCATTTCATCTTGATTTCTCTTCACTATCACACTTTCCTGTTCTACTGGTTTCTGCATTTCATTTTGATTCCTCCTTAATATTTCATTTTCATGAGAGATTTTCTATCCTGTCCAGTAAGGATTTCTGTAGTTCAGGAATTTGTTTTTGAGAACTTCTTAATGTTCTTAACAATTTCTTGAAATCCATTTTTTGCATTTCTTCTATCTCATCTTTATAATCTTGAATTGGGGTGTCTTGTTCATTTGGGGGCTTTATAGTGTCTTCCTTGTTCTTGTTTCCTCAGTTTCTGCATTTGTTGTTTGGTATTGTGGAGATATTCTTTAGTTTCTTCGCTGTAGTGGTTTTTCTCGTAATACTATGACTCTAGATTAAGTGGACTGTCTGCTTTTGATGGATCCTTAGAGGCTTGAGATGGGTGTGGTCAGAGAGCTCTGTTTGGTTCTTCAGGGTTAAGGGTTTGCCAAAGGTGACTCACCCAGGTTGTTCTGTCTCTTGCTAGCTCACTCTTTATTTTTTATTTATTTTTTTACTCAGAAGGGACATAATTCTGCACAGATGAGCGAAATTGAGGGTAGTCAATGTATAAAATCTGGCCCTTGTGGGTATTAGTCTGCTCTACCCCAAGGACCACACAAAGTGTCTATGCAGCCCTCAGTGTGGTCTCAAATTTCTCAGTCTCCCACCAGGTTGCCAGCATTACCAAGTTTGTGTACTCTGTCAGTTCTCTTGCCCACCCTCAGATTTTCACAGTCTCAGTTCATTAGTTCCACACCTTCACCAGGCTCTAACCTCCTATTTCTCCCCACCAGAGTCAGGTTTTTCTGCTTGGCTGATGGCAGGCACTGCTTTACGTATGTCCAAAATGGTGCCTGCTCTTTGTCTTGCTCGGCTTTGTAATGTGAATGGAGAGAGAGGCTCGTGTCTGTGCCGGTTCCCCTTATTTATTCATTTTTTTCCAGTCAGCCTGGCGGACTTTCCCCAGCGGGTCTTCAAGCCTCGTTCCCTCTAGGCTCTTTCTGCCGTTTCCCCTCCAATGTCTCAAGCTACCAAGGTTTTTGTCTCACCTCCCCTTCCAGCGCTGGTGCACAGACTCCACGGCTGGGCTTCCGAGCCACGGGCGTCTTTGCTCTCCCCATAGGTCCTCCGTGTCACATCCACTAGATCCAGAAGAGTTTCCTCTGCAATTTTTTTCCAAGCCTTTCCCTGAGACTACAGTAACTCCACTTTTATTAAACTATCTTTTCCCAGACTATCAGGCACACGCTCACTATTCCGCCATCTTGGCTCCCATGATATCTTTTGTGAGCACTCAACATAACTATAACTTATGGGACATAACAATATCCTCCACTTAATACATTAAAAGAAAGTCAGTCCTTGGAAATGAGTTTTATCATCAATTAAGGAAGCACTCAAGAAAACAAGCAATGGAGTTGGACACTTAGGCATAATTAAAACTTATGTGACATAAGAATATACTTCACTTGACACTAAAACAAAATATATCTTTGAGAAAAAGTTTTACTATTAACTCTCTTAATACAACTCTTTGAGGACAGACATCCTGCAAGGGAATTTAGTGCACAGTAATCCTGTTGTTAATTTAACAATTAACACTCACGTATGACATCAGTGGTCACCCAAGGCTCCTGACATGAGCTGCCTAGGCTATGGAAGCCTTTTGAATCCACAAACTCCATCAGTATTTAGACAAAGTTATAAGCAGTGAAGTTCTCTCCTCTCTTCAGAGAAAAGTACAACCTTCTTCGACTTCTTTTCACTCGTGTCTCACCCACCGAGGTCCTTTATGTAGGACATTTTTTGCCACAGTGTCTTGGCTTTCCATACTTTTGTGGGATTTTCAGTCAGATCAGAATGCCTCAGAATGCCTGATTCTGAGGTCAGAGTGCTACTTAAAGTGATCATCATTCTATGAGTCTGCTGAGTGGATTGCTTCTCACATTGGAGCATTACTTTTAGCTATTCTGGATCTCTTGTGTTTCCATATGAATTTTAGCATTATTTTTTCTAGATCTTAGAAGAATGTTCTTTGTATTTTGATGGGTATCACATTGAATCTTTAAATAACTTATAATAGTATGGACATTTTTTTCTTCCATGATCATGGAAGATTTTTCCAATTTTTAGGTCTTCTATTCCTTTCTTTTTGTTTTGTAATTTTCATTGTAGAGATCTTTTACATCTTTGATTAAATTTATTTCAAGGTATTTCATTTTTTGTAGCTATTGTGAGTGGGATGACCATAGAAGTTCATTCTCAGCTATGGCACTGTGCATGGGGCTATTGATTTTTGTGTGTTGATTTTATATCTTACCACTTTTCCAAACTCTTTTATGAGTTGCAATAGCCTCTTCATGGAATCTTTTGGGTTCCCTATGCATAAAATAATATCATCAACAAATAGGGACAGTTTGACTCTGATTTCTTTTTCTTGCCTAATGGCTCTGGCTAAAATTTCCAGGACTATATTAAATAGCAACTGTGAGAGTGGGCATCCTTGTCTGGTTCCAGATCTTAATGGGAATGCCTCCAATTTTTCTCCATTCAATAGTATGCTGGTTGTGAATTTTTTTTTATAAATTGTCTTGATTTTGTTAAGGAATGCTCCTTCTATACCAACTTTGCTTAAGGTTTTCATTATAAAAGGATGTGGAATTGTATCAAATGCCTCTATTGAGATAATCATATGATTTTTGTTCAGCTCATTAATGTGGTTAATCACATTTATTGATTTTTGGGTGTTGAATCATCCCTGCATACCAGAAATAAATCCTACTTGGTTCAAGTGAATGATTTTTCTGATATGTCATTGGATTCAATTGGCTAGTACTTTGTTGAGGGTTTTGCATCTACATACATCAGCAACATTGATCCACAGTTCTTTCTCTGTATCTGGGTTAGGAATTAAAGTGATGCAGGTTTGATAGAAGGAGTTTTGGAGGATTCCCCTCCTTTCAATTGTTTTGAATAACTTGAGAAGGATTGGAATTAGTTCTTATTTAAATGTCTGGTAGAATTAAGCAGTGAAGCTATGGGGAGCTTGGCTTATTTTGTTGGAAGGGTTTTTATACTGATTCAATCTCTATATTGGTTATTGGTCTCTTTAGATGTTCTGTGTCTTCATGACTCAATTGAGGTAGATTGTATGTATCCAGGAATCTATCTATTTCTTCTAAATTTCCTGATTTGTTGGCATATAGCTCTTTATAGAATTCCTGATGATTCTTTTTATTTCTGTGGTATCTGTTATTACATTTCCTTTTTCATCTCTGATTTTGTTGATTTGGGTCTTCTCCCTTTTTTTTCTTGGGTAGTTGGGCCAGTGGTATATCAGTTTTGCTTATTATAAAAAACAGTTCATTTTATTGGTCTTTTGTATTTTTGTTTCAATTTTGTTAATTTCTTCCTTAATTTTAATTATTTCTTTTGTCCTAATTTGGGATTTTTTTTTTCTAGGTCTTTGAGATGCATTGACAGCTCATTTGGTGAACTGCCAGTTTCTTGGTGTAGGCACTAATTGCTATAATCTTCCCTCCTAACACTGCTTTTGTTACATCCTGTAAGTTTTGATTTGAGGTACTGTCATCATTCATTTCCAGAAATTTTTAAATTTCTCTTGATTTCTTTTACAACCTGTTCTTCATTTAGGAAAAATGTGTATTAATATGCTCTTGAGATTCTTGAGCTGTTAGTTTAGATTCATTCCATTGTGATCAGAGAAGGTACATGGTATGATTTTGATTTTTTTAAAAATTTGCTGAGACTTGCTTTATGGCCTAGTATATGGTCTGTCCTGGAGAAAGTTCTGTGCACTGCTAACAAGAATGTATTTTGCAACTTTGGAGTGAAAAGCTCTGAGGATATCCGTTAAGTCCATTTGGTACATAGTGTCAATTAGCTCTGTTTCCTTGTTGACTGTCTGGTTGTTCTACCCATGGATGAAAGTGGAGTGTTGAAGTCCCCCATTACTAATATATTGGAGTTTATGTCTCCCTTTGGATCCATTAACAGATCATTTAAATAGCCGGGTTCTTGTAATTGGAAGTATACATTTATTATAGTCACATCTTCCTGTTGTATTGGTCCCTTAATCATCATATAGTGTCCTTCTTTGTCTCTTAACAGTTTTTGTGTTAAAGTCTATTTTGTCTGATATTAGGATGACTTCACCTGCCTTTTTTTTAACCCCATTCACATGGGAAATCTTTTTCCATCCTTTCACTTTCAGTCTACATGTATCTTTGTTGGTGAGATATGTTTCTTGAAGGCAGAAAATACACCGGTCTTGTTTTTTAATCCCTTTGTCAGTCTGTACTTTAACTGGAGAGGTTAAGCCATTTATATTCAAAGTAACTTGATAAGTAACTTCTTGATCTTGCCATTTTTCTGTGAATATTCCTATTGTTTACTTTGGATTTCTTTTGTATTTTAACTGGTGGATTTTCTGTCTTTGCATTCGCTCATGATGGTGGGTTTCTGTCTGTGTTCCTGTGTGTAGCACATCCTTTAGCATCTTTTTGTAAGGCTGGATGAAAAATTTTCAATTTCTTTTTGTTATGGATGGTCTTTATTTCACCTTTATTCATAAATGAGAGCTTTGCATGCTACAATATTCTGGGTTGAAATTTTTTCTCAAGATTTGGACTATATCTTGCCATTGTCTTCTAGCCTGTAGGGTTTCTGTTGAAGCCTGCTATGAGCCTAATTCAAGATCATCTGAAAGTTATCTGGCATTTCTGTTGTTCAGTTTAGAATCTTTTCTTTATGCTTTACTGTAGAAAGCTGGACAACAATGTGTCACAGTGAATATTTTTTACAGTTATGTCTGTTAGGAATTTTATGCTTCCTGTACTTGGACTTTCCTTTCACCAAGTTAGGGAATCTTTCTGTAATTATTTCACTAAGTAAATCTCCTATTCCATTCTTTTTTTAAAATATTTTTATCCATTTGAGAAGCAGAGTTAGAGACAGTGAAAGGGAGAGATATGAAGAAAGATCTTCCTTTCACTGGTTCACTTACCAAATGGCCAAGAGCTTCCTTTGGGTCTCCCATGTAGGTGCAGGGGCCCAAGGATGTGGACCATCTTTTCCTGCTTTCCCAGGCCATAACAGAGAGCTGGATTAGAAGAGGAGCAGCCCAGACTAGAACCAGTGCTCACATGGGATGCCTGCACCACAGGTGGAGGATTGATCCACTGTGCCACAGTGCTGGCTCCTATTCCTTCTCTATTTCACTCCTCAGGCATTTCTAAGACCTGTGTGTTGGATCATTTGATAGTATCCCATGTATCTCTGTTTTAAGTTTCCTAGTTTCTTCTTCCTGTTTTTGGTCTGATTGTAAAATTTCCAGAGATTTTTCTTCTAGCTCAGATATTCCTTCTTCTGCTTCACCAACTCTGTTGTTAAGGCTTTCCACTATATTTTTGATTTATTGAATTCTTCATTTCTAGTATTTCATTTTGAATTCTTTAAAATCTCAGTTTAATGGGGAAAATTTTCATATCATATATGGTTTTCTTTAGCTTGCGGATTTACTTCTGATTACTTTGAGTAATCCTATGATTAGCTTTTTGAATTCCATTTCTTGTATTTCCTCAATATCTTCATCTACACATTCTAACATTGAAATGTTGTACTCCTCGTGGTGGTCATAATGTCTTATCTTATTTCTTGATTTTTTGCATTTATTTTTAAGAATTTGTAGAATTTTTTTCATCTGATGGCTTTTTTTTTTTTGACAGGTAGAGTTAGACAGTGAGAGAGAGAGAAAGGTCTTCCTTCTGTTGGTTCACCCCCCAAAATGGCCACCATGGCCGGTGCGCTGCGCTGATCTGAAGCCAGGAACCAGGTGCTTCCTCCTGGTATCCCACGTGGGTGCAGGGCTCAAGCACTTGGGCCATCCTGCACTGCCTTCCCGGGCCACAGCAGAGAGCTGGATTGGAAGAGGAGCAACTGGGACAGAATCCGGTGCCCCAGCCAGGACTAGAACCCAGAGTGCCAGCACCACAGATGGAGGATTAGCCTAGTGAGTCGCAGTGCCAGCCTATCTGATGGCTTTTTATCTTTGAGCTATTCCTTTGTGGCTAGTGGAACGTTTATGCTTTCAGTGAATACCAAGAGGTGTGTGGTAGGTGTGGTCAGAGTTTTTGTCAATGCTGCAGGAGTGAGTATCCCGTGTAACAACCAAGTTGGGTGTGGTGGCTCTCCTATGGTTAACTGGATATAGAGGAATGGTCACCTCTGTTGGTGCAACTGTTCCTTCTCCAGGCTGAGGAGTGCCTAGATGGTAGTCCACAGTGTGTTCAGCACTCATCTGTACTGCTGTATAAACTGTACATATGATCTGCACAGCCCTTCCTGTGAGCACAGTTCCTTCTGCTCTGAGCTGATCTAGGCAACCAAGGAGCTCTGAGACTGTGTAGCACCATTCAGTGACTGCCCAGAAACCCAGGTACACTCTGTTTCCTCTCATGCAATCAGTGTGTTTTCTTGGTCTCAGCACCCAGGGCTCTCAGGGTCAAGGAGTGCAGGTGGAGCCACTCTGTCCCACTAGCCTGTTCTGACCATAGAGGGATGGAGGTGGTCCCAGGGCTTTTGTCCACATGTGTGCCAGCCTGCTGGATCAAGTCCTGTCTTCCCAGCCAGATTTGATGCCAGTGGAGTACACAGGTTTTTCTCTCTGGTAAGATCTCTGGATCACAGGTGGGCACAATACCCACAATACCCATGATTGTGCTGGGTGCATAGGATAGTCCTGCAGGCGGCACTTCCCTTCTGTAGGGATGGCTCTCCCTCCCCTTGCTTTGCAGGGTGGGTGTAGCTGGCATGGTGCAGACTGTCTCCATCAGTTGCTCTTGCAATTCTGGGGGTTCCCCCATTGACTGGAGAGGGACCCCCAAAATTATGGTGCATGGAAGCTGGGGTGGCTGCTACATGTTTATGTCCAAATATGGTTCCAGCCCTCCCACTGCTGGCTGCTGGTCACTCTTGCCCTGGGTGAGCAGTCACTCTACTCTCCTGAGGGATCTAAGCTCTCCCTCCAGCTATTTCAACAGTGGCAAAGGCCCACAAAGTCCAATCTCATCTGGTCTGCCAGGGCGGGCACCTTCTTCCCAAATCCGAGATGCTGAGTCTTCTGTTGTCTCACTGTACCCTGCATATGTCTGCATTTTCCACACAGGTCAGGGATGTTTCTGGTGCTTTCACAGGATCTCCCCCTGCAGTTCCCCTGCAGCCTTACTCTGAGAGTACACTACTCCACTGTTTTTATCTTAATTTCACCCCACATAAATCAGACTGCCCTGTCGCTACTCTGTCATGTCATCTTGGAACATCTGCTCCAACTCTGATTTTATGTTTTCTATATATTTTTTTGGTCTAAAATTTCCAAAAATTTTTCTTCTAGCTCAGATATTCTTTGTCCTGCCTTGCCAAGTCTTCTGTTTAGGCTTTCCACTACATTTTTTTTTTTTCATTTTCAATTCTCTTTATATACAGAAGATCAGTTTAGTACATATTATGTAAAGATTTCAACAGTTTGCTCTCACATAGGGACACAAGGTGAAAAACACTGTTGGAGTACTGGTTATAGTATTAATTCACAATGTACAGCACATTAAGGACAGAGATCCTACATGATTTTTTAAAATTGATTAATTATCTATGCAATTTCCAATTTAACACCAAGTTTTTTTAATCATTTTCAATTATCTTTATATACAGAAGATTGATTCAGTATATACTAAGTAGAGATTTCATCAGTTTGCATCCACACAGAAACACAAAGTGTAAAATACTGTTTCAGTACTAGTTATAGCATTACTTCACATTGGACAACACTTTAAGGACAGATCCCTCATGAGACATAAGTACACAGTGACTCCTGATGTTGATTTAACAATTTGACACTTTTGTTTATGGCATCAGTAATCTCCCTAGGCTCTAGTCATGAGTTGCTGAGGCTCTGGAAGCCTTTAGGGTTTGCCGACTTCGATCTTATTCTGACAGGGTCATAGTCAAAGTGGAAGTTCTCTCCTCCCTTCAGAGAAAGATACCTCCTTTTTTGATGGCCCTGTTCTTTCCACTGGGATCTCACTCAAAGAGATCTTTCATTTAGGTTTTCTGTTTTTTCCAGAGTGTCTTGGCTTTCCATGCCTAAAATATTCTCATGGGCTCTTGAGCCAGATCCGAGTGCCTTAAGGGCTGATTCTGAGGCCAGGGTGCTATTTAGGACATCTGCCATTCTATGAGTCTGCTGTGTATCTTGCTTCCCATGTTGGATCATTCTCTCCCTTTTTCATTCTATCAGTTAGTATTAACAGACACTAGTCTTGTTTGTGTGATCTCTTTGACTCTTAGACCTATCAGTGTGATCAAATGTGAACTGAAATTGATCACTTGGACTATTGAGATGGTCTTGGTACATGCCACCTTGATGGGATTGTGTTGGAATCCCTTGGCACAATTCTAACTCCATCATTTGGGCAAGTCGATTGAGCATGTCCCAGATTGTACATCTCCTCCCTCTCTTATTCCCACTCTAATATTTCACAGGGAATTTGATCTATTCAGTTCTTTATTTCTAATATTTCATTTGGATTTCTCTTTAAAATCTCAATTTCATAGGAAAAGTTTTCATTTATGTCACATGGTTTTTCTTCATGAATTTCCTTCTGATTGCTTTTGAGTAATCCTATGATTAATTTTTTGAATTCCATTTCTGGTTATTTTCTCAATGTCTTCATTATCACATTCTAATATCGAAATGTTTTACTCCTTTGAGGGGGATTATGGTGTCTTTATTTTTTGAATGTATGCATTGTTTTGGTATTTGTGGAGATAATTTTTTCTGCTCTGTGGCTTAGTGGAATGTGTTTTCAGTGAATGCCGAGAGGTGTGTGGTGGGTAGCTCTGGTCAGTGCTCCAGGGAGGAATGAGTATCCAGCATAATACCCGTTGGGGGTGGTAGCTCTCCTCTTATTAACAGAAGGGGGGCTGGTCATCACTGTTGATGTCATCGCTCCCTTCCTTTCTCTCCTTCAAGCTGAGCAATACCTGGGTATTTGTCCCCAGTGTGTTCAGTGCTCATCTGTGTGAATGATCTGCACAGTCCTCCCTCTGAGCATTGTTCCAGCTGCAATGAGCTGTCCCAGCAACCAAGGAGTTCTGAGAGTGTGGCTATACCCTGCCCTCTCTCAAGCAGTCACAGTGTTTTCACATTCTCCTTGATTGTGGGAGCCCTGGGTGCAGAGACAGAGTCCACTCCAACCCACTAACTTGTCCTGTCCACAGAGGGACTGAAAGGTTCCCAGAGCTGCTTCCCATGTGTGTTTTGCCTGGGCCAATTGAGTCCGATCCCCCCCGCCCCAGCCAGACTCAAAGCCCATGGGGAATGTGAATTTTTCCCTCTGGTAAAATCCCTAGATCAGAGACCTGCACAATACCTGTCATCCCTAGCCCTACTCCTTCCACAATTGTGCTGGGTGGGTACAAGAGTCCCCATGGGCAGTACTGAACTTTGTAGGAATGGTTCCACTCTCTGCCCATTGCTGGGGGTACAGTGGAGCTGGTGTTGCCACATTAACAAGGTGGGGACAGACCCCAGCCAGATGACTTGAACTGCTGTGGTTGCCCCTGCCGGCTGTCCCGACTAGCTGGTGGGTGCTGATGTGGAGGGCGAAGAAGTGGAGAGAGAGATGCATGCCCTTTTTTCCTCCCTCCCCTTGGGTCAGCAGTTGCTAAACTCCCCTGAGGGTTCTGGGTTGGACTCAGACGCGGTGCAGTCTACTAGACTCTTGCCAAATCCGGCTGCTGGGTCCTTTGTTGTCTTCCTACTCATTGCTGTGCATCTGCCCCTTCTCCTCAGCTCCAGGCCATTTCCGCGGCTTTCACAAGACCTCCCCCTGCAGTTTTTCCCTGAGTGTACCTTCTCTACTTTTTTCCTTCTAAGTTCTTGAAGCCCAGAGCAGACCTCCCTGTCACTATTCTATCACCTTGCCTTCCTCAAACATGTTCTATGTAGGTGGTATTTGTCTCCATTTGGAAGGAAGTAATGAATTTAGAACTCCTCCCAGTAAATTTATATTCACATTGGCTTAGACATAAAAGAGCAGGTCTCATCAGGACCTGAAACACAGCCTGGTGCTTTTTCAGATAACACAGTGTGGGAATGTGGGTAGGAATGGAAGATTGAGGAATATGCTTGTCATGGAATGGAACCTAGAAACACACAGCTGCTTAGGAGCAGCAAATCAAAGTAGCAGAGAGAGAGATCTTAATTCCATTGTTTCAAACCTATAGGGGGGAAAATCCCCAAAACCACTTCTAGGAATCTGTTAACCCTACTGGTGTGAAGTATTATATGATGACAAATCAGGGGAAGTGTGTATGTCTGGTGGTGAGGAATTCCTAATTTCCCAGAGGATAGAGGCATGCAGGCAGTTTATGAAAGCCCCCTTTGAGGTAGCATTGCTTGGGAATAGGAGAGTTCAGTGATATTTCCCACTGATCATAATCTGAGCTTTTCTGTAGGACCATGAATTTGAATAGTACTTTACTTTCTCTCCTAGAAAATCCCATTGTCCCTCCCAAGTCTGCAACTCTGTACATGTGTTTTCCAAGAATTCTTCATCATTCCATATCAAGCTTTAGCAAGCATCTGTTCACACAGGTGGATGGAGCATGCCTTTGTTAAGATGTTCTCAGACAGCCATACATAGCTTTATGTTATTTACTTAATTGCAATTTTCTAAATTAAACTGGGCTCCAAAGACTTCCAGGGAAGTGAGAAGGCAGGCAACTCACTCTGCCACTGTTGGAATAAGGAGATGCCTTTTGCCCATTCAAGAGGTTTGGAAATGCCTGCATCTCTGTATTCTGTATTCATCTCTCTGTATTCTGTTAGCCTCTTGAATACAGAAAACTTGGCCTGAGGGACCCACTTGCTAATGGCGGTTACCAGGGAGTGAAGGATTGAGCTAAAGTAGAAGGCTCTCTCCTCAGGTGGCTGTTCTGTCACTCTGGAGTTTTACGCTTTCTGCTCAACCCTTTTTCAGAGTTTTGTTTCTGGTCCCTTCACTTTCCTCCCTCTCAATCTCCCTACCCTCCATTATACATATTATACACTCTTTGGCCCCTATCTCTTCTTCCAACACGTCTTCCTCCTGCTGTCTGCCTAGGTATATCAGGCTTATGGCTGTGAGTGCTGAAATCTTGACATTTTTATGCACCTTTCCACTATAGTATGATAGTTAATTTATATGTAACAACTAGACTGGGGTGCTATTTGGATAATCTTCATTCTTGATATCTTTGTAAATATTTCTAGATAAGTTTAACATAGGAACAGGTGGACCTTGTAAAGGAAACTACTGAGGATTGGATAGAGCAAAAGGGCTGACCCCTCTACCCTTGCTGCCTTAGAGCTGAGACACTGGATTTCCCCTGAAATTCTGCTAGAATTTTTACCAGTGACTCTCCTGTTTCCTAAACCATCAAATGGAAGTCATCATACATGGGAGCCTCTTATATAGCTCAAGAATGCTAGTATCTGAACATTATCTTTTATATTCTACCAATATAGGTAAATGATGGATGGTTAAGTAGATATATACACCTGAAGATGTCTGTATCATATTGGTCTACTTACATTGACATTCCTGATCAAACAAAGCAGTCAGAGGTCTTTTGAGAACCCTTAGGACCCTGCATTGTCAGGAGTGTAGTTTTGTAAATTTGAATGAAATAAAACTGCATATGAACACACAAGCCTGCTGGGTAGATAAAGCAAATCACTGAAGAAGACAATGAACAAAGCAGAAGACAAAGAAATGCTGTCTCTCAATTTTATTAGTACATGATTTATATTTTGAAGATATAATCATCTCTGTCTTGGCCTTTTAAATTTACTTTGAAGCATGTCTTGTTTCTCAAAAGATATCTTTGCCAATGAAGCATCAGTGTCTTATGTCCCCTTAGCCCTGTGTCATCTCTGACCACCCACAAATAATTAACTACATCATATTCAGGAAGCTATCTTTGGAGTTATCATAGCTGGAATGAGTTTTGTGGAGTGGATAGAGCAAGCATGGTTGTTAGACAACTATCCCAAGAGTTAAAGCAATAAATTGAATGTCAATATCCTTATTTATAATCCACATATACATGTTGGGAAAGAGAAATCTGTTTCAATGGTCTTGTTTCTCACAAAAGTACAGAAGAACTTCCATTGTCAAATCATAGATTTGCCAGAGTAATGTGGCATTTTGAAAGTTGGGGATTCTTTAACTGTGTCACTCTCATCCATTTCCCTCCACCAGAAGTTTCTGGGAAAGGACAAGCACCTTCAAAACCATGTACCTCCTTAAATGCCATGCCATCTCTTTAAATGAAGTGGAACCAAGATAAGTAAACAGGTATGTGACTTCCCAGTGTCATTAAATTTATCATTTTCTCTCTTCAGGAAACAACTTGAATAGTGACTTTCCTAAAGTCCATGGTCTTCTGTCATTGGTCACAATGCCCTGGATTCCCTAATGTTTGATTTTTCCTTGGAACAAGAAACATATTCCCACTGTTACTACTACCTTCAGGGGTATCTACACTTGGTGGTGCGGGGTCATTATGACATCACATTTGATTATTGTGAGGCTGATGCTGGAGAGACACTACCTGGGATTCCCAATGCCAGCCTTAATCCTTTTCACATGCACAAGTCTGTGGTTACAAACTGCCTCCGATCCTTCCTTGAACATTTGAGGGAACTGAGGGTCAGGACAGTAAAGTAGCTTGCCAAGGTGACACAGATGAGTGGCATTGGAATCTCCTGACGGTAAGGTCTTCACAGCATTCTGTTTCTATATTTCATAAAATGTTAGAGGAACAATTCTTCACTCAAGTTTCATGTAAAACCAATTGGCATATACTATTGCAAATGTGAGTGATTCCAACTAGTTGACCAACAGCGAAAAGCGCCATCATATTTAATAGGATGTGTAGTACCATACCTTTACTTTTCTTGTAATAGCATATTGCCACCCAGTTTTACCAAACAGGTATATAATTGGTTGCCTCATAGCTGAAGGAAGGAGAGACTGCTCTCAAACTTCTCTCTATCACCAACTCATTAATAGAGATGCAAAAAAATGGACCAGTGTTGGTTTAGTTGTGGAATTCATCTGCTGCACAGTCAGTTGTAATTTCTTTTGATTTGATATTCTGTATTTGGTTTTGACCCTCCTTTTACCTTATCTTGATGGGTTTGGGAGGAAGGCCCTGTATTGCTTGATTGAAAGATGAGGTGAGTGTGGAACAAAGGCATCGAAGCCAAACCCTGACACCAGGAGCATTCCTGGAGTTGCCAAGGGCTTTGTTCACAGGGGAAGTAGACAAGCCAGGCCTCTCTTCTCTTCTCTGCTTTCACATTGTTGCTGTTAGGCATATTGTGCAGCACTCATCTTCACAGCACTAGGGACAGGAATAGTTACTCTCAAACTCATATGCTGTGGGGCACCTCTGTCTTTGGGATTGGGCAAAGTCCTTTGCCTGCTCCACCTGAGACTCTTCGATCAGACTGGGCAAGGACATAGCATGAGTAGAATTGGAAGATTCAAGTGCCCAACTCTTGAGGAAGCAGGTAATGTAGCCATTTCTCTTTACACTCTCAGTGGTGGGGACAGTCTCTTTGAAACTATAGTAGGGATTACAACGTTAATATGTCAGTTGTAACCTTTCCTAGTTTTCACCCAAATGATGGAAAAATTAATGTAAACATAGTGCTCCATATATATAGTGCCACATGTGGAAAGTCAGTGAACTACACCTTAGGATCATGTTTAGCCCTGTAAGTAACCCTGCCTCCTTAGAGTTCCAAGTCTACACTGGTCAGAAAGCCACTTCCACCTCTAGCTTGCAAAAAAATCTGAAAGATTTGCTGAGTTAGTGCCAACCACACAGTCCAGTCTATTCTCCTTAACATGTGCATCACAATATATAGTATTGGATAGCACGGACATTAATATGCATCTGTATGATGTATATATAGATATAATATAGGAATAGTTCAAATGGAAGAATTTCCCTCCTTGAATAACCCCACTGCTAAAATCTAGGCTGGTGCCGCAGCTCAATAGGCTAATCCTCTGCCTTGCGGCACTGGTACACCGGGTTCTAGTCCTGGTCAGGGCGCCAGATTCTGTCCCGGTTGCCCCTCTTCCAGTGCAGCTCTCTATTGTGGCCCAAGTGCTTGGGCCCTGCACCCGCATGGGAGACCAGGAGAAGCACTGGGCTCTTGGCTTCAGATCAGCGTGGTGCGGCGGCCATTGGAGGGTGAACCAACGGCAAAGGCAGACCTTTCTCTGTCTCTCACTGTTCACTCTCCCTGTTGAACAAAACAAATCTAAACAAAGTGGGAAGAAAAGGGAGAATGCATTCAAGTATTTTTTACATAAATGATTATTTGTAAAATATTGCCATCAAATAAAACAAATTTCGGATTGCAGGTTAAAAAGTAGAGCCCAGATTTCACTTCCAGCAGGCTTCTGTGACCAGGCAGTCCCAGATCAAAGAAAAATACAGACAAGATGGGAGAAGCCAGACACCACTGTCTCCAACCACAAGGCACAGCAAGTTGCTGCTGTGAGCCTTCATCTATACAGGCTAAGGTAGGAAAAAAAACTGCATCCCCCACTTATCACAATTTTGGCTAAGATGGAAAAAAAAAATCACCGGGTGCTTATGAAATTCCTACAGCCTGGAGAGCTAATTGGGATCTGAGTAACTGCCAGGCATGGAGTAGAGAAGTTACTTTGCTTCCTTCCCCTCTGCCAATCCTACAAAGTACCATATTTACCCAGCACATCTCTATTCTCCAACCAACATTATCCTCAGACAGAGCAGTGGACTGATCCCTCAGTTGTGAGAGATTTTCTTGCATCCACCCCAGAGTTATGCTCATTCACTCTATGTGGGAAGCAGCCCATAAAAAAATCTGCTCTCACCTGGCAGATCAAGGTAATGACCCCACTAACACCAGGACTGGAACAATTTGTTCTAAACTTCTTGGTGCCACTGGAATCTACCCAGTGGACATAGGGAAGAACTTACCTGCACTCCACCATTCTGGGCTCATACCCTCCAGAGTAAAATGTCCTTTCTACCTTGGAGTCACCCTGCAGGATTGGAACAGGATCCAGCTTCACATCCCCTAGCCCTAAGATTGTTGGCATTATAAACCACAACACAGTTAGACTCACCACGCAGAACCTGAGGAAGGCTCCATGCATATCACACAGTTCTAGAATCATAGTAATTGGTGCCACAAGCTCAGGTATAACTCAGGCTTGCCAGGAGGACATGGGGGCAGCCACTCCTGTCTCCTTCAGTGATAAGAATAAAATCCTGGCTATCAAATTTGCCAGAAACTGACTTCTCTGAACCAAAAATATACACCTTAGGAAACCCCTATTCATCTCAATGCCACACCTCTACCCCAAAAATCTGCAAACTAGTCCACTGGGTCCCTATTAGACAAAGCTGACATTAAGAAAATCAGATTACATTCATGGGCTCATCCAGGACCAAAATTGAAACTTGGGGCTGTCTTCTGTGGACTATGCTCTGTCAGTAGGAAGCCACCAGCTGGCTAATAATGACTCCTAATTTGACCTGAAAAGTCTCACTGTGTTTTAATCTTTGAACCACACAACATTTGGAGGCCCCAGTGAGATCTTCCCCTGTTTCTCTTGGAACAGTGGGGCCAGCTCTGACACTATGGTGTAGCTCAGGGGGAAGACACTGAGAGATGTTTCTTGGCCCTTGGGTGACTTCTTACACTTTGGCACAGTTTCTTGGAGTCTTTGCTAAATTTAAGTCAAAAGAGTCATCTGGTACCTCACTGGTGAGTAGAAATCATTTTTTATTTCTCCTAGTTTCTGGTCTGTGGGTTGACCTGTCCGCAGTTGTTGGATGACTAGAAATACCACTACTTCCACAACCAGATCTGAATTCGAGATGCCATCTGCCTTCTGGTCTTGGTTGAGTCTAATTTGTGTAAGGGGCTGTTTGTTCCTTCCGTTTTCTGTTGGTGTTGTCATAGGAATGGGGCAAGGATCACCCCTCCCTGCTGATCTACCTTTGGGCTATATCTTAGATAATTTTAGTATTGTCAAAGAGTGTGCTACTAAGTCTTTTGGTTTTTATTTTAAATGCTTTTGATTTTCAGCTCTTCTGTGCATGAGAAGGGCCTACCTTTGACATCTGGTAGCTGCCAGAAGGAACTATTAATCTTTCTATAGCCCTGAAGGTCCAGAATGTGATTTGCAGGAAGCCTGGCTAGCCTGACCAGATCCCATATATTGAGATCTGGATAGATTTCACTTCTAATCCCTCATCTTGATCAAAAGCTTGCCCCACCCCCCAGAAGTGCTTGAGAAGCAGCACATCCTCCTGGCCAAGTCAAAGGGAAGGAGCCCTTATCTCCTGTTATACAGGGCCCCACAGAGGACCTGGCCCCTATAGATCTGGTGCCTTGACCTCAGTGACTGACTCTTTTCAGGCAACAGATGATGGCCAGGGAGAACTTTGACCTGTCAGTCCTCCTCACATGCAGAGTGAGTCAACATATCACTGGCAGCTGCCTATGAAAGGTTGGTTTCCTTCTAGGAGGGGACAGGCCCCCTTTTATGGTTTATGCTCCTTTTTCTACTAGTGACCTATATAACTGGAAATAACAAAACCCTTCTTTTCCAGAAAGGCCACGGGGATTAATTTCTCTTCTTGATTCTATTTTCTTTACTCACCAGCCAACCTGGGACAGCAAAACATTCTCTCTCTTCTGAGCTAAAAAAAGAGTCTGAGACTACATCAGGCAAGAGGGCCAAAAATTGGTCCTGGACCCCAACAGGCAGCCTACCTCTGAACCCATAAGACTGGAGAGAATATTTCCCCTTAGCCACCCTGATTGGGACCCAAATGATGATAGAGGTCAGGAGGTTTTTGCTCGGTATCACCAGGTTCTCATAAGGGGATACACACAGCAGCAGCAAAGAAACCAACTAATTCATCTAAGGTAAATGAGACCATCCAAAAGATGGATGAGATGGAGGCATTTTAGTGCCTCTTTGAGGCACGCTGTGTATACATCCCCATAGACCCAGAGCCCCCTGAAAATAGCCATGGTATTAATGTGATGTTTGTATCCCATTCGTCCCCCAGTATTAGACATAAGCTATAAAGACAAAGGGTTTGAGGGAAAGTTCCTTTCTAAATTGGTAGAGGTGGCTCAACGGGTCTACAATAATGAAATTGACCCTGTTACTACCCAGACCAAATAAGATGACCCGGAGTATGGCAGTGACCTTTAAAAAAAAAAAAAAAAAAACTAAAAAGACCCAGAGGTGGGCCAGACATGGGCCCGCTAAGGCAAGATTGCCCTTAAGAAAGGATCAGTGTGCCTACTACAAGGAAGCCTCAAAACTAACACTGGGGCGGGACTTACAAATAGTGGCCCCCCCACTCAGTGGAAGCTTTATTGCGGAGCCTCCTAGAGCGGTGGGTTTTCATGCATTGGAGAGCCAATCTCAGGTACTGCTCCTAGACCCACAAAAAAACTTCTAAGAAGTACTGCTTTAAATCCTGCCATCTTACTTCCCGATCATGATCCATTGAAGCCTTTCCATGAGTGTAAGGAAGTGCTGGAATCCTTAAACATGCAGGTAGATCTGAAAGACAACTAGAGCAGCTTCATCTTTTAGGAGTAAGATATGCAGGTGTAGCCATAGTTACATTCTCAGAAGTTATTTGGACCCAAGCATTAGGACATGAACTGAGTTAGGGCTGAGTTAACAGCACTCACTCAGACTTTAATATGGAACAGGGTAAAATTATTAACCTACACAAGGACAGCAGGTATGCTTTTGCTATTTCCCATGTTCATGTGGCTCTTTATACAGAGAGGGGCCTTCTAACATCTGGAGAAAAGCAGATGAAAGTGTTCCAAAATTTTGACCTTGTTAGAAGCAGTGTGACTACCAAAGAAAGTAGCCATTATTCACTGCAAGGGACATCAGAACTTGGAGTCCCTAGAGGCCAAAGGAAATACATTTGTGGACAAAACAGTTCAGGAAACAGCCTTAAAACCAGTGGGGCCCTTCCAGGTTCTCCCTGTTGTACCCATCCAAATTCTACAAAAGACTCCTGTCTACACACACAAAGTCAAAGGACAGTTGCTAGGGGCTAAGATGGACCATGAGGAATGGATGAGCCTTCCCGATGAGAGATGGCTCCTCCAATGGCTTTCGACCAAAAACTGATGGAACAAGTCTATCAGAGCACCCATCTAGGAAGTACAAAATTAACTGAGTTATTACAATGCCACTATTACACCCCTGGGCTGGATCAAAACAGGGCCACATCTCATCCTGATGTCATATCTGCACTCAGGTAAACCTAGGATGAAGAGGTGAGTTAGCCCAAGAGATACGGTTATGGGGAAAGGATCCTGGAGAATACTGAAAAGTAGACTTCATATTTTCCAAGTAATACTTCAGTGGTTACCGTTATCTTCCAGGTTTTGTTGACACATTTTCTGGGTGTGTGGAAGCTTACTCTACCAAGACAAACAGCTCAAGTAGTAGTAAAAATTAGTTTGAGATTGTCCCCAGATTTTGCCTCCTGCTAATAATGGGGTCCAACAATGTTCCCATGTTCATTGCTCAGGTGACTCAATTACTAACAAAGGTGGTAAAGATAAATTAAAAGCTTTGTTGTGCCATAGACCAGAGTTCAGGACAGGTGGAAAGGATAATTAGGACCTTAAAACTTTAGCTTTGGGCCAGCGCCGTGGCTCAACAGGCTAATCCTCCACCTTGCGGCGCCGGCACACCGGGTTCTAGTCCCAGTTGGGGCGCCAGATTCTGTCCCGGTTGCCCCTCTTCCAGGCCAGCTCTCTGCTGTGGCCAGGGAGTGCAGTGGAGGATGGCCCAGGTGCTTGGGCCCTGCACCCCATGGGAGACCAGGAAAAGCACCTGTCACCTGGCTCCTGCCATCGGATGAGCGCGGTGCGCCGGCCATTGGAGGGTGAACCAATGGCAAAAGGAAGACCTTTCTCTCTGTCCGCTCTGCCTGTCAAAAAATAAAAAACTTTAGCTTTGATTTTGTTAAAGACTGGTGAAAAATGGATGAGCCTCCCTCCCTTTGCCCTATCATGGGCACGGTGTACCCTTCACGTAAAAGGTCGAACCCCCTATGAGATATTTGAAAGGCCACAACTCCTACTCCCCAAACTAGGGGATGAATGGCTGGCAGAATTGAATAATGACTCCCTGAAGTCCTTTCCAGGCTCTTCAGGCATACCTTCAACAACCGCATGCCACGTGACCAGAACTACCTCAGTGGATCTCTGGTGCTGATGCCTGCAACATCCAACCCAGGGAACTGGTATAGATAACACAGTCCATCAACCCTGGAGGCATGGTGAACTGAACCCCTGCCTGTAATCTTAAACACATCAACAGCAGATAAAGTAGCAGGAAAACACTATTAGATCCATCACATGCAGGTAAAAAGCCTCACATCCAAAGCTGTGGAACAATGGAGACCTGCTGCAGGTATTCCCATGCTTCATAAGTATTTATTTACACTCTCCCCTACTGCTAGCATGTTAGACTCACTTCACCCACACTAATTAATAAACTACAGTGGGAGTCACGCAGGACTGGGGATTTCACTGTTATTGTAAAGAACCTCTTTCACTTCCCCCTGGTTTTGATTTGACCTCTGTTCACTGTTTGATTACAAATTTTTTTTTTGACAGAGTGGACAGTGAGACAGAGAGAGACAGAGGGAAAGGTCTTCCTTTGCCATTGGTTCACCCTCCAATGGCCGCCGCGGCCGGCGCACCACGCTCATCCAATGGCAGGAGCCAGGTGACAGGTGCTTTTCCTGGTCTCCCATGGGGTGCAGGGCCCAAGCACCTGGGCCATCCTCCACTGCACTCCCTGGCCACAGCAGAGAGCTGGCCTGGAAGAGGGGCAACCAGGACAGAATCCTGCGCCCCAACCGGGACTAGAACCCGGGGTGCCGGCGCCGCAAGGTGGAGGATTAGCCTGTTGAGCCACGGCGCCGGCTTGATTACAAATTTTGTCACTGCTTGACCCAAGGAAACCAGGACAGGGACCTATGCTATGCAGCAGGGACTTACCCCTGCTTTCCAACTATGGGAAAGAGTGGGCCAAAAAAAATCTCTAAATCAGCTTAAACCTTCAAACTCCTTGGCTGAGATAGCCCTACAAAACCAAAGGGGCTTAGATCTTTTGTTCCTAAAACCAGGAGGACTATACATGGCTTTGGGAGAAACACTGTTTTTACTCACCCAAGTGGTTAGCATAGAAACAGTTGAACACTAGTTCAAAAACAATTAGAGTATACTACCAAATTGGTTTTATTTTATTTTCAAATAATTGACTTTCCTAATGGCTCCAGTGTGGAATGTGACAAACTTAAGATATAGCATACCTATATGCCTAACTGCGTTGGAGCAGAAACTGTTCATTTGAGACAAACAAGTTGTAAATGTGGTCTGCTCATCTGGCTGTAACTGATGTATATTTGGCTTGATTGTTTGATAATGACCAAGGCCACCATGATATAGTTTCTGCCTTTAAAATTGCCATACAATCGCAACTTGGGGCTGTCTTCTCTGGATTTGCTCTGAGAAGGCAGTCACCAGCTGGCTAATAAAGACACCTAATTTGACCTGAAAAGCACCTGTGTTTTAATCTCTGCAGCCCACAACACTGAACGAACAGTAGGTCATAGAAGAAATCAAAAGAGAAATTTCTGGGAATGAAATGATAACACTACATATCAAAAATATGGGACACAGCAAAAGCAGTGTTAAGAGTACCATTTATAGCAATAGGTGCCTACATCAAGAAATTGGAAAGGAACCAAATAAACAACCTATTAATGCATCTCAAGGATCAAACTACAGCTAACCAGACCCAAAACTAATGAGAAAAAGAAATCAAAAGATAGCACTTTTTTTGAAAAAAAAAAATTGACATGCCATTGGCCCAAATAACCAAAAAAAGACCCAAATCAATAAAATGAGAAAAAGGAAATGTAACATACCACAGAAGTAAAAAGTCATCAAAAATTACTACAAAGAGCTGTATGCCAACAAACTGGGAAACCTAGAGGAAATGGATAGATTCCTGGATACATGCAACCTACCTAAATTGAGCCATCAAGGCATAGAATACTTAGACTCATAACCAAGATGGAAATTGAATCAGTAATAAAGGCCCTCCCAAAAAAGAAAAGCCCCGTTCTGGAAGGCTTCATTGCTGAATTCTATCAGACATTGAAAGAAGAACTAACTCCAATTCTTCTCAAGTTATTAAAAACTACTGAAAGGGAGGAAATCCTCCCAAATTCTATGAAGCCAGCATCACCATCATTCCTAAACCTGAAAAAGATGCAACAGAGAAAGAATTACAGACCAATATCCCTGATGAACATAGAAGTAAAAATCCTCAAAATTCTAGCCAATCGAATCCAACAATACATCAGGAAGATCATCTACCCAGACCAAGTGAGATTTATCATTTTTTATGCAGGAGTGGTTCAACATTTGCAAGTCAATGTGATACATTCACAATCTGCAGAAGAAAAACCATGTGATTATCTTAATAGATGCAAAGAAAGCATTTGATAAGGTAGAACACATTTCATGACAAAAACTGTAAGCAAATAGAGTATAGAAGGAACATTCCTGGGGCCAGCGCTGTGGCACAGTGGGTAAATGCATTGTAATGAAGCACCAACATTCCATATGGGCACTTGTTCTAGTCCTGGCTGCTCCACTTCCGATCCAGCTCTCTGCTATGACCTGGGATGGCAGAAGATGGCCCAAGTTCTTGGGCCCCTGCACTCATGTGGGAGATGCAGAAGAAGCTCCTGGCTTCGGATCAGCGCAGCTCTGGCCATTGAAGTCATTTGGGGAGTGAACCAGCAGGTGGAAGACCTCTCTGTCTCTACCTCTCAATGTAACTCAAGTAAATAAATCTTATTTTTTAAAAAGGGAACATTCCTAAACACAATCAAGGCAATTTATAAACCCAAGGCCAGCTTCATATTGAATGGGGAGAAGGTGGAAGCATTCGCCCTGAGATTCAGTACAGGACAGGGATGACCACTCTCACCACTGCTATTCAACATAGTTCTGGAAGTTTTAGCCAGAGCCATTAGGCAAGAAAAATTAAAGGGATACAGATTGGGAAGGAAGAACTCAAACTATCCCTCTTTGCAGATCCCTCTTTTCTTTTTTTTAAGGGATCCAAAGGACTCTACTAAGAGACTATTGGAACTCATAAAAAAGTTTGGCAAAGTAGCAGGATATAAAATCAATGCACAAAAATCAACAGCCTTTGTTTACATAGGCAATTCCTCAGCTGAGAAAGAACATCTAAGATCAATCCCATTCACAATAGCTACAAAAGCAATAAAATACCTTGGAATAAACTGAACCTAAGGTTGTCAAAGATCTCTATGATGAGAACTATAAAATCTTAAGAGGATACCGAAAAATGAAAGAATCTTCCATGCTCATGGATTGGAAGAACATAAAAATGTCCATTCTCACAAAAGCAATGTATAGATTCAATGCGATACCAATCAAAATATCAAGGACATTTTTCTCACATCTGGAAAAAATGAAGCTGAAATTCATATGGAGGCACAGGAGACCTTGAATAACTCAAGCAATCTTGTATGACAAAGCCAGAGGCATCACAATACCAGATTTCAGGACATACTACAAGGCAGTTGTAATCAAAACAACATGGCACTGGTACAGAAACAGATGGATAGACCAATGGAACAGAATAGAAACACCAGAAATCAAACATTTACAAGTAAGTGATATTTCTATTTGATCAAGATTCTAAAACCAATTCCTAGAGCAAGAACAGTGTAATCAACAAGTGGTGCTGGGAAAACTGGATCTCCACATGCAGAAGCATGAAGCAAGACCCCTACCTTACGGGTTACACAAAAATCCACTCAACATGGATTAAAGACCTAACTCTATGACCCGGCACCATCAAATTATTAGAGAACATCAGAGAAACCTTGCAAGATATTGGCACAGGCAAAGACTTCTTGGAAAGACTACAGAGGAACAGGCAGTCAAAGCCAAAATTAACAATTGGGATTGCAGAAAATTGAGAAGTTTCTGTACGGAAAATAAATAGGAAAAAGAGGCAACCAACAGAATGGGAAATAAATATTTGCAAACTATGAAACTGACAGGATTAATAACCAGAATCTACAGAGATATCAAGAAACTCCACAACAACAAAACACTTAAGCAATGGGCCAAGGACCTAAATAGATATTTTTCCCAAAAGAGGAAATACAAATGGTCAACAGACACATGAAAAAATGTTCAGGATCACTAGCCATTAGGGAAATGCAAATCAAAGCCACAATGAGGTTTCACCTTGCCCCAGTTAGAATGGCTTACATATAGAAATCTACCAACAACAGATGCTGGTGAAAGAAGTGGCCATTAAGAAGGATGTACTTTTCTCTGAAGGCAGGAGAGAACTTCTACTTTGCTTATGGCTTTGTCCAAATACTGACAGTTTGCAGACTCAAAACTCTCCCACAACATAGGAAGCTCATGCAAAGAGCCTCGGGTAGTCAATGATGTCATACATAAGAGTGCTAATTGTTAAATTAACAGAAAAAGTCACCATGTACTAAATCTCCATGCAGTACCTGTCCTACTGATTTGTATTGAGAGTTAACCATAAAACCAATACTCAACCAGTTTTTTTTGTGTGTGTACACAGCAAATTGTTGAAATCTTAGTATAGAGTTGGTCTTCTGTATACAAAGTTAATTGAAAATGAATCTTAATGGAGAATGGGATTGGCAAGGGGAGAGGGAGGAGAAAGGGGAGGAGTGTGGGTGGGAGGGCTGATATGGTGGGAAGAATAACTATATTCCTAAAGTTGTACTTATGAAGTTTGTATTTAAATAAAAATGCATATACTAATTAAACATTTTACAGATTCATTGTAATCCCTATCATAATAGTAATGTCATTCTTTAAGGAGTTAGAAATAACCATTCACATGAAACCACAAAAGACTGCAAATAAAGAGATCCAGATGGAGGGGTTATTCCAATACCAAGAGTTATTCTAATACCAATTTCAAAGCATACAATCTACAGTAATGAAAACAGCTTGGAATGGCATAAAAACTGATACATAAATCAGTAGAATAGAATAAAGAGCTCAAAGACTAATTGACACACAACCAATCAATTGATTTTTGAAAAAAGTGCTCAGCCTGTACTGTGGAATAATGATAGTCCCATCAACAAATGGCAAAACTGTGTGTGTGTGTGTGTGTGTGTGTGTGTGTGTGTGTATGCAATTAGATAGATCCCTCAAACCACATAAAAATCAAATTTAGGTCTTTGATTCAGCTTGACTTAAGACACAGGACTCAAGTTCCTGGAGGAAAATGTAGGAGAAACACTCCAAGACATCACTGTAGGGGATGACTTCTTGGACAAAGTTCTCAAAACACAGGCAACAAAAGCAAAACTAAACAAATGCAACTATCTCAAACTCACAAGCTTTTGCACTGCAAAGGAAATGATCAATAAAATGAAGAGACATCCAACAGATGGGGAAAAATATTTGCAAACCACCTATCTGACAAAGAATTAATATTCCAAATACATCAGCAACTTAAAAGCTCAACAAAAAACCAATCCAGCTGAGAAATGGGCAAAGGACTTCAATAGGCAGTTCTCAAAAGAAGCAATACAAATGGCCAAGAGAAATATGGAAAAGTGCTCATCATTAGCCATCAGGGAAATGCAAATCAAAACCACCATGAGATATCACCTCAGCCCTGTCAGAATGGCAAAATCCATAGCACAAAGGGTAACAAATGCTGGTGTGAATATGGACAATGGGGAACACTGGTGGTGGAAATGTGAATTAGTGCAGCTATAGTGGCAAAGAATGTGGAAGTTTCTTTAAAAACTAGACTTGCCATATTATCCAACATATACCCAAAAGGCTTGAAAATAATGTCAAAGATATCTGCACCATGTCTATGGAAGCACTGTTCACAATAGCCAAAATTTTGAATCATCTAAGCTGTCAATCATCAGATGAATGGCTAAAGAAAATGTGGAAAATATACACAATGGAATATTCAATTATAAAAAATAAAACTTTACTATTTGCAGCAAAGTGGATACAAATTAGAGGACTTCAGGTTGAGTGAAATAAGCTGGACCCAGAAATATAACCACATATTATCCCTTTTACGTGGGAACTAAAATAGAAAAGGGAAAGAAAAGTATGTATCAGTATTGTTACAAATACAGTTTTGTAAAATTGTTTTACACCTTTGTCAAACCAGTGGTTAAGAATGTTATACCACTATAGATTTAATGATCTACGATTACTTTAAAATTTTTTGTATATGGGTGGAAGGGGCATTTTTCCATTTTACTGTTTATAACTATTGCCTATATTTCCAGTACACTGGAGTCACTTTTTACTTTTAAAATTCTTATTTGGTGAAGTATTAAACCTTATTCCTGTAATGTAATTTTAAAATTCTTTATCTAAAAAGCTAAAAAAGGGAGAAACAAAGAATGTGGGAGGGATGGAGGGAGATGAAGGAGGAAACATTATGTTTTTAGAACTGTATATATAGGGAGCCAAGATGGCGGAATAGTGAGGACGCGCACTAGCAGTCCGCAAAAAGATAGTTTAATAAAAAGAGTTACTGTAGCCTCAGGAAAAATCTCAGGGAAAAAAATGCAGTGGAAATTCTTCCGGACCCAGTGAATGAGACGCAGAGGACCTAGGGGAAAGTAAGTTTGCGAACGGCAAATCGTGCCTTAGTGGCACGGGAGCTGCCGGGAGGGACGGGAACCGGACGGAACACAGTCGCCATTGGAATCGAGCGCTTAAACGGGAGCCGATACAGGGATCCCGAGACACTGGCGGGGGGAAGCAGACGCCACGGGGGAAACAGCACAATTGAGGCGAGCCCACACGGACACTAGCCTCTTTCGTTGCCCACCCTGCTCACTCGAGCTAGACTGAACACAGTGGGACGGCGCGCGCCCGCCGGCTGAACCGGAAGCCGGGCGGAACACAGTCGCCATTGGAACTGAGCGCTTGAACGGGGGCCGATACAGGGATCCCGAGACACTGGCGTGGGGAAGCAGACCCCCCACGGGGGAAACAGCACAATTGAGGCGAGCCTGCACGGACACTAGCCTCTCTCGTCACGCACCCTGCTAATTCGAGCTAGATTAAACGCAGTGGGACAAGGCGCGCCCGCCCGCCCGCCCGCCCATCACTGAGGCAGACGGAACCAAAAACCCGAGGCTGTAGAAACCTGAAGGGGATCCAAAAACTGGGAACACACCGCGCACACAAACTCCGTTACCTTGACAACCCAGAGAAAGAGTGTGGGGAAAAAAAAATGCCAAATAAAAACAGATTCTGAGGGAGCAAGATCAAGGAAGACGCTATGATGACCCCAAATGGAAAAGACACCCCAAGTCAGGATTATGAAGATAATGAGATAGAAGAAATGCAAGAAGCAGATCTCAAAGAATTGATAAGAACATTAAGAAGTTCTCAAAAACAAATTCTTGAACTACAGAAATCTTTAATGGATAAGATAGAAAATCTCTCTCGCGAGAATGAAGTACTACGGAGAAATCAAAACGAAATGAAACAACTAGTAGAACAAGAAGCTACGATAGTGACAAAAAATCTTAATGAATTGAAGAACTCAATAGATCAAGTGACAAGCAATCTTGAGGGCCTTAAAACCAGAATGGGTGAAGCAGAAGAGAGAATATCGGACCTAGAAGACAGTGAACGGGAGAGGAAACAGTCAAACCAAAGACAAGAAGAGGAAATTAGAAAACTAAAAGATATCGTCGGGAATTTACAGGATACTATTAAAAAACCCAACATTCGGGTTCTAGGTGTTCCTGAAGGTATGGAGAGGGAGAAAGGATTAGAAGGCCTTTTTAGGGAGGTACTAGCAGAAAATTTTCCAGGCTTGGAGAAAGACAGAGAAATCCTAATCCAGGAAGCTCATAGAACCCCTAATAAACATGACCAAAAGAGATCCTCTGCACGACATATTGTAATTAAACTCACCACAGTGAAGCAAAAAGAAAAGATCCTAAAATGTGCAAGAGAGAAACGTCAGATTACTCTCAGAGGATCTCCAATTAGACTCACAGCTGACTTCTCAACAGAAACCCTACAAGCTAGAAGGGAATGGCGAGACATAGCCCAGGTACTTAGAGAGAAAAACTGCCAGCCCAGAATATTATACCCTGCAAAGCTCTCATTTGTGAATGAAGGCGAAATAAAGACCTTTCATAACAAACAAAAATTGAAAGAATTTGTTGCCACTCGTCCAGCCCTGCAAAAGATACTTAAAGACGTGTTACACACAGAAACACAGAAACACGACCATCAACATGAAAGAAGGTAAACGAAGGGAACCTCACGGCAAAAGATCACAGGGAATTCAAAGCATACATTAGAAAATATCTGGCAAATGGCAGGGCAAACTTACCACTTATCAATAGTCACATTGAACGTTAAAGGTCTAAACTGTCCTGTTAAAAGACAGAGATTGGCTGACTGGGTTAAGGAACAAAAACCATCTATTTGCTGCCTACAAGAAACACATCTTTCCAACGAAGATCCATACAGACTGAAAATAAAAGGATGGAACAAGATATACCATGCCAACAGAAATGAAAAAAGAGCGGGTGTAACCATCTTAATATCGGACTACATAAACTTTAACACAAAAACTGTTAAGAGAGACAAAGAGGGGCACTATATAATGATTAAGGGATCAATACTACAGGAAGATATAACAATTCTCAATGCATATGCACCTAATTACAGGCCACAGGTTTATTTAAAAAATTTGTTAAGAAACTTAAAGGGAGACTTAGACCCCAACACAATAGTACTGGGGGACTTCAATACTCCACTCACAGATATTGACAGATCAACAGAACAGAAGATCAACAAGGAGACAGTAGATTTAAACAACACTATAGCCCAAATGGATCTAACAGATATCTACAGAACTTTTCATCCTACACGTAAAGCATTCACATTCTTCTCAGCAGTACATGGAACCTACTCTAGGATTGATCACATATTAGGCCATAAAGCAAGTCTCAGCAAATTCAAAAGAATTAGAATCATACGATGCAACTTCTCAGACCATAAGGGATTGAAGTTGGAAATTAGCAACTCAGGAATCCCTAGAGCATATGCAAACACATGGAGATTGAACAACATGCTCCTGAATGAACAATGGGTCACTGAAGAAATCAAAAAAGAAATCAAAAATTTTCTGGAAGTAAATGAGGATAACAGCACAACATACCAAAACTTATGGGATACAGCAAAAGCAGTGTTAAGAGGAAAGTTTATATCAATAGGTGCCTACATCAAGAAACTGGAAAGGCACCAAATAGATGAGCTTTCAATGCATCTCAAGGATCTAGAAAATTTGCAGCAAACTAGACCCAAATCTAGTAGAAAAAGAGAAATAATCAAAATCAGAGAAGAAATCAACAGGATTGAATCCAAAAAAACATTACAAAAAATCAGCCAAACGAGGAGCTGGTTTTTTGAAAAAAAACAAGATTGACACCCCATTGGCCCAACTAACTAAAAAAAGAAGAGAAAAGACCCAAATCAGTAAAATCAGAGATGAAAAAGGAAATATAACAACAGACACCACAGAAATCAAAAGAATCATCAGAAATTACTACAAGGACTTGTATGCCAGTAAACAGGGAAACCTATCAGAAATGGATAGATTCCTGGACACATGCAACCTACCTAAATTGAACCAGGAAGACATAGAAAACCTAAACAGACCCATAAGTGAGTCAGAAATTGAATCAGTAATAAAGGCCCTCCCGACAAAAAAAGCCCAGGACCAGATGGATTCACTGCTGAATTCTACCAGACATTTAAAGAAGAACTAACCCCAATTCTTCTCAAACTTTTCAGAACAATCGAAAAAGAGGGAATTCTCCCAAATTCTTTCTATGAAGCCAGCATCACCTTAATTCCTAAGCCAGAAAAAGATGCAGCATTGAAAGAGAATTACAGACCAATATCCCTCATGAACATAGATGCAAAAATCCTCAACAAAATTCTGGCCAATAGACTGCAACAACACATCAGAAAGATCATCCATCCAGACCAAGTGGGATTCATCCCTGGTATGCAGGGATGGTTCAATATTCGCAAAACAATCAACGTGATACACCACATTAACAGACTGCAGAAGAAAAACCATATGATTATCTCACTAGATGCAGAGAAAGCATTCGATAAAATTCAACACCCTTTCATGATGAAAACTCTAAGCAAACTGGGTATAGAAGGCACATTCCTCAATACAATCAAAGCAATTTATGAAAAACCCACGGCCAATATCCTATTGAATGGGGAAAAGTTGGAAGCATTTCCACTGAGATCTGGTACCAGACAGGGATGCCCACTCTCACCACTGCTATTCAATATAGTGCTGGAAGTCTTAGCCAGAGCTATTATGCAAGAAAAAGAAATTAAAGGGATACAAGTTGGGAAGGAAGAACTCAAACTATCCCTCTTTGCAGACGACATGATTCTTTATTTAGGGGACCCAAAGAACTCTACTAAGAGACTATTGGAACTCATAGAAGAGTTTGGCAAAGTAGCAGGATATAAAATCAATGCACAAAAATCAACAGCCTTTGTATACACAGGCAATGCCACGACTGAGGAAGAACTGCTAAGATCAATCCCATTCACAATAGCTACAAAAACAATCAAATACCTTGGAATAAATTTAACTAAGGACATTAAAGATCTCTACAATGAAAATTACAAAACCTTAAAGAAAGAAATAGAAGAGGATACCAAAAAATGGAGAAATCTCCCATGCTCATGGATTGGAAGAATCAATATCATCAAAATGTCCATTTTCCCAAAAGCAATTTACAGATTCAACGCAATACCAATCAAGATACCGAGGACATTCTTCTCAGATCTGGAAAAAATGATGCTGAAATTCATATGGAGACACAGGAGACCTCGAATAGCTAAAGCAATCTTGTACAACAAAAACAAAGCCGGAGGCATCACAATACCAGATTTCAGGACATACTACAGGGCAGTTGTTATCAAAACAGCATGGTACTGGTACAGAAACAGATGGATAGACCAATGGAACAGAATAGAAACTCCAGAAATCAATCCAAACACCTACAGCCAACTTATATTTGATCAACGATCCAAAACCAGTCCCTGGAGTAAGGTCAGTCTGTTTAATAAATGGTGCTGGGAAAACTGGATTTCCATGTGCAGAACCATGAAGCAAGACCCCTACCTTTCACCTTACACAAAAATCCATTCAACATGGATTAAAAATTTAAACCTACGACCCGACACCATCAAATTACTAGAGAGCATAGGAGAAACCCTGCAAGACATAGGTACTGGCAAAGACTTCTTGGAAAAGACCCCAGAAGCACAGGCACTGAAAACCAAAATTAACTACTGGGATTGCATCAAATTGAAAAGTTTCTGTACTGCAAAAGAAACAGTCAGGAAAGTGAATAGGAAACCGACAGAATGGGAAAATATATTTGCCAACTATGCAACAGATAAAGGGTTGATAACCAGAATCTACAAAGAGATCAAGAAACTCCACAACATCAAAACAAACAACCCACTTAAGAGATGGGCCAAGGACCTCAATAGACATTTTTCAAAAGAGGAAATCCAAATGGCCAACAGACACATGAAAAAATGTTCAAGATCACTAGCAATCAGGGAAATGCAAATCAAAACCACAATGAGGTTTCACCTCACCCCGGTGAGAATGGCTCACATTCAGAAATCCACCAACAATAGATGCTGGAGAGGATGTGGGGAAAAAGGGACACTAATCCACTGTTGGTGGGAATGCAAACTGGTGAAGCCACTATGGAAGTCAGTCTGGAGATTCCTCAGAAACCTGAATATAACCCTACCATTCAACCCAGCCATCCCACTCCTTGGAATTTACCCAAAGGAAATTAAATGGGCAAACAAAAAAGCCGTCTGCACAGTAATGTTTATTGCGGCTCAATTCACAATAGCTAAGACCTGGAACCAACCCAAATGCCCATCAACAGTAGACTGGATTAGGAAATTATGGGACATGTACTCTATAGAATACTATACAGCAGTCAAAAACAATGAAATCCGGTCACTTGCAACAAAATGGAGGAATCTGGAAAACATCATGCTCAGTGAATTAAGCCAGTCCCAAAGAGACAAATATCATTTGTTTCCCTTGATTGGCGATGACTAACTGAGCACCAAAGGGGAAACCTGTAGAAGTGAAATGGACACTATGAGAAACAGTGACTCGATCAGCTCTTGTGCTGACTGTTGTTGTACAATGTAATACTTTATCCATGGTAGTATTTTTTTTTTATCCTAGTACTAGTGGTTGAACTCTGTAATTAACACACAATTATTCTTAGGTGTTTAAATTTTAACTGAAAAGTGATCTCTGTGAAATATAAGAGTGGGAATAAGAGAGGGAGGAGATGTAAAACTTGGGACATGCTCAATCGGAACGGCCCCAAATGATGGAGTTAGAATTGTGCCAGGGGTTTCCAATACAATCCCATCAAGGTGGCCAGTACCAAGGCCATCTCATTAGTCCAAGTGATCAATTTCAGCTCACAATTGATCACACTGATAGGTCTAAGAGTCAAAGGGATCGCACAAGCAAGACTAGTGTCTGCTAATACTAACTGATAGAATGAAAAAGGGAGAGAATGATCCAACATGGGAAGCAAGATACACAGCAGACTCATAGAATGGCAGATGTCCTAAACAGCACTCTGGCCTCAGAATCAGCCCTTAAGGCATTCGGATCTGGCTGAAGAGCCCATGAGAATAGTTTAGGCATGGAAAGCCAAGACATTCTGGAAAAAACAGAAGACCTAAATGAAAGATCTCTTTGAGTGAGATCCCAGTGGAAAGAACGGGGCCATCAAAGAAGGAGGTACCTTTCTCTGAAGGGAGGAGAGAACTTCCACTTTGACTATGACCCTGTCGGAATAAGATCGAAGTCGGCGAACCCTAAAGGCTTCCATAGCCTCGGCAACTCATGACCAGAGCCTAGGGAGATTACTGACGCCATAAACAAGAATGTCAAATTGTTAAATCAACATCAGGAGTCACTGTGTGCTTACGTCTCATGAGGGATCTGTCCTTAATGTGTTATCCAATGTGAAATAATGCTATTACTAGTACTGAAACAGTATTTTTACACTTTGTGTTTCTGAGTGGGTGCAAACTGATGAAATCTTTACATAGTATATATTGAATCGATCTTCTTTATATAAAGATAATTGCAAATGATTAAAAAATCTTGGTGTTAAACTGGAAATTGCATAGACAATTAATTTTTAAAAAAAAATCATGTAGGATCTCTGTCCTTAATGTGCTGTACATTGTGAATTAATACTATAACTGGCACTCCAACAGTATTATCATTTTGGGTCTCTATGCGAGGGCAAACCGTTGAAATCTTTACGTAATATGTACTAAATTGATCTTCTGTGTATAAAGAGAATTGAAAATGAATCTTGATGTGAACAGAAGGGGAGAGGGAGCGGGAAAGCGGAGGGTAGGGGGAGGGAGAGAATTTGGGGGGGGGAGCCATTGTGATCCATAAGCTGTTCTTTGGAAATTTATATTCTTTAAATAAAAGCTTTATATAAAAAAAGAACTGTATATATAAACATTGGATCTGTTACAAACTAAAAAACCACAAATAGATTTTTGGGCGAGTACAAGCCACACAGTATTTGGGACAATCTTCTAACAAACTTACTGCTTATTTGAAGGTAAAATAGAACTGAGGGTAATCTCTTTTACATTGTCATGCAATGCTGTTTCATATTTTTGAAAAATAGCATAAGAGAAAAGTGATGTCTAGAAGTTTAAATTTCTAATTTTTTTTCTGTTAGGTACCAAGAGGGGTCTTCAAAAAATTCTCACTCTCAAGATTCATTTTCAATTACCTTAATATATACTAAATCAATCTTATGTATATAAAGTAAAGATTTCATCAGTTTGCACCCACACAGAAACACAAAGTATAAAAATACTGTTTCAGTACTAGTTATAGCATTAATTCACGTTGGACAACACATTAAGGACAGAGATCCTACATGAGGAGTAAGTACACAGTGACTCCTATTGTTGACTTAACAATTTGACACTTTTGTTTATGGCATCAGTAATCTCCCTAGGCTCTAGTCATGAGTTGCCAAGGCTATGGAAGCCTTTAGGATTCTCCAACTTTGATCTTTGTTTGACAAGGTCATAGTCAAAGTGGAAGTTCTCTCTTCCATTCAGAGAAAGGTACCTCCTTCTTTGATGGCCCCGTTCTTTCCACTGGGATCTCACTCAGATCTTTCATTTAATGGTCCTCTTTTTTTTCCCCCAGAGTGTCTTGGCTTTCCATGCCTAAAATACTCTCATGGGCTCTTGAGCCAGATCTGAATGCCTTAAGGGCTGATTCTGAGGCCAGAATGCTGTTTAGGACATCTGCCATTCTATGAGTCTGCTGTGTATCCCACTTCCCATGTTAGAATAAAAAAGAGAATAATCCATCAGTTAGTATTAGCAGATACTAGTCTTATTTGTGTGATCCCTTTGACTCTTAATCCTATCAATATGATCAATTGTGAACTGAAATTGATCACTTGGACTAGTGAGATGGCATTGGTACATGCAACCTTGATTTGGTTATATTGGAATCCCCTGGCACGTTTCTAACTCCACCATTTGGGGCAAGTCCAATTGAGAATGTCCCAAATTGTCAAACATCTTAGATTAGGGCTCACAATGAAGAAAACTAGGGAAAACAATGGCATTCTAGTGCTGTTGGCCATGAAACCTGCCACTGAGTTCTACTGCCCAAGATTTTTAAAAGTTTTCCATGGGGCCAGTGCTGTGGTGTAGCAGGTAAAGCTACTGCCTTCAGTGCTAGCATCCTACATGGGCACAACTTCAAGTCTTGGCAGCTCCACTTCAGAGCCAGCTTTCTGCTATGGCCTGGGAAAGCAGAAGATCGCTCAGGCCCTTGGTCCCCTGCACTAGCATGGGAGACCCGGAGGAGGCTTGAGGCTCCTGGCTTTGGATTGGCACAGAATTGTGCCATTTGTGCAATTGGAAATGGGCCAGCATATGGCAGGACCCCCCCCACTCTTCTCTGTGTGACTCTGAATTTAAAGCAAATAAATCTTTTAAAGTTTTCCAAAATTAGCTTATTAGAATTTGCCAATAGTAAGCTACAGGTTGAATCTGTTGCATAGACTTGTTTTAGATGGCCAACACAGTGTAGACTAGCCATAAGTTGAGTTGATCTCTAATATTAAAGAATCCCATTCTTTCAAATTCACACCAAGAAATGAAATCAGCATATGAAAGAATTACTTGTATCCCCTACTTTTATTACAGTTCAATTTACAATACCTAAGATACGGAATCAACCCAGCCCATCAACTAATGCCTGGAGAAAGAAAATGTGGTACTTATACAATATAAAATATTACTAAGCCATAACAAAGGAAATCCTGCCTTTGCAACAAAATAGAAAAAAAAAGAAATAAAAAACTTTCTGGAAGCGAATGAAGGTAATGCATCATATCAAGACATAGAATACAGCAAAAGCATGTTAAGAGGAAAGTTTGTAGCCATAGGTGCCTACATCAAGAAATTGGAAAAGCAAATAAATGAGCTATTAATGCATATCAAAGATCTAGAAAATTTACAGCAAACCAGATCTAAAGCTAGGAGAAGAGAAATAATTAAATTTAGAGAACAAAATTGAATAAAATTACAAAAGATGAACAAAATGAAGGGCTGGTTTTTTGAACAATAAAATTGACACACCATTGGCCCAACTAACCAAAAAGAGAAAACCCAAATCAAGAAAATTAAAGATGAAAAAAAAAAGAACATAACAGCAGACACCACAGAAATAAAGTCATCAGAAACTACTACAAAGTGTTGTACGCTAACAAATTGGGAAATCTATCAGAAATGGATAGATTCCTAGACACATACAGCCTACCTAAATTGAGCCATGAAGACATAGAAAACCTAAACATACCCATAACAAAGACAGAATTGAATCAGTAACAGAGGCCCTCCCAACAAAGTAAAGCCCAGGACCAGATGGATTCACTGCTGAATTCTACCAGACATTTAAAGAAGAACTAACTCCAATTCTCCTCAAACTATTCAGAACAATCGAAAAAGAGGGAATCCTCCCAAATTCTATGAAGCCAGCATCACCTTAATTCCTAAACTTGAAAAAGATGCAGCATTGAAAGAGAATTACAGATCAATTTCCTTGATGAACACTGATGCAAAAATCCTCAATAAAATTCTGGCCAAATGATGCAACAACACATCAGAAAGCTCATCCACCCAGACCAAGTGGGATTTATCCCTGGTATGCAGGGATGGTTCAGCATTCACAAAATCAATCAATGTGATACACCACATTAACAGACTGCAGAAGAAAAACCATATGATTATCTCAATAGATGCAGAGAAAGCATTTGATAAAATACAACACCCTTTCATGATGAAAACTCTAAGCAAATTGGGTATAGAAGGAACATTCCTCAACGGAATCAAGGCAATTTATGAAAAACCCACGGCCAACATCCTATTGAATGGGGAAAAGTTGGAAGCATTTCCACTGAGATCTCATACCAGACAGGGATACCCACTCTTACCATTGCTATTCAATATACTCCTGGAAGTTTTAGCCAGAGCCATTAGGCAAGAAAAAGAAATTAAAGCTATACAAATTGGGAAGAAAGAAGTCAAATTATCCTTCTTTGCAGATGATATGATTCTTTAGTGTATCTAAAGAACTCTAAGAGACTTTCAGAACTCATAGAAGAAATTGCCAAAGAAGCAGGATATAAAATCAATGCACAAAAATCAAATCAACAGCCTTTGTATACATGGACATTTCCATGGCTGAGAAAGAACTTCTAAGGTCAACCCCATTCACATAGCTACAAAAATTACCTTGGAGTAAACAATCAAGGATGTCAAAGATCTCTACGATCAGAATTTAAAAACTTAAAGAAATAGAAGATACAAAAAATGGATAAATCTTCCATGCTCATGGATTGGAAGAATCAATATCAAAATATCTGTTCTCCAAAAAGCAACTTATAGATTCAATGTGATACCAAAATACCAGACATTCTTCTCAGTTCTGGAAAAAAATGATGCTGAAATTCTTATGGAGGCACAGGAGAACTCGAATAGCTAAAGCAATTTTATACAACAGAAACAAAGCTGGAGGCATCACTATACCAGATTTCAAGACATACTATAGGGCATTTATAATAAAACCAGCATGGTACCAATACAGAAACAGATGGACAGACCAATGGAACAGAATAGAAACCCCAGAAATCAATCCAAAACATCTACTATGAAGTGATATTTCTATTTGATCAAGGATCTAAAACCAATTCCTGGAGCAAGGACAGTCTATTCAACAAATGGTTCTGGGAAAACAATTTCTACATGCAGAAGTATGAGGCAAGACCCCTACCTTAACCTTACACAAAAATCTACAACATTGATTGAAGTTCTAAATCTACAAAAATGAAATCCTGGCACTTGCAACAAAATGGAAGAATCTGGAAAACATCATGCCAAGTCAAAAAGCCAATCCTAGAGGGACAAATATCATATGTTCTCCCTGCTCTGTGACAACCAACTGAGCACCTAAAAGGAAACCTGTAGAAGTGAAATGGACACTATGAAAAAAACTGACTTGATCAGCCCTTGTCCTGACTATCAAGGAATAACTTACTACTTTATTCCTTTTAGTATTTTTTGTTCTAATTAATACCACTGGTTAAACTCTTTAACATACAATTATTCTTAGGTGTTTAAATTCAGTTGAAATTTGATCCCTATTAAAAATAAGAGTGGGCATAAGAGGGAGGAGATGTACAGTTTGACATGATCACTCAGACTTACTCCTAGTGGTCGAGCTAGAAACGTGAATGGGACTCCAAATCCCATTAAGTTGGAAGGTACCACTGCCATCTTACTAATTAAAGTGATCAGTTTAAGTTCATAATTGAACATAATGATAGGATTGTCAAAGGGATTACATAAATAAGACCAATGTCTGCTAATAATTGATAGAATTAAAAAAGAGAATGACCCAACACAGGAAGTGGGATACACAGCAGACTTATAGAATGACAAATGCCCTAAACAGCACTCTGGCCTCAGATTCAGCCCTTAAGGCATTCAGTTCTGGCTAAAAAGCCCATTAGAGTTTTTCAGGCATGGAAAGCCAAGATATTGTGGCAAAAAATGACCTAGATGAAAGATTTCTGAGTGAGATCCCAGTGGAAAGAACAGGCCATTAAAGGAAGAGGTACCAATAAAAAAAGAAGGAAGTACCTTTCTCTGAAGGGAGGAGAGAACTTTCACTTTGACTATGGCCTTGTCTAAATACAGTCAGAGTTTGTGAACTCAAGAGGCTTTCACAGCCTTGGCAGCTCATGACAAGAGCCTCGTGTGATTACTGAGGTCATAAATAAGAGTTTCAATTGTTAAATCAACAACAGGAGTCACTGTGCACCTCTTCCCCATGTAGGACCTCTGTCCTTAATGTGTTGCACTATGCGAATGAATGGTAAAACTACTACTCAAACAGTACTCTATACTTTGTGTGTCTTTGTGGGTGTCTGTTGAAATCTTTACTTAGTATATACTAAGTTGATCTTCTGTATATAAAGATAATTGAAAATGAATCTTGAAGAATGGGATGGGAGAGGGAGGAGATGGGATGGTTGTGGGTGGGAGGGAGGTTATGGGGTGAAGAACTTGAAAACAAATTATGGCTTAAGTACTTGGTTTACTGCCATTCACTTGGGAGATCCTGGCCTGGATCAGGCTATTTATACCATTTGAATAGTGAAGAAGAACATTGTTCTCCATTCAATCCAGTTCCCTGCAAGTGCAGCTAGGATTTAGTAGATGATAGTTCAAGTACCTGAATCCCTGCCATCATGTGGGAGACCCAGATGGAGTTCCTTGCTCCTGGCTTTGGCAGGAATCTACCCAGGCTGCTGTACTTATTAGGGGAGTGAACCAGTGGGTGGAATCAATTTCTCCTTTTTTCTCTCCCCCTCCTTTGTCTCTGCCATACTGCCCTTCAAATGAATCTCTTTAAAAACCAATCAAATCAAAACTTCATGCTTTGACAAAATAATTTACAAATTTTTAGCTAAAACTAAATGGAAGCTTAAAAAATTTAGAAAAATTAGTAATTATAATTAGAGGGAATACAACCACTTAGCCAATAGAAACAGATCCCATCAATGTTGAACTCTGATGACTTAAATAATGAACGGGCTGGTGCCGTGGCTCAACAGGCTAATCCTCTGCCTTGTGGCGCTGGCACACCGAGTTCTAGTCCCGGTCGGGGCGCCAGATTCTGTCCCAGTTGCCCCTTTTCCAGGCCAGCTCTCTGCTGTGGCCCGGGAGTACAGTGGAGGATGGCCCAAATCCTTGGGCCCTGCACCCCATGGGAGACCAGGAGAAGCACCTGGCTCCTGCCATCAGATCAGCGCATTGCACCAGCCGCGGCAACCATTGAAGGGTGAACCAACGGCAAAGGAAAACCTTTGTCTCTCACTGTCCACTCTGCCTGTCAAAAAATAATGAACGTACAGAACAAATTTCTATAAACTCACACCACCAAAACAGTCTCCAGAATAAAAAAATCTGCATAGGTGTAAAACAAGTAGGATAGTTGACAATGATGCCAGGATCATTCCAATGTTGTGTTTTAGCTCTGGTGCATTACACATGACTTTAACAGTTTAGATTGCTGGAGGTTTACTTGAAGAAAATGGATCTTACTACAGTGGAGGACAGGACACAGAAATAGATGTTGACAGGAGAGGGCCTGGATGTTGGCTTAAAGTGAAATCTGTGGTTCTGCGCACAGAAACATTGCTGTTCAAGCAGTTATGGTGCATTCTAGCTGCCAATATGACACTACAGTTTGGTCAGCGCCATGGCTCACTAGGCTAATCCTCCACCTGTGGGCTCTAGTACCCCGGGTTCTAGTCCCAGTTGCTCCTCTTCCAGTCCAGCTCTCTGCTGTGGCCCAGGAGGGCAGTGGGGAATGGCCCAAGTGCTTGGTCCCCTGCACCCACATGGGAGACCAGGAGAAGTACCTGGTTCCTGGCTTCAGATTGGCGCAGCGCTGGCCATAGTGGCCATTTGTGGGGTGAACCAAATGAAGGAAGACCTTTCTCTCTCTCACTCTCTAACTCTGTCAAACAAAGATAAAATAAAAGAAAAGAAACTCAGATTTACAGAGAGAGGTCTTCTATCCTCTGGTTCACTCCCCAATTGGCTGCAACAGCTGGAGTTGCACCGATCTGAGGCCAGGAGCGTCTTCCAGGTCTTCCACACAGATGCAGGTGCCCAATGACTGGGGCCATCTTCTACTGCTTTCCCAGGCCATAGCAGAGAGCTGGATCAGAAGTGGAGCAGCCAGGACTCAAACTGGTGCTCACATGGGATGCCGGCCCTTCAGGCATCAGCTTTACCCGCTATGCCACTGTGCCAGCACCAAGGAATTAATTCCTATCATCTGGGTGTAGAAAATACCACACACACATGACATACATTCATTAAGGAACATACAGAGTTGCAAATAGAGGTCTTACAACTTTGATTCTAAAATGTTAGTTATACATCAAAACAAAGCTCATTGCTTATATCCACCATAAATATATACTCAGAATGTGTGCAAAAACACTTCTAAGATTCTTTTATTATAATATATAATCTTATATAGACTGTAGGCTATATTTTAGAGGGGAAGAGACTGAGGATATGTTTATCAGCTGTTTAAATGTCTCCACAAACCATCAGTGGTGACCAGATATTCAGTCTATTTCCAAAAAGCTTTTTTTCCACTTGAGTTTCATATATTTCTTTTGGGAACTATGACTTTGAGAGCTCAGTGGAGATGGAGTTCTAAAGTTAATCTGACTGGAGAGCCGAGGAAATGAAGTGGCAAGGGAAAAGTCTAGCAGGTATACACAGATGTAGGAGTAAGCATCCAGGGGCATCTATAAGCTCACACACACACATACACACACACACACACTCCATCTCCTGCTTCTCTCCACAAATAGCTGCAACAGCAAAGTCTGAGCCACTGTGAATACAGAGACATGGGAATCTATCCAGTTTTTAACATGGAGAGTAGGGTATAAGTACTTGGACCATCTTCCACTACTTTCTCATGGGGCAAACAAGAACAAATGGAAAAAATGAACCGTAATTCAGAATGGGACTGGGAATGGAAGAAGGAAGAGAAATGGGAGAGGAAGTGGGTTTGAGATGGCAGGTATGGCGGGAAGAATCACTGTGTTCCTAAAAATGTACTCATGAAATTTATACTCATTAAAAGATTTTTTAAAAAGTTATCTGTAACTCCACGATTATTGAAACTCAATTCATGATAGTTAAGATACATAGTCGACCCAAATGTCCATCAACTGAAGACTGGATAAAGAAATTATTGGATATGTACACCATGGAATTCTACACAGCAGTAAAGGAAAAAAAAATGAAATCTGGTCATTTGCAACAAAATGGAAGAAGCTGGAAAACATCATACTTAGTGATAAAAGCCAGTCCCAAAAGGACATATACCCTTGTTCTCATGGACCTGTGATAATAGAGCACTTAAAATGTAATCTACAGAAGTGAAATCGACACCTTGAGAAGCAATGACCTTGAACATGTCTTGACTGTTGAACAGTTTTCTTCAAACTATTTGTTGAAGTCTTTAGTTAACATAGAATTAATCATATTTGTACAAAGTTAATTGAAAATAGATCTTAGTTTAAAAAGAATAGGAATAGGAGAGGGAGGAGAAAGAGGAAGGGGAGAGTGGAGGTAGGGTGGGAATAATCATGTTCCTAAAGTTGTAATTATGAAATATGAAGGTTATACTTCTTAAATCAAAGCTTTCTGAGGGAAAAAAGATATGGTCCACTGCTTTGGTTAAAATGCTTAGATTTAACTTACTTTGATCGCTTGGTTTAAACCTCTGACAAGTCCTTTACATCTACAGCTCTAAAACTTAGTCTTTGACCTTGAGGCTTCCAGCTGGACCCCTGGAATTCTCAAAAGCTGAGGCTCTCAGTTGGGAGAAATAATTACTGCATTACAGGCTTTGTGTTATCCAGGGCTAACACTAGAAGCAATCAAACTCTAGGCAGTACTACAGTGACACCACTGAGGAAACCTGCATTCTGCTAGGGGTTTATACAACACGAAGAATGCCCTGCATGTGCTCACTCAGACTTACCCCTAATGGTAGAGCTAGAAATGTGCCAGGGGATTCCAATTCAATCCCATCAAGGTGGCATGTACCAATGCCATCTGACTTATTAAAGTGATCAGTTTAAGTTCATAATATATCAAAATGATAGGATTAAGTGTTAAAGGGATTACATATATAATACCAGTGTCTGCAAATAATAATTGATAGAATTAAAAAGGAGAGAACAATCCTACATGAGAAGCAGGATACACAGCAGACTCATAGAATGGCAAATGCCCAAACAGCCTCAGAATCAGCCCTTAAGGTATTTGTATCTGGCTAAAAAGCCCATGAGAGTTTCGCAGGCATGGAAAGCCAAGTTATTTGGCAAAAAAATGACCTAAATGAAAAATCTGAGTGAGATCCCAGCAGAAAGAACAAGCCATCAAAGAAGGCAATAACTTTCTCTGAAGGGAGGAGAGAACTTTCACTTTGACTATGGCCTTGTCTAAATACAGTTAGAGTTTGTGAACTCAAGAGGCTTCCATAGCCTTGGCAGTTCATGACAAGAGCCTCGTGTGATTACTGAGGTCATAAATAAAGAGTTTCAATTGTTAAATCAACAACGGGAGTCACTGTGTACCTACTCCCCATGTAGGACCTCTGTCCTTAATGTGTTGCACTATGCGAATGAATGGTAAAACTACCACTCAGACAGTACTCTATACTTTGTGTGTCTTTGTGGGTGCAGTCTGTTGAAATCTTTAATATATACTAAGTTAGTCTTCTCTATATAAAGATAATTGAAAATGAATCTTGAATGGGACGGGAGAGGGAGGAGATGGGATAGTTGTGGGTAGGAGGGAGATTATGGGGGGGGAAAGCCGCTATAATTCAAAAGTTGTATTTTGAAAATTTATATTTATTAAAGTTGAAAAAAAAAGAATGCCCTGCTGCTGTCCCTTAATGATGCCCTCTTTTAGCATGAAGCAGTCAGGGATATGGGGCTGAGACTGCTCTCACAGCTGTCAGGGTTTATTCTTCTGGTGGCAGGGGGGCCATTAATGTGAGGAGCTAAATGAAATAATGGGCAGTTAGGTGATGTTCCTCTTGGAATGGGAAAAGGTGAATTCACTTTAAGACTAGACAAGGTACATGCTTCTCCCCAAAAGCTACCTTTAGCAAGACCAAAGTGCATATCCCACTCTTCTGAATTTCTAGTTTTGTCATGAGGATACCAAGGAAATAGTCATCCCGAACTTCTGAGTTTCTAGGTTTTTTTTTTTTTTATATGCAGAGTGGACTGTGAGAGAGAGAGAAAGGTCTTTCTTTTCTGTTGGTTCACCCCCCAATGGCCGCTGTGGCCGGCACACTGCACTGATCCGAAGCCAGGATCCAGGTGCTTCTCCTGGTCTCTCATGCAGGTGCAGGGCCCAAGGACTTGGGCCATCCTCCACTGCACTCCTGGGCCACAGCAGAGAGCTGGACCAGAAGAGAAGTAACCAGGACAGAAATTGGCACCCTGACCGGGATTAGAAGCCAGGGTGCTGGTGCCGCAGGTGGAGGATTAGCAAATTGAGCCACGGCACCAGCCCCTGAGTTTCTAGTTTTATCATGAGAATGCAAAGAAGTTACCTATCCCACCCATCTGATGGCTATTTGTTTTATCATGAGCAGGCTATAGAGGACTACAATTCCAGCCTTCTAATGAGTTTTTTCCCTACCCTCTGGTTGTTACCTATAATCCTACCTCACCTGAATTATGCTTAAAAGACCCCACCTTAACAAATTTTTCAGATTTTTTTCCCCTGTCTTGAAGCCCCCTTATGATCTATGTGGCAGGTTTCTGACGTAAATTTTGCTTTGCATGTTACAGATATATATACACACAAAATCAGTGTGTCAACAAAGATATTAAAAAAGATTAGAAAATGCTTAGAGTTTAAGTACAATGAAAACAAAAATACAAAAGCCTAATAAATGCAATGAAAGCAGAGCCCAGAAAATTTATATCTACAAACACCTACAATAAAAAAGAAAAAAAAATCTGAAAATCATCTCAATGTGTACACTTAAGAACAAGCAAAAGAAGAACCTAAGTCCAACACTTGCTGACAGAACAAAGAAAATTATAGAGTGGAGACACTTAATATTGTTAATCAGTGTGCTATTTAAAAAAAAAATCACTGATGGGGCTTCTACTTACATGCCAACATTCCCATACTGGTGTCAGTTCAAGTCCTGGCTGCTCCACTTCCAATCCAGCTCCCTGCTAATGCACCTGGGAAAGCAGAAGATGGCTCAATATTTAGGCCCTTGCATCCACATGGGACACCCAGAAGAAGCTCCTGGCTTTGGATCAGCCTAGCTGTGGCCATTGAGGCCATTTTCATAGTGAACCAGTGGATGGGAAATCTGTTTCTGCATCTTCCTCTCACTGCAACTCTGCCTTTTTAAATAAGTAATCCTTTGAAAAACCACCGAAGGGTGGATGTTGTGGCACAGTGAGTTAAGCTGCTGCTTATACGACAGATTGAGTCCCAGCTTCTGTTTCCAGGCAAGCTCACTGTTAACATGCCTAGGAAGTAACAGATAATGGTTCACGTCCTTGATACCCTGTCTCCCACCTGGGAGACCCAGATGGAATTCCTGACTTCTGGATTCTGCCCGGCCCAGCCCTGGTTTTTACCCCTATTTTGGAAGGTGAACCAGTGGGTGAAACATCTTCCCCTTTCCCCTCCCCGTTTGTGTTGCTGTGGATTCGTTCTGAGAGGAGCGCGGTGGGGGCAAGAGGCGTGGAGTCAACACACAGACCCTGAGAGTCGGGTGAAAGCGGGCCAGAGGCGAGCAGCCTGCAGACTCATTTCAGTTGGTACAACAGCTTATATAGCCAAAGCAGCCAATCCAGTCAAGGGGCAGTTTATGCCCTAACCAATCACAGCCTTGCCAGACAGGCTCCTTTGCCAGGTGGTTTCCCAAGGGGTTTCTGAAGCCATTCTTGAGGCTTCATTGCTGGGGGGTTTCCCAGGGGGTTTCTGAAGACATTCCTGAGTGACTGACACTCGCTTGCCAGTGGCCATCTTGGCATGGCCTTTTCATTCCAACACACGTGTGTGTGTGTGTGTGTGTGTATGCATCTGTGTGTTCCTTTGTTTCTGTCATTCTCCATTTTAATAAGTCTTTTCTAAAAAAAAAAAAATCAGTGGAACCAGACTTCATTATTCAACATGTCAATAAAATTGACCAACTCTTACCTACTTTAAGAAAAAAGGACAGTGTTGGATGCTGTTGTTGGCTCATGGTTTGATACCAAGGGTACATTCTTTGTCAAAACACTTTAAACCATTTTAATACCCCCCCAGTCTCCTTGGGCAGCATGTGGTTTGTCCATGTACAGGATAATCTGCTAAGGTGAAAATCAGTCATTTTTTGCTGTCCATCCCAGAGCTGGGAGGAGACTTAAGCTAGAAATGGTGATGAGGTACCTGGAGGCCCAGAACCATGGAGAATGATGCACAGTTCTGCACATATTAACCCATCATGCAAAACTTTACACCGTCTGTATATCTCCCTTAACTGTGCTCGAGTCTGCCAGGGACAGTGTAAGGCCCCTGCACGAAGGTCTGCAATTGCAGATCTCCTTGGCTCCATCCAAAACCATGTAAAAAAAACTCACCCAGACCCATCCACAGTGAGTAGATTCTCTGGGAGACAGATCTGCACTGCTGGCTGGGCTTGCCCTCCACAGCTTATCCAGGAATTACGCAAGGAGGTGGCTTTGAAATGGACACTACTCCAGGGAAGAGGAAAACAAGGGATCCCAGTTTCCCTGCGCACGAGAAGTGGGAGGGGCAATTTTAGATCAGTGATAATATGCTTTCTGGAAACAATCGCTCTCATGATCCCTGCAGTTGGCCTCTCCCACAGGTAAGGAGACATTGTGGAGGGGAATATGAGAAGGTGGCTATCATCTTCAGAGTTTGAATGAACTAACTTACATGGATCAACATGCCTAAGTAGGAAACATGGTTTACCTATGATCTGTGAATATATCTAACAAATGTCTTGTTCTCCTTTTAGGTTGGAAAAGACTTCACACTGAGTACTTGCTTAAACTATGCTTGAGTTCAAATCTGCTTCCCATTCAGTTAGGAAGCATTTCTCTGTCACATGCATTGAGCTTCTCCAGAGACTGAAGAGGAAAGATGGGAAAGAACCAAATTTTAGGCTCAGAGTACAAATGTCTGAAAGGCAAGCTTTAACTTTAGTCCTTCATGCATAGCCCAGTTTATACCACCCCTTCCAGGAAAGTAAGGATAGGCAGCTCTCATTGCAAGACTCAAAGACAAGGTAGGCATATTCTGGACTCTGTAAACTCAATACTCTGGACTTAAGAATGACAGGAATATCAGATGATGCATACTAGGAACAGCCTAACAAGGCAGGCCAGAAATGCAGGCTGAGAGGCTGAATGCATCCCATCAGTTATGCGTATCACATGACCCTCATTGCTCACCCATTTTCTACAACCTAGGACACAAATTGGCCCAATTTTAGAAATAATTTCACTTGTTTATACTTGTTTTTCAAAGGAGAGAGATGTCCCAGGTATTAGATTCTGTGATGAATAAAAAAATGCTCTTCCTCTCCATGAGCTCAGACTAGTGGTGAGTAACTTTAAAGGTGTACTTTTTTATTAATATTTGAAAGACAAAGTGAGAGGGATAGAGAGAGAAGGACAAAGGGGTAAGTTGGGAGGACAGGGAGTTCTGCTGGTTCACTGTCTAATGGCTGCTGTAACCGAGGCTGAATCAGGCCACAAGCAGAAGTCTGGAATTCCATTCTTGGTGACCCACATGGGGTGTGGAGGGGTTTTGGGGCATGTATCCAACAGAAGGGATCATCCTCAGCTGCTTCCTAGGCATTTTAAAAGAAAGCAGGTTTTGATTAAGATGGCAGAATAGTGAGAGCTTGCTGCTCTAGTCTAGGAGGAGATAGTTTAAAGGAAGTGGAAAGAGTGCAGTCTCAAATAATTAGAAAACCACAGAGGAGATACTACATAAATTGGAGGAACACAGTGGACCTATGTGGAAGTGAAGACGCACTCAACTTAAAACACCACCAGTGTTGGAGAGCAAGTTGAGACCAGACTGCAGAAGCCCAAGCCACTGGCAAAAAAAAAAAAAAAAAAAAAAAAAACACTGCAGAAAGAGCCTAGAGGGAATACAGCCTGGAGCCTGTGGGGGATAGCGTACCAAGAAAAATAGAGGAGAAAAAACAAACGGGGGCAAGTTCTCTCTCCCCCTGATCTTGCTGCAAAGGCATCCTGTAACAAGCTGACAGAGAGCAGGTGCCATTTTGGAGACAAATAACAGCTGTGCCAGCTCCATTTGCACCCAGCAGCCAGACAAACTGAGACTCCCGAGTCTGGTGGGGAAAATAGACAGGGAGCTGAGTGCTCATGACTGTGGGAGGCTTGTGTGCCAGGACTGTGAAAACATTGAGGCTGCATGGGAGGACTCAGGATGTGGCCGAGACATTGGTCAGCACTGTGGGGGGTGCCACATGATCAGGGTTCCCTGGTTACATGGTGAGAGAAATTGCTGGGGAATCTGAGATTATACTGAGGACTGCACCTATCCTTTGTGTGGTCCTTGTGGCAGAGCAGATGAATAATATATGCACTGGGACTAGTGTAAAGGAGAGGAGCTCAGATGAGTCTATGCCAACAGTCAAGAAGCAACCTCTCCTCAGCTTAAAAAAAAAGATTTAACACACCAAACCTGGATGTGTCACCTCCAACTTGCTCTTCACCCTGGAACACTGAACAGAGCTCCTTGGCCACTCCTGTCACATATATCTAGGTGTTCCCTGAAAGCAGACACTACACTATGCCAATCAGGCATAGCCCAAAACTAGAAGCTGCTACAGCTAAAAAAAAAAAAAATCAAATGAGTATCCCCTCAAATGTAATAAATGCGCCAATCCAAGAAAGACAAGGAAGACAAAATGACACCCCCAAAAGAACACAATGATAGATTCACTTCAATGATAGATTTTGAAGATGAGATTGAATAAATGCCAAAAGTAAAATTCAAAAAATTGATCATAGGATTATCAGAAGTAACCAGAAACAAATGTACAAACTAATGAAATCCATACATGACATGAAAGAAAATTTCTCCCACAAAATTGAGATAACAAAGAGAAATCAAATGATCTCTTGGAAATGAAGAACTCAATAGAACAAATAAAAAATATAGTCGAGGGGCCAGCATTGTAGCATAGCCAGTTAACACCCTGGACTGAGGTGCTGTCATCCCATATGGGTGCCAGTTCGAGACCCGGCTGCTCCACTTCCAGTCCAGCTCTCAGCTATGGCCTGGGAAAGCAGTAGAAGATGGCCCAAGTCCCTGGGCCCCTGCACCCACGTGGGAGACCTGTAAGAGGCTCCTGGCTCCTGGCTTCAGATCAGCACAGCTCTGGCCATTGCAGCCAGTTGGGGAGTGGACCACTGGATGGAAGACCTCTCTCTCTGCTTCTCCTCTGCGTCACTCCTACTTTCAAATAAATAAAGCTTTAAAATATACATGTATATAGTCAAGAGCCATAACAGAATTAGTGAGGCAGAATATACAACTTAGAAGACAAAGCATAGGAAATTATACAGTCAGACAAAAAACAAGAAATTAGAAAACTAAAACAGTTTTGGGAATCTATAGTATACTATCAAATGACTGAACGTACAAGTTCTAGGAGTTCCTGAAGGCATGGAAAAAGAGAAAGGATTAGAAGACATTTTTAGTGAAATAACAGAAAATTTCCCTAATTTGGAGAAAGAAAGGGACATCCAAGTCCAGGAAGCACATAGAACTCCTAATAAACAGGACCAGAAAACATCTTAAGCATGACACATTGTTATACTATGGTGAGTTTGGTTACAAAAAGATTCTAAAGTGTGCATGAAAGAAACACCAGATTGCTTTCAGAGGATCGCCAATCAGACTCACAGTGGACTTTTCATCAGAGTCCCTATAGGCTAGGAGAGAATGGCAAGATATAGCCTAAGTCTTAACAGAAAAAAACGGTCAACCCAGAATACTATACCCTGAAAAGCTCTCATTTATGAATGAAGCTGAAATAAAGACCTTCCATGACACACAGAAACTGAAGTAATTTGTCACTGCCTTTCCATCTTTACAGATGATGCTTAAGATGTGGTGCATACAGAAACCTGGTCATCACTACAGAAGATAAAGGAAAGTTCCCAGTAAAATACAAGGGAAATCCTAAGTAAAAAATGGGAATATTTATGAAAAAGTGTCAGGGCAAAATCGTTACTTATCAATAGTCACCTTGAATGTAAATGGCCTCAACTCTCCCATTTCAAAGACAGACTGAATGCATTCAAAAACAAAACCCATCTATTTGCTGCCTACAAGAAACACATCTCACCAACAAAGATGCATGCAGACTGAAAGTGAAAGGATAGACAAAGATAGTCCATGCTAACAGAAACTAAAAAAGTTGGTGTAGCCATGTTAATATCAGAAAAATAGAATTTAATGCAAAACTGTTAATCATTAGAGTGTGTTTGTCTCTTTTAAGGAATCAATTCAACAGGAAGATGTAACAATTGTAATTGTATATACACCTAATAACAGGGCACCTGGATATTTAAAACAAATGTTAAAGATATAAAGGGAGACAGACTCCAATACAATAGTAATGGGGGATTTCAATACTCAACTTTCAGCAATGGACAGATCAACCAGACATAAAAATCAGTAAGGAAAAAGTGGAGGTAATCAAAACTAAGGACCAAATGGATCTAACATAACTTTTCATCCTACAGTTGCAGAATACACTTCTTCTCAACCTATGCATGGAACCTTATCTAGGATTGACCACATTCTAGGCCATAAAAAGTCTCAGCAAATTAAAAATAATCAAAATCATAACATGCATCTTCTCTGAACACAATGGAATGAAGCTGGAAATCAATAACTCAATCTCTAGATAGGAGACTGAACAAAATGCTACTAAATGAACAATGGGTGATAGAAGAAATCCAAAGAAAAATAAATTCTCAAAACAAATTAAGACAATACAACATATCAAAACATGTAAGATGCTGCAAAAGCCCTGTTTTGAGGAAAGTTAATAGCAATGGGTGCCTACACCAAGAAATTGGAAAGGTACCAAATAAATGAGCTATCAGTGCAACTCAACGTTCTAGAAAAACAGCAAACCAAAATGAAACTAGAAGAAATATTAAAATTAGAGAAGAAATCAACAAAATTGAAACCCAGAAATAAGAAACAAGATCAGGAAAATGAAGAGCTGGTTTTTTGAAAAAATAAAATTGACACACCATTGGCCCAACTAGCCAAAAAAAGGAGAGAGAAAACCCAAATAAAATTAGAGATGAAAGAGGAATTTTAACATTAGACACCACAGAAATAAAAAGAATCATCAGAAATTACTAAAGAGATGCATACCAATAAACCAGGAAACCTAAAAAAAAGATTACTGGAGACTGAAATTGAGACATGAAGACAAAGAAAACCTAAACAGACTCATATCCAAGGAAATTGAATTAGTAATAAAGTACCAACAAAAAAAACCTAGGACCGGATGGCTTAATTGCTGAATTCTATCAGACATTTAAAGAATTAACTCCAATACTTCAAGATATTCAAAACAATGGAAAGGGAGAGAATCTTCCCAAATTCTATGAGGCCAACATCATCTTAATTCCTAACCCTGAAAAAGATGCAACAGAGAAAGAAGACCAGGCAGCTTCATTGCTGAATTCTACCAGACATTAAAAAAAAAAAAAAAAAAACTCCAATACTTCTCAAGCTATTCAAAACAATTGAAAAGGAGGGAATCCTCCCAAATTCTTTCCATGAAACCAGAATCACTTTAATTCCTAAACCTGAAAAGATGCAACAGAGAATGAGAATTACAGACCAATTTCCTTGATAAACATAGATGCAAAAATCCTAAACAAAACACTAGCCCATCGAATCAAACAACACATCATAAAGATCATTAACCTGGACCATGTGGGATTTATCCCTGGTATGCAGGAATGGTTCAATGTTCGCAAATCAATGTGATACACCATATTAACAAACTGCAGAAGAAAAACCATATGATTATCAAGAGGTGCAGAGAAAGCATTTGATAAAATTCAACACCCTTTCATGATGAAAACTCTAAGCAAATTGGGTATAGAAGGAACATTCCTCAACGGAATCAAGGCAATTTATGAAAAACCCATGGCCAGCATCCTATTGAATGGGGAAAAGTTGGAAGCATTCCCACTGAGATCTGGTACCAGACAGGAATGCCCACTTTCACCACTGCTATTCAATAATTACTGGAGGTTTTAGCCAGAGCCACTAAGCAAGAAAAAGAAATTAAAGGGGTACAAATTGGGAAGGAAGAAGAAGTCAAACAATCCCTCTTTGCAGATGATATTATTTAGGGGATCCAAAGAACTCTACTAAGAGACTACTGGAATCATAGAAGAGTTTGGCAAAGAAGCAGGATATAAAAATCAATGCACAAAAAATCAACAGCCTTTACATACACATACAATGCCATGGCTGAATAAGAACTAAGATCAACCCTATTCACAATAGCTACAAAAAAATTCAATACCTTAGAATAAACTAAGGATATCAAAAATCTCTATAATGAGAATTACAAAACTTTAAAAAAATAGAAGAGGATAAAAACATCTTCCATGCTCATGGATTGGGATAATCAGTATCAGCAAAATGTCCATACTACAGAGAGCACTGTACAGATTCAATGCAGTCCTAATCAAAATACCAATGATATTCTTCTCAGCTCTAGAAAAATTGTTACAATTCATATGTAAGCACGAGAGATCCTGAATTCTGTGGGTAGTGGCAGGCAGGGAAGCTTGGCAAACTGCACTGAAGCTCCAAGCAGGAAGAAGAAATTCTAGAGGAACAAGCTGAGAGGTTGGGCACGTCATGCTCCATCTATGTCTCCTCCCTCCCCTCAACTGGACATACAGCCAGTGGGGAGGAGCCATACTTATTGTTTACATTTTCAAGTGTAAACAGAGGCTACCTCATTTGCCTCCTGCACACACACCCATCAATTGCAGGGGCCACCTCACAACACCCCCATCTGGGAATGAGGATCACAGCATTTCCTTGTTTTAAGGATTTATTTTACTTACTTAAGAGAGTTACAGAGAGAGATAGAGACTGAGAGAGGTCTTCCATCTACTGGTTCACTCCCCAGATGGCCACAATGCCTGGAGCTGTGTCGATCCAAAGCCAAGAGCTTCTTCAAGGTCTCCCATGTGGTGCAGGGACCCAAGGACTTGGGCCATCTTCTACTGCTTTCCCAGACAATAGTAGAGAGCTGGATTGGAAGAGGAGCAGCCGGAACTAGAATCGGTGCTGATATGGGATGCTGGTGCTTCAGGCCAGGGCTTTAACCCATTTCGCCACAGCACCGACCCCACACATTTCTGAGTGATACCCTCCCTTTCAAGGAAGCTGTACAAGACATTGTCCTCAATAGTGGAAACCCATGATTGTTCCACACACCCTTAATGAGCCCAGCCCCAGTGGTAGGGCTTAGTGAACCAAAGCCATGGTACCTGCCTCCATCATGATCTAGATGTAAACAGGGCTCTAGAACAATGGGCTGTGTGCTTCCACTTGCAACACATAGAAACATAGCTCATAGCAGAGGGAATCATGACACAAGCTCAAAGTCACAATTTAAAGATTTAATCAACCAGAAATGCTGAAGAACAAAGGGAAAATCCTGAATAAGAATAAGGAAGACTATAAACTCTACAAGGGAACAATACAATTCTTCAATAACGGAGGCTGAAGAAGAGACTGAGGATACGCCAGAAAAGGAATTCAGAAAATTAATAGATTACTTAGAGGCAATCAAATTCATGATCTAAATGAAAAGCGTTCAAGAAATTAAGTTTTTAAAGAGAAGCCAGAATGAAATAGTGGAAGTGAAGAATTCAATAGACCAAATAAATAATGCAGTGGAAAGTCTTAACAATGGAATAGTCTAGACAGAAGAATCAGAACTAGAAGACAAATTTCCTGACCAAATATACAAAGAAATTAAAAAATTAAAAATCACAGTTGTGATTTACAAGACTCTGTAAAACTACCCAAACTTATGGATCCTAGAAATTCCAGAAGGCATGGAAAGAGAAAAGATTTGAAGGCCTTTTTAATGAAATAACAGAACTGCCCTAATCTGGAGAAAGAGACTCACAAGTGCAAGAAATACACAGAACCCACAATAGACACAAGGAAAAAAACTTCACCATGACACATTGTAGCAAAACTCATGTTAGTGAGACACAAAGAACAGATTTTAAAATGTGCACAACAACAAATAACATTCAGAGGAAACCCAATTAGACTCTCTAGACTTCTCATCACAAACCCTATAAGCAAGGAGACAATAGCAAGACATACTCCAAGTCATAGAAGAAAAAACTGTCAATCCAGAATGCTGTATTCTGCAAAAATCTGAGATGAATAAGAAATAAGGATCTTCAACAAAATCAGATATTGAAAGAATTTTTATTACTTGCCCAGCTCTACAAAAGATGCTCAAGTTTGTGTTACAAAAGAAATTAGAAACAGGAATATCACCATAAAAGGAAGATGAACACAGAAAATGACCCACCAAAAGTATAAATGAAACCCAAAATACATAAACAAGACTATTTAAGGATTCCTTTTTTGTGCTTGGGTAGTTGTCACAGATCAGGGAGAACATATGATATTTGTCCCTTTGGGACTGGCTAATTTCACTCAGCATGATGTTTTCCAAATTCCTCCATTTTGTTGTAAATGACCAGATTTCATTGTTTTTTACTGCTGCCTAGTATTCTATAGAGTACATGTGAAGTGAAATGGACACTATGAGAAACAGCGACTTGATCAGCCCTTGTCCTGACTGTTGATGAACAACTTAATACTTTATCTTAGGTTTCTTTGTCTTTTTTTTTTTTTTTTGACAGGCAGAGTGGACAGTGAGAGAGAGAGACAGAGAAAGGTCTTCCTTTTGCCGTTGGTTCACCCTTCAATGGCCGCCACCGTGGTCGGCACGCCGCGCTGATCCGAAGCCAGGAGCCAGGTGCTTCTCCTGGTCTCCCAGGCAGGTGCAGGGCCCAAGCACTTGGGCCATCCTCCACTGCACTCCTGGGCCACAGCAGAGAGCTGGCCTGGAAGAGGGGCAACTGGGACAGAATCTGGCACCCCGACTGGGACTAGAACCCTGTGTGCCGGCGCCACAAGACAGAGGATTACCCTATTGAGCTGCGGCGCCGGCCTTTTTTTGTCCTACTTAATACTATTGGTTGATCTTTGTAATTCACACACATTTATTCTTAGGTGTTTAAATTTAACTGAAAAGTGATCTGTTAAATATAATAGTGGGAATACGAGAGGGAGGAGATGTACAGTTTGGGACATACTCAATCTGACTTGCCACAAATGGTAGAGTTAGAAATGTGCCAGGGAATTCCAATTCAATCCCATCAAGGTGGCAAGTACCTACCAATGCCATCTAACTAGTCCAAGTGATCAATTTCCATTCACATTTGATCATAATAATAGGTCTAAGAGTCAAAGAGATCACATAAACAAGACTAGTGTCTGCTAATACTGAGAGAATTAAAAAGGGAGAGAACGATCCAACATGGAAAGTGGGAGACACAGCAGACTCATAGAATGGCAGATGTCCTAAACAGCACTCTGGCCTCAGAATCAGCCCTTAAGGCATTCGGATCTGGCTCAAGAGCCCATGAGAGTATTTTAGGCATGGAAAGCCAAGACACTCTGGAAAAAAAAAGACCTAAATGAAATATCCCTGCGAGTGAGATCCCAGTGGAAAGAACGGGGCCATCAAAGAAGGAGGTACCTTTCTCTGAAGGGAGGAGAGAACTTCCACTTTGACTATAGCCTTGTCTAAATAAGATTGAAGTCGGCGAACTCAAAATGCTTCCATAGCCTTGGTAGTTCATGACAAGAGCCTAGGGTGATTACTGACACCATAAACAAGAGTGTCAAATTGTCAACAACAAGAGTCACTGTGTACTTACTCCTCATGTAGGATCTCTGTCCTTAATGTGTTGTTCAATGAGAATTAATGCTATAACTAATACTCAAACAGTATTTTTTACACTTTGTGTTTCTGTGTGAGTGCAAACTGATGAAACCTTTACTTAATATATACTAAATTGATCTTCTGTATAGAAGGGTAATTGAAAATGAATCTTTATGTGAATGGAATGGGAGAGGGAGCAGGAGATGGGAGAGTTGCAGGTGGGAGGCAAGTTATTGGGGGGAAAAAGCCATTGTAATCCGTAAGTTGTACATTGGAAATTTATATTTATTAAATAAAAGTTAAAAAAAGATTTTAAGGAAACTTAGGGCTATATAATGATTAAAGGATCAATTCAACAGAAATGTGTGACTATTATAATTTATGTGCACCTAACTACAGGGCTCCTGGATATTTTAAAGAATTACTAGGGGCCAGTGCTGTGGCTCAGTGGGTTAACGCCCTGGCATCCCATATGCATGCTGGTTCGAGACCTGGCTGCTCCACTTCCAATCCAGCTCTCTGCTATGGCCCGGGATAGCAATGGAAGATGGCCCAAGTCCTTGGGCCCCTGCACCCACATGGGAGACCTGGAGGAAGCTCCTGGCTTCAGATCGGCACAGCTCCTGCGGTTACAGCCATCTGGGGAGTGAACCAGTGGATGGAAGACCTCTGTCTCTACCTCTCCTCTCTGTAACGGACTTTCAAATAAATAAGTCTTCTAAAATAAATACCTATTGGCACACCACTAAAAATAAAAATTACAAAAGGATATAAAGGGAGATATAGATTCAAATCAATAATGGGGGACTTCACCCCACTTTCAGCAATGGACAGATCAACCACAGAGAAATTCAATAAGCAAACAACTGAGTTAATCAACACCATAGACCAAATAGACCTAGCAGATATCTACAGAACCTTCAACCCAACAGCCACAGAATACAGTTTTTTCTCCAATCCTTGGAACATTCTCTAGGATTGACCATATGCTAGGCCATAAAGTGAGTCTCAAATTAAAAATAAAAATCATAGCATACATCTTCTCATACCACAATGCAATGAAGCTGGAAATCAACTTAAGAATCTCTAAATCATATAAAACACATGGAGAATGAAGAACATGTTTCTGAGTGAACAGTGGATCATGGAAGAAATCAAGAGAAATAAAGGAATTTCTGGTAACAAATGAAGATGACAACACAACATACCGAAATTCGTGGGGTAAAGCAAAAACAGTGTTAAGAAGGAAATTTATAGCAGTTGGTGCCAACATCAAGAAACTGGAAAGGGGCCGGGACTGTGGCTCACTTGGTTAATCCTCTGCCTGCAGCACTGGCATCCCATATGGGTGCTGGGTTCTATTCCCAGTTGCTCCTCTTCCAGTCCAGCTCTCTGCTGTGGCCCAGGAGGGCGGTGGAGGATGGCCTGAGTGCTTGGGCGCCTGCACCCTCATGGGAGACCAAGAGGAGGCACCTGGCTCCTGGCTTTGGATTGCGTGGCTCTGGTCATGGCGGCCATTTGGGGGGGTGAACCACGAAGAAGACCTTTCTCTGTCTCTCTAACTCTGTCAAAAAAAGAAACTAGAAAGGCATCAATAAATAACTCTCCATGCACCTCAGGATCTAGAAAACAGCAAACCAAACCCAAAACTAGTAGAAGAAAAGAAATCATTAAAATTAGAGAAGAAATTTAAAAATTGAACCAAGAAACACAGAAGATCAGCAAAAACAAAGAGCTAGTTGTTAGAAAAGAGTTGACACACCATTGGCCCAACTAACAAAAAAGGAGACGGTCCAAATTAACAAAATTAGAGATGAAAAAGGAAATTTAATAACAGACACACAGAAAAGAATCATCAGACCACTATAAAGAACTGTATGCCACAAACTGGGGAAACCTGAAGAAATGGATTCCTGGACATACAACCACCTAAATTGAGCCATGCAGAAAAACAAAAAAAAGGCCCATTACCAACACAGATTTCAAGACAAATACATAGCAGCTATTGTAACAGCCTTGTTCTGGTACAAAAATAGATAGGCAAATGGAACAGAATAGAAACTCCAGAATTCATTCCACACATCTACAACCAACTTAACTTTGACAAAAAAGTTGAATCAATTCCTGTAACAAGAACAGACTTTTTAACAAATGACTCTGGAAAAACTGAATCTCGCATGCAGAATTATGAAATTAGACCCCTACCTTACACCTTACACAAAAATCTACTGAATTCAGATCAAAAACAAATCTAGATCAGATACTGTCAATTGCCAGAGGAACTTTCAAGATATTAGCATAGGCAGAGGCTTTTTGATAAAGACCCTAGAAGCAACAATCAAAGCCAAAATTGACAAATGGGATTACAAACTCAAACCTCTGCACTGCAACACTCAGCAAAGGGAAGAGGCACCTGACAGATGGAATTTCCAAACTATGCAATGATAAAGATTTAATATCCAGAATCTATAAGAGCAAGAAATTCAGTAACAAAACAAATCCATTAAGATAATGGCAATCAGAATCAGCCCTTAAGGCATTCAGATCTGGTTTAAGAGCAATATTTTAGGCATGGAAAGCCAAGACACTCTGGCAAAAGAAAAAAGACCTAAATGAAAGATCTCTGCAAGTGAGATCCCTGTGGAAAGAACGGGGGCCATCAAAAGAAGGTGTACCTTTCTCTGAAGGGAGGAGAGAACTTCCACTTGACTATGACCCTGTCGGAATAAGATCGAGTCGGTGAACCCTAAAGGCTTCCATTAGCCTCTGCAACTCATGACTAGAGCCTAGGGAGATTCCTGACGCCATCAACAAGAGTGTTAAATTGTTAAATCAGAGTCACTGTGTACTTACGTCTCATGAGGGATCTGTCCTTAGAAGTGTTGTCAATGTGAAGTAATGCTATAAGCAGTACTGAAACAGTATTTTTACACTTTGTGTTTCTGTGGTGGTGCAAACTGATGAAATCTTTACTTACTATATACTGAATTGATCTTCTGTATATAAAGATAATTGAAAACGAAAAAAACCTTGGTGTTAAATTGGAAATTGCATAGAAAATTAATCAAATTTTTTAATATCATGTAGAGGATCTCTGTCCTTAATGTGCTGTACATTGTGATTTAATGCTATAACTAGTACTCCAGTTTTTTTTCACTGTGTTGCTATGTGGGGGCAAACTGTTGAAATCTTTACTTATATATACTAAACTGATCTTCTGTATATAAAGAAATTGAAAATGAATCTTGATGTGAACGGAAGGGAGAGGGAGCGGGAAAGGGGAGGGTTGTGGGTGGGAGGGAAGTTATGGGGGGGAGGCCATTGTAATCATAAGCTGTACTTTGGAAATTTATATTCTTTAAATAAAGCTTTAAACAAAGAAATGGGCAACGTCTTGATCAATTATTTTTCAAGAGAAGAAATTCAAATGTCCAACAAATACTTGAAATAATGCTCAGAATTGCTAGCCATCAAGGAAATTCAAATCAAAACCCACACATGATGTTTCACCTCACCCTAGTTAAATGGCTCTCACACAGTGATAAGCAAACAATAAGTGCTGGTAGGGTTGTGGGGGGAAAGGTACACTAATCCACTGTTGGTGGAAATGCCAACTGGTGCACCACTCTGGAAGAAATTATGGAGATACCTCAGAAATCTTAATATAGACCTACATAACATCCATCCATTTTACTCCTGGGAGTTTACCCAAACCAAAAGAAATCAGTGTATGAAAGAATTATCTCTACCCCAGTGCTCATTTCAGCTCAATTCACATAACTAAGATATGGAATCAACCTAGATATCATCAGCTGGAGACTGATGAAGAAATTATGGTTTATGCATATGATAGAGTACTACCCAGCTGTAAAAGAATGAAATCCTGCATTTTATAACAAATGGACACAACTAGAAACATTATACATAGGGAAATATGCCAGTCTCAAAATGACATATACCCATATGGTTTTCCCCGATCTGAGGTAACCAGAAGAGTACCTACAATGTAATGTATTGGAGTGAAATAGACTTTTGAAGTTCACGATGTTTACAGCCCTTGTCTCTTCTGTTGAGGAACAATGTTTTTTTCTTCATACTATTTAACTCTTTACTTAGTGTAGGGTTACCATCAGTTAAATGAACTGAAAAATTGAACTTTGTAAAAATTATGAATGAGATGAGATGAAGAAGGGTTGGAGTGTGGGCAAGAGGAGCATAGGGTCGGAAGTATCACTATTTTCTTTAAACTGTAGGTATTGAAATACATGAAACTTTGTAAAATAAAATTTAATTTTAAAAGACAACAGGCAAAAAAAAAGTCAAGAGTAGCGCAGATACCAGGGGTAAAGCCCCAGATGTTTAAAGCTTGGTCCCCAGAGTTTTGATACTGGAAGTGGTGGGAACATTAGCAGGTGTGATGAAGTGGGAGATCATTGATCATTGAGGGTGTTCCCCGGAAGGAGTTCTCATGATAGCATTGCCTAAGAGCCTGAAGCTGAGATCAGCCTCTGATTCCTTGCTAGCCATGTGATCCTTCTTCACATACACCCCTCCACCCAATCCTTCAGCAGAGGACAATGAAGCTCCCCAGTCATGAGCAAGACATATAAACCCTGAATTTAACCTCCTTCACTTACTGGTGGGGCAGCCTCAGGTATTTCATAGTAGTGATGAAAGCAAATTCAGTATCACTCAGAATATCCTTTTGGAGATTATTTTCTTTGCCCACTACAAGGCCCCTGAGATCTATCCAAATTGTTGCTTTTATCAATTATTTAATGTTGTTGGATTTTTTTGTTGTATGCTTGTACATCATTTTTTATCCATTCACATTTTGGTGGACATCTGTTATTAATTTTGAAAGGCAGAGTGATGGAGACAAAGACACAGGCAGGAACAGAAAGGAAAGAGAGAGAGAAAGAGAGAGAGAGAGAGAGAGAAAGAGAGAGAGAGAGAGAGAAGAGAGAGGAGAAGAAAGAGAGAGAGAGAAAGAGAGAGAGAGAAAGAGAGAGAGAGAAAGAAGAGAGAGAGAGAGAGAAAGAGAGAGAGAAAGAGAAAGAGAGAGAAAGAGAGAAAGAGAGAGAGAGATGAGAGAGAGAGAATGAGAGAGAGAGAGAGAGAAAAGAGAGAGAGAAAGAGGAGAAAGGAGAGAGAAAGAATGAGGAAAGAGAGAGAGAAAAGGTGGAGGAAGAGAGAAAGAGAGAGAGGAAAGAGAGAAGAGAAAGAGAGAAAGAGGAGAGAAAAGAGAGAAAGAAATGAGAGGAGAAAGAGAAAGAGAGAGAGAGAGAAGAGAGAGACGAACAAGAGAGAAAGAGAGAGAAAGAGTGAGAGAAACAAGAAAGAATCCCAATACACAGAGAGAAAGAGAAAAAGAGAGAAAGAGAGAGCGAGAGCAAAGAGAGGAGAAGAAAGAGAAAGAGAGTGAGCGAGAGAGAGATCTAAGATAGGAGAGAGCCTAGAGAGAGAGAGAAAGAGAGAAGAGAGAGAGCGAAAGAGAGAGGTCACCGAGAAAGACGAGAGAGAGAGAGAAAGAGAACAGACGAGAGAGAAAGAGTGACGGCGGAGCACGAAGGGGCAGCAGGGATCCTGCGGGCTTCGCACGGGGAAGGCGTGGGCGAGCCCATGTGGTAGCACACCAAGGCCCCACGCTTCAGACCAAAGGGGAGCCAGACAGTTAGGTCAGACCAACGGAAGATTTAATGGAAGTTCGGACACATCAATCCTGGATACGAGGTGAGCGACATCGCCAGTCCTGCGGCGCCAGCCGCCACCCTCTCCCCCAACCCGCCATGGGACGGACATGGGACGCTCACGGCTGAGTGGGAGAGGAAGTGTGAAGGGAACAGAGCATGGGTCCCCGCGGAAGAGAGCGCAACGGGGGGAAACTAATTAAAAGTCTAAATAAGACAAGAGCCCACGGCACCCACCCCCCCCATATCGGAACGGCAGCGGGGGAGCCGCCATCTTCTTGTTTACATTTGGGCCTAAAGAACTTAAAGAACTACGGTAGCGACAGCAGCGCGGAGACACCTGCGGTGCTGGCGGCGCGCGGCCGATGGATCGCGGCGGCTTGCGGCGGCGGCGGCAACGCGCTGCTGCCATCTACGCTAACCGAGAGTGGGCAACCATACACTCTTAATACAGGGGAAAGCCTCCTGCCAAAGGACTCAAATTACCAGAGGGGGGGACAAAAAAGAAAAAAAAATTTTTTTCCTGAAAAGCGCCTGCAACGCTATAACATAGAAGCCAGAGATTAGAAGCTAACTATCATCAACTCTGCGCAACTGGATGGTATTACTTCCCTCCGGAGGGAAGAAAAAAAAATAAAAATAAATAAATAGAGATCTACCACAACTAACCCTGAAGAACTAAGCAGAACCCTCAGCACACCCATCTCAAACCTCCAAGGCTCCACCAACAGCAGGCAGCCCACTTAACAAAGCCATAGTATAACAAGAAAAAAAATCACGGTAAGGGGAAAAGAATTAAAAGAATCCCTCCAAATGCGAAACAACAAACACAGAAGTCAAGGAAACAAGAATAATGAACACATAAATGATACTCCAAATGAACAAAACACCCGAAGCCAAGAATATGAAGACGACGAGATAGAAGAAATACAAGATATGGATTTCAAAAAATTTATAAGATCATTTTAGAAGTCTTCAAAAGCAAATTCTTGAACTACAGAAATCCTTACTGGACCAAGATAGAAAATCTCTCCGGAAAATGAAACTCTAAGGAAGAACCAGAATACGATGCAGGAATTAGTAGAACAGGAAAGTCTAATAGTGTAAAGAAACCAATCAGAACGAAGGAACTCATAGATCAAGTGACTACCACTTTGGAATGCCTTAAAAACAGAGTCAGTGAACAGAAGAGAGAATATCGGACTTAGAGGACAGAGCACAGGAAAATTACAGTCAAACCAAAGAAAAGAAGAGGAAATTAGAAATCTAAAAAATATTGTTGGAAATTACAGGATACTATTAAAAAAACCCAACATTCGCGTTCTAGGAATCCCCTGAAGTCATGGTGAGAGAGAAAGGATTAGAAGGCATTTTTAGAGAGATACTAGCAGAGAACTTTCCAGTTTGGAGAAGGACAGAGAAATCCTAGTACAGGAAGCCCATAGAACCCCTAATAAGCATGACCAAAAGAACCTCACCACGGCATGTTGTAATAAAATTCACCACCAGTGAAACAAAAAGAAAAGAGACTAAATGCGCAAGAGAGAATGTCAGATTACTTTCAGAGGATCTCCAATTAGGCTCACAGCTGACTTCTCATCAGAAACCCTGCAAGCTAGGAGGAATGGCAAGACATAGCCCAGGTACTAAGAGAGAAAAACTGTCAGCCCAGAATATTATATCCTGCAAAGCTCTCATTTGTGATTGAGGGTGAACTCAAGACTTTTCACAGCAAACAGAAACTGAAAGAATTTGTAGCCACTCGTCCAGCCTTACAAAGGATCCTGAAAGATGTACTACACACACAGAAACACAGAAACATGGTCACAATCTGAAAGAAGCTAAAGGAAGGAAACCTCACAGCAAAGATCATAGGAAACTCAAAGCATATATAAGAAACTATCTTTGGCAAATGGCAGGCAAAATGACTACTTATCAATAGTCACATTGAACTGAATGGTTTGAATTGCCCAGTACAAAAGACACCGATTGGAAGACTGGGTCGGAAACAAAACCCATCTATTTGCTGCTTACAAGAAACTCATCTTTCTAGCAAAGATCCATACAAACTGAAAGTGAAAGGTTGGAAAAGATATACCATGCAGCAGAATGAAAAAAAGCGGGCGTAGCCATCTTAATATCAGATAACATAAATTTTACCACAAAATCTATTAGGAAGACAAGAGGGACACTATATAATGATTAAGGGATCCATTCAACAGGAAGATATAACAAATTATCAATGATATGCACCTAATTACAAGGCGCCGGTTTACTTGAAAGATTTGCTAAGGGATTAAAGGGAGACTTAGACCCCAACACAATAGTACTGGGGGACTTAAATACTCCACTCTCAGAGATAGACAGATCACCAAGACAGAGGATCAACAGGATACGGTAGATTTAAATGACACCATAGCCCAAATGGACCTAACATATCTACAGAACTTTCCATCCTACAGAGAAACAATTTACATTCTTCTCAGCAGTGCATGGAACCTTCTCTAGGATTGACCACATACTAGGCCATAAAGCAAGTCTCAGCAAATTCAAAAGAATTAACAATCATACATGCAACCTCTCAGACAATCCAGAAAGGAATGAAGTTGGAAATTAGCAACTCAGCAATCCAAATCATGCTACATGGACAACAACAACCTCTCCTGAAACGAACAATGGGTCATAGAAGAAATTAAGAGAAATCACAAAACATTCCTATATTCAATCTAATCCACATACATCAAAACAAAATTGTGGGATACAGCATAAGCAGTGTTTAAGAGGAAAGTTTTATCACGTGCCTACATCCAGAAACTGGAAAGGAACCACCCCCCCCCCTCCCAGTACATCATCAAAGTGATGATCTAGAAAATCAACACCAACCCCAAAGCTAAAGGAGAAGAGAAATAATTAAAATCCATCATCAAATGGATCCAATCCAAAAAAAATCACCCAATCACAGAGCTGTTTTTGCAAAAAATTAAACAAGATTGACACCCCATTCCCAGCTAACAAAAAAGAAGAGAAAAGATACAAATCAAAAAATCACAGATGAAAAAAGGAAACATAAAACATCACAAGTCAAAAGAATCATCAAATTACTACAAGGACTTGTATCCAGCAAAACAGGGAAACTTACAGAAATGGATAGATTCCTGACACATACAAACCTACCTAAACTGAACCTAAGACACTAGAACAGTTACTGAGATAGTAATAGAAAGAATTGAAAGGCCCTCCCAACAAAGAAAAGCCCAGGACCAGACCTACTGCCTATGAAACCAGACATTAAAGAGCAACTAACTCCAATCCATTTCAAACAACAGATTCACAATCGAAAAAGAGGGAATCCTTCCAAATTCCTTCTACGAAGCAGCACACCTTAATTCCTAAACGGAAAAAGATGCAGCATTGAAAGAGAATTACAGACCCAATATCCCTGATGAACATAGACGCAAAAATCTCAATAAAATCTTGGCCAAGAATCAACAACACATCAGAAAGATCATTTACCCAGACCAAGTGGGATTTATCCCTGGTATGCAGGGATTGTTCAATGTGTGCAAAACAATCAACGTGATACACCACATTAACAGACAGCAGAACAAGAAAACCATATAATCATCTCACTAGACGCAGAGAAAGCATTTGACAAAATACAACACCCTTTCATGATGAAAACCTAAGCAAACTGGGGTATAGAAGGCATTCCTCATACAATCAAAGCAATTTATGAAAAACCTACAGCCAGTATCCTACTATAACGGGGAAAAAGCGGAAGCATTCCCACTGAGATCGGCACCAGACAGGGATGACCCACTCACCACTGTTATTCAACATAGTGCTGGAAGTCTTAGCCAGAGCTATTAGGCAAGAAAAAGAAATCAAAGGGATACAATAGGGAAAGAAGAACTCAAACTATCCCTCTCTGCAGATGATATGATACTTTATTTAGGGGATCCAAAGAACCTCTACTAAGAGACTATTGGAACTCATAGAAGAGTTTGGCAAAGTAGCAGGATATAAAATCAATGCACAAAATCAACAGCCTTTGTATACACAGGCAATGTCATAGCTGAGGAAGAACTTCTAAGATCAACCCCATTCACAATAGCTACAAAAACAATCAAATACCTTGGAATAAACTAACTAAGGATGTTAAAGACTCTCTATGATGAAAATTACAAAACCTTAAAGAAAGAATAGAAGAGGATACCAAAAAATGGAGAAATCTTCCTGCTCATGGATTGGAAGAATCAATATCATCAAAATGTCCATTCTCCCAAAAGCAATTTAGAGGTTCAATGCGATTATCAAGATACCAAAGGCATTCTTCTCAGATCTGGAAAAATGATGCTGAAATTCATATGGAGGAATAAGAGACC